>JALIRH010000108.1:0-600000 GCA_023055505.1 Callipepla californica brunnescens | reverse complement strand
CAGCAGGGAAAGGCAGCGGGAGGGCCGGGGCTGGAGATGGATGCTGTTCCCCCACACCTTTCATCCCCGGCCCAGCCGTGGTGGAGCCGTTTTCCCACGGATGGGTGCTGGGATTTAGAGCAATTGTTTGAGCTCGGCACGGAGCCCGGCTGGTGGCTGGGCCAGGAGCATCCTGGGGATGGGATGCGGGACTGCAGCCTCCTCCTGCAGTGGGACGGAGGATGGGGTGGCCCCAGCTGGGTGAGCACCTCCTGCATCCCCTCTCTCCCACCTTCTCTCTGCAGCCGGAAGCAGTGCCAGGGCGCAGCTTTGCCCGCGAGCGATGGGACAGGAGCGGAGCTTTTGATGCCTCTCCCGGGACTCCCCAGAGCCATGACTGCAACTGTGCAGACGCTGCGCTTCAAGCTGCTGCCGCATGACACAGGCCAGGAGTGGGCGCACAGCTGCCAGCAGGAGATCGAGCGCCGCTACCAGGTGGTGCCCTCGGTGGTGTGCGCCATGTGCTGCCTCTTCGGGATCATCTACTGCTTCTTCGGTGAGCCAGACAGGGGCATAGCAGCCGGAGAGTAAGCAGGGAGGGGGTGATGGGGGCTCCCCATGGCTGTGCCCCCACTGATGGTGGTGGTCTCTCCGTAGGTTACCGCTGCTTCAAGGCTGTCATGTTCCTGACGGGTCTGATGTTCGGCTCCATCATCATCTTCATGCTGTGCTACAAGGAGCGGGTGCTGGACACGCAGCTGAGCGTGGAGGCGTCGGTGGGCATCGGTCTGGGCATCGGGGTGCTGTGCGGGCTGGTCACCATGCTGGTGCGCAGCGTCGGCCTCTTCATGGTGGGGCTGCTGCTGGGGCTGTTGCTGGCGGTGGCCACACTGGTGGTGATGGAGCAGTTCTACCACCCGCCCACAGTGTGGATCCCCATTGCGCTGCTGTTGGGCGTGGGGATGCTCTTTGCCGTGCTTACCCTGCAGTGGCAGCGCTTCTTCACCACCCTCTCCACCGCCGTCTTCGGCAGCGCCATTATGACCGTCACCGTTGATTACTTCATCGAGCTCTTCCTGCTGGTGCAGTACATCTACGAGCGCATCAAGGTGGCCCCTGCTCGCCCCGTGTGCTGGTACAGCTGGGTCATCCTGGGTGTCTGGCCGCTGCTCACCGTGCTGGGTGTCCTCGTCCAGTGGAAGGTCACAGCTGAGGGCTATTCTCACACTGAAGGTGTGTAGAAGTTGACGGATAAAGGGAGGGGGCAGGGCTGGAAGTGGTAGTGGGTGCCACTAGTGGGCAGTTGGAGTTGAGGTGCTGACCACCCCCCCCTGCCCCACAGTGATCATCAGCCGGCAGCAGCGCCGTGTGCAGCTGATGCGCATCAAGCAGCGGGAGGACCGCAAGGAGAAGAAGAAGAAGCGGAGGCCCCACCACCCACCACCCCACCAGCACAAGGCCCACCCGCCTGAGCCCGCCTACCGCCGCAAGCCCAACCCTGTGCGCCGCTTCGATGGGGACGTGCTCTCCCCAGTGAGTCCTGCGCCCAGGGTAGAGATCTCCCCAGGCCTCGGCCGGCTCTTCTGCAGGGGTGGGATGGGATGGGTTGGGATAGGATGGAATGGGACAGGATGGGATGGGACAGGACAGGCCAGGAGTAGAGCTTGCTCACCTTCTGCCCCTTTCTCAAGCAGAGCTACATCCAGAGTTTCCGAGAGCGGCAGACGGGGCCGTCCCTCAACAGCCTCATCGCCAGCTCCCACGCCGTGGTGGACCTGGACTATGACTGCAGCTCCACTGTGCCCCTCACCACGGGCTCCGGCCCCGCCATGCGGGTATAAGCCAACCCAGTGACCTCGAGTGACACCAGCACCCCAGCCTGCTCCCACAGACCCCTTCGGACACATGGGGCTGTTCCTTCAGCCTTGGGGTTGTGGAGGCTATGGATGGAGACCCTTCCTGGGGCAGCACAGGACTCGTCTTGGTGAGCCCAGGATGCCCACGGGGCCCAGCCGTGCTGGGGACACCCCCAGGCAGGAACTCAGCCCATGGACTGGGGCTATGAGCACCCAGAGACTCACAGAGTATGGTGTGAGCGGCTCTGCTGCACGTTTCCCCATGGCCTGGGCACACTCCTCCTGCACCCTGACACCTCCCTCTCCACGTTTGATCCCTCCCTGAGCAGTTCCCCATGCCTGCTCCCTCCCTTATCACACCCCACAGCGACTCCCCAAGTGCCTGTCCCCACATCCCTTCTTCAGAGAGCAGCTCCCCAAGCCCCTGCTCCCAGAGTGACTACCCTGAGCATGTGTGCCCTGTCCCATCCCAGGCAGCACTCCCCCAGCCCTGCCTTTAGGGGTCCCTGCCCTACTCACCCTCCTTGCCCCCAGAGCATCTTGCCTGCCCCTTCCTCCGTTTTCCTGGGCTGAAGTAGGGCAGACTTGGGCAGAGGCTGCCAGGGCATGGGGCTGCTGCTGTGGGGTAATGGCACTGGGGCTCTGCCCCACCTGGGCACCGTGCACGCTCCCCTGAATGTTTTGATGGGAGCCAGGACGTAGGAGCCAGCCTTTGGGCAGAGGCTGGGCAGCCTCAGGGACCCCCCCAGCATCAGAGGCCATCGCTGTTTTGCTGGCGACTGGATTTTATAGTGGCTGGGGGACCCTGGGAGCAGCACCTCTGCAGGGCTGGGCAGGAGCCCCTGCTCAGAGCACCACTGCGGACAGAGGCTCCCGCCTTGTATATACTTCTCTTGCTGTGATTTGTATTAATTTATTACGGAGTGAGCCAGGACCTCCCCGCAGGCGGGACGTGGGGGGACCAGAGCGGGGTGCCCCCGGGTGCCGTCCCGTCCCCGGCCACCACCCCAGGAACTGCATGTTTCTGCCACGCTGTCTCTGCAGCGCCGCGCCGCCGCCGTCCCCCTTTTCAGCCTCTTTTGTAAATGTGCCAAACGCTGCTGAGGCCACGGCCGCACAGTAAAGAGCCTTTCAGAATTGGCGTGCCGAAGTGGGGGCTGTGCTGGGGAGCTGGGGGACGTGAGGTCTGTGTGCATCCCGGCTCCTAACTCCCTGTGGGGACAAAACATGTTGGGAGGAGTGGGGGGGACACAGACCCCCACCAAGGGATCAGATCCCTAAAGCAGGAGTGTGTGGGACAAGTGGATGTGGGTGCTGGTGCCACTGCGTCCTCCTGCGTGCTCACCTTCCACCAGGAGCCGCGCGGTGGAGCGATCATCAAAAGCATCACAGGTGTAGGAGTCCTCGTCCTCAGGCCCCACGTGGTGGATGATGAGTGTGCGGTAGCAGTCCAGATTGCAGATCTCATACTTGTCACCCGTGAAGATCTCGGTGTCCCCGCGCAGCCAGCGCACGCGGCCCCGGGCGTGTGACACCGTGCACTCCAGCGTCGCTTTGTGCCGTGCCAACACTGTCTTGTCCCTCAGCGGTTTCACAATGCGGATGGGCAGTGCTGGGGCATGGGGGGGGGACATCAGTATCTGCCCCCCCCCCAGCCCCGTGGTACCACCCTGCACGCCTGCTACCTTCCACCTGCAGGCTGGCCTCTGAGGTGGCAGTCCTGGCTGCAAAGCGGATGGCTCCTGCGTCCTCAGGGCGCACTGTGCAGAACAGCAAGAAGTGCCGTGTGCCTGCAGAGGGGGTTGAGATGGAGGGGCACATTGAATTTCTCCATTCCCAGCCCCAAAATGGGGTACAGGGCACGCTGCCCGGTGCGGGAGGCACAGCACCTTCTTGCCGTATCTTCACTGTGCTGGACACCTTGATCTTCTCCCCATCATGGAACCACTTGCCCGATACATCGCCGTGGGACACCTCACATGTGAATACGGCATTGTCACCTTCCTGCACACGGGCATCTTGCAGCTCCTGCACAATGTGGACCTGGTGCTCTGCGGAACAGAGGCACGGTGCTGGGGCCAGCCGGGTGCCGGCCCCTTCTGTGGTATGAGGGTGGGCAGCCAGCGGCTGTACCATGGACATGCAGCGTGGCGGAGGCCCGGCAGTCACCCGCCTCACAGGTGTAGGTGCCAGCATCGGGCAGCGCACAGCGGCTGAGCTGCAGGAGGCGACGCCGGCCTGCAGAGTACATGCGGCAGTGGGGGCCTGGCCGCAGCTCCATCCCATCCTGTGTGGGCAGTGTGGTCAGGGTTGGTTGGGTTCATGCCCCCCCACCCTGCCCACAGCCTGGCAGAGGAGGTGGCACCCGAGGGATGAGGCTGTCAGCCTGCATGGGGCAGCCATGAGCTCTCACCTTGAACCACTTCACCTCAGCATTGGCACGGGACAGCTCGCATTCAAAAGTGGCAGCCCCTGCCTCTGGGACCTCCAGGTCCTGCGGGAGCTTCACCATGCTGATGGGAGGCTCTGAGGGGAGGGAAGGGTCAGTGGGGGGAAGGCATTGGCACTGGGGCACAGGGACACAGGGCAGTGCCTGGAGTATATCGGTGCTGGTGGCCTTTCCCTGGGCACCGCTATGGGTGAGCTCCCCACTGCTAAGCAACCATGTCCTCTGTGGGATCACTATGTGCCCTGCTCAGCCTTGGCACTGCACCCCCAATGCCGTACCCCATTACCCCAGTGCCATACCCCGGACAAGCAGGCGGGCACTGCAGCGCACAGTGTCAGCAGTGAAGGTGATGGTGCCCGAGTCCTCCAGTGTCAGCCCCTCCAGCGTCAGGCTGTGCATACAGCCTGCAGCGCTGACCCGGCACATGGCGTTGGGCTTCACCCGCACACCGCCACGTGTCCAGACCCCAGGCACACCGGCGTGGGACAGCTCCAGCAGGAAGGTGGCTGTCTGCTTCTCAAAGGTCTCCACATCAGCCAGAGGCTTCCGGATTGACACTTTCTGGGCTGCAAGGGATTGGGACAGTGCTGGGGAGTGGTGCCCTAGCACAGAGCCCCTTATCCCCAGTCCTTGCTGGAGCAATCCCCAAATTCAGTCTTTGTTCCTGGGCACCCTGTAGCTTCCTTTCAGCAGGATGACCCCGTGGGGTACTCACGCTCCACGCTGAGCTTGCCCTGCGTGCGGTCGTGCAGGCTCTCACAGCGGTAGGTGCCGCGGTCAGAGGGGCTGACGTTGCGGATGGTGAGGGTGCGCCGGCACCCAGACTCACACATCAGGTACTTGTTGCTGGGCTGGAGGAGCACGCCTTGCTTCAACCACTGCACCTCAGCTGCCTCGTGGCTCACCTCCACCTCCAGGCACGCATCCTGCTGCTCCTCTACCACCACGTCCTGCAGCTTCTGCACAAACAGCACCTGTGCCTCTGCAGGGATGAGGGGATCAGTGCACAGTCCTTGAGATGCCCCATGACTCCATCCCCATCCTGCTCACCCTGCACGCTGAGCCGCGCCATGCTCAGCAGCCCCTCAGCGTTGGCTGTCACGGTGGCTGCATCACTCAGCTGGCAGCCCCGCACGATGAGGCTGTGGCAAAGCCCACTCCTGGCCACTTGCAGCCGCTCACTGGGCACCACTGGTAGCCCATCCAGCTGCCACGTCACTGCCACATCCTCCGGGGACACCATGCACTTGAAGGTGGCATCGTCCCCTTCCAGCACTGTCAAGTTCTGCAGCTCCACGATGATCTCCACCACTCTGCGCACTGAGCACGGCCATCAGGGCACATGCCCATGGTACAGGGTGGGCAGTGGGGTTTTGGGGCACCTGGCCCATTGGGCAATGCTCACCCTGCACCGTCAGCGTGGCCAGTGTGCGGTCATCGTTGGACTCGCAGCAGTACTCCCCAGCATCCTCTGGCCCTACGCAGCTCAGCACCAGAGAGCGTTCCCGACCCTGCACTCGGACCTCACGGCGTGCATCGGGCTCCAGCACCTGCCCATCCTTCAGCCACACCACGTCACCACGGGCCTTGCACAGCTCGCACCACAGTACTACGGTCTCACCCTGCCGTGCCCGAACATCCGAGAGCCCACGCAGGAACTTTACCTGCAGCTCTGCACAGACAGTTCGATCAGTGTGCATGTATCCCCGGCACTGCACTGTGCATCCCCCTACCACCAGCACTCACCCCGCACACTGATGTCAAACTGCATCTGGTCATCAGGGGACAGGCAGGTGTAGACTCCAGTGTCCTCCTTGGCCACGTTGCTGAGGACCAAGCTGTGCACGCGGCCGTCGCACCGCAGCTGGCAGCGCTCACTGGGCACTGCGAGCTGCTGGGGACACAGCCAGGTGATGTCGGCTCGCTCCTTGGACACAACGGCTGAGAGCACAGCACTGCCGCCCTCCAGCACCAGCAGCTTCTCCCGCTCCTTCTGCTTGTTCACAAACAGCACCGGCGCCTCTGCACCAGGAGGAGAGCTCAGCCTGGGGTTGGGGACGTGGGTCTTGCCCTGCAGGAGACATCTCCATAGGCTCACCTTTCACATGCAGTGTGAAGTACACCTCGTCATCTCCGGCATCACAGATGAAGGTGCCAGCATCTCCCAGTTCCACTTGCTTGATGGTGAGGCTGCGTGCTGGGCCCTCGCTGCACACCAGCAGCCGCCCACCTGAGCGCAACGTCTGCCCGTCCTTCTGCCACTGCACTACTGCTGTCTCCGGGGACAGCCGGGCCACCAGTGTCACGCTGTCCCCTTCCTGCACCTCCAGCGGGCTCTGTGCCTCCTCCTTATTCACAATGCGCACAGGCTGGGCTGGGGGACACAGGCAGAGGTGGTACTGCTGATGGCAGGGATGGCTGTGATGCCCGTCAGTGTGACTCAGGGGCTGGGGTTGCTGTGGGGCTGTTGGGGGTCATGATGGCACTGGCTGGGGGTCTCTGTGGGACAGGCTGTCCAGGGCTGGCGGCTAAGCTCCCTTTGGGGAAGGAGTCCCAGCAGGGATGCTGACAGAGCCCACTCCTGCATCCTTCCCAGCTGCCGAGTTAAGGACATTGATTTTTGCCCCTCACCAGCCCCAGGCCTTGCTGGGAGCTGGGATACCCACACAGCCCTCTGTACAGCTGATAAAGACTGTGCTGAGCTCAGCCCTTGGCAGCTGAAGCAGGAGGAGAGGCGCCTGGGAGCCGGCCAAGGATAAATTTAACCAGACCCTGCCTGGGGGAGGCGGGAGCTGCGGGTCTGATGTCCCTGACCTGCCCCTTCCAGGCTCTGACAGCAACTTGAGGGCATGGCTCTCACTCTCACCTGGTGCTGCCACCCTGCTCCTGCCACCCCTGCTCACCTGTCACCTCCACGCTCGTCACCATGCGGTCACTGGCAGCATCACAGACATAGCACCCCGAGTCCCTGGGCTGCGCCCCCAACACGGTGAGCTCCCGTACTGCCCCACGGGCCACAATGCACACCCGCTCCCCCGGCTGCAGCTCCTGGCCATCCCGCAGCCAGCGCACAGCAGCTTCGGGCTGGGACAGCTCACAGGCCAGCATCAGGTCCTGCCCAGCCACCAGACAGCGATGTTCTGTGATGCCCGTGTTCCCCACGATGGTTACTGGTGGTTCTGGGGCTGGAGAGACACATCGCATCACCGGGTGCTTGTCCTGCCCATGCAGCCATCTCCACTTTATATGCTCCCCGTTACCTTCCACAGTGACGCAGAAGATGATGCTGTCGTCGTGGGTGTCACAGAGATACTCCCCTGCATCCCTGCCTGTGGCACCCAGGATGACAAGCGCCCGGCGCTGCCCGTCCTCCTCCAGCCGCACGTGCCCCGTGTCCTGCAGCTTCTCCCCATCCTTGTACCACTTCACCTCCCCATGAGCGTGTGACAGATGCACCTCCAGCACCAGGTCCTCCATGGCCCGGCAGCGTCGGCAGGTTGGCAGCGCATCCCTCTCCAGGATCCTCACAGGAGGGTCTGTGGCACCGCTCACCAACAGAGCCACCATTAGCCACAGCCGAGAGCCCCCATGTGAGGGCAGACCCAGAGTGGGGATGCTAAGGAGAGGGGGCTGCTGGCACCCTGCCCCACCCATGCACCCAGTGCCCCTGCTTCTCACTCACCTGACACCTGGACGGTGAACGTCACTGCATCATTGGCTGCATTGCAGGTGTATTTTCCAGCATGCTCAGCTCGGGCAGCAGGGATGAGCAGGCGACGGTGGGCACCCTCCTCCTCCAGCACCCAGCTGCCCCCTGCCTCCAGCCGGACACCCTCCCTGGCCCAGCACACAGGTGCATCGGCACGGGACAGCTCACAGGACAGCGTCACTGTCTCCCCTGGGGACACCTTCACAATGGGTGGTGGCCTCCGCGGCTGCACAATCTTCACTGGGGGCTCTACAAGAATGGCATGGCACTGGTGCAAGATGGAGATGAGCAAGGGGGGTGCACCCAGGGTGGTACCAGGGCTTCCTCACTAACCTGACACCTTGACATCGAATGAGATGGCCTCGTCCTTGCTCTCACAGATGTACTCTCCCGTGTCCTCAGCACTGCTCCTGGAGATGAGCAGGCAGCGCCAGGCACCATCCACCAGCAGCCGCAGGTTGTCGGTCTCATCCACTTCCAGCCCATCTTTGAACCAGCGCACGGGAGCATCGGGCACGGACAGCTCGCAGCGCAGCTCCACACAGCCCGGAGCCAACACTGGCAGCTCCAGTGTGCGCTCTGCAGGGTTCAGGATCCTCACTCGTGGCTCTGCAGGGGCACAAAGGGTAGAGGTAAGGATGCACATACCCCTGCTTGCCCCCAATGCAACCCTATCCACAGGGCTGTACAGGTGCCAGCACACTGTGACCCAACAGCTGGAGGGCAGGAGCAGAGGAAAAATGTCACATCCCAGCAATAGTGCAGGTGTGCTCATTGTACACAAGTGTCAGATCAAAGAGCCCCTCCAAGGAGCCCACAGAGCAGCAGCAGCACACTTCCCCACATGCTGTCCCAACTGTGCCACCCACCTTCCACCATGACATGGTAGCAGACAGCAGTGTCTCCGGTGTCACAGATGAACTCTCCTGCATCCTGCAGGCGGGCACAGGGCAGCACCAGGCAGCACCGTGGCCCCTCACGCTCCAGCACCAGGTTCTCGCCCTCCTCCACCTCCTCCCCATCCTTGTACCAGTGCACCGGGGCCTCAGCATGGGACAGATGGCACCACAGCTCCACACGCTGCCCGGCCACATACGTGTGTGGAGTCTCCTCGTTGGAGCTGACAATCCTCACTGGTGCCTCTGCACAGGACGAAGGGCTCAGTGTGGTAACGTGGGGGGGGAGAGCCCCACGCAAGGACAGGGAACCCCAGCAGCTCACCGCTCACGGTCACCACAAAGCTCACGGTGTCATCCCCGGCATCGCAGGTGTACGTCCCCGAGTCTGATGGCACAGCCGCAGGGATGTGCAGCCTCTGCCAGCATCCATCTGCCTGGATGCCCAGGGTATCTCCAGGCACCACGGCCTCTCCATCCTTCAGCCAGCACACAGGGACTTCTGCTGGGCTCACCTCGCACTCCAGCAGCAGGGGCATCCCTGCCACCAGCTCTCGGAGCCGCTGTGCTTCGGACACTGGGGCAATGTGGGCCTTCGGGGCTGGGAGAACCAAGAGGATGGGGTACAGAACACTGCCAGACCCACACACCGAGGTTGCAGAGGTACGGGATGGAGCAGACCACCCAGCAAAGAAGCTGCATCCTTCAGTGAGGTGGCAGGGGCAGGGCATGCAGTCAGGGCAAAGGAGAGAATGGGAAGGGATGAGCACCCACCTGACACTGTGATGGTGTAGAAGACGGAGTCACCACCCACATCGCAGACAAACTCCCCTGCATCCTGCAGGCGGGCACAGGGCAGCACCAGGCGGCACCGTGGCCCCTCACGCTCCAGCACCAGGTTCTCGCCCTCCTCCACCTCCTCCCCATCCTTGTACCAGTGCACCGGGACCTCAGCACGGGATAGCTGGCACCACAGCTCCACACGCTGCCCAGCCATGTAAGCATGCGGGGCTGCCTCATTGGAGCTGACAATCCTCACTGGTGGCTCTGCACAGGGATGTGGGAATCGGTGTGTTGCATGGAGGAGTACTGACCATGAGGCACACACAAAGCCCTGCACTGCACAATGCCTTCACTTGCTCCTTGTTTTTGGAATATAAGCCACCACTTACCCCAAATTCTGCACAGTACATGTGCTGGGGCTGCCCTGCTGGCACATGCTGTGCTGCATGACAAGGGGTACCACACTGTCCCCATCTCTGCTGCCAGCACCATGCCGTGGGTGCTCATTCTGATGCGGTGACCTACTCTTGTCCCGGTCCTGTGCCGGGTATCCATGCTATGACCATACTGAGATGTTTTGGTCGCCTTCAGCACTTGGTGCCAGAGCACAGCAGTGCATTGTCGCACACAGCCAGCCTGCAGGGACAGACCTGCCCCATGGCGAGCCCGCATCCGCCCTGCTCCCTGATCAAACGCTGTGCCCACAGGGGCTGCTAGAAGCAATCACATCACTCCAGACACTGAACCTGAAACCCACCACCTCCTGTTGGGTTCTGCCATTTCCCCATGCTCTGGGAACTCCTCAGAACAGCAAGCAGCTTTAATCCACTAGGAAGTGGGCAGTGAGCCTGCAGTAGGGTCAGCCAGAGTGAGATGGGCTGCGAGCTCCAGCACCTCCATCCCTGCCCTTAACTTCTGTGCTTGGCACAATCAGCCTCCAGGGAGAGGCTGTATGGCTGCAGCCCCACTGCATTTCACCAAGCTCTGCTCCCACAGCCCTCTTGTTTGTGGGGCTATGGGTTTGGGGCCGGCAGCAGGAAGTCTTTCACCCCTTTTCAGGTCTCATTATCTTTTCCCACCTGAGCCGCCAACAGCCAGGGCAGCCACCGTGTGGTGCCGCTGCCAACAGCCGGCCACTGGTAGCCAGGCAACCACTAATTTTTAGGGCAGCAATTACCACTGTCCGTCAGAGCGGCGTCTGGCTGCGAGTCACCCCATGCCAGGTGCTGGGTGCCCCCACCTCTATTTTAAGGCACTGGGGTCATGTTTACCAGGCAGCAAACACCATCAGTGCGGGGATGCACAGTGCCCTTTGCCATACACCCTTCTTGGCCCTTGGCACTCACCTGCCACTGTGATGGTGTAGAAGACGGAGTCACCACCCACATCACAGACAAACTCCCCTGCATCCTGCAGGCGGGCACAGGGCAGCACCAGGCGGCACCGTGGCCCCTCACGCTCCAGCACCAGGTTCTCACTCTCCTCCACCTCCTCCCCGTCCTTGTACCAGTGCACCGGGGCCTCAGCACGGGACAGATGGCACCACAGCTCCACACGCTGCCCGGCCACATACGTGTGTGGGGTCTCCTCGTTGGAGCTGACAATCCTCACTGGTGCCTCTGCACAGGACGAAGGGCTCAGTGTGGTAACGTGGTGGGGGAGAGCCCCACGCAAGGACAGGGAACCCCAGCAGCTCACCGCTCACGGTCACCACAAAGCTCACGGTGTCATCCCCAGCATCGCAGGTGTACGTCCCCGAGTCTGATGGCACAGCCGCAGGGATGTGCAGCCTCCGCCAGCATCCATCTGCCTGGATGCCCAGGGTATCTCCAGGCACCACGGCCTCTCCATCCTTCAGCCAGCACACAGGGGCTCCTGCTGGGCTCACCTCGCACTCCAGCAGCAGGGGAATCCCTGCCACCAGCTCTCGGAGCTGACGTGCCTCGGGCACTGGGGCAATGCGGGCCTTCAGGGCTGGGAACCAACGTGGAGGGGTAAGAAATGTTGGGGGTGCTCCCCACCTTTCTCTCTTTGACTCACGGGATGCTGGGTGAGCTCACCTTGCACATGCAGCGTGGCTGAGTCCTGCACACCACTGGCCACAAAGGTGACACGTGCACCACTCTCTCTCAGCTTTGCTGAGTGGATGAGCAGCAAGTGCTCTGTCCCACAGTGCTGTATGCTGCAGTGCCCACTCTCCTCACCTTGTAGCCTCGTGCCATTCAGGAACCACTTGCCCTGCACTGAGGCCGACAGCTCCACAGAGAAGCGTGCATCCTCACCGTCCTGTACCCGCACATCCTGCAGACCCCTCTCCAGGCGCACGGCTGGCACTGCAACACAGCGTGAGCTCAGCCCTATGGTGCATGAGTACCCAGCACCATGCGGCTCCCACGCTCCCACCCACATAAGGATCCTGCAGCCCCTCACCGAGATGCACACAGCCTGGGAATTCCACAGGGTCACTGCGGCCGTGCTTGTTGACGGCACAGACACGGAAGCAGTAGTCGGCCTCGCAGGGCACACTGTCCCCCAGCACCTGCACGCGGCCGGGCAGCTCGGTGCTCAGACACTGCACCCAGCTGCCACCTGCTGCCTTGCGCCGCTCCAGGATGTAGGTGCTGGGAGGGTGGTGGTGCACATCGGGTGCAGGGCACCACGTCAGCAGGGCGGCATTGCTTTGCTCTGTGCTCATCTGGGCTGCCACTGGTGCGCTGGGAGGGTCACGCTTCACACCTGGAACACACAGTGCAGTGGGAGTCCCTAGTGTGGCAGGTGCCATCTCACCTCTCCACCATTTCAGACCATGGAGGGTGCGGGGAGGCCTCACACAGCTCAGTCCAGGGCTTACACTTGACCCGGAGCTGGGAGGATGTCAGTGACTCCCCGACGGCGAAGCATATGATGCCTGCGTCCTCACGGGTGACGTGCACCAGGACCAGGAGGTGCGTCCTGCCAAAGCTCTTCAGCACGGCACGTGGTGACTCATGCAGCTGCAGCCCATTGCGGCTCCAACAGATCCCCTCCACGGCCTCCCGTGTCTCCACGCAGAAAGCCGCATTCTCGCCCTCCATCACATCCAGTTTTCGTGGCAGCCTCTTCACGATCAGCCCTGGAGAGGAGACACGTGAGGGCAGGGGGATGCTGGGGCTGGGTGATGGGAAGGCAGAGCTGGGCCCACACCCACCTCGTACGGAGACTTCTGCAATGCTGCGGCCCCGGTCCTTCATCTGGCAGAGGTAGATGCCATCATCGTCGGTGCAGGCGTCGCGGATGGTCAGGCGCCGCACCACGCCGCACTCCTCCATCACGTACTTGTGGCTGGGCTGCAGCTCCCGGTCCTCCAGGAACCAGGCGGTGGGGATGCTCCCCAGTGGCACTTGGCACTCCAGGACAGCGTCCTCCCGCTCTGCCACCTCCACATCCTCCAGCGGCACCTGGAACCGCAGCCGGTGCTCTGCCACAGGGGGAGATGGGTGCTGAGGGTGCTCAGCATCCTCCTGCTTGGCACCCTCCTGACCCCCTGCACGCCCCCCAGCTTGCCCACCCCTAGGAGAACCCGTGCATGCAGTGCCCCCACATTCCTCCCACATCGGCAGCATGGCTGCAGGGAAGGGAGATGGCAGCCCCCTGTTCCCAGTGGCTATTTCGGGATGCGGCAGCTGGGAGGGAAGCATTTGGTATGGGGCCTCAGGGAGCAGATCCCCCATGCAGGGGATCCAGCACGGCCCTAGGGCACACACCTACCCTTCACCTGCAGCTGCACAGCACTCAGAGTCTGCCCGGCCGAATTGGAGGCAGTGCAGACGTACAGCCCCTGGTCCCGGGGCCGGCAGTACAGCACCTTCAGGATGAAGTAGCCCTCGCGGTCCTCATAGACCAGGTGCCGGCGGCCAGGGACCACGGCCTTGCCATCCTTCTGCCAAATGATCTCTGGCTTGGGTTTGCCAGTGACATAGCAGCGGAACTTGGCGTGCTTCCCCGCGCTGACAGCAAATGCCTTGGCTCTTGGTGTGCCGTTGGGTGCCGGTGCCCAGGTGTCGGTGCCCGTGTGCCGTGGCCGCCGTGGCTGGGTGCTGTCAGAAGGGGAGCACCGGGGCTCCACCAGGAGCACAGCTGCAGCCAGGGCCTCCTGGGAGCCACTGCGTGCCCGGCACACATAGACTCCTGCATCCGGGGGCCGGACACCGAACAGCTTGAGGTAGTGCCAGTCCTCTGGCTGCTGGCCCATCACAAAGTGGCTGCTCTCAAAGAGGTCACGCAGCTTGCGGCCATCCTTCTCCCACTCCAGCTGTGGGCAGGGCTGCCCCAACACTCGGCACGAGAAGGTCACGTCCTCCCCACGGCACACCCGCACCGATGAGGGCCCCACCAGGAAGGTGGGAGCCTGGCAGGCAGCACACCCTTCCTCCTCCTCCTTCTGATGATGCTCCCCATCCTCCACTTGCAGCGTGGCAGCGGCATAGGTTTCACCAACACAGTTCTTGGCCTTGCAGACATAGAGGCCGCCATCCTGCGGGGTGACGCAGGACACCCGCAGGCTGTACACGTCCCCTTCAGCCTGCACACAGAAGCGGTCCGAGGGCTGGATCGGGGCCGTATCCTTCTCCCAGAGGACACTGGGCCGGGGGTCACCTGCGATTTGACACCTCAGCATGGCATCGGTGCCGCTCTGTGCTGTGAAAGCACGTGGGTAGGCCAGGAACCGGGGGGCTGCCCCATGACAATCCATCACCCTAGGATTGGGGCAGGAGGACAGCCAGGAGTGTCAGCCTGAGGACAGAGAGTGGGGTCAGGCTGTGGTGCGGGGCATCTCACCAGGAGCAACACTGTATCAAGCCTGGGATCGGAGATGGGACCTGCCCGTGGGGCACAGGGATTGCCGGGTCCCTGCAGTGCTGGGGATGGGGTTGGCTGAGGAAGGATGGGCCCCAGCACGGCCCTTCCCCACCCGCTGGGGCATTCCTGCAGTATCGGGTGGTGGCAGAGCCACATTCCTGCCGCATCTGGGCTGGCTCAGTGCACAGGTGCTGATAAGGGGCTGTCATGGGGCTGGAGGCATCCGGACACATCCAAGCACTTCCTTCCCAGCTTAGTGGGGTGCATGGGAAGAGGGGCCCTGTCTGAGCATGGTCCCGACCCCAGCCCCCAGGTGTCCAAGACAAGGACTGGACATCACTGCAGGGTGCAGAGGAACAAACATAGAACAAGTCCTACTTTCAGAGGGGTCTACCTCCACACCCAGTGCCGCAGGTACCCACGGCCAGAACCATGGGCAGGAGTAGAGCTCCATGCTTGGCGCTTGTCCTGTGTGATTGCAAACCTCAGCCCCTGCCTGTGCTGTGGCCAGGGTGGGACAGAGGTATCTATGCCTCCCTCCAGGAGAGCAGGGACAAAGAGAAACCCAAACATTCCCCCGCTGGGCTGAAGGAGAATGTGGGATAGAGCTCATCCCCAGGGGCCAGGGCCAGGTTCCCCCACAAACCCACACCCCAAGACACACAGCCCCACAGCTCAGACTCTGCTTGGACCCCCCCTCCTCTGACCACCCTGCCCAGCACCATCCCCTGCCTCACACACCCACCTTGCACCAACGCCTCTGTCCTGCAGCTCCTGGTGCCAGCACCCCGCTCTGCTGCTCGCCCAGCTCTGCTCCCCAGCGTCAGCTTGCAGGGACCAACCGTTAGGAATGCCTGCAGCTGCCGTCCCCAAAAATACCCTCCGATGACACGCCAGGGTGATAAGGCTGAGTCTGCTCCTTGCAGCGCCTCAGCAGGGCAGGGCTGCCCTATGTATAGCACCAGCGGGTGGGCAGCATGGCGGCAGTGGGGTGCAGCAGGCCAGTTCCTGATGGATGTGGGTTCAGCCCATGACATTGCACTGCACACAGCACAGGGATGGGATGTGCTGCACACAGCTGGCTCAAGTGGCACTATGGATGGGACCCTTCTCCCGTCACTGCCTCAGTGTCCCAGCCTCTGTTTGATGCTGTCCCAGCAGTTCCCATCCTGTCCCCACACCGAGGGTCCCTCTTCCCACTCTTCCTCACGTCCCCAGCATGCCAGTTGCTGTGGCAATGCCACTGCCCTGTACCTTGTATCCTCGGGGTGTCCCATCCATCCCCATTATGACAGCACCCAACTTGCCACCCCCATGTGCCTCCCTGTCACTCAGCCCAAAGTGAAACTTGCCCCCAAACTCCAGCATGGGGACACACAGCTGCAGGCTCAAGTGCCCCCTCCATCCCTTCCTACCCCCAGCCCCAAGCACTCACCGCTCCAGCAGCACGCACCCCACCCACCCCCCTGCCTGGGCGCCGTTCCCCCCCAGACCACAGTGTCCTTGCAGTCCTCACATTCCAGACGTCTCAGTGCTTTCACTGCCCAGAGATAATATTCACGGCGAGCAGACATTTGCGTCAGTGTCAGATACGTCTCAATGCCACCCTGCCCCAGGGGGAGCGCAGTGGGCAGACGGGCCAGGCTGGCAAGTAGGAGCTCACGGCAGAGCCCCTTGAGCTGCCCCACGGCAATGCTGCTCCTCCTGCACCTGCTGCCTGCCGTGCTGCCTGCCAGTGCCCTGGGCAGCTGCACTGGGGCCGGTGCCGACCGGCAGCTCGTCCTGGCCAAAGTGCGGGCACGGGTGCTGGAGCATCTGAGCCCCCCAGCCATGCAGGAGAAGCCCCAGGAGGATGTGAGGAGACTGCACCGCAGAGATGTCCTCGAAGAGGTAGAGGTGCCACCCAAGGAGCAGGAGGACATGTCCCAGGTGATTCTCTTCCCTTCAACAGGTGAGAACCCTGGTGGGATGGAGAGAGTGCAGGAGGTGAGGTGGGTGCTGTTTTGGGGCAATGGAGATGTGGCAGAGCCAGTTGGCGAGAAACAAGGGAGAGATCCCAGAAGGAGAACAAGGGGACACAGGGAGACGGGGGGGGGGCTAATGAGTGGTAGGGCTTGACACTGGGGAATGGGGTGGAATGGTAGAGAACGCATCGGGGTGCTGGGGATGGGATGCTAAGTGATGGGGAGAGATGCTGAAGGATGAAGTGGGATTCCCAGGGATGGGGCTGTAGCAGGATGCTCGGGTAACAGCAGGATACTCAGGGTTGCAGCAAAGTGCAGAAGGTGCACAGTGGAATGGGTACACCACCACCAGACCATCCTGGGGCATGCAGGGGCTTGGAGACCTCTCTGAGCAGTTCATCCAACCCTGGCCCTATGGGGTGCTGGGTGCCACAGCTGTGCCCGGCTGGCAGCAGGGCAGAGCAGAGCCAAGCCAGGCAGAGCCTTGCACAGGGCTGGATCTGGCACTTGATGTCACCAGCTCCCCTGTGTGCGCAGCAGGAAAACCTGCCTGCACCCTCAGATGCCCCTCATGGCACCCACAGGTACCCCCCACACCCTATCCCCACACTGCGGGACAGTGCCCTGAGCCACTTTCTCCCCACAGATGTGCCGTGCGAGCCCACACAGCCAGACAAGCTGCTGGAGGAAGAAGGCATCTTCACTTACCTCTTCCAGCCCTCAGATCACGCCCTGAGCCGCACGCTGACGTCCGCCCAGCTTTGGTTCTACAGCGGCCCTTCAGCTGCCCACAACCATTCAGCCCCCGCTGTGCTGACCCTCTCTCCACAGGGCAGGGTGCCGGTGGCAGCCACGGCGTCACAGACACCAGAGCACTGGACAGTGTTTGACTTCAGCCCCGATGCTCTGCCCCAGCTGGCTCAGCCGCTCTTCGTGCTGCTGGTGCGCTGCCCCGGCTGCCCCTGCCTGGCCGATGGGGACAAGATGCCCTTCCTGGTGGCCTCCACCCGTGCCAAGGGAGCCGGGAGGGCTCGCCGCTCCGCCGTGCCCTGGTCGCCGGCTGCACTCAGCCTGCTGCAGCGCCCTTCAGAGGACGTGGCCGCCCACACCAACTGCCGCCGGGCGTCCCTCAACATCTCCTTCGAGGAGCTGGGCTGGGACAATTGGATCGTGCACCCCAGCAGCTTCGTTTTCCACTACTGCCACGGGAGCTGTGCTGAGGGCCATGGGCTGAGCCACCGGCTGGGTGTGCAGCTGTGCTGTGCCGCACTGCCCGGCACCATGCGCTCACTGCGTGTCCGCACCACCTCCGATGGCGGCTACTCCTTCAAGTATGAGACGGTGCCCAACATCCTGGCACAGGACTGCAGCTGTGTCTAGCAGCTGGCACAGCATGGCTGCACCCACCTGGGTCTTCCCACTGCCTCCAGACTGCCCCAGTGCCAGATGAGCCCATCCCAGGGATGGAGGAGTAATTCACACGGGTACTGTGCAGCCCGGGGCAGGGAGAGGGAACCAGGTGGAAGTTTTGGTGGTGCCACCTTACCTGTGACAGCCAGGGTTTCGTGGCTGCAGGCTGTGTGGGTGCTGCAGCCCTGCCCCAGGGCTGTGCCCAGCCTGCAGCACAACGTTTGTACTCTGCGACAGCAGCCCAGTGCCTGAAGCCAGCTCACCCACATCTCTCCTCCCACCAAAAAAGACAGGCTGCAGAGCACAGCCACCTCCCCCCTGCTCCTAGGGACAGATGAATGTGCCAGGGCATGCTCACGCTTGGGGCTCATGCAGGTGGCGAGGCTGGTGGCACGCAAACAGCAGCAGAACCTGTTCACGAGATCAGTGAGGCAAGAGAAATAAAACTGCTTTCTTTACAAAATCAACCTCAGAACACCACCTTTTATCAGCAACAGCCACAGAGGCAGTGCGCTTATGCAGCGGGCTGCAAAGCCAGAGGCTTTGGGCTGGAGAAGGGAGGGGAAGGGCAAACTGCAGGCACTAAGCAGTATAGCACAGTGCTCTGCAAGGGGCCCAGCTCTGCTCCAGCACCCCAGGGAGGGGACTGGTGGAAGCTGCGGGGCTGATCCAGTCCTGGGTTAAGGGAGAGCCAGAGGGCAGCATGTGTCCATCCAGCTGAATCAAAATGAGGACTGCAGGGAAGCCCTGCTGAATCCACAGCTGCGCAGGAATGTGGCTGTTGGAGCAATCCCACTCCCGCCTTGCCAGCAGAGACTGCTTCTGGCCAAGCTCTGCACAGCTGGAACAACTGAGTCACCCCAGGCCAAGTGGGGCTGTCCCCATCCCACCACCGCCAGCCCCACGCAAGTCGCCAGCCCGCCCCGGCCCATCTGCGCAGGATCCCCTTCCCCACCCCTTCCTCCCAGAGGACCGGATGCAGAAGTTCAGTACAAAACGTCTCCAGGTTTTACTGAATACAGATACATATTAAAAAAAAACACACACCAAAAAAAAAAAAAAAAGTAAAAAGTCACAATTATCCGAGTACAAAACAACGCTACAAAATTTGCCACGTGACCCATGAGATGATCAGAACGCCTGAGCGTCTCCCCATCGACCTGCTCTGGGCACTGAGCAGAACCACACAGGGCTCCCAGCCCCACAGCAGCCTAGAGCAGATCGGCTTTGGTCCAAAGCCTGAGTGGAGCTGCTGGCAGGGAAGCGGAGGAAACGGGAAGGACAAACACAAACCCCTGTGCTCCCTAAAAAGAGAAGCCAGGAGAAGGAGAAGCCAAAGGGGAGGTGAGAGGGGCCCTGTACAACCCACATGTGCTCACTGCATGGGCACCCCCCAGGCAGCGGTGCCACCGGGACGTGTCTCTCCCAGATCCCTGATGTCACCTCTGCTTCAGGCTCAGTGCCAGCCTGTGGTGCGGCCCGGCCAGCCGGACCTGGGCGCAGTGCGAGCATCCTTACTACTGTCGTGACCTGCACGTGCAAAGAGAGCATGGGGGAGGCATGAGAGGGAGGTGCTGCGGGCATGGGGCGTGGGGAGGGACATGGGATACAACAGGAGACAGGGAGGGGAGGTGTGGGCCCAGAGCTAGAATCGGGAGGGGTGTATAAAAATGCCAGGGTGCACGCTGCTGAGTTTATAAAAATGTACAAAAATAAGATATTCCCTTTTTAAAAAAAAAATTAAGAATAGTGAAGGAAGGTTCCCCGAGCTCCTGTCCCCATCGCTGCCCACCGGGATGGAGATGCCCCGGGAAGCCCAACAGGACAGATACACGTCACCGTCCCACGCTGGTGTCACGTCACTGTCCCGCACCATCTGTCCCCAGCACTCACAGCCCTATGGAAACAAGAGGCAGATTAGCAGCCACCCCGGGGTGCCCCACCACCCTGCCCCACGCGACAGGCCCTGGTCCCCCCAGCTCACCCGTGCTGCGCTCGCAGCCGCCGCCCTTCTCATGCGCCAGGTTGAGGCGGTTCTGCTCAGCAGCCATGCCGTTGGCCTCGGGGCTGCTGCTGCGCGAGGGGCTGGGGGCCCGGGGCGGCGGCTGCAGGTGGAAGGCCATCTCCAGGTGCTCCTGGGCCAAGCGCAGGTGCTCACGCAGCCGCTCCAGCTCGTGCTCACGAGGAGCACCAGCCAGGGCAAAGCGCTCGGCCGCTGAGTTGGCCATGTTCTCCCGGTAGTCCAGCTTGCCGTCAGGCAGCGGGGCTTTCAGCGGCTCCTTCTTCAACGAGTGATAGGTGGGGGGTGCGCTCGGGGGCTTCTTGGAGTAGTGTGGTGCGGGGCTGCTGGCGGGTGGGGTGTTGGGCTGGCTCAGCGCATCGCGGATGCGCCCCACGCCCAGGTGCAGGAGCTCACAGATATTGAGGAAGAGGCAGAGCCCGCTGACGGCATACATGATGAGCAGGAAGATGGTCTTCTCGGTGGGGCGCGAGACGAAGCAGTCGACCATGTGCGGGCAGGGGCTGTGGCTGCACACGTAGGAGGGGCTGACCTTGAAGCGGAACAGCAGGTACTGCCCAAAGAGGAATGCGGACTCCAGCAGCATGCGGCACAGCAGCTGCAGCACATAGGCGCGCATCAGCCCGTCCTGCTTGATGCGGCGCCGGCCGTCATGCTTCTCGCCGCCCTCGGTGCCCTTCTCCTTCTCCACCTCGATCTCCTCGAAGATCATGGGGTCTTCTTCGTTATCGTCCTCCGCCTCCTCGTAGTCACGCCCGGCTCCGCGCCGCACCACCGGCATGCGGCCGCGCTTAGCTGCCGGTGCCCGGCGCCGTGAGGACTCAGGCATGCGGGCGATGCGGTGCATGGCAAAGCCCAGGTAAAGCACCGACGGGGTGGCCACCATGATGATGTGGAAGATCCAGAAGCGAACGTGGGAGAGCGGGGCGAAGGCGTTGTAGCAGACATTCTCGCAGCCCGGCTGCTGCGTGTTGCAGACGAACTTGCTCTGCTCGTCGTAGTAGATGGACTCGCCCCCCACGGCCGTCAACACGATCCGGAAGATGATGAGGACGCTGAGCCAGATCTTGCCCACGAAGGTCGAGTGGTTGTTGATCTCCTCCAGGAGCCGCGTCAGGAAGCTCCAGCTCATCCTGGCCAGGCAGTCGGCTCAGCCCTGTGGGAAGGCAGGCGATGAGTCGCAGTGCAGGCTAAAGCGCACCTCACGCAGCCCCCCTAAAGGCAGGAGAAGCCCCTACCCAGCACATACATCCCATCCCTTACCCACCAGTGACACCCGAGCTTGGGGTGAGGGCACCAGCAGTCCCCAGCACCTCCTCCCCTTCTGTCTCCAGCCAGGATGCGGGAGTAGGGGAAAAGCCGGGACAGTCACCGTCCCGGACAGGACGTATCTGGGGGAAGAGCCACCGCCGCCAGGGTAAACACGGGAGCAGGGCAGTGCCCGCTCTGGCAGGCGGGGGGACAGCCCAGCGGAGCCAGGCACTCGCCTGCCACCTGGTCCCCGGGCCTCACCACACCCCGTGGCACGGGCACGGCGGGGGAAGTAGAGCACGAGGGAGCAGGGTGACGGCAAGGGGCGGCACGAGGCAGCCAGGGAATTGCACAAAGTTGCAGCTGACGCCAGATGTCGGGGAGGAAACTGCGGGGAAAGCACAGCATCTTCTGGCCGAAACCGCGTGGGGACAGTGCACGACCCGGATGCGGGCGGGGGGCTGTTGCGAGGGCGGCGGGCCCGCTCGGGCACGGCACAGCGGGGACGCGTCCCGGCACTCCCTCCCGCCACACCGCCGTCGGAGCGTCGAGGCTCCAGGAGACCGCTATTGTTCTGCTCCGAACCCCGCGCCGGCGGTGGGCGCGCGGCGGCACCGGGGCTCCGCCGGCCCCGAGCGCCAGGGACACGAACCCGCCGCTCGCGGCCGCCCCGCTCCGCCGGCCGAGCACCCCGCGGGGTTCCGCCGCCACCGCCCGCCCCGGGACCCCGCCGCAGGGAGCGCGCTTTGTGCCCGCGGCCAATCCTCGCGGCGCCCCGGGGCCGGAGCGGGGGGACGGGCCAGGGGGACCCGGGCCGCCCGGGGGAGGCGGCACAAGGCACGCAGGTGACGCAGGCTCCCACCCGGGGCAGGTGGCCGAGCCCCCACGCGCGGACCAGCACCGCACGCTCCCCGACCCCCCAAACCACACCCCACCCCGGGACCGCTCACCCCACCGCACCCGGCGGCCCTCGGCCCCGCCGCTCCCCCCGTCCCACTCACCCCACGCCGGGACGAGCGGCTCCCGCCGGCGGCGCGGCGGACAAAGCGGCGGAGCGTTACGCCGCCGCCTCCCGCCGAACAAAGGGGCCCGGGGCCGCCCCGCCCCGCGCCGCCCGCCGGTACTCACCTACGGGCCCGCCGCGAGCCCCGCCGCTTCCCGCCGAGTTCGCAACGCTCCCCCCGCCCCCGCTGACTCACGGCCGGGGCGGGGAGCGCGGCCCCGGGGCCTCCCGGCGCGGGGCGGGCGGTGCCTCCGGGCCGGGGAACCGGAGCGGCGTCCGCGCGTCCCTCGCGGGCGGTGCCGGCTCCCGCGGCTTTGGGGCGCCGGGCTGAGCTCCGGCTTTGTGCGCTGCTAAAACGGCTCCCGAGGGCAGGACGGTCAGGGGACGCGCGGGGTCCGTCCTCTCGGGGATTCCCGTGGACAGCCCGGCCACTGACGGGGAGAACCGCCTTGTGCAAGCTGGGGAAGCTGGCGCCCGCAGAAGGAGGGGGCCGAGAGGAAGCGGGAGGACTGTCACCGACCGCAGGACCAGGAACGGCCCTGGGGCGGGCACGCAGTTATTGGGGGCATAGTGCGTGAGAGGGCACGTGGCGATAAGCGGTGCTGCGGGCAGCCCGCACAACAGGCCGCGCTACGGCACCTTCTGACCGCTGCCAGGCTGCGCCTCGGGGCACCCGGCGGCGGGCTCCTTCCTCACCTGGGTAGGCTCTGCTGGGACAACAGCCGCTCCCAGGGCAGCCGGCAAGGTGCGTTTGCTCAGGTGGGAGAGGAGCCTGGCTGCGTGGCGTGGGCACGGCCTGAGCCGTCGCCTCGCCTTGCCCGGGGCCGTGCCGCACACCGCCTGTCCGAGCTCTTCCCCGACTGGTCGACGCTTCTGGCACTGGGACAGGGAGCAGACGGCTCCGTTAAGGACTGTTTGTCCTGATACAGGACAACGCCGCAGCCGCTTTAATGAGCTGATAATAGCCGGACGCACGTTCCTCCTTCGGAGGAGTGCAAAGGGCAGCGAGCAGCCCCACGACCCAAACGGCTGCTGCGGGAAGGTGCTGCTGGAGGCACAGCTCTGTTAGAAATAGGGCTCCCCCACGCAGAGGGAGCTGACAACCCCCCCCCCCCCCCCCAGGCCCTGTCTGGTCACAGCACAGCTGCTGAAGAGGGAAGTGCAGAGTCAGACCCCTCACTGAGGTGTGCCACCCCATAGGTGCAGTGAGACCAGTTACACCGTCACTAGATCCAGCACGAGCAGCTGCACAGCAGCGCTCGAGGTCACAGAGCAACTACAAAGGGAGTGGGGTTATGCCCTGGTTGTTATCAGATGAAGGGGAAACAAAGGAAGTGCTTGATGAAGAGGCAGCAGAGGGGCTGTGGCTGCACCTGTGAGCTTCCCCGGCAGTAGCCAGGGAGTTGGTGAGATCCAGAGTGCCGGTGCTGAGCCAATGGGACAGACCTGCAGAGAAACAGCTACGATCAGAAGCACGAATAAGTGGTAAAATATAAATCAAATAGCCTGAGAACAGCTATGGGCAGGCAAACAGCTGAAACCTCTAGTTCTGGCAATGCAGACTTTGTCAGGCACCTCATCACGTACCCAGGTGCAGCAGAGCAGAGGTGCAGCTTGATGAGGATGGAAAATACAAGCTGGGATGGAGCTGTGTCAGGGAATCAGCGTACACAGAGGAGACAAAGGCTGTTCTGATAACTCCACTTGTGATTCTTTCCCTTTACGTAAAACACAGTTATGGAAGGGAAGAGAATGCTTAACACAAGCACCTTAAATGGCAAGACAAAGACAGAAAAACCTTACTGGTCATTACTGGTGCTGCTCTCTGAGACTCCTTCCCCTAGACATAGTGTTGTGTGCTGGCAGTGCTTCCACTGAGCTCACTCTCATTCGCAGGCTGAGATCACTGCAAAGGAACGGAGAGCAGCAGCCATATGCCCATTTAGGAAGAGGGGACAAAGTGGAATGCATTGTGACATCTGCCTCAAGATGCTATAGATCTTGTCAATCCAGTCTATAGAAGGCTAGATAAAGATATTGTCCACTGTGGGCCTTCAGCAACTGAAACTGCTTCTCAAAGTGACAAGAGAAAGCCTAAAAATAAACAGATTCCAAGAAAGCGCCCAACGGCGTGCTGTGAGATGGCCTTTACACTACTACAAAGTATGCAATCTGAACTTCCTGCTCTCCTAAGGCTATGAGGATGGTATAGCCGGGTTGGTTGTAGCCCTGTCCCCCTGCCAGCCCCAGAAACTGGCTCCTGGAAACAGATGAAGCTAGTATGCAAGACCTTACTAGGACATCACAGCAATGCGAGAGAATGAGGCAAGGAAAATATGGCAATTCAATAAATATAAGCTTTTTATTACAATAGAAAATAGTAAAACTCATGTTAAAATAGACTCTTGCTTTTGGACTGCTCAGAAAAGCCTAAGCCTCGCTTTTACCTGCCAGTGTCCGTGAGGGCCCTGACCCTCCTGACCCCCTAAGCGATGAGCAACACACTTCTGTGGTCAGAGCCTCCCAGCTCTCCTCCCTCCCCAGTGACAGTGAAGGACTACAGCAGCAGACGGAGCCGTGCCCTGCCAGGCAGGCAGGTAAGGGCTCTCTGTGGGGTTAACAGTACAACATATGCCTTATCCCTTTGTGCAGTCAGGCTCCTGTTTGAAGCAGGGAGCTTTTGGGAAACTGTGGATAAGGGAGAAAGAAAAAGAAAAAAAGAATCATCAGCAGATGCTGTCAGCTGTTCTGAGACAGCTAGAAAGGCAGCAAAGACATCTGCTAGAAAGACCACAGCATCCAACTGCCTCCAGCCTGCTGATTTGCCTGAGACACCACGTCCCATTGAACACGCTCTGGCTCCGCTCCCCTCTTCAGTAACACTTTGTACTATCCTGAAGGAGACTAGCAAACACCACCAAGTTAAAAGTCTGCGTAGCTTACACAGTATTACAAAGAACATCTTCAACAACCTCCTTCCAGGACCAGCCCAGTGCAGGTGAATGTCTGTGCAAAGTCTGGATCATTGTGTGGCTCCCCTCCTCCTCACCAGAAAGGGCCAGGGGCAAGACTAGAGTAGAAAGCAAAGGCCACAGGACAACAAGATCAGATGGGAGGGGACACGTCAGTGCACCACTGCCAGTGCAGCAGCACTCGTGACTCCAAGTTCTGCCTGCCTACAGCTGGTAAGCTCACTCCAGCCCCTCATGCACAGCTCTCCGTAGCTCGATAGAGAACATCTCCTCCCAGGGCCTGCGGATCCACTCCACCAGCTCTACCAGGAGCTCAGGGCACTCTGTGCGGATGTGCCAAGTGCTCTCCACCTTCAGCACCTGTAAGGCAGGAAAGAGATAGAGGTGGATGAGCAGGGCCCCACCTCAAAGGCTGCACCTATCAGCCCTGAGCTGCTATTCTACAGCACAGCTGCCAGCTCCTCCCAATTTTGAAGTGATATCCTTCTCCTTCTCTGCTGCCAGCCACGTAAGTGACCCTGCGTGACTTTTGTACAGCAGCATATTTCTGCACCCCCTCTCCTCTGTGGTGCAAGGCCCTGAGTTAGGATGGGAGATGACAGCCCCAAAACGCTCTTGGCAGTAACAGGATTCGAGCACAACCCAGCTCCCAGCATCTCGTGTGCCCCATGACCTGCCCTTGGTTACCTCATCATAAAGCATCAGCTTGATGTCGCAAGGACAGAGGCGATAGGTTATGACATTGCTAATACTGCTGATTGGTTGCTTCTCCTTCAACTGGATGTTGCTCCTAGAAGGCATTTCAGCCTCGTGGTCTGCATCCAAGGGGGGCTGCACCTGCCACTGGTGATTTTCTTCCAGCAGAAACAGCATGCTTCGTGTGCTCAGCAGGGTCACAGGGAATGCAGATGCCCCTAAAAGGATATGAGGGAATGAGAGGCTTTGAGCAGAGCCTGAGTCACCACAGAACCAGCTTTGCTTTCCATTCTTTCCCCAGGGAAATCTTTTCCAGCAACAGTAACTGGGTGAACAGCGGTACTCAGCTTCCAGACTAAAGAAGGGTAGATAAATGTACCTGAGCTTGACCAAACTCATTGCTAGAGCATGCACACAAAAGACCTCCACCCAGCTAACCTTGTCCAGCCAACATGCTTGTGTAAGGCAGGAAAAGGAACTAAAGCACTTTGACCTCTTCAACAACCTGCCATTCCTTAAAAGTCAGCAGCTCTAGCTAAAAGGATGCCTTTTTTGGTCTGAATTCGCCTGCTTGTACATCTGATAGATGGAACACAGTGTAAATAAAGTTTAATAGCAAGATGGGACATGTCATAAATACAGCAGAAAACAGGGTAGTTTTGGAGGGAGTATAAATATCAGCCAGTTGCTTCCAGTGGATGGAAATGAAAATCACTGGAATTTGGGAGTAAGTCAGAAGCACAGAACTGGCTGAGGTAACAGGGAGTCACAAAGTGCTACAGCAACATGTTACTTTTCTTGCCACATCTCACTCTTGGGAATTAGTAGGAATATCAGAGATGGGATGTTTAATTAGTCCTGTCTACTTGGCAGCAAGCCCTCAGCTTGAACTATGTCCAGTTTGGGGCACTGTACTCTAAAAATGGAAAATAGAAACTGTTGAGTAACAAAAGTGTACTTTTAAATTCTTCTTCCCACAGGCTATTTTTTCAGCTTAGACTGAGACTAAGAAACATACTTCCCACATATTCCTTCTAATTCTCTTTCTTTTATATCTTCTTGATGGCCAATGGCAAAAGAGGCTGCAAGAGCAATGACAAAAACAGCATCCCAAGATAAGAAGGCACTGGAACTGTTCAAAGAATACTTAAATGTTCATATGGACATCAGCAAGATGTTAGACACCTGATTCTTTCTCACAGACTAATGAGGCTTTCAGCTCCTTACACATTACCAGCTGTGCGTGACCCCTGAGCTCATGGCACTGATACAACCCTTGGATCACCACCAGCTTCTTAGAAACCATTCTAAGTTTTCACCAAATCTGGTGTGCAGGACCAAATGCTCCCTAAAGTCTGGACTTCATGTAAAAAAAGGCTAGGAGATTCAGCAGATAAATAGGAAGAAGCATACTACTGTCCTGTATCTCATCACTAAAAAGCCATGCCCCTGCTACATCTTCCTGGTGAAGCCATGGCCCAGCTGTGTTCCCACATGCTGTACACCAAAACACAAGCATGTAAGAAAGCACAAGGTGTGGTAGATCTGGCCACGGAGATCTCCAGTACCTTGAATCAGGTAGCCCAGCAGGTAGAAGAAACAAGTGCCATCTGCAGCTGCAGAACCTGTGTTCTTGGCGTCCAGCAGAGGCCTGGAGGAGATAGAACAGCAGAACACTCAAAGAGGCACTCTGTTCCTAGTCTAGGCTTAGTACCATGCCTTTCCCTCTTTCACCCTCCACTGTGTTCTGCTCACACAAGAACTAGAGTTGCTGTGGCTCACTCAGTCCGTGAAACCCCCTTGCCTGCTCACCCCTGTGAAGCAGGGACCTGAGCCAGCTGCAGTAAGCCCGTTGCACAGATCTGGCAGCCACTCCTGCAGTGTCTCTGCTGCTCCGTTTTGAGTGCTCCCTTCCCAGGCACTGCTGGACAAGTGGATGCCCTTTTGTACCCAAACCCCCGACCTCTCTGAGGCTGCTCTTACCAGAGCCAATGCTGAGGATTCATTTCCACAGTGGGGATTTCCTCCACCTTACTCCTGTGCTTGGCAGGCAGCTCTTGCATGAGATCTAAAGATGGGTAAAAGGTAGATATCTTTTATCAAAAGCACAGGGCAATAGGTAACAGCTCAGGAGAGTTCTCTAGTTGTTGATAGACGTTGAATTTATGATACCAGTGAGGTTTTCCCCCACACTTTTTCTGAGCTGGCAGATGCAAATTTCCAACATACAACCAACTTCAGATCTCCTTATAGCTCTCCTGGAGAAAATCCTCCAAATCCCCTCCCACCCCCCACCGCTACAGATCTACTCTTACATGTCAGGGTCTGCAGGAACTGGTCACAGCAACTTTGGCTTCGGATCAGCAGATTGTAGGAGGCTTTTGGGTTCTCAAACTCCATTCTCAAGCTCTGGTGGCAAAGTCCCACTTCCAGATGGGAAATATCAGACAGGTAGTGAGAGTCATCCTTCTTCAGCCAGTCTGCAGGTTGTCCCCTAATCACAAAGCACAGCCCTCAGCAGCAGCAGACTGCCCCTCCTCCTCTCCCACAGCAGATTGCAGCAGGGGGGTTTACCAGAAGAGCCTCTGCTTGACACCACACCTCTCGTGATAGGCTGGCAGAGGTGGGCACTACCCACAGCACTCACAGCCTTGCTGTAACATCTCACTCGCCACCATTCTCCTCACCTGATAGCCCCAACGACTTCCAGCACATAAATCCTGAGGTTAGAGGCAACTAGAATTGAGAGGAACTCTCCTTGTCGGCCAAACTTCACCACAGTCACCTAGAGCACAGAGAAAAGAGGTGACGGTACTGGCCTCTCCCCTGCCGGCCATGAAAAGGAAGGATGCAGACATGCTTCAGCTCCCTTTGCACCCTTTAATCTTCAGAACAACACCTCAGAGTAGAACTTGCAGCGCAGATAGGATAGCCTAGAAGCAGGGTTGCCCACAGGTTGTAGGAGAGGTGCTGCCAAAGCTCACCTTGAGGAAGCACTGGAACTCCTCATCATTCTCCTCAAAAACCTCCATATCCAGGTACAGCTTCAGGCGATGATCCACAGAACGGAAGTCCCTTGTGTTCAGCATGCTGTTTGCAGCTGAGGAGAGCAAAGGGTGACATCAAGACTCTTCCCACCGACCAGAAGCTTCTAAAGCATGCAGATCCGGTACTAGGGCAGCAGCATTATCCTCTTGAGACATTCCCTCAAGTATCTCTTCTGAAAATAAGGTCAGAGCTAGGGCTTTCCAGGCTGTGGCCTAGAACATCAAATACGAGGGGATTCCATCACTCTGCCACTCGCCCCTTCAAGATGTAACAAGGCTTTGGTCTAGTTCATCTTCAACCTATGCTCAGCTGTTTAATCGGGGGGGGGGGGGGGGGGGGGCACTGCTTTGCTGACAGATTTGGCAGGAGAGCAATACCACAGCTTGCCCACAAAGCCAAAAAGACATTTCTCCTTCCAGTTGGTCAACTTCTTTAACTCTAACTCAGACTACAGTAAGGCTGAAAGAGACTGCAGAAGACATGAAGAAAGTTGCTTAAAAACCTAACTTAGGTTTGCCACGCAGTTGTATGACCAAATTGTATATACAATAGCCATGATACTGTCCCAGAGAACACACATCCCAGTAGGGTCTGTTCTCCACCAAAAATACTACACAAATCAACTTCTCAGAAGAAACTTTTTCACAGTCTCAATTTTGAATAGAAATCTTGTGACTTGACCGAAAGCAAGACTGCTTTACCTCTCATGCTTATTTCAAGCCTACAAGACTGAACATGGTGGTCCTAAAGACTATCCCATACCGAGTCCTCTTCAGAAGCAGAGCACACTTGAAAGGTCAGTGGAGATCTCTAGATGGAGAAGCTGATGGGTCTTTAGATCATGGCTGAGTGTACTTTCAATAGGGTCACTTAGTGGACTGGACCAGGTCTACCACTAGTCCTCTCCAGCCTCAGTTACTCTGCAAGTTACATACGGACGCCCAAGCAAAAGCAGTCTCTGTCACAACAGAAATCCAAGGCCCTTCAAATAAGGCACGTGTGGACATCCCAGTAGCTGCTGCTTTGTATAATGGCTCTCACACACAGTTTCTTCTTTTTTTGGACAAACTTTGTTATCTGAGCTCACCAAAACCACTGAGGAAAACACAAGTGGCTGTAAAACCTCTAACCAGAGCCTCCTGTAAACACGCTAACCTCACTCTACGCTTAGGCCAGAAACTAGAAGCAGAGGAATTTTGTGTGTACAGTTCTCCAAAAACAACACTCCAGCTGGCAGCTCACTAGTGCTACAAGAACCCTGTGCTGGAGCAGTGCAGCTCCCAGAAGAAGATCCCTTTAGTCAAAGTCTGAGCAATACTAGGGACCAGTTATGCGTTGACTCAGTTTCCCCTTCCTTCAGGCATGAAGACTGAACAGAGGAATGGGAAGCACTCTGCCCGCAAGAACCAGTCAGTGGCTAGTGGTTGATGATCCCTTTCCACATTAAACAGGAAGCAGCACAGCCTGCAAGCACCAGAAACGGTGCTCAACACCCCTAAACACTGCAGAGCTCTAAGATACTCACAGGGACTGAGTTTCCATGCTTCCTCTGACTGGAAGTTCAAAGAGAGCTGAGAAGGAGTGGGTCCACGAGAAGCACTGTAATAGTAACTCCCCATCGAGCTACCCCCATTGGTGTCTGTGTGGCCGAAGGACAAGTACTGGCTCTTCATGCCCAGATCTGTCTTCCCACAGCCTCCATCTGTACTCTGGGAGCTGGAATGGATAGTGCTGTCATGCTCTCCACTCAGCTCTGGGGTCCTGGTGGTGTTGCTGGTATCCATCTCTGAGCTGTCCTCTCCACCGATGTAGAACTTCCCACTCTCCCTGCCCAGAGTAGGCACCTCCTCTGGGCCCTCCTGCTGGCTGCCTCCCTCCAGGACAGAGTCTGACAGGTCCTCACTTGTGCCATCATGGCTGGGTGGCACAGGTGTGCTGGAGCTTACTTCTGAAGGCAGGATTACCACGTGGTCACTGGAACAACTGGGACAGGCAATGGGTTCACCAGCTACTGAAGCATCTATGGAAGATTTCATTAGGGATAAAGGAAAAAAACAAAACAAAACAAAAAGGAACAGCTCAGCCACAAAAAGGCTTTACTTCCCCCCCCCCCGAGGAAACCTCAAACCATCCCTTTCAAAGCAGATGATATTCAGATATACACTGAGTTGAACAGTTTGTTGAGCAGCTCTGTTGTGTATCATATCCTACACAACTCCCCACTGCAAATCAACAAGAAATTCCAGATGAGTGCCAACAGCCTCCTGAAATAGCCAGAACAGAACCAGGGTGACCAGTGTACTCTGCAGTTGCATCTGAAACCGTATGAGGATTTCAGCTGATCCCTTTCCTCCACTTAACATCCACAAGTGCTTACACTGCCTTTGAAGCCCAAGTCATGATCAGTCAATTCAACGTTCCTTAGTCACTTCCTTATCTTCAGCCCACCAACCCACAAGCCTGCTGCGTCCATTCTCCAGCTGTCAACCCTTCTGACCTCACTTCCTAATGCTAACTTTCACCCACACCACACCCCCAGCTATATCCTGGAACTCCCTATGGGGAAAGACTGGCCTAGGGTGGAGAAGAAGGTGTCTTGGGATGGAAGGAAGTACTGGAGCCAGGACAGCATTTCTGCCCTCAAAGCAGAGCTCTCCGATCCCAGGATACTTCCTCATATCAGCAGCATCTTCTGAGCTAAGGCTGCGCACAACTCTGACACATCAAGTACAAGCTGAGCTTTGAAAAACTCAGCAATTAGAAGACGCTTATTCAGCACTAGTAATGCCTCAGCTAAAATACCATATCTAGCTTCAGACATCCACAGAAAAATGTGGACAAGTCAAGAAAAGCACAGAGAAGATCAGCAAGAATAACTGGATTGTACAAGATATGACTGACAAGTAAATTATCTAGGGAGTCGAGCTTATTTAGTCTACTGGACAGAAGACAGGACTAGCTGTCTGGGGAGAGAACAGCTCTCCATCACAAAGAAAGGAATAAATCGCCCTCCACAGAGGAATCAAGAGTGGGCTTAAGATCACAGCCCGGAAGACTTAGCTTAGGGTTGTGGTTGTTTCCCTGATGCCTAACAGCCAAAGCTTTATCAGAAATACTGAGCAGACTCCCTGGAAGCCTCTACTATCAAAGGCCTTTTAGTACAAATTAGTTTTTGTGATAGAACACAAAAGTTTCAACAGGATAAGACACTACGTGACCTTTAAGACTTTTTCTGGACTTGAGATTTCTGTGGACCATTTGCCAGTTTCCAGCACGCCCAATGTTTTCCCAGGCCAGGAGCCATCCACAATAGAGGTGTTTGCTTAACAGTAAGAGTGGCTCATTCCTGCTTGTGAAAAATACAAGCTTTTTTCTACCTAGACCAAGTAGGCCAATTGAGAGTACATCCTATAACAAGTTTTAATTTCAGTGCAGCCAAGGCACCATCCCCTCCTACACATTCTATGCTCTGCATCACGGCACCCATTTTGGTAGCCTGCCTATGCACAAGAAAGCATCCTCTTTTTTTCCTGAAGACTACATCCTACCTTGATTTAAGGCAACTAGTGTCTCCAAATTTTTGGCATCTCCAGCCTCTGCAGGATAAGGACCTTGCTGCCAGGGAGCCAGGGACTGCAAAAACTCATGTTTGCACTTCAGGCACTGGAGTCTGAGGGATTCCTTCTCCTGGTCTTGATTTCGACGATTCTCCTCCACAGCTGGGGTCAACACTTCAAGCACACACTACAAGTAGTAGGAAAGTGAAAGAAACTGATAGCAGGCAGCTACAGTAGTCCTAATAAAAGCAGGCTTCTGACATCAGCAAGTCTAGTAAGCCTCATCACAGCACTTCGGAGCACAAGGGGAGCAGGACCACATCCCAGCTCCATAGGGTACAATAGCCAGTCTGTGTGAGCTTTGCATGGAGCTTCACCACTGAATACCAGGAGAACCTGTTTGCAGGTCTGTGCCTCACATTATTTACAAGATCCTCTTGGAACTGTAGTCTTAAAGGTCCTATCTATTTGTGCCTTCTCTGTGTCAGCTTGTGTAACTGTACTTAAACAGCAGTACCTGGAGAAAAATACTTGGATTTGAGTCCAGAGCCACTACTGCTATAGCACAGACCAGAGTTGCCATAGCACTGATACTCTCATCACACAGAGGGCTGAGCACAGGCTAGCCCATCATGCAGCATCCAGAAAACATTATGTTGCATGTTCACAACAAGTAGGGATCACTAACTTGACTACTTGGAAGTCAGCACGTCTACTCTCAATGGGAAAAAACTACAAGGCTTTTTCCCTGACAGCACATTTAGGCTCCTGAAGCTCCACTGTTCATGGGCAAGCTGAAAGGGCCCTCCACAGGTCATCTGTGTAACAGCATCAATCCTGAGCTTACAAGTGAGACACTGCCTACCTGGATAGTCACCGGAGAGCAGATGTCTGTGTGCTCTCAGAACACAGGCTCTGTTCTTGCAGAATTCAGCATCTTCCAGGAAAACTTCCCCACCCTTCCCCCGGGCTCCCCTACCTGCAGACAGCGCTCCGGGCAGTCATCCAGCACCACGTATTTGCGCCTCTGTCGGTCCTTGCGAATGTAGGTGAAGTGCAACGTAAGGACGGGGAAAACTCGCTCCAGATCCTGCAGGAGACACAAAACCCAAATTCCAGGAAGATGGCACAGCATCCAGCACGCAGATTATATTTGTTTGTAACAGATGTCACAAACAACAACAACAAAAAAGCAATTGCCAGCTTTGGAATAGAGCTGGTGCTGGCTTCTGCTGCTCTATTGCAGGTACTCAAAGCAATTGTGATGCTGTTAAGATACATATGCATAGGGTAGATGAGACTCCCAGTCAGGCTTTGCAGGCATTAGGAAAAGACCTGCAGGGTGCTCTGACAGAAGTCAAAATCCAGAATGCTGACCCATACAGGAAGTAACATGCCAAAGGCTCAGAGGAAAAACTCACCATCCTCTTCCAGTTCATCTCAGAGGTCTCTATCTTCTGCAGGCATTTCAGCTCCAGCTTGTGGAGGACTCTGGCAGCTTTCAGTTCCACCTCAATCACGTGCGTAGCTGTGACCCGCAGGAAGATCCAGTCTGACTCTGGGTCCCCTTCACCTTCTATTTGGCTCACCAACACTGGCTGACAAAGGTCCACTGCCAAATAAGACAACAGCACCATTCAGTGCACACAGCATACCTTCAGGCCTGCTTGTCCAAAATCTCTAGAAGTCCCACAATGCTAAGTAGCACAATAAAGCCTTAGAGATACCACATTTTATCCAACTATTCTACCATCATCCAAGCCCTCTAAAACATTTACCTTCTGGCTTCTCATCTTCTTCCTCTCCCAGCATTAGTTCATCTGCCTCCTCTTCTCTCTGTTCTGCTCCCACAGGCTCACCTGGCCGTATTTCAGGATCTTCTCCCCCAGCATCATCAAAAGCAGGAGAGGATTCTTCTGGGGACACCTGGGGTTTAACTTGTTTTGGGTCAAAGCTCTCACTCTGCAAATCCACTGCTGCAGGTCTGCCTGTGATGTCATCAGCAGAACGGCTACGGCAGATGACGGGCACTTGGTCACGCTCCTCCAGTCTCTTGTACTGCAGCCAGTCAACACCAAAGCGATCTCTGAAGCTGTCCATGCGCTCCATCTCCTTCTGATGCTGCAGAACCAGGCCTGCAGAGAGAAAGTTTGGGAAGTACGACAATAGCCACTATGCCAAAGCACTCCTCTGACTGCATGCAGCTCAGCTGCTGCATTACTGAGGAAGAAAATCGAGCCTTACCAGCAGAGAGAGATAAAGTCTGGGACTCATGTTCTGTGTCACTGGGCTCTGAAATGCTTGCTTTGCGCACTTTGACTTTTCCCTAGAACAAACAGGATAAGAATAGTCAGGAGGCACCAGAACAGCATCTGACCACAGGCTCTGCCAAGTCAAAAAGCTCACTGCTCTTATAGTATAGAAGCACACCGTGAAGGATTTGTTACGGTACATCAAGACTGACTTTGAGACAAGACCCTTCCTAATGTAGAGAAGTGCACAGGCTCAGTCAAACCCAGCCAGTACAAGGCCACATCTCACAGCATCAGGCTTCCACGGAGCAGCAGCCCCCATTCAGCCATCATACCAATGGTTAAGAAGCTTTCTCTGCTCCAGACCTTGCCTTTCTTCCGAGGGAGCCTGACAGCCACATTCTCCGCTGGGGACTGACTGTCACTGAAGTCTGCAGCACAGGAACTGTCCAGTGCATTGCGGTCCAGTATGGTCTTCTCTGAGGTAGAAGTGTGGATGGACTGTGACACGCTTGGCACTAATTTTGGAAGGTGCTGAACCCAAAAGAAGAGAAAGTTGTCTGCTGAGCATGAAGGAGGGACAAGTTAAGCAGGCCATGACCCAAGATGGCAACTTCCCCTCACTCCAAAATTCTACTGTCTCAATAGAAACAACAGATCTCTGTGACAACAGATCCTGCTTGGCTGACCCCAGACTGTTTATCAGGGCTGCTCCAATTTAACCCAATCTCCGTGTCTCTTAAAAGCAGCAGATGAGATGCTGGGAAACATCTGTTCTGCTGAAATGTAATTCAAGTGTAAAGCGTCATATAGCATCTGAAAGGGAAACAGGCAAGACTCCAAGTTCTGGAAGGGTACAGAGGACAGAATAAGTTACACTGACCAGTCCCAACAATTACTTGGAATCGTCCCAGACTGAACCAAATGAACGCATTTAAAACAATCAGGACAGCTAACACGGATTTTATGGGATGCATGAAGATGCAGAAACCAGTCATACTTCCCACTCCCAAAGCCAGCAAGATTAGTTTGCAGCAATCATACTTACCATTAGGTCCGAGGAAGAAAGTGGCTCTCCATCCAAGAGGAACTGTAATTAGAGACCCACGTTCAGTCAGGTTCCACTTGGCTGGCACATACACAGGACAACATTTACTGACTCCTATTTCCCTTCAGGCCATCCAGAGTTGGGATTCTTGGCACAACACTGCAAAGACTACCAGAAACAGCCCTGTTCCTGCCTATCCATCATGCCTTGAGTTGCAGCTACTTGACTGAACAGCGTGTAAGGCCAGAAGGGACCTGACTCTCCCCTGATTCAGCTCCATACTATTCCCTCAGGTCCTGTTGCTGTCATCAGAGAGAAGTCAGCACTTGCCACTCTTCTCCCCTCATAAGGAAGCTGTAGGTTGCCACAAGGCCTCCCCTCAGTCTCCTTTTCTCTGGACAGATCAAATCAAGTGACCTCAGCCACTCCTCAGACAGCTTGCCCCCTACACACTTCACCATGTTCCTCTGGATGATGATAGTTTTATGTCTTTCTAACACCAACAGTTCCCAAATTACACCTTGTGCTTGAAGTGAGGCTACACCAGCACAGAGCAGAGATGGACAATTCCCTCAATCAGCTAGCAGTGTTTCAGCCTAAGGATTACATTAAAAAAACAGCCTTTATGGACAGGAACATAGGTATTGAGGCAGCACATGGGTTTTCTGAGGCAGAAGCAGGAAGCATGGCTGCACAAGGCAGGATCCTGCCAGGAGCAGCAGCACACTGAGTCCTTAGCCTCAGTCCCAACTTTCTGCAGTAGTAACTAAGAACCGAGTGCTGAGATCCACCAGAGTAAGATTTCAGTTTGCACTGTTACTGGAAAATGTATCAGACTGACGCAAATGAATTGCAGTATTTTCACTGAGGTGGAAATTGACATTGAATGCCTGTTTATACAACTGAGTTTCACGTGAACAAGTTGTGTTTGGGAGATTCTTGGTTAGGGCACTTTTTTGGTTGCTCGAGAAGCCACTGAGCATCATCAGTGCTTGTTGTTACTCACTAGTTTGAGAATAGGGCTCAACCAAACAACTAAAGTTTTAGAAGGGAGCAGGTAAAATAATTCTGGAATTTATAGTGTGATATGATATCGAGTGAGATCAGAGAATACATTAGGTTGAAAGGGGCCTTAAAGATCATCCAGTTCCATCCTCTCTGTCTTGGGCAGGGTTGCTACCCACCAAATCAGACTGCCCAGGGCTCCATCCAACCTGGTCCTGAGCACCTCCAGGGATGGGGCATTCACGGCTTCCCCAGGCAGCCTGTTCAGGGGCTTACCACCTCTGAGTAAAGAATTTCCTCCTATTGTCTAACCTAAATCTCCCCTCCTTTAGTTTAAAACCATTCTCCCTTGTCCTATCACAACTGAGACCATATAAAAACTTGGTCTCCATCTTTTTTTAAGCTTCCTTTAATTAGCAATATGGTACAACAAAAGAAAGGGAAACTATGGAAGAGGAGACTCCTTCATGCATGCTCAACTTGTCTCAAAACTGATGATGCAGAAAGAGAAGAAGGGTTAAGATACGAGGTCTTACAAACCTGAGATCGGGCAGCATACCTCATGAAAAATTAAGGATAAGTTACTCTGCTTGAACCCCCACCACCCCAGAATGACTGGATTCAGTCGTCAGGTTTACAAGATTATTTCTCCTTATTTTCCCCTGAGCATCAGAACACTCAGGATACCTTCAGCACTGAGACAGGAGGCACATAGCAATACTCACATTAGAGGAGGCTGCCCTGGGAGACACGTGTACAAGAGTTGCAGATCGGTGGTTTTGATGGAACCATAATGGGTTTCCCTCTAGATGCAGCTAGGGGAAGGAATTAGAGAAACAGTTACTAGAAGCAACTTTCTGTGACTCAATTTAATCTGCCTAGAGACTCCAGGATTTCTTTCTGCCTCAGGAAGCATCTTTGCAGAGGAACGGTGATCAAACCAGGAGACATCTAAGCTTTTAAAACGCTTCCTGAAAGTTGTTCAGCAAATAGAGAACTAAATTCAAGTATTTCCTATCAAGCCCCTAAATCATCAGGAGCCTTTTCAGTACTGACACTGAGAAATGCTGAAAGAAGTCCTTTGTAAGCTAATTTCCCTTCACAGGTGCTACAGTGCCTGCAGTTACCTACCTTCAGACTTCTTAGAACACTACAAATCTGCAAAAGCATAAGGGCAGAATTCTTACTGAACTTGATGGTGTTAGAATTGGAAAGGGACAACAAAGAGATGGGGACGAGTATACGGAAAAAGGCCACCTTGAGTATGGTCACAGAAAACAAACAGAAACACAGGTGTCTCTCTAAGGCTCACCAGCTTCCCTCATTAAAATCCAACAGTCAAGAGTTGAATTTGCTTTCCTGAACTTTATTCTTAACCTTCTTCTTAACCCCTCCTGACCACAACATCTCCAACCCAACAACCCACCAGGCTTCACACTTACTTTTTTCAAATAGTGTAGAGTAGACAGTGGTGCCAACCGGGCATGCTCCAGCAGCAGGTTATAGGCCACATCCAGGTGCTGAAGGTTCACCAGTTGTTCAACCCCTACAACAAAGCGAGCAGCCATCAGCAGACCAGAAGATACAGCTTAGAAAACTTGTCCCTGCCCTTCTTCCTCAAATTTGAACACAGATGAAAATATCCATGCCCAAGATTTCAACTTCTGTTCCTCCTTGAGAAAGAGATAAGATCTCAGACTCAAACACTCCTCTCAGCTGCAGGCTCACCATTAATGCTGTCGAGTTCATTGTTGCGCAAGATCAGAGTCACCAGCTTGGATCGGCTGAAGATGCCAAGGTTTGGCACTTTGGACAGGAAGTTATAAGCCAGATTGAGGTACTCAAGTTCTGAAAGGGTCTGTAAGGAGAGAAAAGCAGTACTGGGATTTTAGCTCAAAGTAAAGTCCTAAACTGAAGACAGGGTACTAGTCCCTGTCCTCTCCATCCCACCAAAACCATTTAAAAAGCAAGTTTCTCAGACTACAGCAAGACTTCAATGCTCATATCTGGAGTAGTTTGTCCAGGGGCACAATCTAACTGGTTTAAAAATTTGCTAGGAGGACCTTTCCCCCTTGTCTACCAACTTCAATGGAGAACAGGAAGAGAGTGGGCACTCCGCTTCAGCCAAAGGACTGAACTTCCTACCACAAGAAGCCCCCTCCCACATTAGGAAAGACAACAGTAAATACCATGCTGTGAGCCTTAGCAACTTGCTGAAAAGCTGTTTCACAGCTTCTGTGAAAAGCAGCACATCCAGCACAGCAGAGCCTGCATTTCAGTGCCTTTTCCTAGAGACACATGTGCTGCTGTGACAAACTTCCATCCTTCTAAAGTAACTGACAGGTGATTTCTTACAGCAAGAAAGGCTTCTGGCTGCCTGGACAAATCGAACAGCAAATCTAAACAGCCCCACGCCTGGCTGCACAGATAACAGCAAAGCCTCAGCCACACTGACTTGTGGCCAAGTGATAAACACAATAATGCATACAGCAAAGGCTTCTATCAGAGCACATGAAGAACACTGCCTTCTCTGCCGCAGCGGTGCATGGGCTGAACATACAGAGGAACAGTTTAAAGGCTACCAGCACTATCTCTACATCACATGCCTGTTGGACCATGTCTCCAATCTCCTGTCTTACACTTCACTTAGCAAGCTGACATTGTCCTATCAGGTCACAGATCACAGCACTTAAGCAGTGTCCTCTTTGTATAAGGAAACTGTGGCGCTCAGCCCCAGATACTCACCGTTAAATAGTGCTCACAGTCTTGGACCTTGTTGTGACTCAAATCCAAGACTCTAAGTGCATTCAGTAATTGCTGAAGGATGAAAAGATACTAGATCAGATCCTATAAATGCCTCCAGTGCAGCACGGAAAGGCTGTCCTGCTGGGAGAGGCCAGCAAAATTAACACCACTCATTCCCTCCCACCCAGAGAAAGCAGCACCAGCAATGAGTGGTCAGTTTCTGGCCACAACCATCTTACGCTCACGAGTGCAGGAAGGATGCCCAACTCACCAGTGAGTCATCCAAGGCAGTGATGGAATTATAGCTGAAGTTGACCGTCTGCAGTTCCAACCAGGGGAGAGCACAGCTCAGATCTCCACCACATGCTGAAATTATTTCCTAGGAGGAAGTAAGGAGCCATTCCTTGGTTAGCACTAGCTGTTACTCTAACCACAGATGAACGTACAAGAACAACAAGTCTAGAACAAGAGTGACATATTGTGCCTTACAGATTGTGCCTTGCCCAGAATGCATTAGAGTCTTATAAGTCATTGCCAAGTATTTGGAGGTGGTGGCAAATCCACAGTTAGATATTCAGAAAGATGAGGAGATGCTTTTGCTTTCAGCAATAGTTAACCTAACATGTTACAGTTCAGAGACTGAAAACTAAGCACAGGTTCATCTAAACAAAAACTTTTTCAGACCTCCATCAAGGATGGACCCAGCGATCAGATACACGTGCTCTGGTCAAACAACTCATGCTCTGATAGGCTGAAGAATCCCTCAAAGTGCTCTTTGCACTCTCAGGAGTGGCCACTGCTCCCCAGCAGGCAGTTGCTTCCAAGCCATACAGAAGCCCACAGCCCCACAGCTAATATGACCCACACTACTCAGTTTTCCATGGCTGGAGCTTGCCTTCACGTCTCAGAAACCCGCAGTACAAGAGTGCAGATAAGGCATCAGGGCACAGAGCTTCCTTCTGACAATCAGCTCTAACTTAAGATTGCTGAGATACAACCAAATAAACCCTGACCAGCTACAGAACTTTGAATGGAGAAATGGGCAGAGATAAACTGAGCCACTACAAATACTGGCCAGAGCCAAAAGTTCTCAAGCAGCTTAAAGGGAGACTGGAGAGCACAGACGTAATTAACCAGGGAACACTTCATCGTTATTTGCGGGGTAGGACACCAGAAAGGGGAAGGGAGAAAAGGCTGTATATGATATGGATTGATATGGTGCTTAACGCTGCCCCCATATTTCCCTGTTTGATCACCTATGCAGCTCCCTGTGAGCTGCACAGAGACACTCACCTCCAGAGTACTGATACATTTGGAGCAGGTTAAAGATTCCAGCTGAGAATAGACAAATCGCAGACCCCGGAGGCAATGTGGAGGGACAGACCTCAACTGCAGCAGTGATGAAAAAGTAAGGATGATAATATACATCAAAATATTACAGTGCAAGAGCAGCTGCCATTCCAGACCCACCTCACAAGGAGTCTCCCATTTCATGCTGGAGCCCCCCCTCCCCAGCACTCTAACCATTGTTCACACCCAGGCTGCGCCCTAAGCAAGTGTTGCAGTTTAGATGTAGCCTTGTAGCAGACCACAAAAGCCAAACCAGTTTTTAGGAGTAGAGGCATTCTGCAACCACAAAACTAAGTAAACAGAAGGCACACTGCAAGACTGAAAGCCAGTTCTGCCTCCTGTACTTACTTCCAAATGCCGGAGGGACTTGAAAGGGAATATCTTCACGGTAGATTGTAAAGCACAGTTTGGAACATGAATGAGCTAGAAAAATCAGAAAAGAAGTCTCATATAAGCCCCAGTTGATAAAGCAATGCTTGTGAAACAATACTGTTGATGTACCACGAATGGGCCCCTTCTCCAGCTCAGGTGTTAAATAACATGCTCTGTTATTTAACATTATTTAATGCCCTCCATACTGCCATCTATACTGTCTCATGGTCCCACAGCTCAACAAAGATCCAACAGAAAAGCAGGTTAGTTAGCACAAGGCTGCCTGACCACACAGATCCATTTCTTCTCCCTTGCTCACCTGGTTTCACCACTTTCAGAATGTCTGACAGCTGGGATCCTCAGTAAATAAAAACAAACCTAGCTGCTGGAGCTACGGTTATCAAGCAGCTAAGTGGAACTAGAGCATTGGTGAGACACGTGCATGTACATTTCACTAGAATGGGCCAAATAAGGCAAATCACAAGCAGGTACATGGAAATTAACATTGGTCTCCAAGACACTGTGACAATCAGACTGAAGTGGCTGCATTCTGTAGTGCAGCCACAGGCTCTTTTACCAGGATAGTTAAGACCACATTCATATACCACAAAGGAGCTTATTAGACTCAGCTCCTTTCCATTTCTTTCAGTGGACAACACATAAACAATCCTTCAGACAAAGGAAGCAATGAAGCAGTTAATGCTCCCACTGCAGACACCAGGGTAGAACCAGAGAGACCATCTCTGCCAGCTACCAGCACGCAGAAGTGACTCATCAGGTGCAGAACAGACGTCCCAGGGCCTCCTCAGCACTACGGCTTTCACAGCTACAGCCATGGCAGCAATGAATCACCGCCCGCTGCTGCCAGCGCGCATGCAGCATGTTGAGCAGGAACATTTGCAGGGGACACTCATTCTGGGAAGCAACCACGGTCAATTTTAACAAAGTTCACGTCAGATGCCATCTCTGTTGTGCGTCCAGAGAACTTAACCATCTCCTTTCTCTGTTTTTCTACTGGCTTAGGAATCTGAACAAGCTGACACTACAGCAAGCAGCTTGCCCTCTGCCCCGGGCCTGTTATTTGACTAATACAAGTACTGACCACAACATCCTCCTGACTCAGAGCCCTTCCCTTCCTTGCCCTGTCGCAGGAGCTGTATTTCTGCACAGGCTCTGGGCCCTCACTCTGATCTTCAGCTCAGCACGCTGCTGTAAAACTCCCCCAGCACCAGTCAAACCGTTGTGCCCCACTTGCCTCACGGGGAAACACACAGACCTGCAGGCCGAGCCACAGCTCCTAGGGGCAGCCCATACGTGCAATGCCCTTCTTTCGGGCCCGTTTAACCTCTGCTGCCGCTCCCAGCCCGGTTCGGGCAGTACAGACCTTGAGAGAGTGCGTTTTCTGCAACATATCGAAGAGGAACTGTGCCTGGAGGATAGCGGCGGTCTCGGCGGGGTGGGAGGGCAGGGCCACGAAGCCTCGGTGCTGGTTGCGGGAGCCCAGGTGCTGCTCGAAGAGCCGCGTGAGGTGCTGCAGCGTGGGGGTGAGCAGCGTCAGCGTGCTGGAGCCGTCCAGGACCAGGTCTCCTACGGGAAAGGGAGAGCACAGCAGGCCCGTGAGCGCTGCCTCCGGCCGGGCCTCCCTCCACCCCGAGCGGCCGCCGCTCACCTGTGTCCTGCAGCAGCCGCGCCAGGCCGCTCACCAACGGCTCCGCCGCCGCCATCCGCGCGGGGCAGGGCGATGCGGGATGCCGAGCGGACAGCGGCGCCGCACGCCTCACCTCCCCCCGCGCCTCCGCCGCTCCCGGCCCGGCGCACTTCCGCGTTACCACAGAGACGAACCGCGCCGCGGCGGCTAGAGCGCCGCCGCTTACATCCGGTTGCCATGGAGCCCGCCCCAGCGTCCCCCTCCCGCCCGGTGGGGCCCGCGCCCCCCGCCCCGCCGCCGTCCCCGCCGCCCGGGGGGGGGCCCGGCCGAGCCGCCGCTGGGAGTTGGGGGGGGGGGGGGGGGGCGGCGACGCCGCGGCGCGGCCCTACCTGCAGGCGGGGGCGGCACAAAGGGGCGGCGGGCCGCGGCGCGCCGTGCGCAGGGCCCGCGGGAGGCCGGGGCCGCAGCGCCGCCCGCCCGCCACCGGCACGGCACAGCGCGGCGTGGTGCGGCACGGGTCGGGCGGAGCGCGGCGGCGGACGGCTCTCCTGACCCGGCGGTGCGAGGTAGGGGCCGGGGCTGGGGGGGGCCGCGGACACGCGTGGGGGGGCACCGGTGCTTCGCGGAGGGAGTGAGCGGGAGTGCGGTGTGCGGCCGCCCTGCCGCCTCCAGCCCGTCCTGCCGGCTGTCCGTGTGTCCGTCGGGGCTGTCCGCTGCTTATTCGGTGCGGCTGCGTCCTCTGGGAGCGGTTGTGCCCGTGTGTCCGTGTCCTGCCCGCTGTCTCTGGGAGCGGGGAGCCGGGGAACGTGCTGTACTCCGCACGTAATGCTCCTGTGTCGGTTCGTCTGCCTGTTCGGTAGGACGTGGAAGTCGTTGAAATGCTTAAACCGTATAAAATATTTCATTTTAGGTACAGGGTAGCCGTGTGGGAGAGAAAGCCACAGGTTAAACCACTGATGTCTAAAAACTTCGTGTGCTCTCTGCTTTAAGTGCTCTTGCTTTTCCTCGTGCCGTGCCCCTGTCTTTCCCCCGGGGTGCAGGAGAGCTGAGCTCAGTGCTTCTATCTGGTTCGGCTCTCAGGTTGTGGCAGCACCCCCTGCGCAACCCTGGCTGAGCTCAGCCTGAAAGGGGAAGCCTTTCCAGGCCCCCCATCCCGCTCCTTCTGAGCATCTCGAGCCCTCCCGCATCCCAATGCTGGCTGTGCCCGTGGGTCTTTATTCCTCTCCTCACAGCAGCCTCTTGTCTAGACACCCCATGGCTCCTAGCTGGATTGCCGGCGGATTAGGGAAGAGCTGAGGGGACCTGGGGGCTGCTTCTCCTTTTGCTCGCGTGGCTGAGATGCAGCAGCAGACAAACCTTCTGCCACGGGGCAGCGAGCCCCCTCGTGCTTCCTTGCCAAAGCAGGGCAGCCCTGCCCTGGTGCAATGAAGTGGTCTTTGGGGACCGAGGAACCTCTCTGGAAGCTGTCAGCAACATGTGGCCCCTGGGAGCTGTCATCGTTCTGGGGACGTGCCTGCCTGTTTGCCACTGGCTGAGACCATCGGTGCACGGCACAGCGGTGTGGGTGAGCCCGTGCTCTTGGTGATGCTGACAGCTGCGTTCAGAGGGGAGAGTCCCTGCAGGAATTGCTGTAAGCAGTGATAATGCACTGGTGGAGAGAGAGGGAAGGTGTGAGAGCGTGCCAGCCAGCAGCCTGTGCGTTTTGCTTTCTTCCCTTCCAATCTGGCCTGCTGGCATCACGCTTCTATTACTGAAAATTACTTGTAGCGGGAATGCTGAATCACGTCCTCCCTACAAGCAGGAGATGGAGCAGGATGGAGGTACTCTCCTTTCAGCTTTCTTTGCTGTTATTACCCCTTTGTCTTGTATTCCTCTGACGGCAGCCCGGGCAGGGCTCGCAGCAGGCTGGTCGTCAGTATGATGCTCATTAACAGAATCCTCCTGGATATCCATTTCAAACTTCTCTTTTACATTTTAACTCATTTCAGAGTCTCTTTGTGTGGGATCACCTGAAAAGAAAACACAAAAACCCTTTATTCGTGTTTCACACCCTTGAGATGTTTCCAGAGCGCTGACATGTCCCCTCCCCATCTTAGTCATCCCATACTGCGCCAGACAAATTTAGCTCCTAACCTTTCCTTATAACCAATCCCTCTGGCCTGCTGGCAGATTTTGTTGCTCTTCTCTGAACTCCTTCTGTTGCAGGTGATAGAAATGCCAGGCGGGATGCGAGGAGCGTCTCTGACAGGTTGCAGCAGGCTGCAGAACAAGGGGCAGGTGGCCTCTAGCGGCCAGCAATGAATGCGCCCAACGGGAGCGATGCACCGGCAGCGCTTCCTGCAGCCTTCAGTTTCAAATTTGCTGCTGTTGAATTTCGTGCAGTGATACTCTCTTCTTGACTTAAAAGCAAAAGGAAATAAAAGACGTGTATTACCCTTTTCTCCATCGGGTCTCCTGTGGAAATAAAAAAGTAGACTCCTCTTACAGCTCATTTCCAGACCTTTCTCCTTTTTCTGCTTTCTCTCTGAACCCTTTTGCTTCCATCTCTCTTGGAAAACAGCGTGCAAGCCTGAAGATTACAGCTTAAGGAGCAGCTCTCACAGACCTATGGAAAGAATTGCATATTTTCACCCTGTTCTTTTTGGTTTGGATTCTCCATTTGCTTTTTAGACTTCTGCCTCAGCACAGTATTTCTCTCAAGCTGTTCAGGTCTCATAGAGGGGTTTGGTCACCATGGAATGCAATGACGTGTGCTTGAAGAGTCTCTTCCATTAAATTTTGCCTTGCTCGCAATAATGAGGGGGGTGAAATTCAAAGGGAGGAAAAGAACAGCAAAAATCTCAGGTTATTTAGCTAGCAGGCGTTAACTTACATTTTAATTATCTTTCTATCTACATAGCTATGTTAGTTCCTCTGCTGTTCCTCATAGAGTCATTAAGGTTGGAAAAGACCTCTAAGATCACCTAGTCCAATCATCAGCCCATCACCACCGTGCCCGCTAAACCTCGTCCCTAGTGCTCTATCCTTTTGCATTCACTCCCTGTCATTAACGAATACCCATAGTTTGAGCCTTTCCACCCCTGCTCTGCCCAGCACTGAGCAAATACTGCATGTGGAGTGCTCCTGGAGCTGCAGGAGGAGCAACCAGCATCCGTGCCTGCGAGGCCTGGGTGTGCAGCCTCAGGATTGCGCTCTGCTGCCTGCAGCCATATCACATTGCAGCATGACTAGCTTCTAGCTGTAGTGCTTCTGGCGCTGTTCAATGGTTTGTTCATTTGCATGACTGTATCCTGAGATAGCTGCTAAATCTATAGAAATGGCTTGAGAGCTAAATCTTTACAAATGTCCTGAGAGAAGGTGTCTTGGACCAGGAGAGCACGCTTCATCGGTGATGACGTTGGCTCTTCAAAGTTGCCTTATAGGTGGCCCCACAATTCTTGGCTACATAAACATGTCGGCAGAATAAGCAGAGACTCTTTAGTAGCACCTTCTGGAAATCTTCAAAGGTAGAAGGAGAAATGATGAAATGGCCTAAAGGTGTCACCTTTAGGCTATCTGTTTTAGTGTCACATCTCAAACAGTGGCCTGTACCAGGTACTTCAAATGGGATGGTAAGAAATGCCTGAGCAGATCTCTGGGACGTAGCCTATAGTCCTATAATACTTCTTCCAAAGCTTTCACAGCTAGGTGATAGCTTCTTCTGGAAGATGGGTTTTGTCATAAATACCACAACCTGTTACCCAGAGAGATAGGTGAGCTATCCTCTGATTTTGCACTTTTTTCCCCCCAGTGACATTACTGAAAAAAAATATGTTCCCTTTTGCCAATTTTGTTGTCATTTGTATTCTTCCTTTGTAGTGTTAACAAATGTCTCTTCTCTTGCTCAGCGAGATGAGAACACTTTGCTTATCCACCCCTCTGCGCAAAGTGCTGTGGATGTGCTTACAGCTTCTCTCCTTCTCTGTGTGAGTTCAGATGGGATTTTAGAGGCCTGAATCTTTCCAGTGCCGCTCTGTGAGCTGTGTCCAGCTCCTCCTGATGGGACAGGAGGTGATGCAGCCATGCTGGGCTCAGCCTGCCCTGTTACTGCAGCTTCCCTGAGGTGGCCTCTCTGGGTTAGGACCACAGGAACTGAGGGCAGTGGGTGGCAGTGTCCCACGACATTCCCTTGTCCTGCCCTCTCTCCACAGGTTATGCCACTCTCCAGGTTTGCTGGGTGCCTGCCGGTGAAAGAAAAGGGTTGATATTTTGCCCAGGCCCTTAGGTCCTGAACCAAAATGGCAGCTGGCGAGTCCCTTCCCGTAGGAGATGCCTTCATCGACCTGCAGCAGGTGAGGTGGGAAACTGGCAGCAGTGGTGCCACGTCTGCCCCAGGAACTGACCTCAAGACCAGATGCATTCCCCATGCAGGCAGCAAGCTGAGGTCCAGAGAAGGCCAGAGGCTGCTTCTGTGTGCCTTCAGGTGGTGCTGGCAAACAACGGGAGCCTCTGGGAGCACACTGTTTCCATAGCCCTGGTGGGATGGGAAGCTGTAGGGGCTTTGTGGTGTCAGGGGGCAGCTGGGAGTGTTGTGGGGAAGCACAGCTCGGCTATAGCCACCTTGCTGTCTCTTTGTGCCCAGCACAGATTTGTCACAGTTGGGCCTCCTCCTGTTTCCATGGAAACTCGGGAGTCCACAACAGCTCAGCACTGGCATTTTGGCTATATTGACAGACAATTGTACCCGCTGCAGCTGCTCAGGAGGCAGAAAGGACAGGTGTCACCTAGTGATTACCCATCATCAAAAGACAGAGGAGCACCCGTAGCCTGAAATGTGAGGAGAGCGGGCAGAAAGGCCTGAGGAAGGTGTGCCAAGGGAAACGGGAGCCCCAGGATTGCAGAGGAGCTGTGCCCAGAAATGAGTAACTATTCCCCTGACCCGTGGGATGCTGCCTGCTGCTCCTCAGAAGCCCAGCACCATCTGCAGGGCACGAGAACCTGGAGGATGATAGGAGTCTGCAGTGTTTGATTGTTATCTGGCGATTTCTGTGCAGGGCAGAGATCGTGCAGAGAAAGCTTCTCCTGGTGCCGAGGACGATGAGGACTTGGATAAGACTTTATCAATCGAGAGATTTGGGGACCTGATAAGCAAGTCAGCATCAAGCGATCTGGAGAAGCAGAGACGCAGCTACAGTGAGAGAGATTTTGAATGTATGTAGGTTTGAACCGTTGTACCCACATTCACTCCTAACGCTCACTCAGTCCTGTGTACTCTGCAGCCTTTTACTGGGGACCCAAAAACCTTTCCACCCTTTAGAGTGTTCCCAAAGTGCAGCTTACACCCAATGCCCACTGACTTATCGCAGTGTATACCAGTGTCCCAATTTCCTGGAGGTGTAGAGCTCAGCCCAGGTGACACACAGCTCAGGTCACCTCCCCACCTTGTGTCAGTGTCCTCTGCAAACTCAAGTTTCCACTTTGAAACTATTTTTCTTCCATATGGCTGCAAAGAAACATCCAAATATGGCTAGAAGCCAGGCTGTCCTCCCCAGTCTGAAAGCAGATGGTTCCAGTCAGACATGCCCATGTATTTCTAAATAGCAGCCATGAAACCATCAGGCTTATCTGCTCAAAAAAGGGTTGAAAATTAGAAACAGAGCATGAGTTTAAAATGCTGCAGCTATTTCACCTGAAATCTTCTGATCAGCATGCTCATTCCTCTAATTGCCCTTTCACGAGGAAGGCAAACAGTCACAGTCACTTTGGCTGCAGAATGAGAGTGTGCCCACAGGAGCAGTCATAAGCTATTGCCTGCTGTAGATGGTCACAATAGGTTGTAGTAACAGTGGTAACGGGCAGGAAGAGCCTCCCAGCCAGCAGGCTGGCGTGTGGCAGACAAGTAGCAATGGTTGGGTGAGTTTCCCAGTCTCTGGCTCTCCTCAATCAGATACTGCTTATTTCCGAGCTTAGCTTTGATAGGATAAAACCTTAGGAACATTTTGTTCTAAGTACATCACCAGGCTGTTTTCTGCTTGGCCACTCATTTCCAATTGGTGTTGTAAAAGTTTGCTAGCAACATTCAGTTACTATAATGCACTCCAGCTGCTACTTTCTGCTTGTGCCATCTCTCTCCAGAGGCTACATCCAGGCAGCACTTTCCACCTGAGCACACAGTCACTCGCACTCGTGGCTGCAGGGTGCTCATTGCTTTGCTGCGGGTTGAATACCTGTACTGTGCTGGCAGTACTTTACCTGCTCAGAGCTCTGTGTGTGTGCACAGGTGTGTGTGAGTTGGCGCAGAGCACGCAGATGATCTGCTTCAGCATGCATGGCAGAAGCTTCTTGGAAAATTTGCCTAGAGATTTGTGCTGTTTTGTTAGGTTTTTGAGGGTTGTTTTTTTTTTCTTAAATTGAAGAGTTTTTCTCTCTTTGTTAGAATCTAGCTTGTTTTTCTTTGAGCTCCTGATGTCACCCCATTGTCTAGGGCAAGAACTGTGTCAAACCCTGGCTATCAGAAATTTTATGCAGCTTGTATTCATGAAGCTGAAAAATCTAGTTAGGTTATTAGACTTTGAAGATATTCTACAGGCTCATGGAGGTGAATGCTTTCTGGTTTTAAAAATGTTTCCTGCCCCATTCAAAACCAGGAACTGCTAATATGTGGGTTCTACCTTCTGGATTCCCTATCCAAATTACTTTTTTATATCTTTTGTTCACTACAAAGTGTAATCAGACATCTAGGACACTGGTTTGGCCATAGCTTTCCATTCATACAGGCAACACAAGGAAGGGCATGGGAAAGGAGAGTAGAGGCTGGGTGCACAGAAGCTGCTGAAGGATGGGGATGAAGAATAGTGAAGCACAATGCGTCCTGTGCTTGGGAGAGGTGTGTTTTCCCCCTCCAGGCTTCCCCTATTGTAGGAGTGATCAGCTGGCAGAAGTGCTGAGGTGAGGGGTGGCACTGCTCTGTTCTGTGCCAGACCAGCCAGTTGCTGTCCCTGCACTTCCCTGCAGCCCAAGGTTCGGGCTTTCCGCTGGTCCAGGATGCAGACATTTCTGTCTTGGGCTGATTCAAACAGCCCAGGAGTGAAAGCTGGACTGTGACTTCAGCAGCAGTTTTGTGCACTGTTGGGGCCTTTCTTGCTTTCTGTTGTATGAGAAATTGATGCCTGACCTGTCCGTGGCAGGCAGAGCAGTGCTCAGAGGGTGCAGGACCGGAGTGCCTTTCTGCCCAAACCTATCTATTCAAAGCAAAGAACAAAAGAGCACTTTGGATGAAAAAGTGCTCATTAAGAGCCAAAACTTCCCATTTTGCATTTGTCTGACCATTCCCAACCTCCGTCTAATCCTGCCACAAGGTTGAACCAAGGGGGTGTGTGAAATATTCCTGCTGTTCCCAAGGGGGGAAACAAGGGAGAAAAGACTTGAGAAACCAAAGGAAAGGAAACATGACACCAGAACAATGAACCTGCCTGGCTCTCCCAGGGAGAAGGTTACAGTTTCCATTGAAAATGTCCTTTGAAGGTAGTTTTCACTATAAACAGATTTTGCTGCCATGTCACAGGAAAGCTGGGAAGGAACCAAATCAAAACAGGCTGGAAACAATTCCTCAGGAAGAGCTGCTGAGCAAAGCCCCCCTGCAAAGCTGCTGGTGCCCCCGTCATTTCAGCTGCTCCGGGTGCAGCCCCAGGGGCCGCGCATCCTGCAGGCTGCATCTGGGAGGCTTTGTGCCTGCAGATAGACCAGGCAGAAGTGGCTTTCCCATCACTTGCTGGGAGATGCTGAGCTTACCCTGCTTCCTGCGTGGTGTGTTAACACTGGTTTTGAGTGATAACTCAGAAATGCCATTAATTTCGTCTCATTGTATAATTCCCATGACACCCAGGGAACTCTGTATGAATTTCTCTTTGTGGATTAGTTTGAAGAAAAGTCCTTCTGCCCTGTTTTTTACCCTGGTTTTTAAAAAGAACCTCCTATCTGAGCCTGCATTTCAGAGGCTGGTACCTCACAGAACCTGAGACGTGAATTTATGTTGTATCACACTAAAAGTCTTGGTCTGTGATTCCTGTCCAAGCCTGTGAATGAAATAAGGCACATCTATTTAAGTCCAGCTAAAGAACACTATGCAGGAAAGAAATGTTTGTAAATGTCCCAAACTCTGCTTGTTTGAGAATGTGAGAAGTGTTTCCCTGTGTTTAGGAAGGGAGTGTTATCTCTGACAGGTCCCCGCAGTTCTGGACAGCTGTGTGAATAGCTTTCAACAGCCTCAGGGAGCCCTGCCTTGTCCAGGGTGGCAAAGCCATGTTGGGGTGGTTTGGCACTGCACGAGAGCTGCCTCCTCAGCCACTTCAGGCTGGCCATAGCCTGCCACATCACTGGAAGAGCTTTGCTGTGTCCCTGTGGGCTGGTGGCTCTCCTTGCCCTTCCTGGCCCTTGATCTCCAGACCATGCTGTTTCCTGGAGGGGCGCCTGGCAGGTTCCTCCCAGCCTCTTCCTGCCCCTCTGACTCTCTTTTTCTCTCTCAGTCCACCGCCAAACCTCGCACCACATCCATCATCCCCTTTCCACTCACCTCCCTTCTGCCCTCAAGTTCCAAAAGAGGCCTCCCCGTGCCAGCAGGAGGAAAAAAAGAAGAAGGAAAAAGAAGAAAACCTCAGTACCCCCCTCAGAGGTCACCCCCACCATCCAAGAAGTGGACGAGGAAGGAGGAGAAGGGGAGGAAGAAGAGGAAGAAGAAGAAGAAGAGGAAGAAGGAGAGTCTGAGGCAGAGGAAACCCAGGAGAAGGAGGTCTTTGCAGAGTCTGAGGGTGAAGCTCGTGGGAAGGACTCATCCCCTAAGCTGGAGCCCCCAAGCAAACCAAAGGCAAGGCTGGGACATCCCTGCCTGAGTTGGGCTTGGAGGCTGGGGAAAGCGGTGGGAAGGTTGAGGGGACAGTGACAGATAAGTCATTGTCTAGAATGGATGCTGAGGAAGGTGTATGTATGACCATGTTTGGGGTGTAAGAGATGAGGAAGATCAATGTGACTATTCTTAGAGGGTATCAGATAGGAGGGGGAGAAGTTTCTGTAGCCTTTTCTGTGGGGATGTGGGGGAACGTGTGCCTGGCCTGGCTCTTGCTTTCAAGGCTGTTGTCTCTGCAGTTCACCATTGGCAGCGATGAGGATGAGTCTGGCAGCACTCTGGCCCCAGCACAGTTCCATGTGGAAGAGGAGTGTGGCATCCTGTCCTCCACATCACACTTCACTGACCTGCTGCAGGACAAGGGCCCTACCTCCCCACGCAGGTAGGTGGGCAGGTGCTGAGCTGCTGCCACTCTTCCCAGCTTTGGACTCTGCACAGACCCTGCACCTGGGGTAGCACAGGGAAATGTGTGGCTCTGCTGAACCGGAGGGACTGTGGAGCCCAGTGAGTGCAGCAGTACTGCTGCTCTCCAGCAGGATGGTCACTTTCTGGGACTCCTGGGACCTCCTTGTGTTCATGGGTTCCTTAGGATGTTGGTTTGGGGCCATCGGGCTGCACATGTGCAGTAGTCTTTCTCCCAGCTAGCTTGTGTTGTGGTGCTGACCAGCAGGCTGGGAATCCCAGGGGGCATGGCTCAGTTGAAAACCATGAGGTCCTCAGCTCAGAAATGAGTTCTTAACACATACCTCAGGCTGATCCTGCTCTGCACTGTGGGGCAAGGAGAAGTAGAAGGGTTAGTTGGACAACCTCTGAATGTTGGGATGGGTGACTTCTGACTCTGCTCCTTCTCAGGGAGTGGCTTTTCTGGGCTGGGCCAAGGGATCTCATCCCCTGAGAAGACCTGGTGCCTGCCCCCACTTATCTCGTTTTCTACCATCAGTCTCTTTGGTCCCTACAGCCTTCCTGGACCTCGGGAGCGACTTTCTCAGGGCTGGGAGAAGCGCAAGCCCTGGGGCCAGGTGGCAAGTGGACAGCGAGTTACCTATGACTTAAAGGAGAGGATGTGTATCGGCAGCATGACCACGTTGGAGAGTGCAGCGTACCAGCGTGTCCCCACGGATGAGGCTGAGGCCCAGATGCTGGCGTCTGCTGATTTGGACGGCATGAAAAGTGAGGTTTTACCACACTATAGCATGTGTGTCCTTAGCATCTCCCTTCTTTGTCCTCCTTCCTGACAGTTCCACATATGATCTTCAGCCCCCCCTGAGGACCTGCTCCTTATCTCTCTGTCCCTCAGCCCCTGCTTTTCTAGCTTTGATTCCTCTCTGTCAGCTTTTTTTGTACCCAGAGCTCTGTTTCCACATTTCCACACGAACCCAGTACCTCTCCTCTTACCCACCCCACAGGTGCCAGCCTTTCTCCACCCACCCCGCTGCCCTTATCCTTTTCAGGGCTCCTTGCCTTTCCCTGAGACCCAGCTCTCTCCTTTCCTGACACACTTTCCCAGTTAGCAGCCCTCTGTGTGACACACCAGCTCTGGGATTGCGGCCACCTGATGTGAGAATCCTTCCCCCTCCTGTGTGCTATGCTCATAGTGAGGCAGCTGCCCCTTCCAAAACGCATCTGAGGGGACTGCCCCTGCGTGCGCGTGAGGACAGACAGGAGAGAGACGTCATGGAAATGCACGATCCGGGCCTGAGGACATGGAGAATTCAATAGGTTGCTTTGCATGCTGGAGAGGGAGGGAGACACCAGAGGGGAGTGAGGGAGAGAAGCAGCGCAGCACGCGGAGCCTGCCTGTCCCTGGGCATCTAGCAAAGAGCCTGCGGCACAGTGAAGATTCTGCTCCAAGGAGCCGGAGGAATACTTCCCCCCAGGAACATTTGTGGGTGCACCCATCCTTTCCAGGACCTCACTGGGCCCCAGCAGCTCCATGCTTTGTGCCCAGGGGAGCGAGGCACTGGGTCCGGCCGCAGGGCTGCACTGAAGCCACCCCGGGGTAGCTCACTGTCTGCACTTCAGACTGGGGACCCCAGCCCCTCCTCAGAAGGTGAGTGGCTCTTGGCATCTGACCCCTGACCTTCTCAAGGACAACATGAGCATCCTGCAGGAAGGTGAGGAGGCAGCGAGGGAGTTGGAAGTGAGCAGCAGCCCTGAAGTAGCAGTAAGTGCCCGCGTTCGCAACTCACTCAGCTATGAAGACTTTGATGAATTTGCCTTCAATTTTGAAGACTATGATTTATGGGAGGCCATCAGAAACCACCTGGGTTACCCGGGCGGGGAGCCCACCTGTAAGTACCAGAGCAGTGACCCCTGGGTGCAGCTGTGGGGCACAGCCTTAAGCTGCAGTGCATAACCTCGACCCTGTGTTTGCTGTCTGCTGCTCTCCCTGTGTCAGGTTGGTCAGGTTTAGAGAAGTTACTGCCTGCCCCACTGCATGCAGCCCTGTGCCTACGGGTGTTGCAGGAGCTGTCTGGCATCTGTGTGTCAGTACGAGGTCTTCGTACAGATTCGTTTTGTAGAATTGAGGTGCTTCCCTGTGTGTTTCTTGTTTGAGCAGCCCTGCAGGCAGCTGCCCCTTGTCTGTGCTCTTTGGCATGTAACCTACATTGTGACTTCTGCTCCCAGGCACATATAAGAATATAGTGATTTCTCCTTCCATCTGTGGCACAAGGTGACAGTGTGCTGTTGCTCTCTGTTTGCTGGAATCTGAGCAGGGCTGTGGATCTGACAGCAGTGCTGGGTATCAGGTTCTCAGCTCTGCGCTGTAGACTGATGTCCGGAGGAGAAAATAAACTAGTCCCAGTTGTCTGTAGGCTTGAGTGTTGTTTGTGAAAGTAGCTAATGTCAAGCTGACCAGAGGGCCTGGAAAGGGGAAAGAAGCAGGAAGGAAGAGTGGGAAATGCAGGGAAGGAGGAAGTAGGAATCCCAAAAACAAAGAATGTCTTTCTGTTCTCTGCATGTTTCCTTGCCTGTACATGCCTTGTGAAGAAGCAGTTGTCTGAGCCATCCCAGGGGCTGCACAGAAAGCAGCGCCTCGCTGCCACCTCATACAGGCAGTCTTTTCTCAGCAGGAAGGTTGGTCACTCACAGCTGAAGGTGGCTGTGCATGTCACCTTGGGAGTGACACTGCTTGTAGTCATAGCTCTGCGTCAGCTGCTCAAATCTGGATCATGTTCTGCATGTTTCAAGGCACTGTGCAAGGGCACAAAGGCAGGTGGCACGGCCGCAGAGCTGTCCCAGGCTCTGCAGGCAAGTGTGGGGAGCCAGAGTGCAACGTGGGCTTGGGTGGCTTGGTTCAGTTTCTGGCTCTACCACAGCCTTCTGGTATGATCTTAGGTAAAACTTTTAACTGCTGATTCCTCTCAGTCCCAGCATCATTATTTCTGTCTCAACTAGTCCATAAGCCTTGCAGCCTCCGGGGAAGGAATGTCTGCCTATGTGCTTGTACAGGACTAGCAAGTGGGGATTTGCTTCTGGCTGGGTCTGATACTTGTTACTGAAAATTCTTAGACAGTAGAAGCAAAGTTGGAACCACAGTCCTGGAGCAAATTGGCCCCGTCATTTGTCCCAGGTTAAGCAACTTGTGCATTAGAAGTGTGAGCAATAGCTGCAAGTTCATCTAGGGAAGGATGGCTGCTCTTTGGAAGGTGGAAGGGGCAGGTTGCTTCTAAAAAGTGTGATATGCATCACTTACACAGTGGGGACATTTGGCTTGCTAGCAGTTAACAGATTCATTGATCGCTACAGCTAATACTGCAGGTGCTTGAAATAGGATGTACTGTACAGTCAACTCTTAATTATTTCTGCACAATAAATCCACACTGTGGATTAATCCCACAGAGATGCAGCAGACAGAGATGGCAGAGACAACAGCATCAGGTCCGTGCAGAGCCAGCTCACGTCCTGCCAGGGCCACTTACTCAGCTGCTTGCTGCGTGTTCCAGGGTCAGCTCGGATCCAGGAGGAATGTAATAGCTTTTCTGCAGAGCAGAGTCCTTGTTGGTCCTGAGGGTGTCTCTTTGCATTCCTTTTAATGACTGGAATATGGAAAGCACTGTGGAGGGACAGCTGGGTGGCAGCAGGGATGATCACAGTGAGCCTACATTTCTACAGCTCTTCTCGTGTCTTCCCTCCTCTTCACAGATGTACTGTAGAAACAACAGGCATGACCCAATCTCACCCTCAAATGCTTGTGTGTGTGTGTGTGTGTGTGTGTCTGTGTGGGTATAGTCCTGTCTTTGCCTTCACCTTCCCAATTATCCATGCTCTGCTGCATGTCTGCACACACTGAGGTGCATGGTTATAATACACATCCCAAGTGTATGCTTATATTTACTCACATATTTAGCGTCCCACTGCAGCTAGAGTTGGGAAAGCAATTGCTGGGCAATAGTTTTTTCCAGGAGCCAGCATAGAGCCCTGACTTATTATATGTTGCCTAGCATTTTGTTTAGTCTGACTTTAAATATTCCAAGAGATAGGGTTTCATTCTCTTCTTCCTAGAAGTAATGCTATAGCTTTACTTTGGGGCAAGAAGGAAGCGTCTGCTATCCCTGTGATGCTGGGCTAACAAATTGCTTTCTAGTACCAATCCAGCTATTTTGATGCCTTTATCTGGACTTTCTGCTTGTGGATAAAGGGTAATAAATGGAGGAAAGCAGGAGCTAACGTGTGATTCGAAGACATTTTCCTGCTAAGTTGGACTGACTAGGACAGGTACTCTGGAGGAAGACTTTAAGCAGTGCAAAATAACATTTGTCATCTTCAGACTTAAGCTGGAGGAAAAGTGACTTATGGAAGCCAATAGAAGCAAGAATATCTTTTGGAAAAGACTGTAGGAGATGCTCTGTGGGAGAGTGATGTACCAATTCATTGTCTTGGAGCTGCCGCAGGAATCATGCTGTATGAACTATCCTGAGACGCTATCGCCATCTCATGCTGTGCTGAGGAGCTTGGCTTCAAGCAAGGAGAGAAGACCTGTTCTCTGGGCACATTACCCTTGGGTCTTGGTCTGAGATCCTGTGCTGAGTAAGGACCCCAGGTTTCAGGTGCTTGCTTGAGCTGGATGTTCATTTGGGGGAAGTAGCTGTGGAGAGTGCAAGAAATGAGAAATCCATGCAAAAGTCTGAGGAAGCCTGAAACGTTTGTATCAGTGGGCAGCATTGGCTCCTATTGACATTACAGTGCAGTAAGTAGAGCAGGGAGGAGTCCAGCTGACAGCAGGACTTGCATCAGCATGGCAGCCAGTGGGTGAAAATTCCCTGAGGCTCAGTATTGATTCATGTTATATTTAATTTAGCAACCCAGATTTCCAAGAAGCAAAGCCATGGTACGCCTGGCCTGATGTTGGGTTGTTAGTTTCCTTACCAGAGATTGCACAGATATTTTCCTGCAGCAAGCATCAAGGAGAGCTCACGGCCTTCTAGCCCAGTGCTTTTCACTACCTTTTATGCCCAATGAACTGCAGGTCTTGAAGCCAACTGCAGAAAGGTAGATAAGGACTTGAGTTTTTCCCCAGGAGACTTTGGTTTTGCCTTGTGAGGAGATCAGTAAGCTTGCATGGACCAAAGCTGAGTTAAGACCACTAACTCTGTGATCTACCTGGGACAGCTCACTCATCCTGGAACAGGGCTCTGAGGTGTTCCCTGTCCCCGTGGGAAGGGAGGAAGATGCACTTCTGGGCTGACAGGGCTTCGGATTGCTTTTCATTGTGACAATATGGGGAGGGTTTGTGCACCACTTACTCAGGTACTGTGAATAAAAGCTAAAAGCTTTTGCAGTGATACTCCAGCATTTGCACAGCCCAGGAGGAAACCTTCTTCTTTAAAGGAATTAACTCTGAGACATCAGGAACAGCTGGAAGTAGGCAGGTGAGACAGGAAGGATCTCCAAAGGCTCAGAGGATGATGGTGAGTGCTCCAAGTACCAGGGCTTTGCCAGTATGATCTAGAGAGAAGGGTGGGTTTGGATCTGTTTCCGTGCCAGACAGTCCATTCCCACTAGACACATTGGTGGTCTTTTCTCCCTTCCCATGTGTTCAGGCCACCGCTTTGAAGACAACCCTGGTGTGAGGAGGCATCTGATGAAGAAACCATCTAGAAGCCAGGTCACAAGGGCAAGCAAAAAATTAGCATCAACCCCATCAGTTAAGAAAAAGAAGAAGAAGAAGAAGTTGGATAGAAAACCCCATGAGGTATCTGCATGTGGTCCTCTTGCACTTGTTCAGAAGCCATAAATCAGATTGAGAAACACATTTTATAAAGTGATAAAGGTAGTTTCAATATAATTAATACATATATATATTTATTATGTATATGCATATATAATTACATGGCCTTGGGAGGGACAGTTCAAGCTTTTATCCATTGTCAGTGAAAGCTGAAAATGCACTTTTCCAATAAAAGCTGAGGTTTCTCTGAAATCACAGTGCTTCAACTATAGGAAAGACATAAAAAATCTCAGAAATTGTAGTGCTGTTTGGGAAGTTGGCAGCACAGTAATATCACCATCTTCTGGTAAGAAGATGTGAAGGCCAAACCATGACAGAATGTTAGCGCAGAAAACTTGGGGGGAAACTACTTATTCTAGATGAGAAGCAGGCAGAAGACAAAGTTGTTAGTTTGGTAGAGAAGTGCCTGGCTTTTCTTCACTCTGTCTCCTCAAGCTGCATTGTCTCACTTGTAGCTTTTTACTGCTCAACGTGCTGGTGAAGGGTCCTGCCATACTGCCAGAACTAGCTGTTGCTGTTCACCAAACCTCTTGTTAGCTAGGGCAGGTTTGCTCAAGCATTGCTTTAGAACATCGAGAACAGATCCGAGGCTTTGCACATATTGCTTCTAGAACTGTACCCATCGGGGAAATCTCACACCCTCACTGTGATTCACACAGGTGTTCGTAGAACTGAATGAGCTGGTGGTGGATAAGAACCAGGAGATGCACTGGAGAGAAACAGCCCGCTGGATCAAGTTTGAAGAGGATGTGGAGGAGGACACAGCCAGGTGGGGGAAACCCCACGTGGCTTCACTGTCCTTCCGCAGCCTGCTGGAGCTCAGAAAGACAATTGCCCATGGTGAGTCAGAATTTGCTTTGTGCTGCTGGACAGGATTTGTATATTACCCTGTGACAGATATTGCTGGTCAGCTCCTAGTGCTGTTTGGCTGCTCACTGAAGGCATGCCAACAGTGTCACTGTTCAGGCTCCTGGCTGGATGTGGGGAGACAGACCACAGTCTGTTTTCCAGGATATTGCAACAACCCAAGGATGCCTGTGGCAGCTCCTTGCTCTGCTTTGCTGCCCTCAGGCACATGGCACTGCAACAGCCAGCTGTGCCAGCAGGGAAGGTACTGGAGCTACTAGTGCATCTGGGATAGACTGTCTTGAGTGTCCTCTCACTGAAGGGACAGGCTTCTCACTGGAGCACAGGGTGAGACCCCCCCTCAGGGTGAGAGCCTGGAGTGCTCACATGCCACAGGTGATGGGATAGCAAGTGTTTCTTCAGCTCTCAGCCTGCCTACACAGCATCATGTGGTTTCTCTGGGACTACGGTTTACACAGAGGGCATGGGATACTTGGACTTGTGGCATTTCTCAGCTGAGAGTGTTTAAGTTAAGAAGAACTGAGAGGTACCTCCAGTGGGAGGAGGGCCTAGCACTTGAGGAGCTGTTGCAGGACTATCTGTGTTCCCAGAGCATGTGTGTAGCAGGGAGTGCTGCACACTAGGAGCAGGGCTCTTCCCCTCCTGCTGGCAGGTGCCGTTCTTCTTGACCTGGAGCAGACCACACTGCCTGGCATCGCTCACCTCATGGTAGAGACCATGATCATCTCTGACCAGATTAGAGCAGAGGACCGAGCCAATGTGATGCGTGCCCTGCTGCTGAAGCACAGGTGAGTGGGGCACAGCTGAGGGCTGTGGGAGGCTCAGAACTTCTCTGCAAGCCCCAGGCAACAAGAGAAATTGTTAAGGACTTGGTTATACCTCTGGTGGCTAGATCACTGCTGTGGTGGGGCAAAGGTTTCTAATGGTGAGAGAGGGCAAGGAGCGGGTCTAGAGCAGGATAATGAGGCTACCTCTCCCTCCCCTAGCCACCCAAACGATGAGAAGGAGGGCTTCTTTCCAAGGAACCACTCCAGCTCCAGCATGAACTCTATCGTGGGGAACCACCACCACAACCACACCACAGACACCTGTGTGCCCCTCATGGGAGAGGAGCGAATTGAGATGGCTGACCCCAAGGCCCATGAGACTGAGTGCAAAGAGGTGAGGGTGATGCAGGGGATTACCTCTCCTTTTTCCCCTCCCCAGGGTCTTGCTTTGGCTTGTGGCAGCACACAGCGCTGCTTGATGCCCACATCCAGGCCCCTTCACAGGAGGGCTCATCCTTGCCAAGGATGAGCTCGCCTAGATCACCTGGAGCACTAGAAATCAGGTCACTCCATTACAGTTTTGGGATCTAATTTTAGCCTCATGCTTTATGTGAGTGTCTGCTGGAACATGTGATGGCAGCAAAGGCCCTGGCATTTGCAGGGTGACCTTTTGGTGCAAGGCTGCCTGGCTGTGAAGCAGGGAGCAGGGCATCTGGCATGGTCCAAGGCAAGCCCAGGTGCTGATGTGCCAGTGAAGAACAAGGCTGTATATAGAAACAAAGGCACCAGGGCATGCTCCTTATTCACTTCTGTTCTTCTCTGACAGAAAAATGTGCATGTCCATAACTCTGAGGGGCACCGTAAATACCTGAAGTTGATGGAGAAGATTCCTGAAGATGCAGAGGCCACAGTAGTCCTTGTGGGTAAGAGGCAGCATGTAGACTACCCCAGTGCCAGAAGAGACAGGTTTAGATCCTGGCCTGCGCCCAGCTGTGGGTGCTCTCTCTTCTGAGAGATATTTGGACATCTAGTACGTATTCCCAGAGTTTAAGTTGGGAAGGAGCCTTGTCACCACAGGAGGGTGTACAGTACATGTTATGTATGTCTGTAGTAAACATGAAGAGTGGCTGGAAAGGGGAGATTTTTTTCCCTGACATTTAGAAGTACTGAATGTGGGGAACAGTCAGGAGCTAGCACCTAGCTTAGAGGTGAACATTCAGCCACAGTCACCAAAACATCCCATTTTGAAGACCAGAAGTAGGTAAATGCCCAAGGCACTGATTGCCAGCACTGCTCTAAGGCCACGTGTTGGCCTCTTCCTAGGCTGGGAACACACCTTGCCAGCAGCTGGGCCCTGCTCCTGGCTAGTTTTAGTTGTTGGTTGCACATGCCAAAGAGCTTTGAGTTTTGAGAATTAGAGCCCAGCAGCTGGCAAGGCCTCTGGGATCAGCTATACCTGTACCAGAAAATACTCCTCTTTACAAGCAAGAGCTGCAGGCAGTCAGGCTGAGCATCAGTGGGTTTAGTATTTTCTGAGCACAAAAGCAGTTTTCTTCAGCACTTTGCTGGCATTGGCTTCTCAGCAAACAACTGTACTACAAGCAAACTAAATGCCATCGCCTGTCTAGCAGATAGAAAACTTGGGCAAAGAATCTTGTCAGCTCAACCAAACTTAACCACATGAGGCCAGGTTAGTTTCATAAATGCACTCCGGGTACTCAGCAGACTGAACACTGGCCATTTCTGTATCTTGGGATCCTCGTAGCCATTCAGATCACCCAGTTTTGCCAGTCTGACACAGAATACAGCTCATTGCTGGACACAGATGGCAGAAAGATCAGTAATAATGTGAGAGAAATAGAAGTTCTCAATAAACATTTGTGTTCAGCATGGGAAGGAAGCAGCTGGTCTGCTGGAGGATGAGGGAGTGTTTCCCAGTCTGTTAGAAGCTGTGAAGACTGCCAAACATTCATGAGATGCGGGCATCATAAAATTGTGTAACTTGCACCTATGAGTCTTTAGAGAACTCGCTTATTTTCATCTGAAAAAGCTCTAAGAATGCAGGGAACGTATGAGAAAACCAGAAGAAAGCTAGTAGTGTCAGTGCTCAAGAAAGGATCTACAGCAATCCAGCACCTATAGGTTGTTTAACCTGACATCCTTCCCGGCCAAAATAGTGGCAGAGCTAATATAGGATTCAATTAATAAAGAGCTAACGGATAAGAATGTAATTATTGTTAAGCAGTGAGGTTTATGGGAAATAGGTCATGTCAAGTAAACCTGATTTCATTCTTTGATGAGATTAGAAGTTTCTCTGATGAAAGTAACTGCCAACATGTAGGAGACTTCCTTCCATAAGGCACTGGCTTAGTAGTAAACAGCCTTCTGATTTAAAATCAGCTCCTTATAATGTAAGTAGACCTCATGTGTAAGAGATTGAGGATGTAAGCTGGGGAATGATCAGTGACCAGGGAGACTTTGAGCAGTTCTCAGCACAAAGCTTGATGCTTTGTCTATAGAGCAGCATGGGACTGCAAGGCTATGAGAACCTCCTGAATTGCTATTTCCACTAAGGCAGCCCACTACAGCTCACCTCATGATTAATTCTGCTACTACAGCTCACCTCATGATTAATTCTGCTCAAAATTTTGCCTCCTGGTAGGTTGTGTGCAGTTCCTGGAGCAGCCAACTATGGCCTTCGTCCGACTAAATGAGGCTGTCTTCCTGGAATCTGTCTTGGAGGTCCCAATTCCTGTTAGATTCATCTTCGTGCTGCTGGGACCAAGCCAGGCCAACATGGACTACCATGAAATTGGTCGATCAATCTCCACCCTTATGTCTGACAAGGTGAGGAGCTGACCAGCAGTAACGCTGGCACATGTAGTGGGATAGTTCCTTAGAAATCAGTTCTGGGACAGGAGTGCTGAAGTGATACTCTGCAAAGAGCTAGATGGGAAAGACAAGCCAGAGCAGGTAGAATTCTTAAGAGCAGCTTAGCTAGACCAAGGTAGGGTGCTTCATTGCAGAGGGAAGAGCAGGATAGACATTTGGCTGGGACAATTGGAGGTAAGGAGAAGTGTCTGTACATAAAAGCAGGAGTAAAGTACCACCCAAGATTGGAAGAGTTGTGTTTAGTTCACATTTCACAAACAGTGATGTGAGGAGGCCCAGTGATACCTGTGACCACAATGCTTGGCTCAGGCCACGCTGACAGGACAATCTAGCAGTGCCTGGGGACTGTTCATCAAGAGTTTTGCTAAAGTTTTCTACCTAAGACCTATGGCTGCAACATCCTTGTAGAAGGACATCAAGGAGGAGAGATTAGGAGTAGAAAGGTTTTTCTGCTACGCACATATAATGCTAGAAGTTTCCCATCTGGCTGGATGGCAGGAAAGTGAAATTCATTATCCTGGTAAGGAATTAAAGGCAAAGAAGAGAATCTGTACATCTGTTGAATACATCCAAGACATGAGAATCAAAAGTTCACAGGGCCTTCTTAGCTGGTGACTTGAAACTGAGTAACAAGCCTACTAGTCCTGAAAAGAGCTAGGTAGTGCCCTCAGAGCAGGTGGGTTTTAGGCAACAAGGCCTGAACAATCCCTTCTCCCAGGAGTTGCACTGGGCTCGGCTGAGGCTGTTTTGAGTTAAAAGAGACGAGCTGCCATATTCCAGCTTCAGTGCTTAATTTGTGGGCTGATCTTGCTCATCTGAGCCTCTCTGCTCTTTCTGGATCAGAGGAGTCAGCTGCAGCAGCTGAGGCTGTCCATAGCAATGTTACACAGTGCCTGGCGCCAGGAGAGGAGGATGGTATCATTTACAGCTTGAAGTTGTGGCTCCAGGGAGTCTGTGTACTGCAAAGACCTTAGCCATCCCTACCTGCCTCACAGGCTGTTCACTTGTTCATCATCTTCTAGCCTTTTCAAGAAGTAATGCAACACTTCCACCTGCTTCCCAACCACCTCCCCTACTATTTACAGTAGGACTGTCCCTTCACGGTCCCCTTGGAGCCCTTCTTTGTCATCTTGCACTTGCTGTCGGGAGCATTTCCAAACCTTTCCGCATGGTTTCACCTGCACAGTTTCTCTCCTGCTGTACATATCTGTTTTTCCCTTCCTCTGTCATTATAACAGCAGCAGGACCAACACAATGACAAGGTGTTACAGAAAGAAGGATGCTCACCTGTATCCAGAAAAAACTCACAGAAGAACTCCATAAAGGAAAGTTGGAGTGGAGAGTCCACTTCAGCAAGAGAACTTTCCTCAGTAGCAGTCAGCCCTTAAATGAGGTCTAAGAGGTGAAGGATTACCTTCACCCGTGCTTCCAGGGCTGACTGGGTCCTTTCTCCAGGTGCTCCGTCAATAGTTGAGACCATCACTCAGCAGTTCCCATACAACCATATTTTCTGGATAGGCACCAGTATAGCTGGGAAGCATGAACCTGATTTTGTTTGTAGGAGAGGTTCTACCAGAGGAACTGTGTAGTCTGGTGGGACACATAGGTAGCAGAGATGCTGCAGGAGCACAATTTTGGGCTAGAGCAGTGGGGCCAGGGGAGAAAAGCAAGGAGGTCATTAGGAAGGATAGTCCAGGAAGGGAGGAGAGGTGTGGTATTAGGTGAGGTACTGGGTAGAAAGACAGGGAGGTAAGATTCAGGAGAGTGTGTCACAGAGTGGCAGTAGTGATACGAGAAGTGGGTGGAGGGAGTGGGCTCTGAGGAGTCACAGCACTTGGTGATTCTAGGCTGTAGATGGATGAGTGCAGACCTGGACTGAATCTCCTTCCTCCTCCTTTTTCTCTGCTCCTCACAGCTTTTCCATGAGGCTGCATACATGGCTGATGACCGTCAAGATCTCCTCAATGCAATCAATGAGTTCTTGGACTGCAGCATTGTCATTCCTCCATCCGAGGTGGAGGGGAAAGACTTGCTCAAATCCATTGCCACCTTCCAGAAGTTGATGCTGAGGAAGAGGAAGGAGAGGGAGCAGAAATCAATGAAGGAAGGGGATGTCCAGGAAGCCAAAGGTCTCTCCACTCACATTTGGGCAAAAGAGTTTGTGCCTAGTGCCCTGTGCGCCCCAGTGGGCCCTCCCTTGCAGAGCCTGGCAGAGGGGTGAGCAGGGCCTGGCTCCAGCAGTGGGCAGTGGTGGCGGGGGGCAGCAGGTAGGGGTATAATGGAGGCAGGCCAGAGGCTGTAAGCAGCTGGGGATGCCTGGAGGCTGTGGGATGTGCGGTTAGGGGAGGCCGGCAGGTTAGCATGGCAAGAGGAAGATCTCCATGGGGTATGGAGAAGGGCAGCTCAAGGGCGACCCTGAATTCCCTCGCTCAAGCCCTGCCCTCCATGCACCTCCAGAGCTGTGTGAAGTGAAGGCTGAGGAAGAAGAGGAGGAAGCTGAGGACGACCCTTTGAAGCGGACTGGAATATTTTTTGGAGGTCTGGTTCGGGACATAAAGCGCAGGTACCCCAAATACCTCAGTGACATCAGAGACGCCTTGCACAGCCAGTGTCTCGCAGCCGTTCTCTTCATCTACTTTGCTGCTCTCTCTCCTGCCATCACCTTCGGGGGACTCCTAGGTAATGGGCCTGCTTTCTGGTCTGCTCTTTGCACGCTGGAACACTGGCTGTGTCTGTGGGATGCCGTGCTGGGGTGGGCTTTGGTGTCGCTTATTCAGGGAGTAAGAGTGGAGGTGCTGCACCATGGTCACTGCCTTGTCCTCTCCCTGCTGCTTGGCCTCTCCAGCCTCAGCCTGCTGCTCCTTTCCAGGCAGAACTGGGGGCTGGGGACAGACACCGGGAGCTGTCTCCCCAGAGCTCGCTGGGCTCCATCTGCACTCCCTGCCCAGAGCAGGGGACGTCTGACTGGTGGGAGAGACCTGCCTCCTCCATGTGGAGCTGAGTCTACAGACTGCAGTGATAGTGCCTGTGTCTGGGCTGTAACACTCACATGTTATTCTCTTTCCCAGGAGAGAAAACTGAGGGTCTCATGGGGGTCTCCGAGCTGATAATCTCCACCTCGGTTTTAGGGATCCTCTTCTCCCTGCTTGGAGCCCAGCCGCTCCTGGTCATTGGCTTCTCAGGGCCTCTGCTGGTGTTTGAAGAAGCTTTTTACAAGGTACTTGTGCAGCAGCATCCATTCGTGGCTCCCACTTGCTTTGCCAATGCACTGGAGAGGGCAGTCAGCATTTCCCAGGTCTGTGTTATCTGGATGCTGTGGGTCCTGCCTGTCTGTCCTCAGCTCAGCCAGGGCTGGTTCTGTTTGCACTGACCCATGGCAGGTCAAACCACCAGGACTTCTGCCTTGTATTGCCATGTCCCATGGGCTGACCCTGTTGAAGTGTGACAGTGGTAACAGCACTCCTTACCTCCTGAATGCAAGGAAAGCTTTGTCCCCCAGCTCTGCATGTCATCCTTCCTGACATAATGAGTACGTGTAGCTGTATCCTAAAATACCGCTCTGGAATACTTTACCTATGACTCCAGCCCTGAATTTGCTGTCTCTGTGGTGGATGCCTGTGGAGAGGAGGATAGCTTTTTCCAGGAGGGTCTGTGGTCTTAATGGGGAGAAGATGAGGGAGAAAGCCTGAGGAGCCATGAGTAACTTGTTACCCTTTCCATTTCAGTTCTGCCAGACACAAGGCATTGAGTACCTGACAGGCAGAGTGTGGATTGGTTTGTGGCTCATCGTTTTCATCTTCATTATTGTGGCAGCTGAGGGAAGCTTCTTGGTGCGCTACATCTCACCCTTCACCCAGGAGATCTTTGCTTTCCTCATCTCGCTCATCTTCATCTACGAGACCTTCTACAAACTGTACAAGGTGAACCTTCCCTAGGGAGATGAGCTGTCATGTCTCTTGGTGCCCCCAGGAACCTGCCCCTTTAGCATACAAGAAACAGCAGAACAGGGCCATCACAGCCACAGCTTTCCAAGGTGTTGTGCAGAGCATCTCTCTGCTGGCCTCCCACAGCCCAACCCAGCTGGCCCCTGTACTGCCAGAGGCTGGCAGGGTGATCCCTAAAATCTGCCTCCCCCTCTCTTCCTGCAGGAAGCATTAAAGAGAGGACACTTTTCTCTCCCCAGCCCTCTCCAGCTGGATAAGTTGTGAGGTGAGGTGACAGATGCTGAGATTGTCTGCACTCACCATCTAACTACCCTCCCCTTTCTGCAGAGCAGGATATCCTCCACATCAGCTCATCCCCAGTAGTGACAGTACCCTCTGCCCCTCTCTGCAATGACAGTGCCTTGTACTCCTCTCACCTGCACAGGTGTTTGCAGAACATCCTCTGCTGAAGTTTTACCCACCAGATGTGCAGAGCAGCCTGAATTCCAGCATGCTCTCTGCAGATGCCGTGTCACTGGGAATCAGGATGCAGCCCAACACTGCTCTCCTCTCCCTCATCCTCATGTTAGGCACCTTCTTCATTGCCTTCTTTATGCGCAAGTTCAAGAACAGCCGCTTCTTAGGAGGAAAGGTGAGAAGTTGGTGAGGCCAGTTGTTGGGGACAGAGGGACATGCCAAACAAATAATGCTTCTTGCTGCAGCCCTTTGTTCCTTACTTGTTGAGAGTTTGAATTAACTTGACTGCAGCACTGTGTCCCTTTCATGCCTTATCTGGCCCTATATGATCACAGCTGCACCCTGGAGTGCTGCTTTGCTCCATGTGATGCTGGTACCATCATGCAAAGAAACACAAGCAATCACTTAAATGCCATGCAAACAGGATGGCTGTGGGTGACAGCTGCCTGTTGATGGTGATATCTGCACTGTCCTGCTCCAGTGAGCTTTTCTGAAAAGTCCCCTGGGCCTTGGGAATGCTCCTTTGGCTGGATACGAGTCTGTTAAACTAGAATAAAAGAGGAACAGCTTACAGTTTGTTCCCTTTTGACATTTCTGAGCATGCGAGGCATCTGTGTAATACCTGGAGCACCAACAGAGTGGGCCGATTGGAACAATTGATTCTGTAGGAGTGGCTGGAGGACTGTGCCTTATGGGGCAGTGCGATGCTCAGCTCCATGGGCCAGCACTGTGCTCCTTGTCCTGCTCATTGGCAGTGCTCAGGTTTGCAGCTTGCCCCCTCTGGCCCGTGGCTTCCCATAGGGGGGTGGGTGTGGGGAGCCAGCCTGTGCCCTTTGCCAGCAACGATGTTTGTTCCACAGGCTCGGCGGATCATCGGAGACTTTGGGATCCCCATCTCCATTCTGGTCATGGTGCTGGTGGATTACACCATCACAGACACATACACCCAGGTAGGTGCCAGCTGCTGCTCTTGTGCAACTGGGGATTTACATTTCCTGCCTTGTTAGTCATAACAGTGCAAAGCTAACAGAGACGCTCCCCTCAGCCTTACTCCCACACTGAAGGGCGGCTCCAAGGGTCTATCTGAGATGGAAACCAGAGCTAGAGGGGCTGGAGTGCCCCTGTATCCCTCTGATGTTCCTGCCGTTAGTAGAGGAGGTTTTAGAGGACCAGAGGGAACCAGTGCAGTTAATTCCCTGTTTGTAACTCTAAAACCTTGTATTTGATCAACATAACCAGTTTATTCACACTGAGAAGGATGCCATAGAATAGTTTCAGTGGTGTACTCAGTCACGTTTTTAGTACTTACATGTATATGCTCCCCTTGTCTGTAGGCTACTAAATATTTTGATCATTTTATCTCAAACACAGTGATCTCTTGCCCAGCTTAGTCACAGACTTAAATGTTATCTCACAGATTCCCCTTTTTTAATAGATACACTGTTAAACCTTTTTGTTGTTGGTATTTCCTTCAACTAACATTAGGGAGAGGGTGAAAGGCAGTTCCTGTTCAGCATGCAAGCTTTTTATCGTTGCAGCCCAAGGCTTAATGGATTCCAAGTGTATTCTTAGTCGTTTAAATCTCAGTGTAAAATCTGGTTTTGTCAGACGTTAGTAAAATCATGCCCATTGTTACATCCTTTTCATAACCCTCTGTGCTTTTACAATTCATATCAAAAGCATTATCATTTCAGTATTAATTCAGCATATGTACAAAGCTTCCTGAGAAAACAGTACTTAGTTACAGAGCTTAGCTCAAGTACAAGCATTCCAGAAATATTATTCATACTTATGCTGATTAACATAAATGCAAATCATAAACTCTTGCTGCAGTGTTCACGCAGACTGATAGCAAGAGCTGCTGTAGAGCAGTGCAGAGTCAAGAGTTTAAGTGCTGGTGAAGGCAGGGTTGGGACCATGGATAGATGGGAGTCTGTGTGGTCTGCGATGGGAGCACAGACACGATGTGCCCTCTGAACATGCTACGGGTGAGGTCATTTCCAGAGAATGTGGCCAGTTCCAGGGCTCGCACTGCAAAAATAATACTGAAAAAATGTCACAGAAAAGGCTCAGTGTTTGGAAACCACCTCAGAGAAGATTTACCAGACCAGGATGCTTGGTTTATTGAAGCAGAGGTCAAGGAGCATTTTAAACACGATCTGCAAGCCCTGACATGCGGGTATGGTTCCTGAGAGAAGATAGATACTGGTCTCTTGAGCAAAACCCGAGTGAATTCCAGAAGCTAAAAGAGGAAACGAGACAAGCCTCTGTTAGAAATAGGGGACGTGGGATTTTTTTACACTGAAGTGGGTAATCCATGAGAAAGTTCAGGTCAGTGGTGTCCCATCACTGGAGGTGTTCAGACCAGGGTAGGTGAGCATGTGTGTGCTGATGAATGACTGCTTGGTTTTGCGGCTACACCATCAGAAGCTGAACGTCCCATCTGGCCTGTCGGTCACATCTCCTCACAAGCGTGGCTGGTTCATTCACCCCATGGGCAGCAGTGGGACCTTTCCATTGTGGATGATGTTTGCCTCTGCCATCCCTGCCCTCCTGGTCTTCATTCTTATCTTCATGGAGACACAGATCACTACGTGAGTACTTCCCCTGCCAACAGCCACCGTTGCTGACCTTGGGGCAGGCAAGGCTGGGATGGGCATTGGTGCCATTAACGTGGAAATGCACCCATACCCCAGTGGGATAGCTGGGGCAGGGTGCTGCATGTTCCTTCTTGGGTTCTCCCATCATCTCTCGGTCACCCCCAGGATTCAGTGTGGTGGAAATCTGCCTCAGCCACACATAGGAGAAAATCTCTAACCTGAGGTTGGCTTTGCCATTCCTATGCCTGGCCATCTCCTTGTTGTTCCCCATGTATGTTCAGGGAGTAAACACTGTCCACAACTCCAGTGCTGTCCTGGGCACTGACACTTCCCATGCTGCAGTTGTGCCTGGCTAACTCAAGCTATTTTTCCTCAGGCTGATTGTGAGCAAGAAGGAGAGGAAGCTGCTGAAAGGCTCTGGCTTCCACCTGGACCTGCTGCTTATTGGCACTATGGGGGGGCTCTGTGCACTCTTTGGGCTGCCCTGGCTCACAGCGGCGACAGTGCGCTCCGTCACCCACGTCAATGCCCTGACGGTCATGAGCAAGGCCATTGCTCCAGGAGAGAAGCCCAAGATCGAGGAGGTGAAGGAGCAGCGTGTGACAGGAGTGCTTATTGCTGCCCTCGTCGGTGAGCCTCTGCTTGTGTGAAGGAGGAGGGTCAGGGCTGCCCACTCAGATCTCGTCCTGCTTGTGTCCCTACCCCACTTGCAGGGAGTGCCTGCCCTGCCCTCACGGCCCCAGCATTAATCCTTCTCCACAGCTCCTCCAGCCAGAGCGCTCTTGAACCCTTGCCCCCAGGAGGTGGGAGGGGGGTGGGGACAGTGTGGTTGGCATGGGATGATCTGAGCTGTGTTTCTGCAGGCCTGTCCATTGTGATGGGGAACATGCTGCGGCAGATCCCGCTGGCTGTGCTCTTTGGCATCTTCCTGTACATGGGGGTTACATCTCTCACGGGCATCCAGCTCTACGAGCGACTGCTCCTGATCTTCATGCCATCCAAGCACCACCCTGACCACATCTATGTTGTTAAGGTGAGTGAAGGCAACTTGCAGGACAGCAGAGGAGGAAGAGGCAGGCAAGGGGGGGATGATGCCTTCTTGGTGATGCTTGCCTTGTTGAATCCTTGGTGATCCATGTGGGAGGAAGCATTCTTAGACTGGATTTACCTCCCTAGGTAAAGACGTGGAGGATGAACCTCTTCACCTGCATTCAACTGGCTTGCATTGTGCTGCTCTGGGTGGTGAAATCTACAGTGGCATCTCTAGCCTTCCCCTTCGTTCTGATCATGACAGTGCCACTGCGACGCTTCGTGCTGCCCCGCTTCTTCCACGACAGGGAGCTCAAAGCCGTAAGCAGACAGCTGTCCTTACAGTCTAGCTCACAACACTGTTGTGAGATTGAGGAGACTAGGCAGACCAAAAAGCTCAGAGATCTGTGGCCACCAAAGCTTTGCCTTTCCCTGCTGTACCTGGTGGTCTTAGATGGCTGGTGGCTTTTTCTGGGTTTGTAGCCCTGAAAATAGAATGTGGGATGGCTGGGCAGCCTAGGGCAAGGAGACAGAATCCTGCCACACAGAGACCTGGAGTAAAGGTTTTCTTTTACATTCTTCTCCCCACTTGTGGCTATTTCATCAAGGAAGCAGAAACAAGGGCAGCCCAGCAGCGCACCAGCTACTTGGCAGAGGAGCACTTAATCACAGTGCACAGCTCCTCGCGTGTTGCCTCCTGAGCTCCTCTTAGGGAGCAGTCTGGAGCTGCAGCCAAAAGTGCAGTGTGCCTGGGTGCTGCTGGCAGGGGAGGAGCTGCTGTGCTGAACCAGCACCCCAGTGCTCATGGGCTGTCAAAATAAGAATGTATTGGGTTGGAGAAGCATGGGTGGGCATGTGGGGCAGAAAAAAAGGGACCTTTTGGGATTGAGGGAACAAGAGCTTTGCTCTTCCTTCAGCTGGTGCAGCTGCACTGCATAGCTCACTGGACACTGTTGGCATGGGGGGCTGCTGTGACCTTCAAAGCCTGCTCTCTGTCTTTCCTCAGTTGGACTCAGAGGATGCAGAACCGAACTTTGATGAGGATGGCCGTGATGAGTACAACGAGCTGCATATGCCTGTGTGAACTGGGGCCTGCCCTCCCTGCACTTGGGGCAGGCTGCTCACAGCTGATCATCCCCTCAAGGACTAGCAGAAGACTTGCCATGAGTCAAGCAATCTTGTCTGGACCAATGAATGGTTGTTCCATAGCTCTGCAGGAGGCAGCCTCTGCTCCTGCTGCCCCATCACTCACTCAGCAGAGGCTGCTCCTCTCTCTCCTCTCGGACCTGGTAGGCTGAGAGGTGCCTTTCACATCCCAGAGCTGTGTGAGTACGGAGCACCTGTGGGTTAGGGGCCTGCCCTGTCCCTGCTGGAGGCAGCTTGTATTCAGTCTCCAGGTGATGAAGGGGAGCCACTCCAGCTGGTACCACTGTGTCCCACTCTATTTCCATGAAGCTTGGGTGTTGCAGCACAATGCACCATTGGGCAGTCACAGGGACAGGCCCCATGCTGCCTGTGTACAGACAGTGGGCTCCTCGCAGGCTGGGCGAGGACACCAGGCTCCATGCTCAGCTAACAGATGCCTTGCTCCTGCTCCCTCTGTTCTTGCAGCCAGACTGCTGACCCCTGCACCTAAGTCTGGGGCTCCCTGGGGGGCAGGGCCAACAGAGCCCTTGGTGCGTGCTCCAGCACTGGGGCAAGGAGAGACCAGCTTCCCTTGCACTGCTGGGATGGGCGGTGCTGGGTCCTGACACCTTGCAGATGAGGGGTGCTCTGCAGGTCCTGTCCTCCAGGCTTTCAGCTGGAGGCCACCCTTTCACAGGACTGGTTTCCACTCTTAGGCAGCACTCAGAAGGCTATTTGTTTCCTCATAATTTTTCCAACACTCTCCCCAAAAGAAAAGCAGCACTGGGAGGGGATGAACAGGTACCTTGAAGCCTTGGTTGTGTGCCCTGTTGCATAAAACAAGTCCTTTGCCAGTTTGCACCTCCACAAAGGTTACAAAGGTCCTGATCCTCATCTCCCCATCCTTGAGCACAAACCACGTTTAAGAGCTATACAAGAAATACAGTGCTGGAGCATAGGAAAGAGTCCTGTGGATCCCATCTCTTTCCCTGTGCGGTGATCACTGGTTCTGGCTCCCTGCATTGAAGTCACAGAACCCCTTGGCCCCATTTCTGCTCCCGTGCTGGAGTGACCCTTCATATCCATTCCAGCTGGAAGAAGCAGCATTCAGCGTGCCCGGCACTTAGTCCTGGCCTCTTCTGGGGCCTGGCAGGGATGTGTCCTAAGATCTGGACCAGCAGCCTCCATTCAGAGCAGGCAGCCACAGTTCTGGCACATGGGTGGCCCTGATGGTGGGAACCAGAGTGGCCTTGTGGAGGAGGCTGGGACACGTGCTCCAACATTGATCAACCATCAGATCTGGGACAAACCACTGCCCCTGTTCCCGTTTATCAGCCTGGCTCCTATGGGAGAATGTGGGTCCCACACCTCCCCGTGAGGCCGCAGAGAGCAAAGCCCCTCCAGCAGAAGGCTGCAGCCCCATGCCGGGCCCACACGCAGGGTGTCCGTGTGTCTGTGGCCATGTGCGTCCTGTCCTCCCTGTGTAGTGTAGGAGGCCTGTTGTTGCTGTGCATTGTGACTCCTCTGACTGTAGTGGAAACAGCTACACCAATAAACTTCACAGGAACCACATCTGGCTCCCTGACCCCCAGGTGAATGGGAGAGATGCAGCGGGCAGAGCTGGTGGGGTGGGTGGGCACCCAGTGAAGAGGTAGCGGGGCTGGAGAGCCGGAAGCAGGGAGGTCTTTTCCCCATTTGTCACCGGAATCAGTAACCCAAGGTTTGGTAAATTGGTTAAAATTCCTTGACCCAAAAATGCTGCTTGCCCACGGCAGAGTCCAGTGAGGGAGCAAACCTGGTGGGAGCGAGGGCTGTCCCGTCATCACCTGCTGCCAGCACAGATGTGTGCTCCACCATCTCCATCAGTGGCTGCAGGAGGCTGAGCTAACTGGGTTGGGAGCCCCACACTGCCTGCTGGGCTGGCTGTCAGGAGCCCCATGTTTAATAGGAATATGCCTGTGCCTGCGTGCTCAGCAGCGCACGAGCCCATCTCTTTACCCAGCCTGCAGAAACACGCCAAGTAGCTGAATGCAGAGGAAACATCTCATTGAATACACTTTTCCTCCACACTTTCCTCCTAGATGTGGCAGCCAATTTGGGCAGCCTGCAGCCCTGCCCCAGCACCCTTCCAGGTCCCTGTGAGCTGGCTCCAGCCTGGGGGCAGGTGTTGGTGCTGCTGTGAGGCCAAGGATGTCACCTTCCTTCCTGTACTCAGTGTTGCTAGCTGCCCCTGGGGCTGGATTTGCCTGCTGCACGGGGTAGGTGGCAAAGGGCTGAGCAGCGTGGTGGTCACCATTCTCTAGGGCTGCCCCGTCTATGGGACAGCCAGCTCCTGGCCCCACAACATCCTCTCCAGGCGTCGGCAGCGCCGCTGAATCTTCAAAAGGAGACCAAAGGATTGCCCGGCTCCTGCATGGGCACCATGGTCAGACACAACCTGGACAGGAGCGTGCACACAGAGCCAAACCAAACTGCTCACCGCATCAATCCTGCGGACAATGACGGGCCTGACCTCCAGCTCCAGCAGCCAGTCGGCCTCCAGGATGCTGCGGTGATACTCCTCCAGCTCCAGGCGCTTCTGCAGCTCCTCCATCGGGGCAGCTGGAGGTGGGTGCCCCTCACATCCCACGGGGCTGGGCTCTGTCCCCTGGCACCGCAGCTGCAGTCGCAGGGTGCGGATGCGCTGGGTGATCTGGGCGTGCAGGGCGGCTGCTCGCTCAGCACGGGGCAGCAGGGCCAGCAGCTCTTCCCGGCTCTCCCTCAGCCAGGCCAGCAGCACCCCAGCACTGCTCCCCGTGCCCCAAAACTGCATTGGGATGGGAGACTCTGGGGGCTGGAGGGCCTTACTACTTGGCTGCACAGAGCCTGGAGGCGGGCAGAGGCTGTACCTGCTCCGGTGCAGACAGACCCACCGCCGGGCGAGCTCAGCCGTGGCCAGGCTCTGGTGGAAGATGTCCGGGAACAGCCGCAGGACCTTCACCACGGGCCCTGCATTGGCAAAGCCACGCAGGTCGTGCAGGCTGCAGGGGCTGAACACCCGCTCGTGGAGCATCCCTCCCCGCAGCAGCAGCGCCCAGATGCGGCGGCGAGCAAAGAGGAGCGCGGCCAGGTGTGGGATGGAGGCTGGGGGGAGCAGCTCCTCATGCACGTACAGGTGCTCACACAGCGGGAACACCACGCTCTTGTCAAACCTCTGCTTCATTGCCCTCAGGTGCTGCAGGTAGGAGTCCAGCCAGCCCACGTAGCCACACACATTGGGGCTTGGTGAGCTGGGCAGGTGCTTGGAGAGCTGCTCCAGGTCCTCCCAGCTGTCCAGCCTCCCCGAGGGGCTGTGTGGCAGCACCAGCAGCAGCACATCATACAGGGTGCGCAGGTCGAAGCTTTGCTGGCACCACTGCACGTGCCCCACAAAGGCAGCGATCTCACCTTCAAGGGCAGAGTAGAGGGTCCCCTTGGGTGCACAAGGCTGGCAGCCAGGATTGCAGCTCATCTTGAGGGCCGGAGCCACAGTGATACACCACACAGGGGGAGCAGCCTCAGCCCAGCGCTGGGGGATGCTCTGAGGTGGGTCAGATGTCCTCCTGCTCCTTGCAAGTGACTCAGTGAAGTCTGCACTCTGACTTGCAGCTTCTCCTGCCTCTGCTCCCTATACAAAAGTAAGCCACCAGCCCTGTTTGTCTGGAGAAATCCTAAAAATAGGAAGTCCATTCCCCAAATTATCAGCTGTATTATTTTAAACCACTGTGTGTTTCTAGAAACTATTTGGTTTTCTGTCTCTGCCACCTGTGTCCAAGTACGCTCGAGCTATCTCCTTAGTTAGCTATTTTTGCTCTCTGCAGCCAGGAGGGGCTGGCACATCTCTGCTGAGAGATAGCACTGGCACTGCTCGTGTGGCTGTGCTGCTGGCGAGTTAAGAACACTGATGGCCAAGACGAGCCCCCTGGTAAACCTGGGAGCCATTGCCACTGACAGATTTCCCCTTCCCTTGTATCTCTGTACGCCTTGCCTTGGCTAGGCTGACTGCTTTCCAGTCCTTCAAACTTTAGAAAAGTAAATTAAAAAATCACAACAAGCGAATCATGCTTCATTTGGACGCCACACATCCCTGCCACAACCCCAGCCTCCCGCTCTGCCCCTTTCTGCCCTCCGTGCACCGAAATAAGGCACTCACCAGCCCAGGGAAAGGCTCTGGGGAGAGGAGAAAGGGCTGAGCCACAGGCACCTGGGCACAGACACAAACCTCCCTCCCCATGGGAACGGCAGGCTCAGACCTGCCCCAGCCTTACAGAGCTGGCTGCCAACCCCCAGACCTCAGCCGCAGCCTTGGGTGCTGGCAGGGTGATATTTCCCCTCCCGTGCCTTCCTGCAGCAGGAGACAAAGGCAGATGTTGTCCCATCAGCCGCACCGGGTTCCCTGTTCCAGACGACATCAGTCTGCCCGCAGCGGTGTCGCCGTGTGAGCGGTGCCAACGGGACACAACCAGCCCAGCCGCTCCATGGGGCCGTGTGCCGATGGAAACGTGCACTTCACCTCCAATTATGGCACTGTAAGTGGAAATTTGAAGCAGGCTGTACTCTGCGCAGGAATAGCACCTGGAGGCCATTCCTGGTGGCTCCTCATTGCTTGGCAATCGGCTGGGCTATCTTGACCCTAGTGAGAGCTCAGATGAAAACACCTTCATTTTGGTCTGGACTGGATGGATAGATGAAAGATCACGTCATGCAGTTTTGGACTTGCTCCCTTCCAAGATTTACCTGAGTCAGCAGAGAGAATAGCAAGGGTTTGCTGACTCATTGTTTGAGAGTGCTACAACGGCTTTGCTTCTGATGGTCCAGTTCACATCGTACCTTTGCAGCTCATATTCTGAATTCAGGTGTCCCGTTCTCCCATCCTGCTTCTCAGTGAGCTCCCTGCCCCTTGGGTACAGCCCCAGCTCCGTCAGGAGGCTGCTGCGAGGGGGCAGGGTGACCTCATTCTGTCTGCAGCTTCCAGCTGCCTGGCTGCCCTTCTGCAGCAGCCTGCAAGACTTGGGCAGGAGAAAGCAGTTAGATCAATGCCACGGACAATGTGCTTATTCTCTAGAGGATCCATTGGGTCCTTTGGTGGCACCTGGGGAAGCTGACAAGCAGGGGTGGAGATGAAACAGTGCCTCAGAAGGGAAGGACAAGCCCACATTTCTTCACAAGTATTGCTGCAGGCTGCCTGTATGAAGCGTCTCATTTGTCTATCTTGGGTTTTGCCATCTAACGCAGCCTGAGATGCTGGGTGGGAGATGGCACACAGCTGAATCCGAGAGTGGGAAGCAACTGAAATAGCATTTGTGAAATGCCAGCATCATGCCTGAGGAGGAGGAAAGGAGAGCTGGAATATGGCAATGGTGGAGGGGAAGGACAGTTTCATCTCAGTTGTGTGCAGGGAGGTGAGGAGGGTGGCCCAATAACTGAAGTATGGGCTGCTGAGGAGGAGGAAGCTCCAGCAGGAAGAAGGTTGCAGCAACTGAGGCAGGAAGAGTGCAGCCGTATAGATAGAGGACACTTCCAGAGGAGTGTCAGATGTATGCATTTGATGTGGCCTTCAAAGTGACACATCAGCACGTGCACAGGGGATTTTATTACATTTGCAGATCTCCCTCACCTGGGAGGGAGAACTGTTTCCTGAATTACACCCTCCTGTTGTTGTCAGTTTCCCTATTCTCAGCATTTTAAGTCATTTCCACGGCAAGGAATACGCACTCTGTAATCAGCATTCACTATTGCATCCAGGTTTTACTGAAAAACACAAACGGACTACAGAGGGCATAATACAGACCAAGAAATTTCACAGTCACTGTGAAGTGTTTGAGAGAATACTTGCCAAGTAAAACAACACTGAAAGAACGCTGAATGAGCTTAATTTAGGAAACACAAACGCTACGTAAATGCGTGAGATAAATGGGAAGTATTAGAAAGCATGAGTCAATATTCTCAAAGAGCTAGTTTGGAACTTGATTTCTTTTTTATGTATTTAGCAAACTAACAACCTTTTCTCTTGTCCATTAGGCAACGGACACAAGCACTTAGTACTGATAACTAGAATTCCACAGATTTTAATTCAATTATATTTTTTAATCGTAGCTACAAGTGACTTTAGTCAGACACAAAACCTGAAAACAAAGCACGATGATCCAGTGACAAAACAGCACGGTTACAACCTCGGCAGCCCTGCAGTTCTTCCAGCTCCTCTGATGGGCTCAGCTACTGCTCCAACACTCGCAGTGGATCCTGCAGCTGCACCAGCCCTTGCAACAGGCCCTGCAGTTACTCCAATTGTGATGGACCTGTGGGTACTGTGACCCTTCTAACAGGCCCCACAGTGGCCGTGACCCTCACCACTAGCCTTGCGCTCACTCCAATCCCTACAGGAAGTCCTGCAGATCAACCAGAGAACCAACCAACGCCCATAACTGTTGTCCCCTAAGAACAAGGAGGAAAAAACATCTATGAACACCACAGCATTTAACAAAGACAGAAACTCATAAGTTGAGGGTGGAGCAAGAACAAAACTAAAATGGGAGAAGAAACCACCTGACTCTCAATGCTGAGTGAGCTATGAGATGGGCAAAAGGATTACAGCCATTGGCGAGCCAAGTGCCACAAGCTGGAAGAAACCACCAAATGGCTACAAACAGTTCCTGTAACCACGCTACTGCCCAAAGTACTAACCTGGGCCGTGAAAAGCAAGCGCTGAGATAACATGGCACCCCAGGAAGAACCAAGTCAGAAAAACAGGACACATTTCTGAAATAATCTGTTAACAACGGCCAAAGAGCACAGCATTGAGTGGATATATCTCATCCCCTCTCATGCAGAACATCTGAAAGAATTAAACGATACAATGGACTACTAAAACCGACCTTGAGATTAATACACTCTGCACCATCAATACACTGGGACACACATTGAGCAAAAGTCAGCTGCTTAATCAACACCTGGGGACCTGCCAACAGAGCTGATCCTGACCAATGAGACCTTCTAAATACCACAGAATGTGGATAAGAACACTACCGGGACTTGAAAGAACATGCTGAGGAAGACAGACAGGGGACAGAATAAGGAGAGTTCATACAAACCCAGCTAAAGTGATACTCCAAACCGTACGCTGAGTTACATGAGGAAAAGCGTGGAAAAAAGTAAAAAGGAGAAAGTCAAAGGGAGGGCAACAGACACCTTGAGATTGGCAGGGCGTAACTCAATGGGAACTGAGCAATCGCTGAGGCATCACTTACCATAAGAGAATATATGTATGTACGTATCGGAACCACCAAACATGGGACAAGACTACAGGAATGGCAAATACCACAACCCAGCTTAAAAGATTTAAGTAAGGGGCGAAAGAAAGGAACTAATACCTGGAAGGCATTTCACTTTTTTTCCTGTTGGAAATCAGAAGCAAAACCAGATGAATGAGACATAACGTAATAACAAAATGACAATTGACACCAGAGAATAAAAACATTTATTAAAACAACAACAAACAAAACAAGGGGAACAATCAATTCATAGACATGCGAGAACACAGGCAACAAAAGGCCAAAACTAAAACTATGACAACAGCACATGACAGAGGGTTCTTCAAGCGAGCTCCCGCACATAGAAATTGACAGGTCACTTCTTTCTTCTGCAGCAGTTCCTGAAACACGAGCCAGGACACTGCTAAGACCATTAAGAACACCAGAAAACCCTACGCCCAAAGGAAACCCAACAACCCAAAGCAACGCTGCGCACACGACCACCCACCCAGACAAAGAAGACCTCGCATCCGCTCACAAACCCTCCCACCATCACCCCCAACAGACCCCAGCCCCAAATTCATCCAACCACACACCTTACAACAGCTTTCCTCACCTCTCCGATGCGACGCGGAGCTCCAGCCGGCGCTGCGGGGGATTACAGAGGCGGGCAGACTGGGCAAATGGAGCTGGGCACACAACTAGCAGCGGCTAAAGAGCCAGCTACCCTGCTTACAGGGGACCCACAACCACTGCCTTCACTCAAAAGGGCCTGGGACTCCGGGACACAGCCGCTCCCTGACTTACAGGGCAGCCCCGATCCCTAAGGCCGAGGGAGGCTCCTTCTCTCCCAGTCCGGGGCATCTTTTGAGACCCGCACCCCGCTAACGGGGCGGTTGCCCCACACAGGCTGCCAACAGAGCACAAAGGCTCACACACCCAGAACCTGATTACAGGCGGGTCCACAACACCCCCGGGGCCACAGAGCTCAGTTTCCCCCTCAGCGGCAGGAACGACTCTCAGCCGCCAGGCAACGGGGCAGAACGGCCTAAGGCCGGGGTCGGGGTCCCAGCCCTGGTTTTTCCAGGGAGGGTGTAAACCCAACCACACATCTCGCGGCCCCACGCCTCTGAAAGGCCGGGGCCACATCCCACCCGAGTACGGGGGGTCTCTCACAGCAACAGCTCACCAAGCACAGGGGGCATGCACAGCCCCACACCTCACCATCTCCAACAAGCCCCGTGGAGCACGCAGCTCCCGCCCACGCCTGAGGTACAGGCTGGCCCGCCCGGCAGCACGACATCACCAGTGCATTTGGGAGAACAGGGAGCAACCTCGATACCCACCAAGCGGGGAGGTCACCCCAGCTACAAACAGGACCTCAACCTGCGCCCTTTAACGGGACAGGGAGGGGTCATCCCCACCAGCAGGATGGCTAAAGCAGCCGGCTGCAACACCGCAGCCTCCCCGGACCTGATTACAGGGGGGCGGGCCGCTTTCGGGACACAGGGCAAGCTACACAGCTTGTGACACGCAGACGTCGCGATGACAGGCCACCAGCAGGCAACAGCGCCGCGGGGCCGAAGGGGAGGGGCGGGGAAACGGCACTCCCCTGCTTACAGGGTGGCCGTGGGTCCGGTGAGCTCCATTTCCCACTCAGGTGCGGAGAGGTAGCTCTCGCCCTCCGTACAGGGGGCCACACTCCCCAGGCAGCCAAAGGAGCAACACGGCAAAAGGCCAACTACTACAGCAAAGACCCGAGCCCTGGTTACAGGGAGGTCGCCCAGCACAAAGCCAGCCTGGTCACCCAAGGCACCGGCAACACTCGACTCCAATTTGACTATGCCCCTGATAACAGGGAGGTGCTTTGCCCAGGGAGCCTCTTCTCCTTCCCCCCCGCGTCTGTAGGCTTCCAATTCCTCTTCTTGCTTGCCCGCTCGCTCCCGCGTCGCACTTGCCCACGCCGCTTCTTCTTTCTTCCGCGGCCGCTCCTGAAACACGAGCCAGGACACCGCTAAGACCATTAAGTACACCAGAAATCCCTCCACCTGAAGGAAACCCAACAACCGAAAGCAACTCTGCGCACACGACCACCCACCCGAACAAAGAAGACCTCACTCCCCCTCCCAAACCCACCCACAACCACGCCCTACAGCCCCCTACCCCCAAATTCATCCAACCACACACCTTACAACGACTTTCCTCACCTCTCCGACGCGACGCGGAGCTCCAGCCGGCGCTGCGGGGGATCACAGAGGCGGGCAGACTGGGCAAATGGAGCTGGGCACACAACTAGCAGCGGCTAAAGAGTCAGCTTCCCTGCTTACAGGGGACCCACAACCACTGCCTTCACTCAAAAGGGCCTGGGACTCCGGGACACAGCCGCTCCCTGACTTACAGGGCAGCCCCGATCCCTAAGGCCGAGGGAGGCTCCTTCTCTCCCAGTCCGGGGCATCTTTTGAGACCCGCACCCCGCTAACGGGGCGGTTGCCCCACACAGGCTGCCAACAGAGCACAAAGGCTCACACACCCAGAACCTGATTACAGGCGGGTCCACAACACCCCCGGGGCCACAGAGCTCAGTTTCCCCCTCAGCGGCAGGAACGACTCTCAGCCGCCAGGCAACGGGGCAGAACGGCCTAAGGCCGGGGTCGGGGTCCCAGCCCTGGTTTTTCCAGGGAGGGTGTAAACCCAACCACACATCTCGCGGCCCCACGCCTCTGAAAGGCCGGGGCCACATCCCACCCGAGTACGGGGGGTCTCTCACAGCAACAGCTCACCAAGCAAAGTGGGTGCACGCAGCCCCACACCTCACCATCTCCAACAAGCCCCGTGGAGCACGCAGCTCCCGCCCACGCCTGAGGTACAGGCTGGCCCGCCCGGCAGCACGACATCACCAGTGCATTTGGGAGAACAGGGAGCAACCTCGATACCCACCAAGCGGGGAGGTCACCCCAGCTACAAACAGGACCTCAACCTGCGCCCTTTAACGGGACAGGGAGGGGTCATCCCCACCAGCAGGATGGCTAAAGCAGCCGGCTGCAACACCGCAGCCTCCCCGGACCTGATTACAGGGGGGCGGGCCGCTTTCGGGACACAGGGCAAGCTACACAGCTTGTGACACGCAGACGTCGCGATGACAGGCCACCAGCAGGCAACAGCGCCGCGGGGCCGAAGGGGAGGGGCGGGGAAACGGCACTCCCCTGCTTACAGGGTGGCCGTGGGTCCGGTGAGCTCCATTTCCCACTCAGGTGCGGAGAGGTAGCTCTCGCCCTCCGTACAGGGGGCCACACTCCCCAGGCAGCCAAAGGAGCAACACGGCAAAAGGCCAACTACTACAGCAAAGACCCGAGCCCTGGTTACAGGGAGGTCGCCCAGCACAAAGCCGGCCTGGTCACCCAAGGCACCGGCAACACTCGACTCCAATTTGACTATGCCCCTGATAACAGGGAGGTGCTTTGCCCAGGGAGCCTCTTCTCCTTCCCCCCCGCGTCTGTAGGCTTCCAATTCCTCTTCTTGCTTGCCCGCTCGCTCCCGCGTCGCACTTGCCCACGCCGCTTCTTCTTTCTTCCGCGGCCGCTCCTGAAACACGAGCCAGGACACCGCTAAGACCATTAAGTACACCAGAAATCCCTCCACCTGAAGGAAACCCAACAACCGAAAGCAACTCTGCGCACACGACCACCCACCCGAACAAAGAAGACCTCACTCCCCCTCCCAAACCCACCCACAACCACGCCCTACAGCCCCCTACCCCCAAATTCATCCAACCACACACCTTACAACGACTTTCCTCACCTCTCCGACGCGACGCGGAGCTCCAGCCGGCGCTGCGGGGGATCACAGAGGCGGGCAGACTGGGCAAATGGAGCTGGGCACACAACTAGCAGCGGCTAAAGAGTCAGCTTCCCTGCTTACAGGGGACCCACAACCACTGCCTTCACTCAAAAGGGCCTGGGACTCCGGGACACAGCCGCTCCCTGACTTACAGGGCAGCCCCGATCCCTAAGGCCGAGGGAGGCTCCTTCTCTCCCAGTCCGGGGCATCTTTTGAGACCCGCACCCCGCTAACGGGGCGGTTGCCCCACACAGGCTGCCAACAGAGCACAAAGGCTCACACACCCAGAACCTGATTACAGGCGGGTCCACAACACCCCCGGGGCCACAGAGCTCAGTTTCCCCCTCAGCGGCAGGAACGACTCTCAGCCGCCAGGCAACGGGGCAGAACGGCCTAAGGCCGGGGTCGGGGTCCCAGCCCTGGTTTTTCCAGGGAGGGTGTAAACCCAACCACACATCTCGCGGCCCCACGCCTCTGAAAGGCCGGGGCCACATCCCACCCGAGTACGGGGGGTCTCTCACAGCAACAGCTCACCAAGCAAAGTGGGTGCACGCAGCCCCACACCTCACCATCTCCAACAAGCCCCGTGGAGCACGCAGCTCCCGCCCACGCCTGAGGTACAGGCTGGCCCGCCCGGCAGCACGACATCACCAGTGCATTTGGGAGAACAGGGAGCAACCTCGATACCCACCGAGCGGGGAGGTCACCCCAGCTACAAACAGGACCTCAACCTGCGCCCTTTAACGGGACAGGGAGGGGTCATCCCCACCAGCTGGATGGCTAAAGCAGCCGGCTGCAACACCGCAGCCTCCCCGGACCTGATTACAGGGGGGGCGGGCCGCTTACGGGACACAGGGCAAGCTACACAGCTTGTGACACGCACCCCGACTACGGGGCTGTCACGCCACCAGCAGAACCAGCGGCCACACAAGGACAGGCCCAAGCCCTGCCTACAGGACGGCCTCAGCCACACAACTACCACGTGGCTCTCATGCAAACCAAGTAACAAAAATGGAGAAAGACAGGACATCCGCTGCGCTCGCAGCACTGAGAGGGGGAAAACCCCCCATTGCGGCATGCACCAAAAGGCCTCCGTTCCCCTCTGGAAAGCCAAAGCTAAGCTGCAGCCATCTTTGAGGAGGCCTAAAGGGAAAGCTCAGTCGCACCATCACTCCACAAGCACAACAAGGAAAGGAAAGGGAACGCACACACACAGGGGCGACTTTCCAGAAGGGAAGGACAACGCAGCACAGCCAGTCCCTGGGAATAAACCCGCAACCACGAGCAACAGACAAGAGCCTGTGACCTGTCCCCAGGCGGCACGGAGGCCACACACCTCAACGTGCCAAGGGGCTTCTCAGGTAAGACCAAGGACAGGGACACGCGCCCCGACTACGGGGACGTCGCGATGACAGGCCACCAGCAGGCAACAGCGCCGCGGGGCCGAAGGGGAGGGGCGGGGAAACGGCACTCCCCTGCTTACAGGGTGGCCGTGGGTCCGGTGAGCTCCATTTCCCACTCAGGTGCGGAGAGGTAGCTCTCGCCCTCCGTACAGGGGGCCACACTCCCCAGGCAGCCAAAGGAGCAACACGGCAAAAGGCCAACTACTACAGCAAAGACCCGAGCCCTGGTTACAGGGAGGTCGCCCAGCACAAAGCCGGCCTGGTCACCCAAGGCACCGGCAACACTCGACTCCAATTTGACTATGCCCCTGATAACAGGGAGGTGCTTTGCCCAGGGAGCCTCTTCTCCTTCCCCCCCGCGTCTGTAGGCTTCCAATTCCTCTTCTTGCTTGCCCGCTCGCTCCCGCGTCGCACTTGCCCACGCCGCTTCTTCTTTCTTCCGCGGCCGCTCCTGAAACACGAGCCAGGACACCGCTAAGACCATTAAGTACACCAGAAATCCCTCCGCCTGAAGGAAACCCAACAACCGAAAGCAACTCTGCGCACACGACCACCCACCCGAACAAAGAAGACCTCACTCCCCCTCCCAAACCCACCCACAACCACGCCCTACAGCCCCCTACCCCCAAATTCATCCAACCACACACCTTACAACGACTTTCCTCACCTCTCCGACGCGACGCGGAGCTCCAGCCGGCGCTGCGGGGGATCACAGAGGCGGGCAGACTGGGCAAATGGAGCTGGGCACACAACTAGCAGCGGCTAAAGAGTCAGCTTCCCTGCTTACAGGGGACCCACAACCACTGCCTTCACTCAAAAGGGCCTGGGACTCCGGGACACAGCCGCTCCCTGACTTACAGGGCAGCCCCGATCCCTAAGGCCGAGGGAGGCTCCTTCTCTCCCAGTCCGGGGCATCTTTTGAGACCCGCACCCCGCTAACGGGGCGGTTGCCCCACACAGGCTGCCAACAGAGCACAAAGGCTCACACACCCAGAACCTGATTACAGGCGGGTCCACAACACCCCCGGGGCCACAGAGCTCAGTTTCCCCCTCAGCGGCAGGAACGACTCTCAGCCGCCAGGCAACGGGGCAGAACGGCCTAAGGCCGGGGTCGGGGTCCCAGCCCTGGTTTTTCCAGGGAGGGTGTAAACCCAACCACACATCTCGCGGCCCCACGCCTCTGAAAGGCCGGGGCCACATCCCACCCGAGTACGGGGGGTCTCTCACAGCAACAGCTCACCAAGCACAGGGGGCATGCACAGCCCCACACCTCACCATCTCCAACAAGCCCCGTGGAGCACGCAGCTCCCGCCCACGCCTGAGGTACAGGCTGGCCCGCCCGGCAGCACGACATCACCAGTGCATTTGGGAGAACAGGGAGCAACCTCGATACCCACCAAGCGGGGAGGTCACCCCAGCTACAAACAGGACCTCAACCTGCGCCCTTTAACGGGACAGGGAGGGGTCATCCCCACCAGCAGGATGGCTAAAGCAGCCGGCTGCAACACCGCAGCCTCCCCGGACCTGATTACAGGGGGGCGGGCCGCTTTCGGGACACAGGGCAAGCTACACAGCTTGTGACACGCAGATGTCGCGATGACAGGCCACCAGCAGGCAACAGCGCCGCGGGGCCGAAGGGGAGGGGCGGGGAAACGGCACTCCCCTGCTTACAGGGTGGCCGTGGGTCCGGTGAGCTCCATTTCCCACTCAGGTGCGGAGAGGTAGCTCTCGCCCTCCGTACAGGGGGCCACACTCCCCAGGCAGCCAAAGGAGCAACACGGCAAAAGGCCAACTACTACAGCAAAGACCCGAGCCCTGGTTACAGGGAGGTCGCCCAGCACAAAGCCGGCCTGGTCACCCAAGGCACCGGCAACACTCGACTCCAATTTGACTATGCCCCTGATAACAGGGAGGTGCTTTGCCCAGGGAGCCTCTTCTCCTTCCCCCCCGCGTCTGTAGGCTTCCAATTCCTCTTCTTGCTTGCCCGCTCGCTCCCGCGTCGCACTTGCCCACGCCGCTTCTTCTTTCTTCCGCGGCCGCTCCTGAAACACGAGCCAGGACACCGCTAAGACCATTAAGTACACCAGAAATCCCTCCACCTGAAGGAAACCCAACAACCGAAAGCAACTCTGCGCACACGACCACCCACCCGAACAAAGAAGACCTCACTCCCCCTCCCAAACCCACCCACAACCACGCCCTACAGCCCCCTACCCCCAAATTCATCCAACCACACACCTTACAACGACTTTCCTCACCTCTCCGACGCGACGCGGAGCTCCAGCCGGCGCTGCGGGGGATCACAGAGGCGGGCAGACTGGGCAAATGGAGCTGGGCACACAACTAGCAGCGGCTAAAGAGTCAGCTTCCCTGCTTACAGGGGACCCACAACCACTGCCTTCACTCAAAAGGGCCTGGGACTCCGGGACACAGCCGCTCCCTGACTTACAGGGCAGCCCCGATCCCTAAGGCCGAGGGAGGCTCCTTCTCTCCCAGTCCGGGGCATCTTTTGAGACCCGCACCCCGCTAACGGGGCGGTTGCCCCACACAGGCTGCCAACAGAGCACAAAGGCTCACACACCCAGAACCTGATTACAGGCGGGTCCACAACACCCCCGGGGCCACAGAGCTCAGTTTCCCCCTCAGCGGCAGGAACGACTCTCAGCCGCCAGGCAACGGGGCAGAACGGCCTAAGGCCGGGGTCGGGGTCCCAGCCCTGGTTTTTCCAGGGAGGGTGTAAACCCAACCACACATCTCGCGGCCCCACGCCTCTGAAAGGCCGGGGCCACATCCCACCCGAGTACGGGGGGTCTCTCACAACAACAGCTCACCAAGCAAAGTGGGTGCACGCAGCCCCACACCTCACCATCTCCAACAAGCCCCGTGGAGCACGCAGCTCCCGCCCACGCCTGAGGTACAGGCTGGCCCGCCCGGCAGCACGACATCACCAGTGCATTTGGGAGAACAGGGAGCAACCTCGATACCCACCGAGCGGGGAGGTCACCCCAGCTACAAACAGGACCTCAACCTGCGCCCTTTAACGGGACAGGGAGGGGTCATCCCCACCAGCTGGATGGCTAAAGCAGCCGGCTGCAACACCGCAGCCTCCCCGGACCTGATTACAGGGGGGGCGGGCCGCTTACGGGACACAGGGCAAGCTTGTGACACGCACCCCGACTACGGGGCTGTCACGCCACCAGCAGAACCAGCGGCCACACAAGGACAGGCCCAAGCCCTGCCTACAGGACGGCCTCAGCCACACAACTACCACGTGGCTCTCATGCAAACCAAGTAACAAAAATGGAGAAAGACAGGACATCCGCTGCGCTCGCAGCACTGAGAGGGGGAAAACCCCCCATTGCGGCATGCACCAAAAGGCCTCCGTTCCCCTCTGGAAAGCCAAAGCTAAGCTGCAGCCATCTTTGAGGAGGCCTAAAGGGAAAGCTCAGTCGCACCATCACTCCACAAGCACAACAAGGAAAGGAAAGGGAACGCACACACACAGGGGCGACTTTCCAGAAGGGAAGGACAACGCAGCACAGCCAGTCCCTGGGAATAAACCCGCAACCACGAGCAACAGACAAGAGCCTGTGACCTGTCCCCAGGCGGCACGGAGGCCACACACCTCAACGTGCCAAGGGGCTTCTCAGGTAAGACCAAGGACAGGGACACGCGCCCCGACTACGGGGACGTCGCGATGACAGGCCACCAGCAGGCAACAGCGCCGCGGGGCCGAAGGGGAGGGGCGGGGAAACGGCACTCCCCTGCTTACAGGGTGGCCGTGGGTCCGGTGAGCTCCATTTCCCACTCAGGTGCGGAGAGGTAGCTCTCGCCCTCCGTACAGGGGGCCACACTCCCCAGGCAGCCAAAGGAGCAACACGGCAAAAGGCCAACTACTACAGCAAAGACCCGAGCCCTGGTTACAGGGAGGTCGCCCAGCACAAAGCCGGCCTGGTCACCCAAGGCACCGGCAACACTCGACTCCAATTTGACTATGCCCCTGATAACAGGGAGGTGCTTTGCCCAGGGAGCCTCTTCTCCTTCCCCCCCGTGTCTGTAGGCTTCCAATTCCTCTTCTTGCTTGCCCGCTCGCTCCCGCGTCGCACTTGCCCACGCCGCTTCTTCTTTCTTCCGCGGCCGCTCCTGAAACACGAGCCAGGACACCGCTAAGACCATTAAGTACACCAGAAATCCCTCCACCTGAAGGAAACCCAACAACCGAAAGCAACTCTGCGCACACGACCACCCACCCGAACAAAGAAGACCTCACTCCCCCTCCCAAACCCACCCACAACCACGCCCTACAGCCCCCTACCCCCAAATTCATCCAACCACACACCTTACAACGACTTTCCTCACCTCTCCGACGCGACGCGGAGCTCCAGCCGGCGCTGCGGGGGATCACAGAGGCGGGCAGACTGGGCAAATGGAGCTGGGCACACAACTAGCAGCGGCTAAAGAGTCAGCTTCCCTGCTTACAGGGGACCCACAACCACTGCCTTCACTCAAAAGGGCCTGGGACTCCGGGACACAGCCGCTCCCTGACTTACAGGGCAGCCCCGATCCCTAAGGCCGAGGGAGGCTCCTTCTCTCCCAGTCCGGGGCATCTTTTGAGACCCGCACCCCGCTAACGGGGCGGTTGCCCCACACAGGCTGCCAACAGAGCACAAAGGCTCACACACCCAGAACCTGATTACAGGCGGGTCCACAACACCCCCGGGGCCACAGAGCTCAGTTTCCCCCTCAGCGGCAGGAATGACTCTCAGCCGCCAGGCAACGGGGCAGAACGGCCTAAGGCCGGGGTCGGGGTCCCAGCCCTGGTTTTTCCAGGGAGGGTGTAAACCCAACCACACATCTCGCGGCCCCACGCCTCTGAAAGGCCGGGGCCACATCCCACCCGAGTACGGGGGGTCTCTCACAGCAACAGCTCACCAAGCACAGGGGGCATGCACAGCCCCACACCTCACCATCTCCAACAAGCCCCGTGGAGCACGCAGCTCCCGCCCACGCCTGAGGTACAGGCTGGCCCGCCCGGCAGCACGACATCACCAGTGCATTTGGGAGAACAGGGAGCAACCTCGATACCCACCGAGCGGGGAGGTCACCCCAGCTACAAACAGGACCTCAACCTGCGCCCTTTAACGGGACAGGGAGGGGTCATCCCCACCAGCTGGATGGCTAAAGCAGCCGGCTGCAACACCGCAGCCTCCCCGGACCTGATTACAGGGGGGCGGGCCGCTTACGGGACACAGGGCAAGCTTGTGACACACACCCCGACTACGGGGCTGTCACGCCACCAGCAGAACCAGCGGCCACACAAGGACAGGCCCAAGCCCTGCCTACAGGACGGCCTCAGCCACACAACTACCACGTGGCTCTCATGCAAACCAAGTAACAAAAATGGAGAAAGACAGGACATCCGCTGCGCTCGCAGCACTGAGAGGGGGAAAACCCCCCATTGCGGCATGCACCAAAAGGCCTCCGTTCCCCTCTGGGAAGCCAAAGCTAAGCTGCAGCCATCTTTGAGGAGGCCTAAAGGGAAAGCTCAGTCGCACCATCACTCCACAAGCACAACAAGGAAAGGAAAGGGAACGCACACACACAGGGGCGACTTTCCAGAAGGGAAGGACAACGCAGCACAGCCAGTCCCTGGGAATAAACCCGCAACCACGAGCAACAGACAAGAGCCTGTGACCTGTCCCCAGGCGGCACGGAGGCCACACACCTCAACGTGCCAAGGGGCTTCTCAGGTAAGGCCAAGGACAGGGACACGCGCCCCGACTACGGGGACGTCGCGATGACAGGCCACCAGCAGGCAACAGCGCCGCGGGGCCGAAGGGGAGGGGTGGGGAAACGGCACTCCCCTGCTTACAGGGCGGCCGTGGGTCCGGTGAGCTCCATTTCCCACTCAGGTGCGGAGAGGTAGCTCTCGCCCTCCGTACAGGGGGCCACACTCCCCAGGCAGCCAAAGGAGCAACACGGCAAAAGGCCAACTACTACAGCAAAGACCCGAGCCCTGGTTACAGGGAGGTCGCCCAGCACAAAGCCGGCCTGGTCACCCAAGGCACCGGCAACACTCGACTCCAATTTGACTATGCCCCTGATAACAGGGAGGTGCTTTGCCCAGGGAGCCTCTTCTCCTTCCCCCCCGCGTCTGTAGGCTTCCAACTCCTCTTCTTGCTTGCCCACGTCGCTTCTTCTTTCTTCCGCGGCCGCTCCTGAAACATGAGCCAGGACACCGCTAAGACCATAAAAGAGCACCAGAAAACCCTCCGCCCAAAGGAAACCCAACAACCCAAAGCAACTCTACGCATGCGAACACCCACCCGGACAAAGAAGACCTCGCATCCCCTCACTAACCCACCCACAGGCACCCCCCACACCCCCAAACTCATCCGATAACACTCCTTACAACGGCTTTTCTCACCTCTCCGAGGTGCTGCACCACAGACCTTAACCTAGCATTGCAAGGGTTAATAGAGGCAAACAGTCTGGGCAAACAGAGCTGGCAAGACAGAAAGCAGTGACAGTGTTTGCTTCCCTGCTTACAGCAGAGTCCGTACTGCTGCTTCCTTTGGACAGACAGCAGCCCTCATTACAATGAAGTTGTCATCTACCATGTTAACTGTGTTTCCTTTTCAATACTACTGAAATACGGCAGTGCCACTTGTGACAGGGAGGTTCTTTTGTTCATTGCTTCTCTCCTCTTCACACTGATTTATGATTCTGGCTCCCTTGAGGTCATCTTTTGTTGCCTTTATTAATTTGTGTAGATGTACTGATAGAATGTTACACCTATTGTTGCCAGCTCTGAATATCTCCTGCCAGATTGTGTCACAATATGGTATAGGGTTTCACATCAATGTATCTTCTTTTATCACAGCACCCCACTGTTCTCTTCTACAGAGGTCCTACATCAGTTTTACCTCAATCTATATAAGAGCAGTACTCAAGCACATCCCCCTTTCAGCATCAGCGTCTCTCTCACAGGCTCTCCTATCCCCACCATCCCGTTGGTGGAGCTCATACTGATGCCAAGAAATCCAAAGTAACTTGACACACCAATGAAATATGTCAAGCAGGTATCCACGTTACTACAGCTCTGGGTGCATGGGGGATCTCTCCACCAAACATGCACACCTAGGAGCAAAACAAGTACTTATTTAAAGGTATAGCACATGCATATTCATCACATTCCAAACTCAGGTTTAATCCCCTTGATAAGCAAAGGGTCAGTTTTACTGTAAGCTTTCAAGCCTTGAAAATTCATACCCATTTTGGTGGGTGCTTTGTTTAAGAGAGACACTTGTTTGGTTATTTTGCTGGGACAACAGGATGTCCGTCCTGCTTTCTTATCAACAAGTTTATTAATTTGATTTATGCCCACCCCCATTTCTAAGTTTTGCTCTCTGTGTAACACACCTGGCCCAACAGAAAAATAAGCCGGGAGTAGCACCTTTGATGCCATGTACAAGTATTATCCTTCGCAGTGTACCCCAAAAGAGACTACTTGCCCCTATTTCTGCTGATCTTTACAATCATAAACAGAGATATTGAGCCGCTGTGACGATCATGGAGACGATTTTCATTTTTTGACTTTATTCGTCTTTATTTTGTCTTTAAATTCGTCTTTATTATAGAGGAGCTGTTCACACGACTCAATAGAGAATAGATAGAAATCATTGAAACGAAATTAAGCTCATATAAAAAACTCACTCCAATAACCACATACGCTTACTTTATTATTGCAGCCCACAGCACTCGCACAGAATCCGCACGGCGACCCCGGCCCCACCGCCCCCACCCCCCGTCTTCCCAGAGCACGCACGGCTCCCGCCCGGCGCCGTGCCGCTAGCCTCACTGCGCCCGACCCCGCGCGGCATCGCCGCCGCCGCCGCCTCACAGCCCGCTCCGTCCGAGCGGCACCGCCACCCGTCCCCCCCCGCGCCCCAGCGGCACCGCCGCTGCGCTTTCACAGCCGCTCCGTCCGACACCGCGCGGCACCGCCGACAATCCCCGTCCGCCCCCCCGCACTCCGTCCGACACCGCGCGGCATCGCCGCCGCCGCCGCCTCGCAGCCCGCTCCGTCCGAGCGGCACCGCCCCTCCCCGCCTCCGACCCCCCGCCCAAGCGGGCCGCCGCCGCCACCGCCCCCTCACACCTCCTTCACACACACTCCCGCCTCAACCCGTCCGAGCGGCACCGCCGTCGACGCCCGCTCCGTTCGCACCGCCACCGCCCCCTCGCAGCCGCTCCGTCGGACACCGCGCGGCACCGCTCCCCCTCTCAGCCCCCGCACACAGTGCGAGCCGGCTCGGTTCTGCCACCCACTCACCCTCTCCTGCAGCGCCTGTTCAGCTTCGGCTGCTTTTCCCCCCCTTCGCCTTCCCGCCTTGCACCTCAGCCCCGTCTCACCTCAGCTCTGGAGACCGCTTCCCGCCGCCGCCGCCGTTCCTTCGTTGCATCCCGTGTCCTTTCGTGCGCTGAGGAGAGCGTATCACCCACCTGCCCGCCAGTGCGCCTTATATAGGTATCCGCGCCGCCCGCCAGCCAATAGGAGCCCAGAACGCCGCTTTCTTTTCCCGCCGATTTCTCTTCACGACGCTTTTCTCTTCCCGCCTCAGCGTTCCCGCCCTTGCCAGGTGAAGGTGTCCGGGCCGGGGTCACCTAAAGGTCACGGCTGGGGTCAGCTGCGGGTCATCCGCAGGTGCTGCCGCCCGGATCCTCAGGGCAGAGCCGCCTCACAGGCGGTTTCACCTCACAAACCCAGGGCCCTGTTGCAGATGGCTGTGGGGAAATCCTTTCTCCTGTTTCAATGTTTCTTTAACAGTCACATAAATGTTTGGCGTTCCTTCCTGAGCAGTAGATGTCCACAAACACCATTATAAAATAAATAATGAAATAAATAAATACAAAATGTAAAAAAAGAAAAAAAAAAATCTATTTTTTGGAGGAATTCCTCACAGTGATGCATCTGTCACATCCCTGCCCCTACATGGAGAATCCTTTCTGAGCTCAGAAATGTTGTTACGTGGAGATGAGGATGGAAAAGCAGATGCCTGCTGTATGAAGGATATAATTTATTTGTGAACTCAGGAGGGTGCTGTTTTACAGCGGTGCTTGTCTTTTCTAACTTATTTACACACGGTGGTTTGGAATTCTCCCCTCAGCGCTGGGTGTTGCAGCATGTATTTACTATATTTATTTCCTTTAGTCCTTGGCAGTATTCTTTCTCATTCTAATGATAATAAAAAATAGGGCTATGGAGGAGACAAAATGATGGAAGCCGAACATGTGCTGTTCTCACCAATGGGTGATGCCAAAATAGAACCTATTGGTAGCAAAGATGACTGTCCTGGGCTACATACATTTAGGTTGCTCTGAAATTAACGCCTCCTAATTATTTGCATGAAAACTGCAAGAGGTATGATGGGCTCAGTAACTCCATTTGATAAATTCCCATCTACAATATGCTGTTTTTCAACAGTCACCACCATCAGCTGTGTGTTTTTGCCCGCAATGAACCTGAGGCAACATGCTATGCTTGTTAAAATCTGCACCAGCACACACAACCCACTGTCACTGTCACTGCTGCTGACATGCCCTGCACACAGCTCCTCTGTGCTCACATCTGTAGGCATTCAGCAAGCACCCATGCAGTGGGTGCCATTTTTTCCACGAGGGAAAGTGGTGCAGATAGAAAGCACGTGGCGAGGGCCTCTTAAAACTGTTAAGGGTATGAACGTTCTCTGGAAGTTCACCTGTCCATTCGTGTCGAATGCACAGTGAACAGTTTGAATTGGGTACGACTCTTTAACTTATCAATGAATCCAACATTGAGGTGAGGAGAAGAACAAAACAGACTTTAAGATGTAATTTAGGTCCACGCCAGGGCCCTGGGCTGTCCCTAATGAGGCCTGGCTGTGCTAACAAAGCTGTGACTCCCAGGTGTCGTGGGGCTGAGACTGCCCGGGCACAGCTGTGCCTCGCTGGGAGCCCAGGGCAGGGCCTGCCCCAAAGCCAATGCTCCACTGGAGGGTGTTAGGAGCACGAGTTTCTGCTGGTTTGTGCCTCGAACATTAGGAGAGGGCTGTGTTTCCTGTGTTTCTTAGCCCAGTCCTAATGCTGCTGGGGCTGAAAAGCAGCACAAGGGGCTCCTTTTAAAATGAACGTTTAGGATTCTATCTGGCTCACGTTCAGCTTGCTGTGCAGCAGGACCCCCAAATCCTTTTCCACAGGGCTGTGCTCAATCCTTTTGTCCCCTGAGACAGAGTAGCTGGGTTACTCACCTGTAAAGAGGTTTTCAATAAATACAAAACATCACAGTTTGTGCTCCTCCTAAGACTACTTAAATTATGGGTGAGAAGAACAGGCATCTCAAAACCACAGTGCTATTATCTGCATCTTCTGCTGAATCTTCAGGGAAGTACATCATCTCATCACATCCCCTAACCACAGCAGAGTGATTTAGAAAAACGATACAATCCTTTTAGATCTCTTCCTTGCCCCTTTCCTTTCACTGGTCTGGCTTGCTACACTCACAAGTAACAAGGGCAATATAATCAAATTGTTATATTTAGCATTGAAATGGAGAGTTTAAGGAGTCTGCCTTAGGACAACTCATAGCTTCCAACAGTAAAGACTGTTCCTGTTTGGCAGGAACAATTTGCTGATGCTTTTCTGACATCTGGAGTCAGAAGTTACACGAGAAGAGAGCAACACTTTCTTTGTCCTTACAGCAAAAGGAACATGGAAAGTAAATGACAAACTGTTACGCTGAAGGCAAACTGATGATAAAGCTCCAAGTTATGTATTTTAAAACGCCATCAAATAAGGTACGTAAAATTAAAGACTGATCCAGAATGATACATACAGCTGTCTCTTGCAATGTTAAGTGTCATTTTATATACAACCATACTTAAAAAAAAAAATAGAAATTCTGTTTGCATAATGATTATTTGCTCATCTCAAGTAAGTCTGTAAGTGATTATACAATAAACAGATTAATGATTACGACTACGGTAATTAACAATGCCAAACACTTTGGAAGCACTGATATTTTTTATTAGATCAATGGAGAGAAAAATAAAATCATTATCTGGATGTCACGTCAGCGACTAGTATTGTTTCTTATAGTGTGAAAGTATATACATGAAGTGCTTAGCCATCAACCCTGATAAGATGATCACAGATTGAGGCAGAAGGTCACTTTCACCTGATTGCTCCCAAGACCTGACAGACAGTTAGATCTTTCACATTTTAAAGAAAGAACAACATCTTAGTGAACATCACCCTAGCGATGAGTTTCAGAGCTCCAGCAATATCTTTTGGACAATATCCATTTCCAGTTGTATGGTTATCTTTTTGTTCTCACTGTTTGGTTTTGTTTGTTTGTTTTCCAGTTCTGCCACACGTTACAATTAGAAACTAAAAATGCAACATTTATTATTATTACTTTACTCCAAAGTATACTGATTCATACATTGCTGAGACCTCAAGAGTTTGTCTTCAAGCTTAACTGTATCCTAAAGAAATCCAATTCCTGTCACATTGACCAAAGCACACTAATTTAACTAAGATGAATTGGAGATTTCATTCAAAACTGCACTCCTGCACCAATCCTACAGAGCAATACTAATATGGGTGCAGTAATACCAGCAAATCAACTCCGAGTTTGGTGATAAACTCTGTTCTTCAAGCATCTTTCTCTTAAAACTTACAAATGCTACAGGGCCCAGCGTCTCTCAGTCTTATGCATTTCAGTAGTAGCAATTTCTGCATAACCTCGACAAGTGGTGGTGCCTGCCTCTGACTGGTATCCACAATGTACCAGTTCCCAAACAATTTGCTTATTTTTAACAATGCAAATGGGTTACAAGGACTGCAACGCAGAGAAATCTTCTAAGCTTCAGCAATAATACTTCAACAACAATAAGTATATGTTGTGAATTGGCCCTCTATGAGAATTACTATAGACAGATTTTCTTCAACCTGATATTGATTGAAATCAACTGACCACAAGTATTGTAGTCTGCTGAAGATTATTCAAACGCATGGAAACTTGTATTAACAGAGGCATACAGAAATAAAATGCAAAATACTGGAGACATAGATTCTACTGCAAAATCCTCAACGATCTCAATTTTGTCTTGGAAACTTCAAACATACCCTGGGAAGAAGCCATACAGCTTATGTAGTTCACAGATGTCACTCACGCTGGCTCATCTGATGCCTAGAATCTCAGACTTGCAGGGGTTGTAAGGGAACTCTAGAGATCACTGAATCCAACCCACTGCCAAAGAAGGCTCCTTACAGCAGGCTGGACGGGTAGGCATCCAGATGAGTCTTAAATATCTCGAGAGAAGGAGACTCCACAACCTCCCTGGGCAGCCTGTTCCAGTGCTCACACCCTCACTGTGAAGAAGCTCTTTCACATATTGGTGCAGAATGTCCTGTGCTCCAGCTTATGGCCATTTCCCCTTGTTCTGTCCCCACAGACCACTGAAAAGAGGTTGCCCATGCCCCTGTCTCCCACACCTAAGATATTTAGAGACGTTGATCAGATCACCTCTCAGTCTTTTTTTCTCAAGGTTGAACAGACCCAGGCCACAGCCTTTCCTCATAAGAGGGGTGCCACCAGGCCCTTTATCATCTTTGCAGCCCTCCACTAGACTCTTCCCAGAAGGTCCCTGTCCTTTTTCTGTAGCGCAGAGCCCAGAACTGGACCCAGTTATCCAGGTGAGGCCTCACCAGCGCAGAGTAGAGGGAGAGGATCACTTCCCTTCACCTGCTAGCCACACTCCTTTTAATGCACCCCGGGATCCCATTGGCCTTCTCAGCCACCAGGCCACACTGCTGGCTTATGGCCAACCTGTCGTTCACCAGGACACCAGGGTCCCTCTCCACACAGCTCATCTCCAGCAGATCATGCCCCAACCCGTACTGATGCTTGTGGTTATCCCTTCCCAGATGCCAAGACTTTACACCTGCTTTTGTTAAACTTCATCTGGTTTCTTCCAGCCCAGCTCTCCAGCATGTCCAAGTCTTGCTGAATGGCAGCACAGCCTTCAGGTGGCTGGCTCACCTCCAGTTTTCAGGCACCTCTCCTGTTCTCCAAGACCTGTTAAAGATGACAGAGAGCAGTTCAGCAATCACCTCTGCCAGCTCCCTCAGAACGCGTAGACATACCTGCACCCATGACAGCCATCTCCTCCCTCAGGACCCAGGGGGAACTCCAAATTCCAGAGCTTCCCACAGTCAACAGTCTGGACTGCCACGTCACCCCTTGGGATGTCCACCTGGGTGCCCTCATGAGCCCAGAGAGGCTGTGTCCCCTCAGTCTGAGTTGCTGCCTTGGCATGGCCACTGTGACAGGTGCCCACCATGGTAAGTATGAGAGGCAGCAACACCCTGGAGTTCTCAAAGGAGAAGGGGAAAATGAGAAGATGGGAGTCAAGAGGATCCTCCCTGCTCACCACCCTCCCTGCCCCATGAGAACTGCCTCCACAAACTGCCAAGCACACCCTTCTGACAAGGGCTCCCTGTTAGTGTGTCCTGTACGCAGTGCTCCCTAAGGGGAGCTGCATTTATACAGGCAGGGGGCTGGCTGCTGTCATTCCTGGCTCTGCCCACATGTCAGCACGCATGGCGACACAAGCAGAGCTCCTGCCTGATGGGGGGGGGGGGGGGGGAGCAGGGGTCTGGGGCTGTTGAACCGACCAAATGGCTCTGTGCAGTGGGTCAAGCCATGGTTCTGGGGGTTGGTTTTGTTTACCTTTCTGTCAGGATCCTTCGTTGCAGTCGATCCATGCAAGGACCCCTCTGAAATGGCCATTATCCCACCATTACTTTTAGGACAGCCCTTGTATTTTCATGGTTTGTATAGATTAGCAGGAATGTAATTTGCAACTGAAAAAAATTGAAAGAGATATCTTCAATTTGCAGATTTAAGTATTTATGAAAAAGATTTCTTTTTTTAAAATAAGTCATTAATTTACTCACTGCACTTCCAGTAACATCATGGGATGTATCCAGAATTTCAGGTCTTATCCTATCCTTTTACAGATATTTCATCTATCTTGCGTACCTTAAAGAAAGCATCCTTTTTATAGCTGTTTTATTTGCATGTTATTTGCATGCAGAAAATAAAAAAGAAATCTCAGTACGCACAATGGCACTCATTTTCTATGCAGTGTTTTTGTACATATATGACAAATGAATAATTAAGGCTTTTATATCCCATACATAGAGCCATGCAGAGATCCACTTAACTGTGTCTGCACAGTGGCAGCAGCTTGAAGCTTACAGCAGTTTATCTGCTTAGCATTGCACTGCAGTTAAACACTCTTTTCTCTCTTTTCTTCCCTCAGTGCATCATAATTAATGGATACATATGTTTCTTTCCTTGCACCATCCTCACTATTCTTATTCTTTAAGAAAAGATGGCACAAGCAAATTAAAACATCTACCCAGGGTAACAGAGGAAGCTGGTAGCAAAAATGAAACAAAACTATCAGTGGAGACTCCATACCATTTGTTGACATGAACTCAGAGGGAAGTCTCGTGCTGCTCTACCATGTCCTTGAGTAGTACCGTGGGATGATCTGCATGTCCTCCCTCTGGTATACTCCCTGCATGTGGCTGCCTCACAGAACTGGCAATAAAATTCCATCACCTGAAAAAGTGCACAATTCAAGATTAAATCATAGCAGCAGCATCTTTCTGGGGCTTAAACTCACATGTTATTATCTATGCTCTTAGATTACAGTTAAAAAAAACAAAACAAAACAAAAAAAAAAACAGACTTTCTGCTCCATTAGACGTCAATAAAATCTACTACTTAAAAGATATCTGTTAGAAAGATATCTGTTATTCTTACTTATTTCCTACATGAACACTCTTTAAAATGGATTTTATTCTATTGAGAAGCATCAGAGCAGTAACCTAGGAAATAGAACACTGGATGTCACGGCTAGCTCTAATACTGTCTTTATTCAGAGTAAGCTTTGGTCTCTTTATTACTCCATGAAATAACTCAAAAACAAACAAACAAACTCAGCATGAGACATTCTTTCAGAACTAGAAACTTCTTGAACACAAAGTATTCTAGGCTTATTTCAGAGTGTGTAAGAAAACTCAGTATTTGCCTCAAAGAAAGGCATTACCAGCACTCTTGCATTCAGAATCTCATAGAACTTGGTTGGTGCTTCTGGCTCTCAGACCTCTCTGAGGGCTGCACCAGAGATGTTGGCTGACACTAGGTAGTTGCTCAGGTGAAGTAGAGCCAGCTGTGCTCAGATGAGCAGAGGCACCTGCAACAGCTCTATGCAAAGTAACTGGCTGTTCTCAGTCTTGAGAATTAAGAGAGAGAACTAAGAACCACAATTTGCATATGGCTAAAGATCAAGGAGCAAACAGCATTCTTCTCTCTGCCTTCTGCAGCACTTGAAATCAGGAGAGGCCCTCTCTGCATCTGCCTACCCTCACATCTTCAAACATAAAGCAGAGCACAAACTCTTCAGAAAACTTTCCATGGACAGAACAGTTTTGTTACAAAACATTGCTTTAAGCCTTGAGTTACATTCACTTTCAGGTTGGCTACATCTTGTCTTGAGGCTAATATTTTTACTGCCCTGGGAACCTTAAACACGCTAGAACAATTGGAGTTTTAGTCAATTTCATTCTTTAATAATTTTTCAACCCTGTTGTTTAACTTTGACACAGCAATTAACTAATGCCTCATTATTAACTAATGACAAGTTAAAAAACTGCTTGAGAATTGCACATGCTGGAACAAAAGTAAAACAGCCCACAGATTCAGATATATCAGCACAGCAGCACTCAAGGGAGTCACATCAACATCCTCTTTCAAAACAAACAAACAAACAAACAAACACACACACACCCTACCTAGCCTTGCTACCCTGGAGGATTTGTTTTTTTCCTGTCTGAAGACTCAGCAATGAACTTATTTCCATCCAAAGAAGAATGGAAACTTGTACTAACAATGCATTCAGCAAAGGAAGCTCACTTGGTTCCTTAAGGAAGCCCCATGAGTGAAATCACAGTGAATCAAAACAAACAAACAAACAAACAAACAAACAAACCACCAAAAAAAAAAAAAAAAAAAAAAAAAAAACACAGAGAATACAAACAAGAAAACTCCCAACAAACAGAGAAACACAGAAAGAATGCTTAACTTTTTGGAATGACTCCCCTAGTTAAGCTACAGCAGCTAAGAACTACTGAAGCCTTTAAATTAAGATTAGTCATCCTCCTAAAAGACAAACCAGCTACATTGATTTGGTTATTCCCATTTTACCATCTTCAAAATCAGCTCATTTCTATTAGAAATGCTTTGAAATATATAAATTGTAGGACAGAATTTCAGAACCTTAACAGTAATCCACATACAGCTCCTGTGGATAAACTATTTTGCCTTTGAGCTTCCAGCTTTTTATTTGGGAATCAGGGTATTGATTCCTAATAAATAAATAAACAAACAAACTAAGGCACCTGCCCTATCATTCCTGAACTAACAAGTCCTGCAAAATCCTTTCAAAGTACTAGCTAACCGGACTGATAAAATACTGCTCTATCTAACCAGATTAAGGTGGATTTATGATTATTGGTATGGGTGCAAATAATAGTTTCACAGAAACTAATAATTTCTGATTGCGTATGAGGAAAAAGGGAGACAAGAAAGAGAAGTTCCAAAATCTCTTTTCAGTTGTGACAAAGAAGACAAGCATTTCTATGTATGTATCTGCAAAATGAAGCTGAAGTGCTAAACAGTAGCTTCAAAACAGCAGATGGACCAAACATATACTCAGCGTTACAACAGCAGTAAAGACACAGCTGTAGTACTTGAATGTATCGAGCCCTTTCCTTACAGTAAACAACTTTCTCTCTAGTTACTTAATGGCAGTCACCTGTTAACCATTATAATGACATTTTCACTAGGCTCACAAAAAGCTTACAGTACCCTAAAGAAATAACAAATCAATAACAAGCAAGAAACACTACACAGCAACTCGGACAAGCCAGCTCCACCCTGTATTTCTCAGGCGACTATCTGATATGTATACTTGGTACTGACTACAGGCTGTATTCAATAAGCAGATTGAATTCATAGCATAAGAATTCACCACCACCCATTAACTCCATAGGACAATGGAACTACAGAAGCTTTGAATTAGAAACCTGCAATTCTATTACTTCCCAACCACCTTGCTATCCTGCCTCCATGCCACATGTCAGATAAATATTCTCTCCATGTACAAGCAGAGTAAAAAGGGTTACAAACATGCATCACTCACCGTGCTAGGTTCACGGCTCTTAGCAGGTCAGATGAGGACTTTCTAGTGCCCCTTATGATGATTATTCGCATGCACTTCTGATAAAAAGGTACTGCTGACATTCTTAATAAGAAGTCCAGCTCTGCATTTATGAATTATTAAAGGGTCAAGGTGAAAAACACCATGACACAGTTCTCTCCTGCATGTTCACAAGCAGCTTGATAATGCTGAAGTTTCTTTCTCATTGCATATCTAATATTATCTAACATAAGCAAAAGACCATCTATCTAGAAGCACCTCCTGAACTTGCTTGGCTTCTCCTCTCACAAAATGGTGAGCAGACATCTCCAGAATCAGGAAACAGCTGCAAACTTTTTGTTCCAGAAAGCTCACATACATACCTTTCCCTCAGCAGCTCCTCCAATGGGAGCCAAAACAATACTGCAGAGAAGCATTCTCTCTCAGAATGGTTTCAGCTTTCATCCCTCTGATTTTCCAAGTGGAATATCAAGGCAGACAATCCTAATTAGCAATCTGAAAACACTGCATATGCAAAGAACACTTACATTTGCCACCATAACTGTAATATTTGTGCACTGTTCCAGCAATTGGTGATTACAAAAAGGAGAAAGAGCTTTTCAGTCTGCCTTTCAAGTCTTGCACCAGTGAAAGGAAGGCTGCTATCTGAAAGCTATTTTCTATATGCTGTGCTCTACTTGCTTCCCGTGTGCACACAGCACAGCTGCCAGATTTCATAACCATGTCAGCATGCTTTCCCTATAAGGCAGCAGAGAAATAACAGGATGAAGATGCAGCAGCAGGCAGTTAACCTGTAGCTATGGCCACATTAAACCTTGAATGAATGTCACAATCATATTGCTTGCAAAGAAAGAAAAACAAAAACCAATCAACACCATTTGCAAAATAAACATGCAAACAAATTCCAGAAATGTGAATCCATACTTGCTTTCAGTGACATTAAAATACATTAAAGAAATGGCATCTTGTTTTCATCAGTTAACAAATCCTAGGACATAATTCCTTTTTAGAACATCCTGATCTATAATTACATATTTTGCCAAGCAGTACATACATACTTGTACTTGAAAAGAACAGAATCGTTACCTGACACATTAGTCGGGAATATTTTTCTCCAGAAGGAATCATTTCCGTACCCGTTTTTGCTGACTTCTTTCAGAAAAGCAGAGTTAAGAAAAGGGGGAAATTCTCATTTACAAATTAAATCCTCCCATGCACAGCGGTTCCTAGAGCTCAGGACTTTCTTACCAGATGCGGTCACTTCACCACCAATGTGAAGCGTTTCTGAACCTCCATCTGCACAACTAGATCTGGGGAAGGAAGGGGGGGGGCAGAGAGAAGGTCCCAATCATGCAGTCTGAATCTAAAAACTAAAAATAAACCCAGAAACGTATGGCAGAATTGGCAACAATGCAGAGATGCTGCAGTGATTGTACAACATCTGTGCGCACCTCTCTCTCACTCTTATTTAGATTCCCTTCACTTCCCTGTGAAACACCTGTCTCAGTGGGCAGTGCTTTCTGTGGAAACTACGGGCAGTTGGTTTTCACCTAACAGAAAGCGTTCCTATGGCAACCTTACGTAACATATACGGCCTAGATTCGTTTTCATAATAGGGTAATGCTGAAGTTCTCATGATAAAATTGGAGCTCATCCTAAATGAGAAAAAAATCTTAGCAGAAAACAAATGGGGAGACAGATTCACAAAGAAACAGGCAGGGTGTCAGTTTATAAAGGCATGCCTTACAGCCTGCAGATCCCCTTCTCAAGAGTTATATTTTCAGATGTCTGAGGCACTCCAAAGTATACTACAAAAGAATTCATCTTCTTCTTCCTCCTGCACGTGATGTGTCTCTTTCAAGTCCTATGCTTGGCCTTTAATTTGTCAGCAACTGCTTCACTAGAGTCTTGATCTTCTCAACTGCTCACAAATATACCTCAGTGTAGAGAAACACATTTTGGCGTATAATATTATGAAGGTATCTTCATCCATATCTCCAGTTATCTCCAGTTTGACCTACCTTAAAAGTACTTTAACACCTCCCCCCCCCAAAAAAAAAAAAACCACACACTCCACCACTAACTCACCATAAAAAGGAGTTTGCTACTGATACTCCAGCACAAGACCTAGAGGCCTGTGCTCCCAGCCCCACCAGGTGATGGCAGACAAATTAAAGCGGCCTATGACTAATCTCCTCATTACAGTGTCTGTACCATTTATAACAGGATAGGAACAGGGCTACAACAAAGCTTTGGGTTAAGTTATAGATTCCAAGCCCCAGAAAAAGCATGTTACAGCTGGTTTTAGTGGTAGAAATCTCACAATACAAGCATTAGTTATTACCAAGCTCAAAACAAAGCACCTATTGAAAGCCTTTCTTTCACTTAATTTTGAACTGTTTACAAAGGTGGTGGATAAGAGAAATTCTGTGGTTCACACTTTTATATAAATTGTACATGATTATTTTCCTTCATATAGCTGTTTCCATTCACGAGTAAGCCAAAAGAGCCATGCATAGGGAGTATGGCTGTGCTTTTGAGCTGCAAGGCACATAGATCATACAGTACTGAAGAGCTTTTCAAAAGCTGTGATTTACAGTGCCCAGGAGGCACCAAGGCCATGAAGGCCACTGCCCCTCCAAGCAGCTGCTCCTCACAGCTTCCACAAAGTGTTTTTCACCCGGCAGAGAGCACAGCTGAGGAGTGCTCTGTGTTACACAGAGCAGCGTATCACTCTTAGTTCACAGTCACCAACACAGAGCTGCCTCAGTTCATCTTGAATGACTTAGCTGCCAGAGCGGTCTGTGAGCACCTTTAGTGTTTGAAGTGCAGAGAAGGACTGATCCTCTCCATAAGTCAAGCTGAGTTTGCTGTATTTGTTCCTGCCAAAGCATAAACTGTGGATGAGGTATCTGGTGCAAATTTGCGCTATAAGCTGTTTGGTGAGCTCAAGGCAGTGCCAAGAGAAGCAACAGAACCGCTGTGCAGCTGAGGAACAAAGCTACCCAACAAGGTAGAGTTGCTCAACAGAAAGCGCATGTTTTTGAATAACAGATATGGCTTTAAGTGTAATCCTGGTGCAGTAATATTAAGTATGAGCTTATGAGATGTACATGTATGGTGCCATACAGTTAGTGCAGTTGTCATGCGGTTTATTAAAAAAGAAAAGGAATAAAACAACCCTGAAAGTGCTGCAGAGAAAATTCAAAGGCTGCATGGTTCATTCACAAAGCTACCCACCCAAAAAGGCTCAAAATCCCAGCGCTCAACATCAGGAACAATTGACTTCTGGATCGCCACAGTTCTCTCCATCACCTTTCCTATCTTCAGATTTGTTTTTCCTATTTACCTGTTTTTCACAATCAGAGAATTGATTTCCCCTAGGAAGCCACGCACACACACAACTTACCTCGTTAATTAAGACTGTCTTCCATTTTGTTGCCTCAAAACCAGATTAATTTTTTTAATATTGCTCTTGGTTGTTTTTTTTCCTATATTTTATCTTTTCATTCTCATCCTTGTTCTCATTCCATTCCTCAGTCTTTTACTGCAAAATTTTTACTGTGAAATGGCAACATGTTAAAAAAATGGCATAAAGAGGTGTTCTGTATATGTTGTTCTTGGGCGTCTGCTAGAAAATTTTCCTACTTTTGTGATAGTTTTAAAACTGTCAGGCTATCGATGCAGAAGTAGGAAAAGCCCCTGGAGCAGCAAGTTAAAATAATCAAATACACATGTGAAACTCACACAAGCAAAAATAGGTTTTGAAATGCAAATAATCTAAGAGGCTGTGAAGAAAAAAAAGAAAAAAAGGCTTAAAAAGTAATTCACAGAAAGACGCTGAATGAGGATTCTGTCCACTTCAATAAAATTACAAAACACGATCTTGAACCATGTGTTAGAAATTGGGAATTATCTGAGGGCCCTTCAACCTAAGAAAACAAAAAACAGTCCCTTTCTTCATAAAGTTCTACATTTGAGTTTACTATCTTAGAAGGCAGTCAGAGAATGTCAACAGTAGCATCAGTTTTAAGTACGTTAGGTACATTCAGGAGATTAGTGACCTCTGCTGGTAAAGGGGCAGGAATTACACAGCAAGGCTGCAGACCCCGTGCCTTTGCTGTACCTTTCAGTGAACTTGGTATTGTTAGACCTCCATTCAGTTATAATTTCTTCTCCAATTGGTTTCGCAGACATTTTATCAGTATAACTACAGCTCAAATGTAACATTCCATGAGGAACTTCAGCAGAGTCTTTGACAAAGTGTTTAACAAATAAAGTTAAGAAAAATAGTACGCTGAGAACATGCAGTGCTCTCCTATACTGGATGTAACCACATGCCTTTTTCACCTTCAGCTGCTTCCATTTCCACAGTTACTCTTTTATACTTCTGCCTGTTGTATGCTGACATAGTAACCTGGCATCACAGACTTTGCATTGCTCCCCGCTTGTAAGGACTGAAGGAAAAGGTCTTTGCTAGAAGATCCAGCAAAGGGAGCTCATTGCAGTCAGACTGCCAAATCACAGCTCTCTTGAGAATGGCCTTGTTTCACTTAATGATCAGATATACTTTAATATAGACGCTGTGGCAACATAAACAAATTAGTACCTTTCTACATTTGCACAAAATAAAGACACTCCTGCAGACCGTGCAGATGTGATTTGAAAAGTGGACACAAATTCCAGTCGACATCATTTAACACCATCTGCAAAAACTGCATCATCTCATTTTTGGAAGGATCAAAAGCCCTGTGAAATGCCAGCAGAAACTGCAGCTGATGAAAACAGCTGAAATCCAAGTCATTTACAGATAAGCATGCAAAATTCTCCTTACTGCGATTACAACACTACTACTGCAAAACAGCACACAATAAGTAAAGAAATAAATAAAGCACTTCTTACCAATCCACTAACCACCAGCAAAAGCAATATAGATTACACAGATTTTCTCCAGTACCTAATGCTTACTCTCTCAGCACACAGAGTTACCATTTTCTGACGAAAAGCCCTGGAAAAGCAACGTGACAGCTACTTAGTGGCAGTCCCACAAAACAGTTTAAACAGGAAATAACGAATACTGTATCCACCCTGAAGCCCTGGCTGACTTGAAAGCAGCAAAATCTATTTACACAAACTGCAGTATAGCTACACCTCCGGGAAAGGCATTAAACTCTTAAGGCAAAGACACCACTTCTGGTTTTAAGAATATTCTAAAAAGTATTATAAGAATACTACAAATAACTTCATGTGAGTCACCTGAGAGACTGATGCAACCGGCAACCCAAAGGAAAATATATTGTCTGCTTACAGTTACTTCCTAGGACATCTCGAAGTATCAGTACTGAAAATGAGGCAATTGCTTTCTTGCCAATACCTGCCCAAGCCCATCTGAAGGAAGACCTGGCTGAACAAGCAAAGAAGACCCACAGCCTGAAGTAGGAATCCAGATCTCCCATGTACTGAACTACCTGTTTCTGTAAGGGGTGAAAGTGTAACAGGACTGAGAAGGACAGGAAAATAGCAACACTGCATCAACTTGTAGAGAGCCTCTTTCTTTCTGCATAGGCCAAAGGCTCTGGCAAGTGGCTGTTCAGATCAATTAACAGTTAATTCTTTTCCACATCTTGGATGGGCAAGGTCAGAAGACATCACTTGACTTTTTACAGAGCACTTCCAGTCCCAGAGAGAATGTTAACATCAGCTAAACAAATAGGAACTTCAACACCACCTTAAGACTAAAGATCCTGATGTAGCAGGGACTCATCAAAAAGAACGACTGGAGGACAATATTTTTTTCCCAACTGTCTGTGAAGAGATTCTCACTATACCACCAAGATTACAGGTGCACCTAAATTACGTGTGCATCACTATGCCATGCTTTAGAACACCCTCTCAAACACAAATCTGTTCCAAATTGTCTGCTTTGAGCAAACATTTCTGCATTTTATATCCCAGATTTCTATTCAGTTAGCAGGAAAGTGCAAAAGGATCCTGAACCTAAAGGAACAGTTTAGTTACAATGCCTGCGCAGCATCATGCATGTAGTTGCCTCCAACTTGTATAAAACTATTAAAAAATAAGCCACTGGACCTTCTGAGCTTATACCACAAACATTTTTGGAGTGGCACAGAACATCACCACTTGCCTCTTACTGCTGATGCTGATGCATTAATGCACATTCAGCAGACTCCAGAGAAGTGTCAGCACCTGTCACAATCTCAGAGTCATAGTCAAAGATGCAATTCTCCATGTTTAACCACAAAGCACTTTTGTTCATTATATGAGTTGTAAAGTCTACAACACATTAAGCACAAATTTTACAGTCTCCTTTAACCACACTGTTCTGGTATAGTTTAATTCTTTGTGCTGAATGAAACAAGTACTCTTGGGGAAGAACAGCTGCTGGTGAGTCAGCAGGGACTGCATCATAACATCTGGGGAACAGAGAAGAGTTAAACCAGGTTTGTTAGGCAACCTTCCTTCTGCAAGTTCCTGATGTTTGCAGATTTGAATTCTAACATTCTTTCTTAAAACAGCATCACTTTGTGCTCTAAATACACTCCATCACTTAAAATTTTCATTTCTGAACTGACTGCAACAACAGCTCTCATTCTTACCTACCATCTCTAAGGTACAGATATTTGTTCTCTCTATACATATATTTAAAAAAAAGAAACATGCCTGCATCTAGAGTAAGATAAGAACTGACTAAACACTTTAATGTAATGCAGCATAGGAACTGCTTTGTACAGTCTGTAAATATTCTAATTGCATTAATTTTACAGTAGATCTATTCACATTACACTACTTGAAGACTAATCTATAGAACATTGTTATTATTATGGTAGTATTTTTAGAGAGCTGACTGAAGCATCAAGTGGTAAAGTGTTATGTTTTGAGTAACTATAGTTTTCAATTAAAAATACTGTATCTAACTCTTCTGCTTCTCACCCCCTCACATCCCCCCTTCAAGCAACCCCCTGCCAGAGGAGTTATTTTCATAGACGTTTGCCTTGTGATACTGTAAATCAGCAGAGAAATATCAAGGATTTTGTCCTCAGCTCAGTTGGAGATATTTACCAACACCTTAATTCCTCCTAGTTGTTGAAGTTATAAGAAAACAAGGCTATCTGCCACAAGTAAAAGTATAACTTAAGAGACAAAAATATCACTTAAACACTGAGCTTCTGCACATTGACTATTTGGATTGGAAAAGTCAGGGGCTTGAAGCACCATATGGAAGGCTGGAAAGATCTCTTATTGAGAACTAGCTGTCTTGGAAAGAGGAAGGGAGACTGAGAAAGCAAGACTCTGTAAAGAGTAGAACCATGCTGTAGCTCTCTGAACTCCATGAAAACAAATGCCAATTTCTCCCCAGGAAGATCAGTCACGGAACTACATTCTCACCCACCTGTAGGGTGGAGATTTTTTTGAAAGTGCATCTTTCTGAAGGTGCTCAGAGACAGAAGTTGTAGATTCTCAGCCGTTTTTCCCAATTTGAGGATCAAGGGATCAGCATGGGAGGAGTTGGAATCAAGGTATATCAAAGAGTGTACTTGTACAACAGTGTGCATGCAGTTCAAATTTATCAGGTTTATCCACAAACATTTAATAAACAACATATTTTTCCAATTATTTGGTATTTGACAATTATCTTTACAAGTACTCATTTCAAATTAACTTTGTTCACTCTTTAGCAATACTCAAATCATCTTAATCTTGCTGAAATGCTAAATTGTTGTTTAACTATCCAATTCTTGAACAGTGTACTCAATAGAACGCTTCTCAAGAAGAGAAATGAAAGACGGGTAAAAAAACGAAAAAACAAACCAAAGAAAAAGCATCCCCAGACTCTCCAATTGCCTTGTAGATGCAATAACAGTGAGTCAGGAAAATGATAAACGCAAGCAGCTTGGATAGTATAGCCCACAGTCAAATGTCCCTTAACACTGAACAGCACACAACACACAACAAATACTTTTGGCCCAAGTCAGTGAATTATTCAACACAGTACTTGAACCACTTTCATGAGTACAGCTTCTCTATCCAATCTGACTTAATGCCCCCAGATATGCTAGTAGTTTTTGAAATAGTTTCTTTTCATTTGCTGCTCTACTTCAATGGCATCCTGATCACTGGAAGTGCCTTCTATGCAAAGTAGTTACAATTTGAACTGTTATCAATTAACCAGGTCATGCCAGAAAAACCTGACTCCCATCACAGCAATTTCCAAGTTTGAGCAACTTAATTTAGCACAAGAGATTTATTTCTGGAATACAAGACAACAGGATTCTACATGAACAGCCACCAATATACAATTTTAAAATTGCTTGACTCTTTCAAAACTGCATGTCCACACTTTTTAAAAACAGAAAGCATGCTATCAACAGTGTAACGATTCAAAAGGAAAAAAGAAAAGGAAAAGATGTCACTGCCCCCAGGAACCATGTCATAGTCATGTTTTCAGTCAGTCAGTCAGTCGAGGGTCATGTCAATATTTAGTTTCTGCAGGAAAAACGCAAGTACAAACATAGTATCAAAAAGCAACATATCTATTTGTGTTACAATAGCCTGAGTCACAAAAGCTTTTAACACATTCAGAATATTAAGTATCACACATGCGCTTTTTTTAATTCTAATTCTTCCTGAGCAGTGAGTGAAAGCCAGCAATTCTTCTACAGTATACTGCTGATTAAAAAAAAAAAAAAAAAAATCTTAAACTTTGCTTTATGTCTCAACTATCACATAGTTACCACTTTAAAGTATTTTTCCACAGCAGTAGATTATCATGAGTACACAACTCCAAGCTTATTTATTTATTTATTTATTAATAACAAAATAAAAACAATTGCAAGTGAATTCAGGCATTTGTGCAAGAGGTATTTTCTGAGTTTCTGTTTTTAAACATTTCCCATAACAGTAAGAAGCCTGCCAAATACTCCTTTCAGTTGTCTCAGTAACCTTTACCAATAGTGAATTTGCAAATCCAGTGCAGTCATTCTGCTTTTGACATTAGTGGTGTTAGAAAAAATACACAGTATAACAACGATTTTGTTTTAGTAACAGCAAAACAAATTCAAGTAAAAACAGGTTAGTAGAGCTAATCACCTGATTTCTCAACTCCCCAAATTAAAACAGTGGACAAAGTAGCTTCTGCAACCAACAGAAGTTCACTGTTTTGAAGTGATAACCAACACCTTCCACACTGTACTCACTCTTCATCTGCGGCATCTATGACAGATTCCCAACCATTCTTTGGTATTGTAGCACAGTGTAAAACACTAATGAAGTTTGACCTCCAGAGATCAAGTCCAACCCCCCTACCACAGCAGTCTCCCTCTGCTCCCTGTAGCAGGTGAATATGCCTGGCACCAGCTCCTTGCTGCAGGAAGCTATATACTTTCACTACAAAATGGGATTCAAAACCACACAACACCTCTTCTCTTCACTTACTTGAGCAAAGTGAAGAATTTTGTCACCACAAGAGAGTGTACAGTACGTGTTACATTTGTCTGCAGTAAACATGAAGAGTGGCAAGAAAGGGGTGGGATTTTTCATGACATTTAGAAGTACTGAATGTGGGGAACAGTCAGGAGCTAGCACCTAGCTTAGAGGTGAACATTCAGCCACAGTCACCAAAACATCCCATTTTGAAGACCAGAAGTAGGTAAATGCCCAAGGCACTGATTGCCAGCACTGCTCTAAGGCCACGTGTTGGCCTCTTCCTAGGCTGGGAACACACCTTGCCAGCAGCTGGGCCCTGCCCCTGGCTAGTTTTAGTTGTTGGTTGCACGTGCCAAAGAGCTTTGAGTTTTGAGAATTAGAGCCCAGCAGCTGGCAAGGCCTCTGGGATCAGCTATACCTGTACCAGAAAATACTCCTCTTTACAAGCAAGAGCTGCAGGCAGTCAGGCTGAGCATCAGTGGGTTTAGTACTTTCTGACCACAAGAGCAGTTTTCTTCAGCACTTTGCTGGCACTGGCTTCTGAGCAAACAACTGTGCTACAAGCAAACTAAATGCCATTGCCTGTCTAGCAGATAGAAAACTTGGGCAAAGAATCTTGGCAGCTCAACCAAACTTAACCACGATTAAGCCAGGTTAGTTTCATAAATGCACTCCGGGTACTCAGCTGACTGAACACTGGCCATTTCTGAATCTTGGGATCCTCGTAGCCATTCAGATCACCCAGTTTTGCCAGTCTGACACAGAATACAGCTCATTGCTGGACACAGATGGCAGAAAGATCAGTAATAATGTGAGAGAAATAGAAGTTCTCAATAAACATTTGTGTTCAGCATGGGAAGGAAGCAGCTGGTCTGCTGCAGGATGAGGGAGTGTTTCCCAGTCTGTTAGAAGCTGTGAAGACTGCCAAACATTCATGAGATGCGGGCATCATAAAATTGTGTAACTTGCACCTATGAGTCTTCAGAGAACTCACTTATTTTCATCTGAAAAAGCTCTAAGAATGCAGGGAACACATGAGAAAACCAGAAGAAAGCTAGTAGTGTCAGTGCTCAAGAAAGGACCTACAGCATTCCAGCACCTATAGGTTGTTTAACCTGACATCCTTCCCGGCCAAAATAGTGGCAGAGCTAATATGGGATTCAATTAATAAAGAGCTAACGGATAAGAATGTAATTATTGTTAAGCAGTGAGGTTTATGGGAAATAGGTCATGTCAAGTAAACCTGATTTCATTCTTTGATGAGATTAGAAGTTTCTCTGATGAAAGTAACTGCCAACATGTAGGAGACTCCCTTCCATAAGGCACTGGCTTAGTAGTAAACAACCTTCTGATTTAAAATCAGTCATTCCTCCATCTGAGGTGGAGGGGAAAGACTTGCTCAAATCCATTGCCACCTTCCAGAAGTTGATGCTGAGGAAGAGGAAGGAGAGGGAGCAGAAATCAATGAAGGAAGGGGATGTCCAGGAAGCCAAAGGTCTCTCCACTCACATTTGGGCAAAAGAGTTTGTGCCTAGTGCCCTGTGCGCCCCAGTGGGCCCTCCCTTGCAGAGCCTGGCAGAGGGGTGAGCAGGGCCTGGCTCCAGCAGTGGGCAGTGGTGGTGGGGGGCAGCAGGTAGGGGTATAATGGAGGCAGGCCAGAGGCTGTAAGCAGCTGGGGATGCCTGGAGGCTGTGGGATGTGCGGTTCGGGGAGGCCGGCAGCTTAGCATGGCAAGAGGAAGATCTCCATGGGGTATGGAGAAGGGCAGCTCAAGGGTGACCCTGAATTCCCTCGCTCAAGCCCTGCCCTCCATGCACCTCCAGAGCTGTGTGAAGTGAAGGCTGAGGAAGAAGAGGAGGAAGCTGAGGACGACCCTTTGAAGCGGACTGGAATATTTTTTGGAGGTCTGGTTCGGGACATAAAGCGCAGGTACCCCAAATACCTCAGTGACATCAGAGACGCCTTGCGCAGCCAGTGTCTCGCAGCCGTTCTCTTCATCTACTTTGCTGCTCTCTCTCCTGCCATCACCTTCGGGGGACTCCTAGGTAATGGGCCTGCTTTCTGGTCTGCTCTTTGCACGCTGGAACACTGGCTGTGTCTGTGGGATGCCGTGCTGGGGTGGGCTTTGGTGTCGCTTACTCAGGGAGTAAGAGTGGAGGTGCTGCACCATGGTCACTGCCTTGTCCTCTCCCTGCTGCTTGGCCATGGGCCAGCACTGCACTCCTTGTCCAGCTCATTGGCAGTGCTCAGGTTTGCAGTGGTACTTGCCCCCTCTGGCCCTTGGCTTCCCATAGGGGGGTGGGTGTGGGGAGCCAGCCTGTGCCCTTTGCCAGCAACGATGTTTGTTCCACAGGCTCGGCGGATCATCGGAGACTTTGGGATCCCCATCTCCATTCTGGTCATGGTGCTGGTGGATTACACCATCACAGACACATACACCCAGGTAGGTGCCAGCTGCTGCTCTTGTGCAACTGGGGATTTACATTTCCTGCCTTGTTAGTCATAACAGTGCAAAGCTAACAGAGACGCTCCCCTCAGCCTTACTCCCACACTGAAGGGCAGCTCCAAGGGTCTATCTGAGATGGAAACCAGTGCTAGAGGGGCTGGAGTGCCCCTGTATCCCTCTGATGTTCCTGCTGTTCGTAGAGGAGGTTTTACAGGACCAGAGAGAACCAGCACAGTTAATTCCTTGTTTGTAACCCTAAAACCTTGTATTTGATCAACATAACCAGTTTATTCACACTGAGAAGGATGCCATAGAATAGTTTCAGTGGTGTACTCAGTCACGTTTTTAGTACTTACATGTATATGCTCCCCTTGTCTGTAGGCTACTAAATATTTTGATCATTTTATCTCAAACACAGTGATCTCTTGCCCAGCTTAGTCACAGACTTAAATGTTATCTCACAGATTCCCCTTTTTTAATAGATACACTGTTAAACCTTTTTGTTGTTGGTATTTCCTTCAACTAACACTAGGGAGAGGGTGATGGGCAGTTCCTCTTCAGCATGCAAGCTTTTTATCAAGGCAGCCCAAGGCTTAATGGATTCCAAGTGTATTCTTAGTCATTTAAATCTCAGTGTAAAATCTGGTTGTGTCAGACGTTAGTAAAATCATACTCATTGTTACATCCTTTTCATAACCCTCTGTGCTTCTACAATTAATATCAAAAGCATTATCATTTCAGTATTAACTCAGCATATGTACAAATCTTCCTGAGAAAACAGTACTTAGTTACAGAGCTTAGCTCAAGTACAAGCATTCCAGAAATATTATTCATACTTATGCTGATTAACATAAATGCAAATCATAAACTCTTGCTGCAGTGTTCACGCAGACTGATAGCAAGAGCTGCTGTAGAGCAGTGCAGAGTCAAGAGTTTAAGTGCTGGTGAAGGCAGGGTTGGGACCATGGATAGACGGGAGTCTGTGTGGTCTGCGATGGGAGCACAGACACGATGTGCCCTCTGAACATGCTACGGGTGAGGTCATTTCCAGAGAATGTGGCCAGTTCCAGGGCTCGCACTGCAAAAATAATACTGAAAAAATGTCTCAGAAAAGGCTCAGTGTTTGGAAAACCACCTCAGAGAAGATTTACCAGTCCAGGATGCTTGGTTTATTGAAGCAGAGGTCATGGAGCATTTTAAACACGATCTGCAAGCCCTGACATGCGGGTATGGTTCCTGAGAGAAGATAGATACTGGTCTCTTGGACAAAACCCAAGTGAATTCCAGATGCTAAAAGAGGAAATGAGACAAGCCTCTGTTAGAAATAGGGGACGTGGGATTTTTTTACACTGAAGTGGGTAATCCATGAGAAAGTTCAGGTCAGTGGTGTCCCATCACCGGAGGTGTTCAGACCAGGGTAGGTGAGCATGTGCGTGCTGATGAATGACTGCTTGGTTTTGCGGCTACACCATCAGAAGCTGAACGTCCCATCTGGCCTGTCGGTCACATCTCCTCACAAGCGTGGCTGGTTCATTCATCCCATGGGCAGCAGTGGGACCTTTCCATTGCGGATGATGTTTGCCTCTGCCATCCCTGCCCTCCTGGTCTTCATTCTTATCTTCATGGAGACACAGATCACTACGTGAGTACTGCAGTTGTGCCTAGCTAACTCAAGCTATTTTTCCTCAGGCTGATTGTGAGCAAGAAGGAGAGGAAGCTGCTGAAAGGCTCTGGCTTCCACCTGGACCTGCTGCTTATTGGCACTATGGGGGGGCTCTGTGCACTCTTTGGGCTGCCCTGGCTCACAGCGGCGACAGTGCGCTCCGTCACCCACGTCAATGCCCTGACGGTCATGAGCAAGGCCATTGCTCCAGGAGAGAAGCCCAAGATCGAGGAGGTGAAGGAGCAGCGTGTGACAGGAGTGCTTATTGCTGCCCTCATCGGTGAGCCTCTGCTTGTGTGAAGGAGGAGGGTCAGGACTGCCCACTCAGATCTCGTCCTGTGGATCCGGCAGAGCCACGCAGGTCGTGCAGGCTGCGGGGGCTGAACACCCGCTCGTGGAGCATCCCTCCCCGCAGCAGCAGCGCCCAGTTGTGGCGGCGAGCAAAGAGGAGCACAGCTAGGTGTGGGATGGAGGCTGGGGGGAGCAGCTCCTCATGCACGTACAGGTGCTCACACAGCGGGAACACCATGCTCTTGTCAAACCCCTGCTTCATTGCCCTCAGGTGCTGCAGGTAGGAGTCCAGCCAGCCCACTTAGCCACACACATTGGGGCTTGGTGAGCTGGGCAGGTGCTTGGAGAGCTGCTCCAGGTCCTCCCAGCTGTCCAGCCTCCCTGAGGGGCTGCACCAGCAGCAGCACATCATACAGGGTGCGCAGGTCAAAGCTTTGCTGGCACCACTGCACGTGCCCCACAAAGACAGCGATCTCACCTTCAAGGGCAGAGTAGAGGGTCCCCTTGGGTGCACAAGGCTGGCAGCCAGGAGTGGAGCTCATCTTGAGGGCCGGAGCCACAGTGATACACCACACAGGGGGAGCAGCCTCAGCCCAGCGCTGGGGGATGCTCTGAGGTGGGTCAGATGTCCTCCTGCTCCTTGCAAGTGACTCAGTTAAGTCTGCACTCTGACTTGCAGCTTCTCCTGCCTCTGCTCCCTATACAATTGTAAGCCACCAGCCCTGTTTGTCTGGAGAAATCCTAAAAATAGGAAGTCCATTCCCCAAATTATCAGCTGTATTATTTTAAACCACTGTGTGTTTCTAGAAACTATTTGGCTTTCTGTCTCTGCCACCTGTGTCCAAGTACGCTCGAGCTATCTCCTTAGTTAGCTATTTTTGCTCTCTGCAGCCAGGAGGGGCTGGCACATCTCTGCTGAGAGATAGCACTGGCACTGCTCGTGTGGCTGTGCTGCTGGCGAGTTAAGAACACTGATGGCCAAGACGAGCCCCCTGGTAAACCTGGGAGCCACTGCCACTGACAGATTTCCCCTTCCCTTGTATCTCTGCACATCCTTGCCTGGGCCAGGCTGACTGCTTTCCAGTCCTTCAAACTTTAGAAAAGTAAATTAAAAAAAATCACAACAAGCGAATCATGCTTCATTTGGATGCCACACATCCCTGCCACAACCCCAGCCTCCCGCTCTGCCCCTTTCTGCCCTCCGTGCACCGAAATAAGGCACTCGGGAAAGGCTCTGGGGAGAGGAGAAAGGGCTGAGCCACAGGCACCTGGGCACAGACACAAACCTCCCTCCCCATGGGAACGGCAGGCTCAGACCTGCCCCAGCCTTACAGAGCTGGCTGCCATCCCTCAGACCTCAGCCGCAGCCTTGGGTGCTGGCAGGGTGATATTTCCCCTCCCGTGCCTTCCTGCAGCAGGAGACAAAGACAGAGCTGTGGATGCCTGCTGGAGCAGCCTGGGCAGAGTGATGCCCTTCTGAAGCACGAGCCCCACAGCAGTGCTGTGTGTGAGCACAGCCCTGCTCACACGCGTGGTCGAGCATGATCCATGAGGCTGTTTGTAACGAAGCCATCTGTGAGCACACGCGCCGTTAATGGCGAGGTCTGGGTCAAACAAAAGCAGGGCGGGCGTAATGGGAGAGGAAATTAGGTGGATGTGCTCGGCTGGCCCCAACCCTGAGTGTTCCTACTCTAATTACAGCCCTGTGCTGCTCAGCTCCTCCATTCAGTGACCTCACCACCAGGGCTGCAATTCTCATACCCCAGCCATGCAAACCGCACTTTGGCCCCTCAAAAACATGCACCAGTGCAAAGGGAGCTGGGGCAGGGACCTCAGCCAGGGCACACAAGGGAAGAGCAGGATTGGGTAATAGGACCCAGGGCTCTGTCTGCAGGAAAACAGCTGCTTAGAGACCACCCAGCACCACCGTGGGATCAGGAGAGGCTCAGCTCACGTCCCTGGGGTGCAGCCAGGAGAGGTGCCCCTGACACCACTCTTCTGCTCTCTGAGGGAGCAGGTGCTGCACTGCTCCATGTTGCCGTGTAAGAGCCTCTCTAGGCAGCCTTAATCACATTCCTCCGGAGCAGGGACACATCTGGCATGAACATGATCCTCTCTCCTGGGAGCCCGGGCTGATTCCTGCTGCAGCCCCCCAGCAGCTCTTTCGTGTGGCTTTGATCTTCGCCATCCTCACCTTGCTGGGGACAGGGAAGGTTTGTTGGAGGGAGGACAGAGGAGCTGCCCGCTGCAGGACAGTGCCTGTACGACTCTGAGGAGCTGCTGGAGTGATGCTGCCAGCCGTGTGCCAGGCCCGTGGCAGAGGGAAGCAGGATGTGCCTGGTATCCAGGAGGAATTCCTGCCGCTGTGTCCCCGCCAGCTGCCCAGCCAGCAGGAAGCTGAATCACGGCCTGCTGTGCATCCAGCCCTCATGGTGAGCAGCACCTAGCAGAGACTGGAGTCTGCAAGGGGGCTGTGTGGATGCGGGGTGATAGTGGGGAGGAAGAGCTGATGACAAAACTCAGGGCTGCAGAGGGGACAGTCAAGGACAGCACTGCGTTGATGTAATCCCCTCTGCTAGCAGTGTAATTGGCCTTGCAGATAGGAGCATTAGATGGGAGATAAAGGCCGGAGCTGAGCAACTGGCACAGTGTTGTGCCATGTTTTCCTAAGATGGGGAATGAGGCACTGATTAAGCTAATCCAGCATGGGTACGGAAGAGGGTGGCTCATTCCAACTCAAATAATTTTATGATTCCACCATCATGCCCAGGAGAGCTCTACGGCGATCTGATAGCGAAGTGGAAGGTGGACTGACAGCCACTGACACGCTGGGAAACCACAAGGTTCGGAGAGTGAAGGTGGACCAGAGTGGTGCTGGGGGTTGGCACGAGGCAGGTGGGCATCTGCCTGAGCGGGACTGTCCTACGGCAGAGGCTGCTCCGTGCCATTCCCATCAGCCGCACCCCGTTCCCCTGTTCCAGACGACATCTGTCTGCCCGCAGCGGTGTCCCCACCGCCTGTCCCCTCCGGCCCCGCGCCCTTCGCCGCATCCCCCAGCGCTCGCTGCCCGCTACCCAGGGGCGGGGGTTGGAGGCGGGGGGGCCGGCCGGGCCGCTCCCAGCTGCTTGCGGGGCGGAGCCAGCAGCACGGCGCGGTGCCGGCGAGCGGTGCCGACGGGACGCGGCCAGCCCAGCCCGGCGATGCGGCGCTGAGAGCCGTTCCGTGCCGCCGATGGACGCCTCGCTCCGCCAGGTGGGAGCCCCGGGCGGGCAGGGAGGCGGCAGGGCCGGGGCTCTGCGGGGAGAGCCGCGGGAGGAGGATGCTGAGCTGCCCGTAGCTGGGGAGCCCAAGTTTCACTTTTTCTCTGGCTCTCGGGTTTGGTTGCCGAGCACCGCCTGGGCCCGGTGTGCCAAGGGCTGCCGGAGCCCGAGCGATGTGCGGTTCCAGCCGCTCGTGCCGAGGGCTCTTTGCAGGAGCGGGAAGAGGATTTGTCGCATGATAGTCATGGCTGCCCAGATACGCTCGCACGCCGCTTTAATCCCCTGGAGCGACCGGAGGGTCCGGAGCCTGCCGCTGCCTGCGTGTGCGTGTCACGGCTCGGCTGCCGCACGTGGCAAGGGGCCAGAGCCCGCTATGGGATCGGGAAGGCGGGAGGGGAGGGGAGGGAGCGTCAGCCTCCATCCTCGGCCTCGCCGTGCCGCTGCCCTGTCACCGTCCTGCAGCTGCTTTACCTACCGGTACCCGGCACGCCGGGCTGTGCTCCTGTGCGCGTCCTCGGGGCACCACGCAGCGCGTGGGGCATCGCGCCTTCTGCCCCAATGCGCGTGGCCGGGGCCGTGCGTGCCCCACACCTGCCCGAATCCTCTCTGCCTCTCTCCTCACCGTAACCGTAACATTGCTTTTGGTCGCGGCTGCGTGCAGCCCGCGCTGGTCCCGTGGTCCGTGGCTCTGTGGGGTGATGGAACCATCCCGGGCTCTGTGGCTGAACCTCCCTCCAGACCCCGTTGGATTATAAGCCATTAAACTCAGTGTCTGAACCCCTCCCCCCCCCCGCTTTTCTCTGGGTGCACGGGGAATGGGAACGGGTAGCCCCTGGGGAGCAGCTAATGGACTGGGGCCGCCCCATCCCCCAGGAAGCGGTGCCTTTATCGGAGCAGCTGTTTTCCCAGATCGAGGAGGGAAGGAGTGGCTGCTCCGAGCTGCACGGCGAGGACTGCCCCCGGGCCGGCACAGCAGCGCCCAGCTCCTAGCAGCCATTAACTGATTAACCTGCTGCTCTGGCAGCCCGGGCTGCCTGCATCTAATCAGACGGAGGCCAGTTTTCCCAAAGGGCCATTACACCAGAGTCTTTATGCCCACTCCTCGGTCATGGCCTTTTGCAGTAGGAATAGCCACTGCGGAGCCTGAGCGTGCCTGATGGAAATGGGAGTCAAGAGGGAGCCCAGGTGGACAGGGCTGGAGAACCAGGATGAGCACGTGTGGGAGAGCCTCAAGCTTTGCTTTGCAGGAGGGGTAGTGGAAGCCGGGAACGTGGTTCCCTGCAGCGGGAATGCTCGGCATGCACTGCACCCCAGACGCTCTTCCTCCTTCTCCATGGGGGTTCTTGGTGGGAGGGCAATGCCTGAGCAGAAGGGAGTTGCTCCACCTCTTGCTGCTGCAGCAGGAGCCAAGATCGTCCCAAGGGATACATGTCATCCTTCACAATGAGCAGATTAATGCCAGCGTGCTGCTGGCCTTGCTTTAACAGGCTCCAACCCTGCACTCACAGCATTCAGATAGCAGTTGAACCACGTGTTTAGGGTCAGGAGTTAGATGGGAATGCTCTGGGTCTTCCAGCTTCCCTATCTCCTCCCTTGGCATGGTGGAGACCAAGGGAACTCCTTTTCTTTGAAGTTATCTATGATAATTGGCTTGATGATGGGCTTAGCCTGATTCTCCTGGCTGTGTCCAGGAAGGGGCCTGTGCCTATGCCCCGTTGCTTGCGTCCTGCTTCAGCCGGACCTGTGCCAGACAGGGAGGAGCAGCCCCAGAGGCAAGGGCCGTGGATGGTGGGTGGTGGTTTCCCTGCATGTCTGCAGTGTGGCAGGATGTGGGTGACACAGAGGATGTGACTCGCTCTCTGATATTCCCTGAGGAGCAGGAATGCCATGACCTAGGTTAGAGATGACACCGCTCCCATCCTGTCCCTGCCTGCACCCTGGCTGGAGGGACCAGCAGCATGGCCCCACATCTGCCTGGGCTGCACAAGTTGGGGCTCCTGCATGGGGTGTATGCAAGGCATCCTGGAGGATCCTTCCACAGACTCATATGCAATGAGGAAAACGGTTCAGCTGCCTTTGCTGACACTGAGCACGAGCGATGTGCTGTCTTTCCAAATAACAGTGAGCTGAGTGCCCATGTGTTAACTACTGTTGGCTTCAGAAAATGCCGCGTTGGAAAGGAGTGGTGCATTAGAGCATCATCTTCAGCAGGGGGTGCTGTGGGGGGGGGGGATTCCCACCGCCCTCCCTCCTCCTCCAAGGGTGGCAGGCTGCACCGCTTTTCCCAATGGCCTTTGTGTAGCTCAGCAGGAAGGGGGTGATCTCCTAGAAAAGAGGATCTCAAGAGACTGGGAGGAGAAGGAGAAATGCTGACCATTAGATATGTAATGCTCAAGGTCACCAAGAGAATGTGACACAGAGCAACCCCTCTCTGTTCAGTTGATCTGAGTGGTCCAGCAAAGAGAAATATCGCTGTCCAAGGGCAGTGACCCTTGAGTGTTCCAGGCTCTTAAGATCCACTTTTCATAGAGGTCACCATGTTCCTGCTGAGCTACACAGAGAGGCATCAGGGAAAGCAGTGCAGTATGGATGACCCTACATGCAGAATCCTCCCATTGCAGATGCACATCCCCAGAGCTACAGGGGTGGGTGGAAGTCCCCTCCTGCCCTGCTCTGGGACAGGAGGGGCAGTTCTGGCACTGGATGACCCTAGTTTTCCCTTTAAGGAAAATGGATGGGCTATTTAGATGAGATCATCAAGACTCAAACTTTGTCACTGTGAGTCTGGGTGAACTGGAGCATGAGAGCGTGGCCTCCTGCAGAAACAGGGCTGGGGTCTTTCTTTGGTGGATGTCAGGGCTCTGGGGCTGATTGTGTTGTTCGTTAGCCCTGTTACCTTCATAATGAGCCAGTGATCAGGATTTGGCTGAATCACGCTTTCTGGAAAGTCATCTTTTTGGAGGATCCCCAGCTTTCTGCAGTTTCTCCAAGTGGTTACACAACCCTGCTTTAAAATAAATCCTGCTACATTTCTGAAGTGTCTGGCAGCCACATCCGCCTTTGGGTCCTGCTTTCCTTCTGCTGGGTGAGAGCTGTTCCTCCCCAGGCAGCAGCCTGCAGGCACTCCTGTGCTGCCCACGCAGGTGAGCAGCCCTGAGTGCCGAGGGCTGTAGCCCATGCTGGACCCATGCTGCTCTCATCCCAGCACTATCAGTGTCTGGGCCAGATAGGGCGGCCCTGGCTCTGACTAATCTACCTAACGAAGTTAGCATTTTCACCAGTCCTTTTGCATTACAAGGGATCTTTCTGAATAGTAGAAAAGACTGAGCTTTTTACATTTGCTCTGTAAGCCTTCTTTCTCACACCTCAAAGCATAAGTAAACAGGAAACTTCCTTGCTCCTGTTTATCCATCTGAGACACGCATCAGCTCTGGTAGCAACCAAATGTCCTGGGAGCTGCAGCAATCCACAGTCCTGTTGGGTCTGTGATTTCCAGAAGAAATTCCTCTCTTTGAAGTGTTCCTTGCATTCCTTCTCCTGAATCTGACCTTTCAGTTTGGCTGTACGTTAATTCCATTTTGTCCAAACAAGCCTGCAATCCACAGCCTCATCCTCGTGAACACTTAGTGCTCTACCAGATGTTGGCATTATCAGTGCTGCTTTTGATTTTACGTCCTTGCTGAGAACACAGAGTAGTGTTGACCCTGTATCTGCAGAAATTTGTTGGGAACTCCTTCACTTAGTATTGCCTGTACGTTAATTGAAGAACTTAACAGTCTGGTTGTCCACACATTGACTGTTGCTACATGGCAACTGAAGACGGAGTACCTTGAAGTTCAAAAGGCTGAAAGCTAAAAGCTCTTTATTTCCCCATGGGCTGTTGCATGGAGCAGCTCACAGTGACTTAGGATAACCCTGGAGAGCCCTCATTGAGGCTCTGACCCTTTGGTCTCTTGGAATTTCCGCTGTGTTTCCAGGCTTATCAAAAATGAGTATCAGCTGATGGGGGACTTTATGGGACAGATCTCTGGGAACGCTTGGACCTGTTGTTTTTTAAAATGCTTGACGTCTTTCCATTCACCAGTATATGGGAAAGTTCAGCAGCATCTCAGTGTGATGCTAAGGGGATACTTTCCAGGAATGTTTATTAAAAACTTGTGCATGCCTCCATTGTTATTCACAATGCTGCCACCCCAGCTAGTAATAGGATGCTGCTACCAGCACGTGTCTTTTTCCCTAGTGATTTTGAGAGAGAAAATAGTGAAGCACTAATCTACTGGCTTTACTGTTTCCCAGCATGTTAACTTTTGAGGGCTGTTTCCCCTTTTTCCTCTTTCACTACTTCAGAAGGGTTGAAAGTGCATCCCAGTGCAGAAACATACTGCTTGTGTTGTTAGTGGTGTTCAAGGCAAGGATGCTCAGGATGAGCAAAAACCAGGAACAAGTCTCGTGTGAAGAGTTTGAAACGCCCAAGAATTCCTTATTAGTGACATGACAAATAGGAGGAGACATGGCAAAAGAGCAGAAAGTAATGGATGAGACAGAGAAGGTAGACTGGAATTCTCTGTTCCTCTACCTCTGACCGTGAGAAGAAGGGATTTTTTTGCTTCATATGAATGAGGGTAATTAAAAAGTGTATTTTCCCATCTAATGTGAGACTAGAAGGTACAACTCCACATGCCATGGAATTAATGAAGTCAAGGATGTTACAAAGTGCAAAACGGTGTAGGACATATGGGACCTGCCTGACTGCATTAGTTGGCAGAAGGGAGAGGGCACTAAAAGCAATGTCTAACTAGAGGAAAGGGCAAGGCAGGGCAGGGACAGCTCTTGCTCAGCTAGGAGCACATAGCTGGTCAGTGAGAACTTGGCGGGGACTGGAGTATACCTGCCATGAAGCTGCTAATGATGCACACTGGCTCCCTTCTCCTCTGTGCATCTCATGCCCATAGCAGAGGGTTTTGCTCTTCTCAGTTGCACTGTGCTGGCTGCTGCAATCTCTGCTCCTATCTCTCATCACCCATGGTCTTGTGGGCCACCAAGCCTGCTCCCACTTGTCAGCTCTAACCTAGGGTCTGGCCCTGTGACTTCATCTCGGGCTGACACCAGAGACATCCCAGGGTTCCTTTGCTCCCTCCCATATGGATCTAGGGTGTCACAGACTCCCCCTCCCCACTAATCTCATATCCATTAGCTGAGTCTCTCCATATCTGTCCTATCACTTATTCATGATCGTCCTGATCAATCTGTTGAGAAGTGCATTTATTGAAACCCGAGCCTGGCTTTCTCTGGATTGTGCAGGCCCTTAAGCCCCGTTGCTGCTGCCTGGTATACCACCAGGAAGCCCATTGGGGCCAGGAAGAAAGCTAGTTTAGCACAATGCTGCTTCCAAGCCTGGGACTGTATGGATCCACTGTCCTTGGAACAGAGGTATGCATATACACAGCAGTATGTATGGCTGAAAAACTTGTAGCACCTGCATTGATTTTTGACTCTCAGTGCAGTGACTGAAGGTGGTTGCCCAAACCAGGGCACTGCCAGGGCCCCTCATAGCGTTGTATGTGCAGGTTGACCTGGTGTCCAAGCGACTTGCTTGTGGCACAGGAGCTCTGGCACATCAGTACTTTGTTCTTTCAGTAGCTGCTGTTGATTCATTTTTATTATAAAATATAAAATTAAAAAAGGATTTGAGAAGGAAAGAGCTATATCGAAGGAACTCAAGGGCTTCTCCCATGGAAGCTCAGCTTTGATGCTTGGCAGATCTTAAGTTTTCTGCTCAATTTAATCCTTTCAATGGATCAATGTGAGGCATGGTTGGATTTGGCTGAGGGGAGCAGTGTGAGGGCAGCCTCTCTGGTGTCACCATCTGCTTCTGTATTTAGTCAGGGTGCCTTGGGGAATGTCATGTTTAGATAAAAGGGCTGATCGCAGGAAATGGGGGCAATGCTGGGCAGAAGTTAGGATAATTTACTCTGTGGTTCCTAGTCTGAGCATCTCAGCTCCGTCTGGAAACAACATAAATGGGTGCAAGTCTACTAGGCAGGGGCAATTGCTGTTGTGAAAACAACTGCTACATTGAAGGAAACTGAAGTTCAGTTCTGGGCAGCTGAAATGCTGCAGTGCTGGGGATTTCTTTTTGCCTTCTGCTCTTGGCAGCACACAGAAGAAGGATCTCCAAAAAGTGCATGAAAAATGGTGCAGTACTGTGGTGCAGTACTGTAGTGCAGTACAGTGCATTAAAAAGGCCCTTCTTTCATCCCAGCTGTCTGCTGGGAACTCCAGGAACAACTTAACAGTTTTCTGATGTTGACTCTTTGCTCTTGACACTGCAATGGCAGCTGAGAAGCTTTGGTGGGAAAGGGCTCTCTAACACTTGTTGCTGTTAACACGTTCATGCAGAATCTGTGTGCAGTTTGGGAAATGGATGATTTCTACCCAACTGTGTTTTGCCCACATGCCTTAAGGCACTACCTTGAGCAACAAAATTTTCAGTGGGAAATCTGCAGAACACTGCAGCAAAGTTAGAATTAAGTCAGTTTTCCTTATGTCATTAAAATCAGTTCCTTTACTGGGGAGACAGGAGGTCAGTGGCCAATAGGTATGTCTTCTACATAAGGGAAAGTCCAGGGTACTAAAATATAGGAGAATGAACTATTATTCCACATTCTGTCTAATGTAATATAGAAACACTATATCAAATCTCTTCAAACATAACAAGCCTGTAAAAAGCTAATGGTGCTGACACATTTAAGAAGAATGTAAATGCTTCTAAATCAATATCTTAGGGATAGAAAACAAATTAGGAAGAATGTAGGTTTGTGAATCAATGAAAAAGTCCTTACTATTAAGCACAATGGCTTTTTCAGCCTAGCGAAGCAGAATTTGATTTCTATGGGAAGATGCAGGACAGATTGGTTTGCAATAACCAAAGAGCAAGATGTTATGCTCAATTCTGCATGACGTGGGCCGTAGCTGGCAGGGCAGGACGAGCTGACCCAGCAGGCTGACCACCCCAGCGCTTCCGTAGGAGAGCTGAAATCTGCTTCCTCCATCCCTCCCCTTTAGGATTCAACTGGTTTTTACTTGGGGAAAAATGTGATGTAGGCACACGTTTCATCTGAAGACCAGTGAGGATCTGCACCACTCTGCAGGTGACAGACCTTTCAGCAAACCCATTTATTGCCTTTTTAGGCGCATGGTGATAGAGGTGTCTTATGGCCACAGGGTGCTGATATCTGGCAGAAGGCCATGGATAGCTGCCTTGGCCATGCTTCTGTGTAACTGGAAAGTCTAATCCCTGTTCACATCTTAACCCTTTTCCTCATCCCAGATTTTCACAGCAAAGGCCACTCACACATCCTTCACTGTGACACAGCTTGGGTTTGTGTTTTGAGGTCTGGAAACAGCGGGCTGAGAATCACCCTCAGCTGGACACAAGTATGTGTTGCCAGAGGCCTGCTGCTGGGAGATGCCAAGCCACTTAAGGACCATCACAGATGTGTCTGAGAAACACGCACATCATGTCCCTTACTCAAAGAAACTCTTGCAAGAGAGGAAAGCAGAAAGCTCTGTGAAGTCTGCATAACGTTGGGTGATTACTGAAAGCACTTTGACCTGAGTGATGTGTGGGTGTATGAAACTGTAAACACACTTTATTTACATTTTCTATTATTATTATTATTATAGCATGACTGTTGATGACTGGCTGTTCCAAGTTTTAAAATGTTTAGACAGTTTAACCCACTATCCTATTTCTATTTTTCCTAAAGATTGATGTTTCCTCTAGCTTGCCTTGGGTGTTGGTACTCTGTGTGCAAATCTTGCTGGGTCCAGTTCTTTCTAATGGGTAGTTTTCTGTTTTTCTGCAGGGTGCCAGGGTATGGCTGCGGGAGCAGGACCAGCTGCAGCCATGCACTGTTGGGCCGTGTGCCGATGGAAACGTGCACTTCACCTCCGATTATGGCACTGTAAGTGGAAATTTGAAGCAGGCTGTACTCTGTGCAGGAATAGCACCTGGAGGCCATTCCTGGTGGCTCTTCATTGCTTGGTAATTGCCTGGGCTATCTCGACCCTAGTGGGAGCTCAGATGAAAACACCTTCATTTTGGTCTGAATTGGGTGGATAGTTGATCCCTAAATCTGGTGTCCTCACTCTCTAACCCTGCTTCCCTGCAGCTCTGAGGTAGGATGTCCAGTATTACACTACAGGGCTTTTGCCATTTGTTGTTATTTCCTTAAAAACATCTCGAGCACCAAATCCATCAGAAATGTGACTTCCTGGAAGGAAAGGAGGAGCCGACGCTTATGAAACACAAGAGATTGGAAAAGACGTTTGAGACAGACCAGCCCAGTGCTTTGTGGATAAACATGACTGAGATATTGAGAGGGGCATTTGTCTGCATACTCACTGGACTTAATGGACAGACTGGGGGTTGAGGAAGAAACCTTCCTCTCCTGCTCAGCCTGGCCTGGTTGGCAATCCCCACCTTGGGTTGTGTGCTGGCCAGGTTTTGCTTTATTCCTGATCACTGTGGGGACTTGGAGGAAGTCCTGGTCATTTTGTTTTGACTGTGGGCTTGATCTGAGACAAAATCAATTCTTCACTGGAGAGAAAGTGGAAATCTTTGGCTGTGTTGTGAAGTGCTTGTGTAGTAATTTGATGGCTTGCTTGTAGTTAGAAGACAAAAAGCTGGCATTTTCTTCCCAAATTAATAAAGATCTTGTTAATGCCTATAATGTTCCCTTTTAAACATTAACTATTGGAAAAGAGGGACTCCAGAGGCATCTCTGATGAGAGATCAATTTGTCTGTGCCTTTTCTCTTGCTTCAGGCATATTCAGCCAGAGGAGCCAGCTCAGCCGTTGAAATCACAAGCCAGCCCAGCCCCACCATGTGCAAAGCTGGGTGGGTGGGGGATGTCCAGGCTGCTGGAAATGGGGAACTGAGCAGTGGGGAAATGAGGGTCTCCTCACTGGCATGGCTGGTGGTGGGAAGGGGCTTGGACCAGATTCTTCTTTAGATGGGTATGCTTTAGATGTATAACCCCAGACAAGAGCCTCAGGACAGGGTTAATAGATGCTGATGTAGTTCTGCTAATCATTTAGCCTTGTATTCAGGGCCAGTTTCTCTTCAGGGTCTCATTTTCTCCTGTGTTGTCTACCGGAGGAAGTAAACAAAATCTGACCCATCACGCAATTATTTTTCATGCATAGCAGCCTCTTGGCACAAATACTCCAAATGTGTGGGGTCTTCTGGGATGCTTGTGCACTCAGCTTTTTCCCCAGACATCTTTTTTATTGTTTCTTGTCTGGCCCGATGGCCACAATTGCTGACAGTGTGGTGGTAAGCGAGTAATTGCCAGGGAGATGCAAGGAAAGATCACGTCATGCAGTTGTGGACTTGCTCCCTTCCAAGATTTACCTGAGTCAGCAGAGAGAAGAATAGCAAGGGTTTGCTGACTCATTGTTTGAGAGTGCTACAACGGCTTTGCTTCTGATGGTCCAGTTCACATCGTACCTTTGCAGCTCATATTCTGAATTCAGGTGTCCCGTTCTCCCATCCTGCTTCTCAGTGAGCTCCCTGCCCCTTGGGTACAGCCCCAGCTCCGTCAGGAGGCTGCTGCGAGGGGGCAGGGTGACCTCATTCTGTCTGCAGCTTCCAGCTGCCTGGCTGCCCTTCTGCAGCAGCTGCGGCAGCCTGCAAGACTTGGGCAGGAGAAAGCAGTTAGATCAATGCCACGGACGATGTGCTTATTCTCTAGAGGATCCATTGGGTCCTTTGGTGGCACCTGGGGAAGCTGACAAGCAGGGGTGGAGATGAAACAGTGCCTCAGAAGGGAAGGACAAGCCCACGTTTCTTCGCAAGTATTGCTGCAGGCTGCCTGTATGAAGCGTCTCATTTGTCTATCTTGGGTTTTGCCATCTAACGCAGCCTGAGATGCTGGGTGGGAGATGGCACACAGCTGAATCTGAGAGTGGGAAGCAACTGAAATAGCATTTGTGAAATGCCAGCATCATGCCTGAGAAGGAGGAAAGGAGAGCTGGAATATGTCTATGGTGGAGGGGAATGACAGTTTCATCTCAGTTGTGTGCAGGGAGGTGAGGAGGGTGGCCCAATAACTGAAGTATGGGCTGCTGAGGAGGAAGCTCCAGCGGGAAGAAGGTTGCAGCAACTGAGGCAGGAAGAGTGCAGCCGTATAGATAGAGGACACTTCCAGAGGAGTGTCAGATGTATGCATTTGATGTGGCCTTCAAAGTGACATGTCAGCATGAGCACAGGAGATCTCTTCTTTGGCTTCTCAACTGCTTTGCCTTCCTTTGCCCTTGACACAGCCACCACACACTCTGCTCCAGGGCAAAACCTGGAATGTGAACAAACCTTCCCTGCAATATGCTGCAGTCAGAGACACGATACCACCTGTACTTCTGTGCACAACTGCTCTGGTCTGTTGGGAATAGCTGCCACCATTGCTCACGCTTAGCACAGTGTGCAATTCCTGTCCAGGTGGTGCCCTGCTCTGACCTGTCCTGGTAGTGCTGAAGGTGATGGGACAACTCTGTAGCAAAGGCAGAGAGTGTGCTATGTGGGTTGTGTCCAAAGAGCTCCAATAAGTAGAAACAAGAATGGAGGAACTGCTATAAAAATAGGGAACGGATCTGTGCCTTATTCATTTCCTTTTCCAGTGTTGAAGTATAAAGAAAGGCACTTGTTTCTGTAGGAAATCAAACTTGTATGCCCAGGTGACATGCTCTTATTTGTCCTTATCTCTGTTCCTCCAGGTGTTCCAGTACCCCAAGGCCTCCCTTTCCGTAGAAAAAGTCTTGCCCATGCACGAGAGCAGCATCAATGGGGTAGAGGATATGTCCATGCTGGGAGACCTGCACGAAGCTGCCATCCTGCTCAACCTGCATCAGCGCTACCAGCAGGGTAACATCTATGTAAGTGCTGAGCTGGGCCATGGCCCTTCTGGCTGACAAGCTCTGTTTATATTTGGGACTGCTGCTTTGCATGGGAAATACTGATTTAAGCATTGTTTCCTGAGCATTGTTTCATGTGGATAAAAAGGGATGTTTGTTTTTTTCTGCTTTGTGCTCCGTCAGCCCTATGAGATTATTTTCCTAGTGTAGCAGGCTCTTTGCCTATGTAGAATTTCTGAAATATGGCCTTCACCTATAGGATTTGTGTACCCATGAGCTGGCACTCATGTTGCCCAGATTCCCTGCTGCTGCTGTCCAGAGGCTATAGATGGCCAAGCAGGCAGGAAAGTACAACAGGCTGTTGTTGGGTATTGCTCCTGAACTCAGCTAGGAAAGCAAACCTGTTGCCTGCTTTTACAAGCAGTTGTGCTTTTTTGAGTTGCTCTGCTCTCCTTGCACAGCAGAGTACCAGCACATCTCGTGATTTCCCTCAAGGCCTTGAGGAAGGAGGCAGGCATAAGGGGAGGGAGGTGGGAGGGAGAGCACTCTAGGATGAGTCTGCTGGGTGGCAGTGTGCTCTGCTTAGACTGGGTGTTGTGAAGACTGCCTTGGGCTGCTTTACCCCTACCTTGCCTGTCCATCCTCTGTGTGTACACAGAATTTTTCAGATTATGACAGGAAAAATGTAAATCTATGTTGCATAGCAACTGTTCCTAAGGCAACCGAACTGTATGCACCTGTATTCCAGGAAATGATCAATAAAGTGACCTGGTTTCTTAAGCACCTCCTGCACTGAGATGAGGAGGAGGATGTGGGATTGCCCTGCTTCTCATTGTGCCTGGCACCAGAAATGACACACTGCTGCCCTGACCATGTCACCACAGCCCTGTCCCTCTGCTTCTCATCAGCACTGGATCCATGCCTTCTCCAGCCATGTGGAAATGTGTTAATGTTTGGACGTGGTGTCATTTTTTGCCTGCATACAGTGTGTATTTAGTATGTTCCTTCACAGCTAGAGCATAGTGGGTGAAAGTTGCAGGTGAAGCTGTACCAAAGGGAGTTATGCTTATTGGTCAGGACCCTTTCATTCCTGCAGCTCCAGTATCCATTAATAAAAGTGTAGCCAACGTGATGTGTGGGACACATAAGTAAGCCAAGGACTGTACCTTTGTGCTGCCTCTAGTTCTGCTGTGCAGGACCCAAGAAGCAGGCATGACCAGAAGGATGTGTCCTGCTCTACAGCATTCCTGGGGAAGATGATAGAATCTCAGAATGCCTTGGGTTGGAAAGGCCCTCAAAGATCATCCAGTCCCAACTCCCTGCTGTGGGCTGGTTGCCACCCCACAGATGAGGTTGCCTAGGGCCCCATCCAACCTGGCCTTGAGCACCTCCAGGGATGGAGCACCCACAGCTTCTCTGGGCATCCTGATTGCTCCTTGCTAAAAGAGTGGCTGTTATGTACGTGGTTAATAACACATGCTGTGGTTACTATAAATTGTGAGCAGAAGTCATCTACAATGGCCTGCAGGTTATGGAGACTGCAACTGGGAGGTGGAGAAGTTTCCTAGAAGCACCACTGAGAGAGATGGCTGTAGTGGAAATCCCAGGCAGCAGGAGAACTGTTCCTCAGGAGACATGAAACTAGAATGGGAAGTACAGAATAAAACATAGGAGAAAACGTCCATGAAAGTCTGGGAGAAATGTTGGGATGGATTTCTGGACACCTACCTTGCCATCTCCAGATGATACCTGTTGCTCAGCTGGTTGTACAACACACTTTCCCGATCTGTTTATTCTTTCTTGGCGCTTTCCCTTTGACTCCCACTTGTCTTGCCAAAAATCATCTGCACTCTTATTGCTTCTGTCTCCAGTGAATTGTATTTCTGCCTACAAGGGTCCATATCAGAGGGTCTTCAGGTCTTCTTCCCTTCTTGCCCACTTATCTGTGTACTGCTGGTAATGCAGTGATGCCTTAGGTGATGGTTTGACCCTGGTGATCTGCATCACTGCTTTGTTAAATAACTCTTAAATAGTTTGGTGACTACTGCATCTTATCAGTCCAGCTTCTGGCTTTAGAGCTTAGCATTACAGCATTAGCAGTGAGAAAGCGTGTGTCTTTCTCATCACCAAATATTCCACTTACAGCTTCTCCAATGGATGCATGCAAATCCTCTTATCTGTATGTGGTGACTGGTAGTTCATGGTTTGGCAGTAATACTATGCAGCGCTCCAAGGGTTTTCATCTGACAGCCCTGCTGAGAATGGCTGCTCCTGTGAAGGAGGCCCCCAGCACAGCAGCAGGATTTAAGCTGGACATTGACCACATTGTGGCTTCATTTCTGGAAGAGAGATAGCACTAATGCTCTGTACTGCAGCTCTGAGAAAAACTGGATTTGAGCTGGCTGGCTGAACCGAAAACCAGAATGAATTTCCTTCTGACTTCACAAAATTGGATGAATTGGCTTCAGGTATTTTATTTTAAACCTTATAAATTCTTTTCTTAAATAGAAGTCTTGTCAAATGAAGTATTTTCAAAATAAAGTATTTAGAAAACGTCACAATATTTTGACTTCAAATCCTTGAGCTTCCACTGTCAATCTCGATTTGGCTTTACCACATGATTTAAGCTGCTCCAAACAGCATTTTTCAGCAGCAGCAGCAGCAGAGGCAGAATGATACAATTTAACAAGTCTTGGTGCCTGTCTTCATTTCCCCTGTTTGTTCAGAAGCTGCTTGGACCCGGCCAAGCCCCCTGCGCTGGGGATCCTGGAGTAGAGCTGTGAAGGTGACCCCTGATCCTCTTTTAGCCCTAGGGTTTTTTGTTTGTTTGTTTGTTTGTTTGTTTGTTTTTTCTGGAGTTTTATTTCCTTGCCATGTTTTGTTTTCTTCCCTTAGACCAATATTGGCTCCATCTTGGCATCAGTGAACCCCTACAAGCCCATCCCTGGTCTGTACAGTGTGGATGCCATAGAGCTGTACAGGCAGCACCGCCTGGGTGAGCTGCCTCCCCATATCTTTGCCACTGCTAATGAGTGCTACTGCTGCTTGTGGAAGCGTCACGACAGCCAGTGTGTTCTGATAAGGTCAGAAAGGGGGAATTGGCTGCTCTCTGGCTGTGTTACATGCTGCAGGTGGGAGGGCTGTTACTTCAGTTTGTCCTGGAGCTGTGAGTGCCATACATCTCTTCCTCCACAGTGGAGAAAGTGGAGCTGGAAAGACCGAGAGCACTAAGCTGCTGCTGAAGTTCCTGTCAGCCATGAGCCAGACCTCCCTTGGAGCCCCAGCCTCCGAGAAGAGCACGCATGTGGAGGAAGCCATCCTGGAGAGCAGGTGTGTTTTGCCTCCGTATCCGCAGGCATCACTTTGCAGGGCACTGCTTTCTGGGCGGTGCTTCTGTTTGGGCTGCGTGGGCCTGAGCAGGGACTAATACTCCAGCCAAGGCTAGGATTTCTGCACCCTTCAGTAGCTCCCCTGCCATGCCCACCCCTGAGCTGGCTCAGAAGTCACAGCACAGTCTTGGTCCCATATCTCCCATGGCACAGTGCCCTGTGGCCATGGCTGGAGGGAACGTGGGTAACATCCCTCCCTGTTGCAGGGCAGTGTGGGCAGCTAGAAACCTTCAGGAAAAAAATAGAAGCCCTTAAGTATGGTGCAGTCACGCTTCAAGACTTGTTGCGATTAGTTGTTGTTCTATAATCTGTTATAACGATTAAGTTCTGAATAATCGCCTATCTGTGCCTGCCTCAAGAGGAACCACGCAGCAGACAGATGGAGACATTTAAAAAGCCCATATTTCTCAGGGTAACAACTGCAGTTATTTTTTTGTTCAAAAAGTTGAGCATGACAACATCCAGGCCATGCTTGTAGGATCTCCAGGCTCCGTGCTTGTCAGGCCTTCAGTTTATTTTAAAATGGGTTGCATGGCAAAATGGAATATTATAATCCTGGATTCCATGTGTCAGTTTGAGTGGTATTTTTTCCCTGGTGCAAAAACCAAACTGTGTGGTAACTCACCACTGCCCATTTGTTGGAACTTCCTGAAGACTGGAAGGTGACCAACAGACAGAATTTTTCAACTCATCGCTCATCTGAAGTTTGATTATAGTTTTTTTTTTTTAATTTTTTTTTCCAATATATTTTTCTGAAGTGGATGATGTGACTCTCTTAGAATGATTTCCATCACCTCTGCTTGGAAATCATGTGGCTTGTATCAACCTAAGCAAGTTTTTAAGTAGTAAGACCAGGACCTGACAAATCAGTTTAGTACTGTTTGTTTGTTTGAAATCATTTGCCTGTAATTTTAAGAGGTTACTTGAATTGGCTTCTCTTTCAAAGAGGAAGCAGAAAGAAGAAAAAAAAAAACCAGACAGGTGGTTTAAAGCTACAGTGTTTGTCCTAGACAATGTTTCTGAACATCCTGAACAAAATACCAACTCATTTTGTAGGATGCTGCTGTATGAAGCACACAACCAGCTGGGGTCTTGCCATTTCTGAAGCAGCACTGGTGGGGAATGCCCTGAATGGCACAAACACCAGCTGCCCACACTGATCAGGGTCTGATTTAATTAAGTCAATCCCAAAGGTTTAAAATTGTGTACTGTGAAATGACAGATTGCACTTGCCATCTTTCCTTGCCCTTGAGCTCATCCTGCTTGTCCAGTCTGGTGCTTTAACAAATGAATCTCTCCCAGCAGTGCATGCTGTACAAATGGCAGAAGGCTGGGCACAGGCTTTGTTGTAACAGTATTGCATCACCAGTCCTGTCTTTGTTGCCTTGTTCCTTGCAGCCCAATTCTGGAGGCTTTTGGAAACGCCAAGACAGTTTATAATAACAACTCTAGCCGCTTTGGCAAGTTCATCCAGCTGCATTTCTCTCAGCATGGGCACATCCAGGGCGGACGAGTCACTGACTGTATCCTTTTCTTTGGTGGACCAGGAATGGCTGCAGGGAGTGAAGAGGAGGAGGAGCTCAGGGTGGGTCAGGAAATGGCTGGTCAGCATTTATTGATTATTTAGAAAGGTGAAACCATTCCAAGTCAGTACCTCCTGTGCAACAATTGGATGTAGAGGATGAGAGGAATTCAGAGCAGCAATTACAACTCCTCATTTTGGGGTTGCCACCTCCAGTGGACCTTGAAATCTTAATGAAGAACAGAAAAAGGTGGATGCAGTCCACTTACGTTGTGCCACAACAGTTTTTTTGTTTGCCCACATAGCCCTATCCCAAAGGCTGTGACACATCTTTTATATACACAAGGCAGCTAAAGCTGCATTTATTGATGCTGGTGTTCAAAGCTGCCGATCACTGCAAACCACACCAATTTCCAGTGGAGCAACAGCCAGATGAATTTACTACTGCTGTAAATAACAGGTTGGGATTGTTTAGTCTCTGCTCTTTGTGCTGTCGGTAGATGAAAGATAGTTGTCTCTTGCAGAAACCAGGAGATCTGATGCAAGACTTGTGTGAAACACAGGCTCTTGGATCAGAGTGACCTTTCTAATCTCTCTAGGTAGCCATGATATGGCTCATTCTTTGTTACCTTACCCCACCATTGTGCAGGTCCTGTGTTCTATCAGACCCTGCCCATTTATATGTCTCTTTGGCACATAATATCTCTGTGGAAAGGGAATAGGGAGAAATAGCCATATATAATTTGAATACTTTTTCCTTAACACGTGGTTCAGATTTACTGGAAAAGGTATGTGTCACCTCTACCGTAGCCATGGTGAAGCAGTGCCAGCACCGCAGCTGTCTCCATCCCTGGGAGCTGTGTGCAGACACTAGCTCTTCAGATGTCATTACCACAGCTGCCCTAAGTGAGGAAGAGGGTGGTGGATGCACAGGAGTTCCTGTATCTATTGGAGCCTGTTCTCCTGCCTTTGGTAAACACTGGGAAGTCCAGAGAGAGTCTAAGAAACATGTTTACTGAGGGGAAAAGGTGACAGCAAGTAACTCAGTTCCACAGAGTAGCTTATGGTGGTACAACTCCAAATGTCATCAACTGTGCTCTGGTTCAGTTTACTTTGGGCTCAGGAGCCTCACTGAGGAGCAGGGCCAGAACCTACAAGGTTCTGTTTCCCCACAGGCAAACTCTCAGTGAGTTATCTGCTTAGCAGCACAGCCACAGAAGGAAAGATCTTGATGTACATCTTGTTTAGGCAACATCATCTCTGAGCTGGAGGCAGACTTGTTGGCCCTGGAGATTTACTTGTATCCCATCTTCCCTCCGCCTCTGTAACCACAAGTGCAGCCTCTTCCTGCTGGCTACGCCTGTGTTCTTTGTTTCAGAACAGAGTGGTACACCAGAACCCTGGAGAGAGGAATTACCACATCTTCTATGCTCTGCTGGCTGGTGTGAGTGGGGAGATGAAAGGTAACTCTGTTTTCTGGGGTACTGCTTACACCCCCCTCCTGTCCAGCCTGTAAACCCTTGGTAGCAATGGGAAGTAGTGGGGACCGTGATTAGCGACAGGTACGTTGAGAAAGCACAGAAAATATTTTCTGTTCTTAGGCAAATTGTTCTTCTCTGTCTCCCTTTCTAAGCTGGCATCCCAGGCTGCTTCATTTCCACTGTTTGTAGTGCATTCCTACCTACTGATTATCCTTTTCTTCTTTCTCCATTGATCTTTCCTCTTTTCTTTTTGAAAAGGGAGATCAAATCTGTAGATAGTATTCAAGATGTTGCTGTGCCAAATATATGTGCTGAGACCTAATTCAGATTTTATGTTTTGCACTGTATTCCTTCTATGTAATTTTCAGTAATCAGTTTTTGGTTGCCTATCAGCATTGAGACCTGTTCAGAAATCTTACTGCGGCTCTCTGAACTGTCTCAAATGGTGTGAGTTTATTTAGAGGTCATTGCCCATTGTGTAGATAGTTAAAGTATATACACAAATTAAGATATACTTTTCTATATGCTTAACAAGATTGAATTTCAAATTTTTTTCTCTTTTTTCCAAGTCAGTTCCGTATTGAAATGTTCTTATGTGTCTCTGCAGGCAGACTGGGGCCTGACTGTTCAAAATCATTTTGCTTACCGTCTGCAAGCTTTGTTCCTGCACACCCTCTCACCCAGTGCATTCACTGTCTAGGTGTACCCTTTGAGCCATATGGAATCTGTTTAGATGAACATACCCATTGTGGTGGCTGTACCCATTGTTTTAAGAGACCAAGATAATAGAAGGAAAAGACCGTCTGCTAAATAAACTCTTGTCTCTCTTCCCCTTCTTCATTCACTGTTGCAGAGAGCCTCTCCCTTGCTGAGCCAGATACTTATCGGTACTTGAACCAGTCTGGCTGTGTGAGTGATGAGAACCTGAATGATGGAGAAATGTTCAGTAAGGTCATGGTGAGTTCTGTTCTAATCCTCCAGAGCTTCTAGGACACAATCTCATGGGCTAAGCATGCTGCAGGATCTAGACATCACAAACATAATTGATTTGCCCTACATTAAAATATGGTGTTCAGCAAACTCAGCTGTACCTGCTTAACAAGGCTCAAAGAGTGGTTTTAGTGTAGAGAAATGGGAGAGTCTGAGAAACAGTCAAAGATGAATAATAATTTATGAATAATAATTTATAATGATGGAGACTCCGAGGAATATGAACCTCACCTCTCTGCCCCTTAATGATTCCCAAGAGCTCTCTTCATGTCCTGATCCTGGAAAACACACTGACCGTTCAAAGGAGAACACGTAGGCCTAACGGTAGCATTCACCAGAGATGTTCTAGTTGTACCACCCCTGCAAATGGCATATTCTGAAATGCCACACAGATTTCAGTTGACATCTGTAACTTTACCAGAGGTCATGAGTTTATCAGGATGAATATGCAATTCATGTTTAGTTTGATGGGTGGCATGCCATCAGCCTGAGGGCTCTAGTAATGTAGATAGGCAGGATAGGCAAGGTGAGAGGAGGCAGCTTAGGATTTCAATAGCTCCTGCTTAGATGTGATTTAAAGGAAGGAAATATCTTCAATTCAGCAGAAAATTTCAATGGCAACATGTCATTTATACTTCAGCTGAGGAGAGGGCTCAGGGCATAAGTGTGGTGGTTCCATTGTACTTTGGCTATATCTACAGTCAATGCTGGCTGTGTGGTTTTGTGTAGACTGCCATGAAGGTGGTGGACTTCAGCACTGAAGAGATCAGAGATATCTTCAAACTTCTTTCTGGCACTCTTCACCTGGGAAATGTGGAGTTCATGACAGCTGGTGGGGCCCAGGTTACAACCAAAGCAGGTAAGTGGGACCCTCATGACTTGGTCAACCATGTAAAACCCCATAAGACCCCCAACCAAGTTCACTCGGCAGTTCTTTTTCCCTATCCTGTTCAACAATGCCTTTGCCAGAGGATTCCCTGCAATTTAGCCTTGCCTATGTTGCCACAGGAGGAATGGCTTCAAGCACCAATACGGTTTAGTTGGGCTTCAATACTCAAACTGAGTCCAGTATCTCACAAAAGAGCAATAAGAAACAGGAGCAAGGATGAGTTTTAGTTTGTAGCAGAAATGCTAAGTCACAGCTTGAACCAGTGATTGAACACCTGGAAAGCAGAGCCAACCCAGGGAAGCTCAGGTGCACGCAGTGCACCTGAGTGACTGGAAGAGTTGGAGCCAGGATCCACCCCTTCCCAAAACTCATTTAAAGTTTGGCAGTGGAGATAAGGGTATCTCACTGGAGATCTCTGTATGCCTGAGGCTTTCCAAATGTAAGCAGATTTTCTTCCTTTGTTTCTGTGTCCACAGCTGCCTCGTTTGGGCAGCTGAAGGCTTTGCCACCCCATTATTATCGCTATATTTCCCATCACTTTACAGTGTTACATAGATAAATCTATTTCAGCTTTTCCTCTGAAGCTCCTGCCAGTCTGCACTCTGTAACAGATAGCCAGCCTGAGCTGGGCTGATAAAGTGAGTTCCAAGATAAATAGAAGTAATGAATATACATCATGAATGCTTTAAGTCTAAAATTAATTTCCTTTCTCCTGGACATGCAAGCTTAGCAATCCCATGCTGCACTATTGTGGCTTTAGGAAAATGTATCTTCCCACTCAGTGAATGTTTTGCTGGTGCTGAGCTTTACCCAATGTTCTGCCCTCCCTGTTGTCAGCAGAAAGGCTGACTTTAACGAGTGTATGTCTGCAGCCCCTAATGAGTATTGATCCTGTTTTATAGTAGGTATGTGAGCATGCAGCTTCAGGTGTGTCAAGGAGAATTGGGTAAAGGGTTTTCTCTTGCTGGGGTTTAGTTGCTTGCCTTAGGAAAGCCCCTGGGAATTTCATGCTGAGCTGAAGAATGTGGATACCTTCCCCTGGTGGGGATCCATGCAGGAAAAAAATGTGTGTCCATCTTTCTTGTTAGTGCTGAACATTGCCAGTGACCTCCTGGGCTTAGATGCCTTCCAGCTTTCTGAAGTCCTGACTCAGAGATCCATGATTCTGCGTGGGGAAGAGATCAGCTCCCCTCTTACTGTGGAGCAGGTAAGTATTCTAGTGTATTATGCTCTACTTTTATGTTTTCCAGGCTTTCTATCATGCACTCAAGTTTAGAGTTTCATGTTACACCCACTCAGCTCTCAGCTGTGTCCTTCAGTCTTTTCCCCTTAGCAGTAGCTTAGGTCACACCATTGCCTCTTCTGCTTTTCAGGCTTTACAGGGCAGGCAATGTATAGTACCAGTCACCTTCAGTCACCAGGAATTGGTTGTGCTCCTATTCTGCAGAAGTTGCATCAGATGCTTTGTGGTTATTGCATGCACGCATGCTTCTGCCTTGAGAAACTCCTAAGTTATGTTGCATTTATTGGAAGGCAAAAGCTGATACCAGGTGTTAAGCTGTTGCCCTGCAGTATCTTCTTTGTGCATCCACGTGAGCAGAAGGACTCACCAAACTTCTGTGTATTGTCTCCAAACCTGTACTGCCCACTGGAGCCAGTCCTGCTCATCTCACATTTATCTGGCTTGCTGCAGTGTTGTTCCTCCCAGCTGTAACTTGTAGTGTCACTGGTCACTTGAGGGCACTCTTGGTGTTCTAGGTCCATGCATAGATAACTGCAAAATCATCTGTTGCCTTTAATAAAAGGGAAGACACTGGGAAATGAGGGTTGCTGCTACTGGGACAAAATAAGTATTGCATTATAGCAGAATAAGCATCTATAATGGAAATCTTGGGCAAGCACAGACAGCAAAGGGTTATTGATCCATCCCATGTGCTGGCAGAGAAACCAGTGTTTCTGGGCTCTGACAGATGTCAGTCCAACCTTTCTTCTGATTTCCAGCCAAAGGAGTTTTATGGCCTCTTTAAGTACTCTTGCTCCAGCTGCACTGGAGACTGGAGCTGAAAAACGGCCTTCAGACAAGGACAACGTTCCATATCCCATCTCTTCACTTTACAAGCTTCAGTTTATGTGAAGTTTTTCACTTTGTATTGTTTTCTAGAGTAAACAATTAGATTCCTTCAATACTTGCTCATAAGTAATTCTATAAACATCTTCTTTTTCTGCTATAAGTGGATGCTATGGCTCGTGGGCCATTGCTGTGAGCCTGTTGCACTGACCAGCAGCCCTGTGGGCCTCTACAAGTCTTTAGACCCCATGTGCTGTGCTCACCTCTTCCTACTTGTTGTTGCGGGAATGTAGTGATGCTGCTGCCAAGGATTTCTCCTTCTGTAATGGGCTTGCTGCCCATCTGAGCTTTGACATTTCAGTGGGTTGAATGGATGAACCCGCCTGAAGGCGGACAGGGCTGGGAGTGTGAAAGAGGCCTTTGAAAATCTCATGCTATGTTATGGGGGAAGCAGCTTTGCTATGTAACTGGGTGGGGAGCTCTTGGCTCTACTCACATTCTGCAGCCAGAGGTGCTAGAGGGCTTGGGGCCCTTCCCTGTCTTGATGTGTGAGAGAGACCACCTGGTGGAGAGAAAAAATACCTGGAGAAGGCTTGCACGCCTGCGCTTTGAATTATGGAGAAGAAAGGTTGCTGTGCATCTTAGACCTTGTGCTGCTGGAGAACAGATGCTACCCCAGAGGAGAGAGGAGGAGAGTACTAGCAAGACTGGGAGGAAAGGAGGATCCAGCTGGTGTGCCCCAGGAGCAAGCTGAGGGGCTAGGAGGACTCAAATTCATCCAGCCAAGATCTTTACCTTGGGTCTCTCCTGGCTCCATTCTCTCTGAGATTATTTTCTTTTGTTAACCCTTCTTTTTGGCCTCCTTCCCAGAAACATAAGGCCCAGTTTCTTGATCTGAGTAGCCTGTGTGTGGAAGCCCAGCATATGATCAGCCTCTTACATTGTGGTTCTGTCTCGTGGCCCTCTGTTAATTGAAGGATTTGGGGCACGCCAACTTTTATTTAGTCCAAGAGCTATCAAAAAGCACAACCAGCCCATTCCAGTTACTTCTGTTAGAGAGTTCAGAAGTTCAATTTTGGACATTCACCCCCACACTTAGACACAATTATCCGTTCCCTGTTAGTGTTTACAGTTTAAGCTCTTTTTTTCTATTGGTTATGATCTCTGCATGGGATGTAGGATCAGTTCCAGGAAGGTCTCTCAACCCACCCCTTCTGGGGTACAAGGGTACTGAACTGAGGTATCAGGATGTTCTGTCATTTTGTGCTGTTCTGTCTGTCACTGCAAATACTGACTCAAGTGGCGCAGATGACCGCAGTGGGCTCTTAGTTGTGAGTTATTTTGCCACCTACCCTTCTCCAGCACCTGCTCCAAAATATATAGAGATTTTTCTGCTTCCTTCAGCCTCTCAAGCTCAGTTACCTGAAGGTCAAACATGGTACATCTGTTTGTGTCTGGACTATTTGCAAACTTGTTGACTGTACATATAAATCCTGCACCATGTATGATCAATACAGAGTCTGAAGCATCAAAAGAGGAATGGAAGCATCTGAAGTCCTGTAGAGATTCTTGGTGCCCCTTTTGACTTCTGTTCCACCTGTGACTTATTGTTCCCTTCTGCATTTACAGGCAGCAGACTCCCGGGACTCCCTCTCCATGGCACTGTATTCCCAGTGCTTCTCATGGCTCATTAGCAAGATTAATACGAAGATCAAAGGCAAGGAAAACTTCAAGTCTGTAGGCATCCTGGATATCTTTGGCTTCGAGAATTTCCAGGTCAGGATTTTGTCTTTTACTAGGTTTGTTGGTTTTGGAGAGGTCAGCTGATGCAGGGAGGATGTTCTGTAAGTTTGTATCCTGGGAAGGATAGCGCAGGACATTTAGGACTTGTCCACTGTCTCTTTCCTCTGGGAGAGGCGAAGTCTGTTCAGCTGCCCATTTTTGGTACCTGTGTTTGTGCAGACTGATGTTCAAGGTTTCAAGGTTTGTGACACAGACTCTAAGCAGATGTAGGTAATATTACTTCAGTGCTACTTCATTATTACCTACATCTGCTTACTTTCTACTTGTATGCAAAGTAAATGTACAGTTCTTACAAGTACATTGTCTGGTTACGTCTGTTTTGCCTGTTGCTGAGAATCTAGTGTGTAATGCTCCTGGTTGCAACTGATGAGGAATGTATAGTGAGCAAATATTTAGTGACTGCTTAGACATTTCACAGAAGAGAAAGCCCAGTGACCTAACCTTTACAGAACAATGTTTCTTTGAGAAGAAGAGAAATGTGATTGCCTTTAGCATCCTTTACTACCCTTCAGGCCCATTGCATTAACCAAGCATGAGCTACAAAAGCTGCTCTCCTGATGGGCCTCCCCATACTGTCTTCCTTGCATCCATCTGACCCTCTTGTCCCCATGCCCTCTGGCTTTGTTCCAGGACTGCCACCTTCCCTGTAGCTGTTGCAGAAGATACGTTCTTGTCCCTGAACTTAAGTTTTGAAATCTTTGTTTCTTCCCACAGGTGAATCGTTTTGAGCAGTTTAACATTAACTATGCGAATGAGAAGCTCCAGGAATATTTCAACAAGCATATCTTCTCCTTGGAGCAGCTGGAGTACAACAGGTGACAAATGGAGGAGCAGGGCCTTTATTGCTTTTGTGGGTGGTAGAAAATAGGACTTTATTCCTCCTTTGTGCTGTACAAGCAGGAAATGCAGCTGAGTCTCAGTGCAGCCCTGACTTTGGGTGCATCTCTAAGTACCTTCTGTGTGCTCTTTGCCAGCATAAGTCACTCGTCTCCAGGCAAAAGCTGTCTGTCCTGCAAGATTCTGAACCCTCTCCTGTTATCAAATGGTGACCCTCTTGAATCTGAGTCTAGACTCAGAAAAAACTCTGTTTAAGCACTGACTTTTGCCTGGCTCTCAGTCTAACCAGCAACCCTCCCTAACACCCGAAACACTGTCCAAATCTATTGCATCATGGTATGGGTCTCCTGAAAGTTGTGACCCTTTACATACTAGACTCCTTTATTAGACATGTAAAATCTTTGTCTTGATAGTATGTCTGAGCACACAGTTTTTCCTATTCTATGCCTTTCTATTTGAGCGCACTGTTTACAGTCAGGCTGGTTGTTTCTGACTCTTGCTGAATATAGGATCATAAGAACAGTTGCATTAGGTTTGTCAAAAGTCCTGTCCTCTCTCCAGCATCAGCTGAAAGTGTATGTCTAAAGGAAAGTGAAAGAACAAAGAATCATGTCAGATACTTTTTCCTAGTGTTTTCCCATTTTCCTTCCACTTTTTCCTTAAGATGTACCATAGTTGACTGTGGTCTCATGTGCCTAGTGACTGGCATTCAGTACTGTCCTGTTCCATGAAGTTCCACAGTCTTTCTTGAAACCCATGTCAGTTTTCAGTGGTCACATATGGTGTGACAGGAACTCCCAGACTCATCCACTTATTGCACAAAGAACAACCTTCTTTTGTTTGTTGTGACTCCCTCTAGTTCTTGAGTTAAAAGAGCAAACCATCAGCCATTGCCCATTCCACTTGCGTGCCTATTTGTTATCAACCTTTATTTTGCCATGCCCTCATAACGTGTACTTTTGCAAAATAGCAAAACAAACTTTCAATTTGTTGAAATGTTGAAAACTGTAGAAAGTCCAGTTGCTTTTTCTCAGCTGAGTAGGAAGGTCTTGAATTTTAAGCCATTAGAACGTGTGGCCTTACTTATTAGTAACTTTGGAGATGATTTACCTAAGGTGATGTTGTTAAGCAGATGGATTCTTGGTGTGCAAAATGTAAATTCTGTGATGGTAGATGGGTAGATATGACAGCTCTTTCTGGTCTAGAGATTCCAGTGCTGTGAAAATGTCTTTTTTCCTCAACAAGAAGATTTAAATCAGGCTGTTTCCTGAGCTTAAAAGGCATGGAACCTTCTACACAGTTGTTTTTCTTCTGCGAGTTTCATGTTAGATTGTATTTTGCAAAGTACCTGAGATGCTCTAGATTATTGCAGTTTCTAGAGGAGCCTGCTAGAGAAGTGCTTCATTCCTTGCTCTGAAACAGAAGCCTTTATGTTTGTGAATGAAGCAATTGAGTAGGGTCAGTGAGGGCAAATGAGAGCAGCCGTGTAAATGGAGAAGCTGAATAGGCAATTCATGAAATTCTAAAGATTACAAAACTGCAAGGCTATTTATGTTCTCAGGCCAACTCCACTCTTGCAGGAAGCTCGTGTTGAGAATGGTATCACTGCGATAAAAGATTACTATAATTTTTTCTGATGATTACATAGAAGTTTAAATTCCATGACTGAACTTTGGGAAGGATGAGAGAATTTTATTATTGACTACTCTTCAAGTTATTGTAGGGTGGTATGATTAAAGCTCATTATTCACAGTACCTGCTCTGCTTCTTTCGGTTTAGTAAGTAACTCTGTGTGTGTTGTCATTCAATTAGACAAGTGATCGGTGACACCTGAGACAACTTGACTCAGTGGTGATTGCACTGATTCCAGAAACTTCCTTCAGCTCTGGAAGGTCTTAATGCTCTCAGAAGTAATCCAAGAGGCCTTTTGGTAAAAATACATAACCTTTCTGACACACACTGCAAGCATTTAAAGCTGTGAGCTGGTACTTTTTTTGTTGAAACAATGAGGTAATCTGTTTCATTTAGGGGGTAGATAGTTTTTCCCATTCTTAAGAACTGTTTCTGTTTTGCTGCTCCCAGTTGTTGGTTACAGGTTTCTGAATGCTTAGGATCTGCAAATATGACACATAGGCTGGAGGCTTGTAGGGAACACCTTCACTGTCTTAATGCTAGCCTTCACCTGGATGGATGCTGTATCAGAATGTCAGTAAGTAGCTTCACCTGTAGTCTTCCTTGGGCGCAGGAGAGCCCAACTACTCCTCAGTCCTGGGAAAGCCATTTTCAGCTGTTTCTCTCCTGCAGCTCAGAGTATTGGACCTTCCTTTTCACATATTTTTTTTGCTCTTGTCTGTCAGGGAAGGGATAAACTGGGAAGCTATTGACTGGATGGATAATGCAGAGTGCCTGGACCTTATTGAGAAGGTGAGCAACGTCTGGGACTGATTACAGGGATCACAGTGGTGATTGCTGATTGCTTTAGGGTCATTCACAGGGGCTGTTGATTTTAAAAACAAGTAGTTGCTTAGATGTTCTTTCCCTAATGACCCACCAGAAGCATGATCTCTTTTAGTCCTGGTGCCAGCTCAAGAAAGTGTACCCCTGCTTGTTGGTGAGGGTAAGCTTAGAGAGAGTGTTGTAATTTGAGATATGGACTGGAGTTTAAGTAAAACCTTCATGTGATTATTTTTATTTTTAATAAATAATCTCCACTTCTATTCAGATTGATAAATGTGTTAACTAGCCAGAGTTCTGCTTTCAGCTTGAGTTTTGCTGGATATAACTCGTGGGTTATTGCTCATTGTGTTGTTCAAATCTCTGTTTCTTGGCTTGATGCTGTGTAGTTCAGGCTTCTGCTGTCTGTAAAAGCCTGTCTCTTGTTTGGCTGTAGAAACTGGGTCTACTGGCTTTGGTGAATGAAGAGAGTCGATTCCCCAAAGGCACAGACAACACCCTTCTGGAAAAACTTCACAGCCAGCATATGGTAAGTAAGAAAATAACCCGACAGGCAAATGATCAGTATGTTAGCCCCATCAGCATTTCAAAGCTGAAAGTGAAGGTTTTGTTGATGTAAAGTATGTGCTTTGTGCAGGAAATTTGAAATGCCCTAGGCTCGAGTCTGCAAGTGTTTAATAAGGCTGTGCTGAACAAAAGTAATAAGTAAAGGAACCTGCAGATGGTTTCTTGTGCACAGAGAGAGGGAGTGTGCATGCTGCAGACTGTGGGTGGAGATCGGACTTTGTGGCTTGGGATGGAGGTTGGGCTCTTCTGCTCTGTGATGGGACGTGGAGCAGCACCGCGGGCACAGGATGCGGCTGTGTGCCGTGGGTGGCTTTCTTCTGCCAACTGACTCACAGTAGCCTGCTCCAGAGCACGTCATATCTATCTCCTGGGGCTGGGGATGGTTTTTGCTTCATGACTTTTAATGGAAACTCTTATTGTTCCTAATTAGCTACATTCTTTCCTCCTCTTTCTTGTGTTCTGGACACAGGAGTAGGAGGACTTTTTCCTGCAGGTCAAGAAGTTGTCTTGGGGACACAGAATCCACAGTGAGATCATTGATAGCAATCCTATCCTCAGTACAACCAGCACTCTGTTCATCATTGTAGACAGAGTCATAATAGACTGAAAACAAAGCAAATCTAACCCTGTAGCAGGCACTTACAGAATAAGTCACTACTTTAACAATAATAGTGTCGGCTGGTAGGTTACCTGCTCCCCTTACTAAGGCTTCATTCCACCCTGAAAACATACTAATTTATATCCTTTATCAAACTTTTTTTTTTGTTGACATAGATGCAGGTATTCTCATTTTTTTTTCTCATGAATTTTTTGTACAAATATTTCTTTTCTTTAGGCTTAAATGGATGCCTTCAATTCAGTCCACTGTGGCTTTTCCCTTATACTAAGGGTTGAGGTATATAAGAATGCCTGATTTATCTTCTCATTGTATTTTGTGTATTTTAATATATCACTTGTATTAATATATTGCTTATTTTGTATTTTCTTCATGAACTGTCCCTACATCTTCAGTCTGTCTCCAGATGGAGAAATTTCAAAGCTCCTCTTTCTTTCTGCTGTTTGTCTCCAAACTCCTCTAGGTGTTTTCCCTATTCTTTTCTGAGATAAATAATCAAACCAGAAAGCAGTTCCCTTGGTAAGAAGGTGCCTGTTTTTTGTACAGCAGCATGAGACTGTCAGTATTATTTTGCATTCTTTTATGCCCCACAACGTTTTGGTTGCTATTTTTGGTGATTTCTGTACATTGAGTGGCCTTCTCATTAAGCTGTTCATAGTGTCACCTCTATCTGCTTTGAGGAGATAGCAGTTAACGTGGAACCCCAGAGCCCATAGGAGAAAGAAGAACTCTCTGAGGAGCTGGAGTGCAGGGAGGAAAGAAAAGTGAAGTAGACAGTGGTCTGGAGTTTGTATTTTTAGAGGGCTAAATGTTCTTTATACTGATAAAGTGCCTGTGGTGGGCTGGAAGAACTCTGGAAAGTATCTGCATGCTTGCTGGAAAGCTTTCTGGACCTTAGAGCAGAAAAAGCCATCTTCTCTGTGTTTTCTTTGTGTCACAAAAGGGCTAAGGAAGAGGAGCATAAAGGCTGAGATTTAAGAAAATATGACCTCTGACTCTGGGATGAATAGCAGTAGGGGAGTTGGGAGAAGGAACTTGGAGAATTGTAGGCATGGATGAAACATCAGACCTAATGGCTTGGGGCTGGGCAAGTGTTTGGCAGGGAAATCCACTTGGGGTTACTAATCAGACAGACCCTGTGGAAATAATCAGAGTTGTAGAGAGCAGTAGCATAGATGTACCATGCACTTGCCTTTTTCTTACTCTGCATAGCCACTGCTGGAGGCAGAATGCTCAGCTGGATGGATCACTGATCTCAAGTAACGTGGCTGTTCTTGCGTGTTTAAGGGTTATCATGTAATCCAAAGAAGGGAGTGGGGGGGTCTAGAAGAGCTAGTGAGAGAAAGGAAAATGAGTATGGAAAAAGAAGAGAGGTACAAAGAAAGATGCAGTATAGAAGAAAATAGGAGATTGTTATGTACCTCTTTTGACAAAGAAAAGACACATAGGAGTTCTGCAAAGCTGCCATCTTCCCTGCATCCTGATCCCATGTACTGCACCACTTGGTTTGTGTGGAGCTGAGATTTCATGGGTGTCAGACATGCAAGAATTAACATTTCATCCATGGCATGCCTGCCCAACCTTGATTCTGCAAGCCCTTGCTCACATGAGGAATGCCTTGAAGGGCTGTTTTTTTCCATCTTATTGGAATAACATATTTGCAATGTAGATGCAGACAACTGAGGCGCATTTGGTCAGGCTCTGCAATAACTAAGGTCCTTACCCATCTCAGCATTGTCATAGTCACAGCTGAGCTCCTGACTGAGCCTATTTATTCCTACAGTGACATTGCTGAAAAGCTTTTTTCCCTTTCATTTCAGAGCAATCCTTACTATGTAAAGCCTCGAGTGACAGACCATCAATTTGGCATAAGGCATTATGCTGGTGAGGTAGGTGTTCACAGTGTGTCTGTGAGATGCTTGCACCTGGGTGTGAGGTCATGGAACGTTTAGTTTCCTAAAATGAAGAATCTCTCTGAGCTGTGGGTATGCACCATACCAGAGCACAGGAGATGCAATGGGCTTGAAATAGCTTGTCATTTTCAATCACTATATCCTTCAATTGCATGCTAAGGAAAGGGGTAAGATTCTGCTAGACTCTCGTTTGCTGAGCAGTGGTAGCTGGGAGCTCAGGGCACTGTGTGGCACTGGTAATGTTTCCTGACACAAATGGAGTAGCTCACACCTTGCAGAGGATTTCCCTACTCATTGACTGCAGGCATATCTCTATGGCTGCTACACTTAGCTCCTGGCTTTGAGGTTGGCTTTTCTTGTTTATTTGTTTGTTTAAATTGATGGCTAAGAGCCACCTTCTTGTTATTAACTGCTGAGCTCTGGCACTCTTTCTTTGATCCTAAGAATTAAGCTCCTGAAGTGTGCCTGCAGCATTACTGTGTAGCTCTGCTGGAGGTCTTGTGTATGGGCATGCTAATGCAGAAAAGCGCTTGATGACTTGTACTGCCCTGTTCCAGCAGCTCTATCTTTGTTGCAGGTGCTCTACGATGTAAGAGGCTTTCTGGAAAAGAACAGAGACACCTTTCGAGATGACATTTTAAACATGCTTAAAGACAGCAGGTATATATGTCCCCTTTATGCTTGAAAGGAGCCCACATCTGTTGGACTGGACTAAACCATGTTCACCTAATAATCAGAACCAGGGAAAGAGTTTCTTGCCTTTGCTTGGTTTCCCCTCTGCTTGTTAGTGGGGAGCTCCTATGGTGTGCTTCACCCTTTTCCTGATCCAACCTGAACTGCTGCTGAAAGACTAGGCACTGTCCCCAGTATTATACCCCAAGCCTGCAATGTGACCTTAGAGAAATGAGCTGACTTAGACCTCGAGCAAGGCCTGCAAGGCAGAGATGGGACCTAGCAGAAAGAGAGAGGTGGTAGACCCCAGAAATGTTTGCACTGTGGCTCTGCCATGTGCCTCTTACAAGAGTCCATACAATTACTGCCTTTGATCTCCAGGCTGATGAGGCTGTTTCAGGATTGTGTCTGCCCTGCTGCAGAGTTTGCACTGTGAGCAGCGTCGACACAAACCTGAGGGAGCTGAGAGAATGAGCTGCTCTTGATTGCCTTATTCAGACAGGAGCATCTGGGTAATATTTTATACAGGGCTTGAAGCCAGAATTGTGGTCACCATTGTCCAGCACTGCAGAAGGACTCAGGGTATTTCAGCAAGCCAGAAAGGGAACTAGAAGCAGTCATAACAATCACAGTGCTTGTGCCATTTTGTAAGAACCTGCTATAAGAGCTGTTCTGGAGGTGGAACAGTGCAGTGTAGATGGAATACCTTCAAGGTGCTTCTCACTGGGATGGGGCAGTACTCAAAAATGAGAGTCATCCTCTCACAGATGGCAGATGCCTTGTGTCTTTCTTTTCTTTACCCTTAGGCTAGACTTCATCTATGACCTTTTTGAAAGAGTCTGCAGCCGTTGCAATGAGGAGACACTGAAGATGGGCACCCAGAGGCGCAGGCCGACTGTCAGCTCCCAGTTCAGGGTAGGATGTTTTCCAAGAGAGCAGCAGGCTGCTGGGGAGGAGCAGATGGGTAAAGCGAGGCCTGCGGCCAAGAGGAGTCATTCATCCTCCTTTTGTGTCCAGCACTGGAAATGTGCAGGAATGTGGTAGAGCTAAAAAAAGACAGTGCCATTGCCCCAAGGATTTCTCTGCATAGTGTAAAATGTGAGATGTTAAGACTGAGCGGAGTGTTGGAGGAAAAGAATATCAATGATATTTTTTTTATCTGAAGCTCTTGAGGTTCTTTGATCTCTCATATTGGTTTGGTGTTTCAACTTAGTGTGTGTGTCCTGTACACGCTGCATCTTTCACAGGCATAATGTCAATCCCAATAAAACCTTGTTGGGCAGACCCTGCAAGTATGGAATCTACCCACCAAGACTGTCTGTGAACTCTAGTGAATTTCAAAGTGTTGATTTCCTATATTTAAAGTATGAAAGGCATGTAAAAATAATTTGAGTCAGCTATGAAGCTCAGAGAGTGAGGGTGGCCATGTATGCAGTGCTATGGCAAGATGTGGGTATGTTTTGGGTGGGAAGGGGCAGCCTCGGTTTTTGAGGGCAGGCTCAGTAACATCACTGATGTCACAGTAGAAAAGTTTTACTCTTTTACTTGGTGAATGTGATATAAATTAAAAACAAGTTTTGGTAGACAGAGTCAATGGAAAATATCAGGAGTGGGGGGGCTGCGTGAAAAATGTATCGCATCAAATGTACCCCTTTCTCTCCTGTAGTGACCCATCCCCTGGGTTTTGTCTTGATGCTTTTTAGGATTCTCTCCATTCCCTGATGGCAACACTTAGCACTTCCAACCCGTTCTTCATCCGCTGCATCAAACCAAACACTGAAAAGGCAAGTCCTTTGTGCAGCAGAATGCATGTGTGTGGTAGAGGCACCTGTGAGCACTTGCAGCAGTGCTTGCCTAGAATAAAAGCAATTCCTCCTTTTCATTCTGCTTCTCCTTCTAGTTGTTCTATAGTTGAAGAAAGATATGTCCTCGAACTGATAATCAGATCAAAAAACCTGTATTCTGAATATGGCACAGCCTTTCCCACCTCCTCCTGAGCTTGTACATCCTGGAAGGTGAACCAGGCTTGTACAGAGCCCAGTGCTGTGGTAGAAGAAGCAATGACTCCTGTTTGTGGTGCCTGCAGACCATTTGTTCTGGAATGCACAGTTTGTGTGGTAGGAAACATCTCCTGCAGCTCCCTGGCTCCAAGGCAGGGGAGGTGGATGCTTAGTGAGCAAGTCACTGTGCTTAGAGACAGGCTGGCTCCCGTTGAGCTGTGAACCATGGCAGGAGGTTCTGCTGCTAAATAGGTTGGGTGGGGAGCCCTGAGCTGATCGTTTTCTTTGTGTGTTTTGAAACTGTGTGATACAGCAGAGAAAAGCCTGCTGGGAGCTGCATGCCAGAAAGAAATCTGCTGTTTGTCTTTGGTTTTGGCAGTAAAAGGCTGATGGGGTCTTCTGCATGGCTGTGAAGATATCTGAGTCAGAGTTATGCGTTTTGTATGTGTTAATATATTATATCATTGCTCTGCTGCTATGAGCTGACAGCGACTGCACTCTGCAGACCTTTTTTGCAGGATTTGCCCCATTCCCTTTTATCATCACTTTTCCTGTGCCACGAAGTGGTGGGAGGTTGCTTTCCCCATGAGCCGACATTTCCCCTTTTTCCTTGGCACGTCCAAATAAGCAGAGTTAACTGTCTAAAGATGGATATGCAGGCTGCAGCTACCTATGCTCACAGCAACTGTGCAGGTCAGCAAAGAAGTAATACCAAGGTAACATTTTGTCTCCTGTTTTGTTTTTGAATCTGAATGATAACATAGGCACCAAACCTCTTCAATCCTGATGTGGTTCTCAATCAGCTCCGGTACTCAGGGATGCTGGAGACAGTGAAAGTCCGACGAGCAGGTTTCCCTATCCGACGCCTTTTCCAGGACTTTCTCAGCAGGTAATTGCTAGCATTGTATCATTAGCTGTAACAGTGCCAACACATATGACTTTATATGTTTCCTTTGCCATTACTGATCTGCATCATTTGTGTGATGTTTTTGTAAGCAGGCCCTTATTAACCATATCCTAGACCCTTTTAAGTATGCTTTTTGTAGACTGCTAGCATTTAGGGTAAAAGAACAAGTGTTCAGGTTGTTTATAACTTTGCTACAGGTTTGGTGCCATGATCCTGTGAAAACCAGCTGTTCCAGTATGTAAAGAGACCGTATCAAGCTTAAGACCTTAAATCTGGCAGGCTGAAGCAAATGTTAATGGCAATATCGTTGATGGTTAATATTGAAGAGAGTAACTTCTACTTTCAGTTGTCTGTACCCAAAGGGTTTCTTGAAGTTTAAGGCTGGAAGAGACTATTGAGCATTGCTTCCTTTGTGTTTTGGAATGTTACAGGTAACCCTTATATGGAACAAAATATCTTCTGCATGATGAAAGTGTACGCTTCAGAAAGATGGTCATTCTTTATTGAAGAGTGCAGTTGAGTTAATCTTCTATTACTGGATTGCAGCAATACATACTAGTGTGGTATGAGCAGAGAAACAGATTGGAAGGGAGATTTCCAAATGAAGAAAGGAGGTCCCAGCCAATGGAATCATGTTAATAGATGGGATGGAGGTGTAAGGACTAGTGTCACACATAATCTTAATGAGACTTTGTTTGTTTCCTAGGTACAAGATGCTTGTGAAGGTACCAAGTTTCTCAGACAACAGCAAGGCTATATGTGCAGGCTTTCTTCAGGCCTATGACAGCAGCAAGAAAGAATGGCAGCTGGGTAAAACCAAGGTACTTTCATCAGTGTGGGGCAGGGCTTGGCTTTGTTCAAGCCACAGGGGGATGTGATTGCATCCATTGAGATTTTTTTCTGGGAAATGGTATTCAAATGCTTGTTCCCACTTGCTTAACTCAGATTTTCCTCTCTTCTGGTGAATGCTTAACACTTCTGGCATAGCCTTTGTGGTAGTGGTATTTCTTTTTCTCTAAACAACCACCTGGAAATGTACTGTTATCTTTCATGTGATAGAGAGGACCTGTGGGACTCATTCTGAGGTGTTTTCGATCAAGCTTTGAGACAGCTTCATAAAAAGGAGGTCTGAGGCTTGTGAGGTACACTGCTGTAGAAACCTGGGAGTGGGGATCTGCCTCTAACACAACTCTACACATACTCCATTAAATTATTTGAAGAATGTGACAAGATAGATGGTGTCCAGTGCAGACAGCATTATAAGCAGTGGGTATACAGTCCATATCTATAGCAAATGTGGTCCACTTTCCAAGGCCTTCCTTTGTATGACTGCGGTAATGTTCCAGAAAGTTTACTCATTTTGGTGTACTCCCAGCCTGTGATTCAAGTGATTTCCATCATTGATTTGGGAATCTGTCCTCTCCTCCCTGGCCTCTGCAAACTCTCTGCAAACTGAGAACCATTTCAGTCATTCTTGTCCCTAGATAACCCGTGCTGCTTGGGTAGCTGCCATTCTCCAAGGACTTGAGTGTTAAAGCCTGTGTGGCATGTGTGCGTGCTGCAGAGCTGCTTTGTGGAAGGAAAGGAGTTGCTAGAGCTGGTAAACAGGGAGCCTGAACTTTCTTCCTAGTATGACAAGGGATAGAATATGGCTTGATGAAGAAAAGAACCCTGATTTTTTTTCCAAAGGCTTTTGAATAAGGGTAAAGTGAAGCTACCAGCTAAGGGTATGTGGTGAAGGTTCTCATCCTGGAGAGAAAGTCCCCAGTGTCCCCTCAATGCCTCTTTGGCTGCTCTTGTACCCAGGTGAGATCTGCCCTTGGGGTATGGAGTTGGATATAGTGTTGCAAAAAGGTGTGACAGGCCTAGGGGACGTAACCTAGGAAGGAGTACAAGGGGTGGGCTAAGAGCAAGGTTTGTAAAAGGGAGAATACTTCCTGCAGAATGAATGGAAGGATAATTATATCCCGTGCAATTGTTTGGAGGAGGAAGGAAAGGACTCTGTGAATTAGTGCAGGGGATTGTGAAGCTTGGGAAAGGAAGCGGGGGAGGAAGGGCAGGATGATCTTTGTGTTTTTCATTGAGAATAGAGCAGCTGCTGTGCTGGCAATTGTCAAATCAATGTTTATGAAAGCTATTAATGCAGGTTCAATCCGGTGGCGTGGCAGAGGTGAGGGTTTGGATGCAGCCATGACAATGGAAGCAGCAACTCCTGCGTCCCTTTCCTCTGTGCTTATACCTTCTGTTGTACTCACCTGTACCTGCAACTCAGCTTTCCTAAGGCTGCTTGATGCAGTAATTAATCCTTACAGTTTGAAAGCATTCACTTCCACCTGCTGATTTGCAGGGCCTGTTTGAACAGAGAGGTTCCTGTAGACAGTTTGGCACCCAGGTCACAGTGACCCACTTCCTGCACTGCTGGTGTTGTCCCCTAAGAATCATACAATCCCACTTACGTACACAGGTTCATACATGGCCACGTTTGGTGATCTACACCCAACCTTAGCATGTGGTTGCTGTTACACTTGAAATGTACGCAGCAAGGTTTTGTGAGGAGCACTGTGCTGGTAAACTTGGCCAGTGTACAACATGAGCAGATAGACAAAGCTACAGGCTATTGCTAATGGTTCATTCCTCAGATGAAAGCAGTCTCGTGTTTTCAGAAAGCACCTATGAATTATGACAGAGAAACAATCACCTTACAGCTATTCCTACAAAGTGTCCAGAATATTTCTGGATTCAAATTCACGTCGCTTTCATTACCCGCAGGAGGCTGAGAAAACATCCTGAACATGCCATTAGCTTTTAGACTGATGCTGTATTTATGCCACATGTTGTTTGAAATGAACTCTTCCAACTATGAGCTTATGCAGAGAACTCTGCAGGGTTAGGGTAGGGTCTTGAACTCTGCATGCTTCAAAGTTGTTTTTCCCCCTCCTTACTGGCATGAAGAAGTCTGTTTGCTAGCAAAATGCTGACAGACTTGAGTATTTTTGCAATCTGATGAAGATAATGGACTGAGACAATGTTTTGCTGGCTGCCTTCTTGAAATGGGTGACTGCTGCTTGGTTCTGGAATGCAACAGAAAGAGCAATCTCTGCCTCAAAGAAGTCTTTAAAAGATCATTGAGTTGACAGAGGGAGTGGATGTACAACTTTCAGGGAAGGATGCCAGCTTCATGGTTGGCAGTTCCCTGATAATGAACTTTCTTTTAAGGCTACCCACGGTTGTTTAGTCGTTACCAAACAGCTCATTTCTTTGGGCTGTCTTAACAGAAGTGGCTCCTCAGGAAAGAGCTGCATGCAGGTTGATAGGGAAAGATTTCAGTATGTGGTGGGCATGGCAGAGGGGGCAAAGAGACTAAATAGGTGATGGGGTCAAACACAGGGATGGAAGAGAAGGCAGTGTAGTTCACCAGGTACTGTAGTTGTGCAGTGATGAGTGCCAGCTCCCGGCCCGTGCTCGTGGCTGTGCTTTGCTAAGTGGGGCAGCGCTGCCCTCCCGCAGTGTGCCCTGTTGCCGGCCCTGGCAGGGACTGAGCCCGTGTCACCGTGGCCATATGGCAGTGGTGCTGCACTTGCAGCCTGTGAGGACCAACCGTAGCCAACTTTAATCTAGGCTCATGCTGCTGACAGCTCTGTGAGGGCTGCAGACCTTCTCAGCAGGCAATGCATGTATTTCAGCAACTCGCGCTGACCTCCCTGTAAGTCAGCTGATTTAAAGGAGCTCAGATACGTCAGGCCGTTTCCTGCAAGCAAGCCCTTATCTTGCTTTGTCTCTAAGATAGCGCTCCATCCCTCGTGCAAGCATTCAGTGCTGAGCAGAAGTTCGAAACGCAGGTGGCGGAGGATGCTAGGGAGAAACCAGCGGAAAGCAAAGTGCGGCCGCTGACGCTGGGAGAGCACTCCGGCGGGGCTCAGCTGCCCCATGCACGATGCGGCGCGGGACTTCAGCCAGGAGCCTCTCCCTGCAGCTGCTGGGGCTGAGCCGGGAGAACGGGGTATGCCCCGCTTCGCCCCTCGAGGGCTGTTCTGGGCCGCTGCCGAGCTCCCGGAGCCTGGAAATCTCAGCCTCCCTCGAAGCGCGGAGGAGCTCCTTCGCAAAGCACTTTCTCGTGGCAGCGGGTTGCTGCGAGGGGCTCGGGGACAGCTGACGGCCGGGAAAGGGTTAACGTCGGGCGCGGACTCTCCTCCTCCCTCCTTCCTCCGCTCCCTTTCAAGTCTTGACCGCAGAGGGCGGGAGGCGGGGGTTGGCTGCGGGGCCGCGCTCCGGCTCCGCCAAACTTTACGCGGTGCCACGAGCGAGGGCGGCCGGGCCGGGCCGGGGCGGGGCGGGGCGGCGGCTGCGGGCAGCCCCGGGCGCAGCGCTGCCGCGGCCGGGACCTCCCGGCTCCCCCGGGACTGACTTCTTTCCTCTCTTTGTGTTTCTCGAAACTCCTCCCCGCGGCGTCAGGTTTTCCTGAAGGAAGCTCTCGAGCAGAAGCTGGAGAAGGATCGGGAAGAGGAGTTGAGGAAAGCTGCTGTAGTCATCCGGGCCCACGTCTTGGGCTACATGGCAAGGTCAGTGCCGCGGGCTGCCTGGCTGTCCCTCTGCTCGCGTGCATCTCTCCCTTCTTCTCTTGCCGGCCCAGGGAGATCTGCTGGTTCCTCTGAATCCTCGTGCCCTCCCTCCGCTTCTGCAGGGTCCCGGTACCTGCTGCTCGCCCCGCTGCCACGTTCCCTCGCCTTCAGGCTCCCCTGCTCCACCTGCACGTGGGTCCCCTGCTTTTCCTTACTCTGATTCCTGCTCTGCCTGTGAACTGCTTCATCCCCGCTCGCAGACTTTCCCTGCCTGCTTGTCTCGTGATCTCCCTCTTCTTTTAACGAACTCTTCAGCATTGGGTTTTGGCCAGCTTTGCACCAGCGATCTCTTCTTGCCGCTCCCTTCTGCACCTGACCAGGGAGGGCTGGGGGAACCAACTGCTGGAGGACGGCTCCTCCTCTGCTCCTGAAGCCGGCCGGCAGCTGACTCCCTAATGGCTGTGGCATGCACGCTTAATCCCAGCGAGATGCTCTTTCCTGGCGGGTCTCTGCCCCTGACACCTGTCGGTCAGGGCTGCAGGGAGGTGGGCTCCTGGGCAGCATGGATCCTGCAGAAGCACTCTCATAGAGCCCCAAGTGGCTCATTCTGCGCTGGGAAATGCATGCGAAGAGTTGTGCCCTGCCTTGCCAATGTAGGGGCTTCTATTCATTAATTTATTTCCCCATAGAAAGACAAACGAACTAGTTCTGTTGTTTGTATATGAGGTTGTAAGTTTTCTGTGCTGGGACAGCACATTTGGAGAGAAGGGCTGGGATTAGCACAGAAATTAATTTTTCTGGGAAGTTGCTTCACTCACACAGGATTATTGCTTTGCTAGTTCCTTGGCAGGTGTCTGCTGCCCAGCAGGGCTGTGACAGAGGCAGTGGTGCTCCTCTTGACTGCAGATCCTGTGGTCTTGCAGCCTGCACAGAGCTGGATTCCTGTACCACATGTTGCTCCTCCACATCTCAAGAGCAAGCCACACTCCCCAGTATGGGTTGCAGGTTGAATTTCTGTGGGTTGGCAAGAGGATGAGGGGAAGGCCAGACAAGGGAAATGAAACTGGTGGTTTGTATGCAGCAGCTCAGGCTGAAGGGTGTCTGCTGTGGTCATGAGGGATGAGGGGACACTTCAGCTTGGCAGATAAGCAGGCAGAGCTGCCTGTAGCTGAGGAGGGTTTGGCACAGCAGGGAGAGCTTCTGGCAGATGCATTTTGTAGAAGTCAGAGTGCCCTTTCTGATGCACTTGTATCTGCCTTGGCAGAGGGTGCTAGTGCAGCTGTTCATGCCCCGCATGCAGGGCACAGGGAGGACAGAGGAAGCAGAGCTGGGGGGCTTCAGCCTAGGAGCAATCCGTCTGCAACTTCCCAACTCTCATCGCCTCTTTTCTTTCCCCTTCTTTTCTCCGTGCTTCCTCCCTTTGACTTGATGCTTATGGAAAAAGTGTGACCTCCGGGCACTGCTGTCATTAGCATTCCTCTCCTGATTTTCTCGATGTGTCTGACATGCAGGGAGGTGGCAAACTGTCAGCTTGGGTCCCTTCTGCCATTTGAAGAGGGTTTGATTGTCAGGAAGGGGATTCTGAGGTGTATCTTCCCCTCAGGGTTGCAGAAGGTCTGTGGGAAGGATATTTGAGAATATTGTGCTATTTCTAGCATGCTTTCGAGGACTGTTGAGACCATACAGGATTATTGTGACGTGCTGGCCCAAGCTTCTACGTAACACGTTTTCCTTCTGCAAATTCCAGTTTAGAGTAAAGATTATGATTTAAATAGTACCAACAATCGTTTCCCTCAGCAAGGTTTGAAAGTGTCTGAATATCTTTGATTGCTTTTCTTTATAAAGAAATGGTGGCTTATTTCCAGCCTGAATAGACTTCAGTTTATGGTCAATTAAATCTTGTTACATCTCTTGTCAAATAAATAGAAATGCTGCCCAAATGTGGGTCTCCTGTGGGCGCTTTGCTGGGATTAAGCTATTCTGGAACTGTTCCTCTGTTTCCTGCTGTAATAGAGCAAGCTCCTGAGATCTCTCTCTCAGTAAGCCAGGACTTCTGGGTTCATTCCTGCTTTGTCAGAAACCACTGTAGGGTCTAACGTTGTTCTTGAAATGGAGCTGCTAACACTGAACATGGGATAAAAGCAGCAGCACTGTCCCCTCTGGTGATGTATTTCTGCTTGCTAGTATACAAATCCTAGTCTCATTTTTCTAGAGCACTATACTGGGAGTTAGTATCCAGATGATGATCCCTGAATGATTCCTGAATCTTTTTTTGCCTTGCTGCTTCCTGTCATAGTCTCACATCAGGTGTGTCTGGCTTTTGATTCCTTACGGTTGTCTATTTCAGACTGTTGAATGTTTTCTTGGATCAAGCTTACAAATGGGTTTGGATTCCCATGTAATAGTAACCCCTTTGTTATTTGCTTGGATTGCAGATTGTGTACAAACTTCTACCCATGGCTGTCTTTGATAAAAGTGGTCAGTAATGCGGAGGCATGATTCTTTTATTTCGGTCCTACCATGGACCTAGCTCTTTGAGAGGTCTTCACACAAGTAGTTGCCCACAGAAGCCTACCAGTGGTGGGTGCAGGGCTAGAGAAGTAAGAAAAATACAAGTTATGGGTAAAAGTAGCTGAGGAACAACTTGTTTTATTCCTGAGCAGTACTGTTCCAAGTTCATTTTTCCACAGATGTGATAAGATCGATCATACTCTAGGGCATAAGAAACACCTAGTGAACGTTGCTTCATGTTGCATTATGTGTCTGGTTCTGTTTTAGGAAGAAGTACCGAAAGGTGCTAGCCAGTGTTGTTACAATCCAAAAGAACTACCGAGCCTACTTCTGGAAGAAGAGCCTGCAGCAGCTGAAGGCCTCTGCCATCATCCTGCAGAAGCACTGGCGTGGCCACCTGGCTCGCAGCTTATACCACCACCTGCGGCAACAGGAGCTCCGGCGGCAGCAGGAAGCAGAGGAGAGAAGGAAGCAAGAGAAGGAAGAACAGATCAGAAGAGAGGAAGAGGAAAGACAATGGCAAGAAGAGGAGGAGCGTAGGAGGAAGCAGGAGGAGGAGGTGAAGGAAAGGTACAAATGGTCTCTTGTGCTCATCATTTTTTAGTACTAAAGCTGCTGATGTGCAGAAGTGGGTCTGGGGCAATAGGTTTTATTGATTGGGCAGAGGTGCTTAATTTTCTCCTTGCATTCTTTTAAAGCCTGAAGGAAATAGCCATGGGAGAGGGTACCGGAGTCTATGGGTGTTAGTGTGTCCAGCAGCCTGGGTCAGGGTATTTGAAGGGCAGTGCACCTGTGCTGCTACTGCAGCTCTTACACTTAGAGTCATAGAATCATATCATTGTTTGACTTGGAAGGAACCCTTAAGAGCCATCTGGTCCAACTCCCTGCAGTGAACAGGAGCACCTTCAGCTCCATCAGGTGCTCAGGGCTCTTCCAGCCTGACCTTGAGTGTCTCCAGGGACAAGGCACACACCACCTCTCTGGGGAACGTGTGCTGGTGCCTCACCACTCTTGGTGAGAACAGATGTGCTCACCCTATTCTGGCTGCTGTACACCTCTCTTCAGGGACACATATGTGTCAGGAGGAGAAAGGAAAAACTGGTATGACAAAAAGACTCAGCCTGTGAGCAGGGGCAGTTGAGAATCTTGCACCTAATGCAATGTTTCCTGTTCACTCCTTGGTTACCTGCATCTATCATTAATTTTTATCATTATCAGGGTGTCTCCTGATAATCCTGCATTTTAAGAAGCATAGTGCATCCATTGTGCTATGATTAGATATGTTTGAAAAAGTGTAATTTTGAGCACTTCATGAATAGTTGATTATGTTTCTTATTATGGACTTTTATTATGTACTAGTTCTGAGGTTGGATCTTGGTAGTCTGAAATGTGTGACAAGCATCATAAAACTCCAAGGTCAGAAGCATGGCAGCAGGGAAGGTATTGCTTAGGTTTTTTACAGGAGGCTGCAGAATGGTGTATCTGCTGGGACAAAGCATTCAGTTAGTGACGCCTACAGTGAGCTGTTTGGTCAAGGAATTAGTTGAACATCACTGACAGCTCCATTTTATCATTGTGTCAGCTTTCAACAGCAGCCTCATCACAACACAAAACTGTACGGGTTCAGAGTGGCAGTACCTGGTTTATTGGGATCAAATGCCACAGACATGCTCTCAGGTCTGAAGTCCTCTTCCTGCTGTGCAGAGCTGCTCCCTACATGGTTTTAGATGGAAGGGTTTGTTTAGCTTATTATTTACTCTTTGTTTCTGCCCTTGCCTTCTAGCACTCAGCCCATCAAAGATGTTTTGAGCCAATGTTATTACAAAGAAATGGTAGTGTTTCTAGGAATCAGGAAAGCTTCTCGCTTTGCTTTCGCTTCCTACTTGGTCTCAAATGCCTTCATTCAATGAGTAGCTGAGAAAGGTACTGGAGGACAAAGTTGGGGAAATTCTGAACTGAATTGGCAAATTTGGCTGAGCAAAAAAACAACAACCAAAAAACAACAAACCAAGCAGAATGCACATGTAGAGACAGAATCAGAAAGACCATGATACATACTTCATATCACCTTTCAGCTGGTTATATCTCAGTTATTGTGTGTGCACTGTTAGTAAAAGGAAGACAAGGAGCAATTTGGTCTAATGTTCAGGAAGAACAAATTAGGATGTTTAGAAGGGAAAGCATTTGATGCTATTTTTATTTGTCTTCCCAAAAGCCTTAGCTGCTGTACAATTAGCACAGATGTACAATTAGCAAGGAAAGAAGCAGTTAGAGAACGTTCAAATAACTCAGATTACAAAGTTGTCATCTGGACTTGGTGAAATTAATACTTGGAAACTTTGGGAAATACTGGCTGAGGCAGTTTGAATCAGTAGCTCCTCTTTTTCTCCTGATTTGGAGTTTCCGTAAAACTGGAAAATTTGAAACATAATGACATTTTTAAAATGGAGAAGAGGAAGAGCAAGAAGAGCCAGGGGGTCATGGAGCAGTCAGCTTAACCTCAATTTCAGGGATACACTGAAGTGAATAGTGAAAGAAATACTTCTAAGTGCTTGATACAGGAGGTAAGATCCAGTGTAGGCAGTGAAGAGCAAACAGCATTAAAGTTGTCTGTTTCCTCCTGTAATAGTTTATGTCATATATTGTAGATAGGGAAAAACCCCAGAGAGTGGTCGGTATCTCAGCTTCAGTAAGGGCTTTGACACTGTGACAGCACTCTTAAGACACTGTAAGGAATATGGTTTAGTAGGCGAAAAAAGAGTATGGTTTGTGTTTTACCTGTGTTGTATTATAGCATTTTAATTAGTAAACAGTAGTAGTTATTTATTAAGAGACAACTTTTGAATGGGATTATTGTGTAGCATGTATCAATGTGGTTTTACTACAGTGTTACCAACCTAAGTTGGATGAGGAAATATGAGTGTCTTTGTTACATCTGTACAGAACTGTCGATATACAAGATCGTTTCTGTAATGTGCAGGTTGATGGTTCTGTTCTGTTTGTCCTTCATAAGCATTTGGTGCGCGTGCTGTCCCCTAGTTTCACCTGTCACAGTTTGGGAGCAGTGTGGCTCACCTGGGGATGAACGGAAAGCAGTAAGAAATGGCAAAGCTCCAAAACATGCAAGGAGCAGTTGAAGAAATTGGTGTGTAGACTGTAGGTGGTATTTCCTATTCGTTTTGAAATGGGGCTGATGCTTGCACCCTCACATCATTTGAGGCAACTGCTTAATTCCTGACTACTCCTAGATATTTTCAGTCAAGTTGGAACCATCTGGATCCCACTTATGTCAGCTTTCATCTGTAAACATTTCCCAGATTATTTGTGTGAGAGAGAGTGAGAGCTTTTGTGACTTGCAGCTGCCATGTAGAACTTGGCTGGGAAAAACCATAGGGCCTGGGAAGTAAATATTATTGCCCTCCTGTTCTGCATGAGACTGGATTACAGATTTGTAGGTGACCACTGCCAGTGTGAATGTAGCTGCACAGGGGTTTCTGGCTGGCAGTCTGCCTCCAGCTGCATCCCATTCCTTTTCCATTCGCGTGACCCTGGTGGTGGTCAGGCTGCTAGTTCAGCTGCCTGTAGCGTGATTGCTCTGGAAAATCTGGTCATAGCTTTTGCTTTTTGATCTGGATGGAGACACAGCAGCGTGGGATAGTTTGTTTTCTTCTGCCCCATGTTTACTAACAAGCTGACATACAGCCTTTACTAGTGAGCTAGATTTTGCTTGCTGCTGAGAAGTTATAGGAGCTGGATCTTTACTAAATTGTGAAAGCTTTTGAATTGGTCTTACAACAGGCACTTTAGCCCTTATCCTTGGAGGAATGATGTGTCCATCCCCAGAAGAACTGGAGCTGTCTGACTGTTGTGTTTTTCTTTCTTTTTTTTTCTTGTTTTCCTCAGAGAAAAGGAACAACTGAATGCTCTGCTCCAGGTGGCTCGGGTAAGTTTAGCAGTTATTCTTTAGATATGGCTTCTCTGAGTGTCTGTGAAGGGTCCTTCATTGCCTATGCTTTGCCTGGGGCTAATGTCCTTATTGTGGCAGCCCTGCTTATAGAATAGGCTCTATTCACTCAAAACCTGCAGGTGATTGGCTTTGGCAGAGGTGCACAGAGTTAACAAGGTGTGTTGGTTGTTTTTTTTCAAGCTCGTGTACCTGCTTGCATAGCTCCTATTTGAAAATTTCAGCGTTGAACATGCAGCATCCCTTTTTATCTCTACTGCTTGAGCTTGTTACATGACCTTGTGCTGTGCTCTGCTGTGACACAATCTGCTTTTCTGGATTGTTGCCTGTAACAGCCAAAATAAGAGTGCAGACGGCTGCTACCATGGCTAAAATAAACCCCTGGTAACTGATCTAATTGTTGGTACTTGATACATCAAAGAGCAGACCACCTACCCTGAGGTGTGTGAAAACAGCTGTGTATCTTCTTACTCCTCTTCCCAAAGCATTTGTTCCCGAGTTTCAGGCCAGCTCTGCTCAGGAGAGATGGCGGATTAGAGTATAAAAGTTTATTTGTCCACAAATAAGAGTCAAGTAGAGAATGAGCAACAGCAGTCACAAAGAAAACATGGATTGTGACTTAATGGGGCAATGCGTGGTCTGTGTTCTTGTCTTTCCTACTGGGAAGTATATTAAAACCTTTTAGAATTTATTTTTGTATTGTTTTCCCTACCAGTATCTTCTGCCTTCCAGTTTTTGTATACTTGCTAGAAATTTCTTCAGTTATTTCACTGTGGATAATAGAAGAAGGCTGAGTCCTCATCGGGCATCCAGCGATGCCGAACAATCCCAAGAAACTGAGGGTAGAATTTGGGTGAGATTGGAGAGGGCACAGTCCTACTTCATTGCAAATATCCCTTCCAGCCCCAAATCCTGATGGTGAGATCCCCAACTGAGGAAAGAAACAACAAAATCTCCAAATGACGAGTTTGGGAAGTGTTCAGTTTTTCAGCAGATCATGCTTATGTGTATTCATATATAGTTGTTTTCTCCTAATTACATATGTGTGAGACAGCTGAAAAAGGGAGGATGCTTCTACTGAAATTTTAGAGGGCAGTAACTTGATAAGCTGACAGAGAGGCTCTTCTAAAAATTCACTGATCCCAGTGAGCTACAGACAGGAGGTGGGCTGCTGGTAGAAAGGAGGTACCTGAAGATCAGTAGTTCTGCCTTTGGCTTTTACACCATGGATGATTGCAGGTGCCAGTTGGAAAAGGAGAAGATGCTTTGTGCCATCTTTTTGCACATGGGAATTACGAGGAAAGCACAGGAGATAGGTGAAATGAAAGATCTTGGCAACAAGCACGTGTAGGTTAAGGAAGCTGCTTTAACATTATTGTCAATTCTTTAAGGTGGAAACAGTAAAGTCTGAGGAAGTAGATATTCCTCTGCAAGAAGAAGAGAGACGTCAGATGGAGGAGATCTTAAGGCTGGAAAAGGAGATTGAGAAGCTGCAGCAACAGAAAGAGGATCACATGTCTATCATCTGTGAAAACACCAGAAATGAAATCAACCGGCAGCGGGAGGAAGAGATCCAGAGGCTGGAAAAGGAGGCATCTAGGGTTGCCCAGGAGTTCCTGGAACTGCTAGATTTTGGCAATCTGGATGAAAGTGTGCAGAACTTGGAGCGCTCACTTTCTAGTGAGGGAACACTCAACATTGACTGCAGCCTTGTTGCACCGTTGGCTGAAGAAGAGGTGGATGAGGGTTTTCATGCTGAAGATGAAGTACGGCCAACTTCCAGTTTGGTGGTCGTCACTCAGCAGGGCATGAAGAACAGTGATAACTGCTTGGAGGGAGGTGTGGGCACAAGACTTTCTCATCTCCAAAGGGAAGTGGGAAAGGCTGTCCCTGCCCCAGCGCAACCTATGGAAAACAACAGTAGCCCCAGGGAGCAGAGTGCCCTCTCTGACCCAGCAGAAAGCAGTTACAGCACTGTCTCAGATACTCTGAGGAGTAACAGTGGAGAGGTGGGAGAGCCGATCTACAATTCCCCTCAAGATGTGGAGTCTGACTATGACCATGATGAATTGGATGGCTGTGGGGATGCAGGCAGTGCCTCAGCTGAGCCTCTGAATGGTGAGGAGAGTCTCAGGCACTCCCACGGCACCAGCCTGGACTCCAACCGGGGCAGCCTGGACTCGGTAAGAATCTCTCTCCATTCATTTTTCTGGACATCAGTGCATGACATTGTTGATATTTGTAACATCCTTGATTGCTTACTGGTGCCTGATTGCCGTAGATATTCTTGCTAATATGTAACTCTCTCTTACATCAGTAACCAATTTGGAAAAAAAAATGGGAAGAGCAGTAGTCTGAGGGCCAGCAGGCTTGTGACTGTCCAGTATCACTGGTATGCAAGGCAGGGCAAGTGTCCCTAGGCTGGTTTAGATTGCTTCCATCACCAGATATCAGCATAAGATTAAAAGCAGTTAACATCTTGCAGGTATATGTCCTACCTCAGGGATTTCACAGAATTAGTCTGAGCTGTCAGTAGGCAGTCAGAAGTGGAAATATGGAAGGCTGGCGCTTGATTTGTTCCCATCACTTAAAGAAGTTCTGTTAATGTTTGGAGTTAAGGGGTTATTTTCAGCTGGTGTGCACCAACTGAGCTGTTGTAAGGACAGAAGAAATTACTGTGCAGATCAGCATGGGTTCCAATGCACACAAAGGCCGTGGGAGCTTTCTGTTCCTAAAGCCAGGCCACTAGCCTTGCACTTGGCACATCTCAGCTTAGATCCCACACTGGGCCCTGGGCTTTCTGAGTGCCCCCGCGCTAGCTGTTTAAGGGTGTCACAGTAAACCCCCAATAGAATAGAATGTCAGATAAGCCCACAAATGATTGTGTAGAGTTCAGATGTGAAGTCAATGTGAGGCATGAAAATCCTTCAGACACATGATGTCTATGAAAGCAGGGACTTGAATGACAAAACTTCTTAGAAAATTACTCATTAAGACATTCAGTTTACTACCTTTGTTGTTCTTTTCCAATGGCAGATTTTGACTTCTTTTGAAAAATTGCATGTTTTTTTTCCTGCTTGCCTTTCTCTAATGTCAGCTGCCAGCTGTCTGAATTAGTTATGATGTGATCTGCTTGAATAAAGGTGCCTTCTCTGCAGGCAGGTACTCACAGATCACTGTCAAGTAATCCTTCAAGCCATGAATCATCCTGTCACAGTGCTTATCATGGCCTCACCTGCTTTCTACCGTTCTTAACATTTAAATAGAATTGGAGGATTTTGTTGTGCTCCTCAGTGAGTAAGACTTGTGAAAAATCCAGTTGCAGTGTGTCAGGGCACGAGCCACAGGGAGTGGTAATTGCAGCTGGTCAGGGTCCCATCAGCAGCTGCAAATCCAGAAGTACCTGCTTTTTGAAGCAAAATGGCAAGAGAGGGAAAATGAATGCATGGAAGAGGAATGAGACAAAGAGGAGGGTAGAGAGGTCACAGGAAGAGGTCAGAAATTGAAAATAAAAAGAAGTGATGTGCATATCGTGAAGGAAAAAGCTCATTGTAGGAAGTTTTATGTAAGGCAAGGACAAAGCACAATTTGGGATTCCACATGTGAAGTACTTTCTTATGGCTGAGGGCAATTATCTAGTTGGAGAGCAAGGACGAGTAAACACTGTATTATTTCAGTAATTTCAATCCTTGTTCTTTAGGATTCAGTTATTCTGGAATGTTTTTGGTTTTTTGTTTTGTTTTAATAAACTCATAGCAAGGCATTTCCTTGCCAGGATTAGATCAGTGTTCTGTCTTGGTCAGCATGCTGGCCTGTCTGCCAGAGAAATCTTCCAATATGAAAAATTCTCTCTTAATCCCATTACATTAGATTTTGGACTGTGGGCTATGCCATGAGATAGGAAGGTTTACTTCTGAAAGTTACTGGAGTATTCTAACTGTGTCCACTACTGAATGTCTCTCTCCTTTCTGGTATGAAAATTCCATGTTCTCTGGAGGCTCTTGCTTAAGGCATTAATGGATAAGCTGTCAAGCTTTAGTTTTACAGTGTTGTTCTTTTTTATAAAGAGAGTATGTGTTTTGCACCTTCTGATCATGTGATTTCTGTAGTCTTGCTGCTTTGCTCCAGTCCTCCTGTGACTGGGAAGACCTGAGTAGAATGGATTCTTATTTTCTTTTTAGTTTTTGGACAGTGAAGAGGAAGTGGATGTTTATATAGATACAGATGAAGAGTTTTGTAATGGACGTGTCACCATCTTCAATGGCTCAGGACCACCCTATTTTCACAGCTATCTCTACATGAAGGGTAAGCAGCTTCAGCCAAAACTGCGAGGGATTGTATCTTTTTTTTTATCTTTTATTCACAGTCATTATCTTCCTTTGCAAATAATGCAGAGAATTAGGAGGTGGGTGTCAAGGATTAGGCTATCTTCGGCTCTGAGGTGTGCCCACTTGGTCTGACTCACTCTGAACTACAAGACTGAAGACTATAGAAAAATATTTGAGTAGTGCGTATAATTCACGTGTATTTCACAAGTTCTATTTTTCCTTTTTCCAGACTTCAGTGTAACCTTCATTCTCCCATTCAGCTCCCTTATTGCATGTGAAAGCACCTAAGTGCTTGTGATGCGGGACCTGAGAGGAGAAATGGCTGTTGTTACGCATCTGATGAGATCTTGCCCCCTTGCTTTGCAGGAGGTCTCATGAACCCATGGAGACGGCGCTGGTGTGTTCTGAAGAACGAGGCCTTCATGTGGTTCCGCACAAAACAGGAGGCACTGAAGTCAGGCTGGCTCTATAAAAAAGGAGGAGGCATGTCAACACTTTCACGGCGCAACTGGAAACGTCGCTGGTTTGTGCTTCGGGAATCCAAGCTGATGTACTTTGAGAATGATAGTGAGGAAAAACTGAAGGGGACAATTGATATCAGAAAGGCTAAGTGAGTGAGGAATTAATCCTTTTGATCCCTAGTATTTGTTCTCTAAATTGATAGCTAATGAAGTGTCCAGTGCTACCATTTCATCACTCTAAAAAAACTCCCATAGGGATTGAGGAAAAGACGATTAGATGTTCTAGTTTTACTCTGCAGGGAGTCTGGAATTATTGTTAGTCTCTTTCCCGGTCTTGCATTTCATAATTTGGCAGAAGTTCTTTGAAAGCTATGGATGAAGCCAGACCAGGAGGAGCTAATTAAATACATACCCCATGCAGCCTACCCTACCCTGCCTCCATCTGCTTCTTGGCTTCTCTAGGCATTTCACAGAGATGATATGAGGCTCACAGCAGGCTTTGTGTTTGGCAGCATATACTATTCCTGAGCCTTCAAAGCTCTTGCCACCATAGCCAGTTTTTCAGCTCCTGCTCTCAGAAAGGAGAGACTTGTTACCTTTTTGCCTTATGCAGCCCTATAATCTGCCAGAAAGAATGACACATCCCACTTTGTAAACAGCAATCTATACTGACCTCCCTGTTATCTCTTCTGTCTAGTGGCTTGAGCTGGTGCTTAAAGATGATTCATTTAACTCCTTAAGTTTTACTTTTATAAGTAGATTAATCTATTTAAGAGGATCCCAAAAGTTGTAACATGAACATAACTGAAACAGTTTGTTCCTGTAAAAGATTTTCAGCATGTGACTGTTGTAATTTGCTGTGTTCCAGGGAGATTGTGGACATTCATGAAAAAGAGAATGCTTTGGACATTGTGACAGAAGACAGAGTCTATCACATTGTGGCAGAGTCACCTGAAGATGCCAGGTATAAGAGGGTTATTTTGTTATATTTGTTCATTTGGTTCAGATCTGACCTAGCTGCTCATGGGAGAGTCTAGAGTCCCAGGAGAAAAAGAGAGATTCATTGCTAAGCGTCATCTACTGGGAAGTGCCACCCCTACTCTCTGTCACAGCTACTGAGGTGGTGGTTCAACCTATCAGTCACTCACAGGACTGCCACCTTCTGCATGTGCCTCTGAGCTTGCTGTTTTCAAGGGTTACTTCAGGAGAGGCACAAAACCTTAATATAAACTGGAACCTCTAATAGCTGATTTATTTATTAAATGGAATCTTGAATCAAACAAAAAGTCTATTCATGTTGCCTGTAAATGATTGCGAGAGCAGCTGGGTTTTATCCAGGAGACAGAGAAAATGCTGTGGCTTATCAGAGACTGTAGTGTCATCTGATAAAATCTTCCCAGTGAGAAGCAAACAAATGACTCATATCCTTCCTTCTTGGCGGCCAGGCTGGGCAGTGGGAATCAGTTGTTTGAGGGCAGGTTGGACAACCTGTTCAGGCTATAGGAAGCCAAGTTAAGAAGTTACTAAGCCTGACTCCTTATGTCTTCCCCACCCTTCTTCTACTCTTAGCAAGGCTTTTGCACTGTCAGCCCAGCTCATGTAACTGTTTCTCTTAACTACTTTCATCTGACTCAGTGACTTATTTGGTTTTGTTGTTATTTTGTTTGGATGCAGGGGAAGGAAAGGGTTAAGTGTTTGGACACAAATAAGTGAACAGAAGTAGACTGAAGAGCAGCTAAACAAATGAGAAACAAGCAAACTCAAGGGGTAGTGGCTGAAGAGATACAGCCATTTCTTAACTCAAAACCTCCACTACTGCCATAGCTGTGCCTTAGGATTACAGAATTGCCAGAGCAAGTGATGCCCACGTGTGGTCTGTGTCACAGCAGCCTCTGCCCTGAGGGAGAGGGCACAACACTTGTGAAGAGAAGATCAGCAGATGTCCTAGAGTATCCAGTTTGAGAACCCTCCACGAAGTCTAGATGTTTGCCAATCTCACTGAAAGCTGCAGATAAGAATCTGCTTGTTCTGCCACAGAGATTCAGCCTGCAGATACATCTGTAACAAGAAGCCCTTTCGCAGACAAATAACTTAACTCCAAATGAACTTATAAAAACCTCGTGATTAATGGAGAGCCATATGACTTCCAAGTTTATGAGCAGATCAGAGAGTAGTTAAGAAGGCTCCAGGAGTCTGTAGGACTTGGGTCCCTGAAGATCCCAAGTGACCCTGCCTTTACAACGGCTGCGTGCTCTTCTCATTCTGCTGCCATGTGCTCTCTGGCAAGGCTGCTGCCTGCTTGAGAAGCAGTTAGCAAGTAGAAAACTGGATTTTGTGGGAGCAGCTGTCAGTGGGTTGGGGAACATGCACAAAATTTCCACGGATAAATAGGAAGGAAGGAAGACATTAGGGTACGCTGTGATCAGCCCGAGATGTTTTTCAGCATAGTCTGTAGGAAATTGTGAATGAAGCAATGTTCCCGCTGGCAGCTTTCCAGGTTCTTTGATGATATTCTAGACCTAGTTTCGCTACCCAAATCCTAACGTTGTTTCTGTTTTGATTGCCAGCGGTTGGTTTAATGTCCTGAGCCGAGTACACAGTGCTACGGCACAGCAGCTGAGGGAAATGCAAGATGAACAAGCCAATCCAAAGAATGCTGTGGTGAGTTACTGTGCAACCAGTCCGTGGGCATGTCCAGAGCCATCTGCGTTTAACTATTTTGTGCATGTTTTTCCAGCACATGGCAGTGCTGTAGTTCCTGATCAGTATAAGAAAACTGCACAATGCTCATAGAAAAGAGGGTAAGCAGTGAGGAACAGGGTGGTTGTGGTGGATATCAACTCAGTCACTGGTGGCTCTCCTCTTTGGTTTGCCTCTTGCAAATGAAATGGTTTGGGATAGGATTGTGGGACTAGGCTTTGTCACAGTTTTCTTGACAAAAGATAAAGAGTTGAGAAGGGCAGTGTAGTTATGCGTTGTACTGAGATGTGGAGGCAGAGGTTATTTCAGACCTTTGTGGTGCTGTCTGGAAATGTGCAGCTCCTTCCTCCTGTCCTCTGGAGTCCTTGCACACCTTCTCATGCTGTTACGGAGCAAAGATGACTCACTCACGCCTTTCTCATACTCTCATTTCTACTCAAGCTATTGGAATTTGTAAGAATGTTTTCAGCTCCAATCTTATTCACTAAGAAGAGCGCCTGTAACTTAACATGCAAGCAATTCCTGTTGCCTGTCTCTTTTGCTGTACAGGGAACCCTGGATGTTGGGCTTATTGACTCTGTCTGTGCCTCAGACAACCCTGACAGGTAGGTACTACAACCTCACCACCTCTTAGATTGGAAATTCCCTCACATATTTTTGTGGGTAGGTTTGGATTTTGTTTGCAATTTGTATTTGTTTAAACTTGTATGGGTTTGTCTCACAAACAAGCTCAGCTGAAATCCTTAGAGTTCTTCTAAACTACGCTACTTTCCAGGCTTGAAGGTCACGAGTGTGTTATTGTCTTTGAGTGAAAGTTTCAGTACTGCCCCATCCAAAAAGTGGGAGCAGCGTAATCTTAATGTCATTTCATATTTTTTTTAATATTTTTTAATGCTTTGCATTAGCATTTAATTATTTCCTACAGTGTTAACAGTTGAGCCAGAGCTCAGCTTCTCGCTGCAGTGCTGAAGTTAAATGTTAGTTATTAAGCCATTTACCTCTCTGCTCTGGTTTTTGTGTAATAGTTTTCTCACACAGGTTTCAGAGACTTTGTGGGTACTAGTTTAGATGATGTGTATCTTGGTAGCAAACTAAGATTTCTTTTAATTGAAAGCTTTTTCTAGTATTCAGCCCAGACTCCTTATAGTTAATCTGCATCCTACTAAAAAAGAAATGAAAGAGCACAAATAGTAAGCTGAACAGTCAGAATCTTTTCATGGATCTGCTGAGGTATGCTCTTCTGGAGCTTCAGTGTTTGAATTATGTTAAACAAATTCTGAGGAGAATGCTTATTTTTCGTGATTTTATGCAGCTTATTTTTATCTTCTGCTGCTGGGACCTGCGTTTTCTACTGCATTGCTGGTTTTAATAAGTGCAAGCAGAGCAGCTGCACTGGCTCAACGCAGTGGTACCAGCATGAGCTAAGCCCTATCGAAGTCCTATGCGTATGAAACCAGGATGGTTTATAGCTGGTCCTTAGCTAATGAATGTATTATTGTCTTGTAAATAGTTTTAGAATGGTGTTTTATTCTACCTGACAGGTCTTTGCATTCATCAGTTTTCAGACCAGCTGTGCAGGAGATGCTCCCAATTGTTTTTTCACTTCTCTGTAGTTTATATCCAAAGATTCTGCATTGCGTGCAGAACTCTGGAGGACATGGCTATGTGCCGTGACTGAAGATATTTGTATGGCTGTGGCTGATGCTTATTGCTTATCTTTTCTTGCAGACCAAACTCTTTTGTGATCATCACAGCAAATCGAGTGATTCACTGCAACAGTGACACCCCTGAGGAGATGCATCACTGGATCTCCCTGCTGCAGAAACCGAAAGGTGAATCTAAGGTCGATGGACAGGAGTTCCTTGTGAGAGGTAAGAGGAAATGCATGCAATTATGATATGTGAAACTCATCTGTTTGTGATCTGAGCAGGAGGATTGACTGTAGCTAATCCAAGTGCTTAATAGTGTATAGCAGCAGCATTTGCTGCTCCCAAAGCACAGTCATTGCCTGCTCCCCCCCACCCTTCTGGCTGTTGCTAGTTGCCTCTTGTGCTCAGCTGACATTGACTCTTCTCTGGCTCCACTTCAGGTGAATTTAGGAAGCTGAAATTTGACAAATAAGTATTTACTTCTACTTCTATTTTTCTGGTGTTTGTCCCATAGCCTAATTCAACATTGTCCAGCAAATACCAGCAGGGAATAGGAGGGAGTATGGCTGCTTTGGAGCAGCTGGCTTAGATTGACTGTGACATGACACTGCAGCTTTTGTTCTCAGGAAGCTCTGTTCCTTCTGACACCTGTCATGTTGAGACAGAGGGAGGGAGGGAGGGAGGGAGAGCTTTGTGAGTTTGTTGCCGCACTCAGCTAAACAAGCCAATGTCATTCTGATAGACACTGAGAACAGTGCTGTAAGGCTGAGCAAAAGATAAACTCTGTCTCTAGTCAGAGCTTGGCTGGAGATGGAGGCAGTGACGTGTGAGTAGTGTTCCTGCACATATTATTAAACTTCTTCCCCTTTGTCTCAAATATTTTACAATCTCCTCAGTACTTTCAGCTCATCACGCAGTCTTTAATCATCATGCAGTCTTTAATATACAAAGACACTCAGATCTCAATCTGTCTAAAGAAAGCATGTAAACAAATTGCCCTGCATCCTCCAGAAAGTACCTGTGATGGAATAAAGATCTGAGAATGGTCATGGCAAGGCAGAAGGACTGGAAGATAAAGGTCAACAAAATGTGACATAAGCCTTCCATCTTGGTTTTGAACATTTCAAGGAGATTGTCTGATAACAGCTCATGTAACAGCTGGAGTATCTTATATTCAAAATACTTAATAGCAATTCAGTGTTTCCTTTTGTCTCATACTGTTCATTAAAGAGAAAGTACAAATGTTCCTTTGAAAAGTCAGTGTCACAGTAACATATTAGACAGTGGTATGGTCACAGAGGCATATATTTGAGAAGTTCAGTTTCTTTATCTTTCCTTACTGTGCAGCCTCTGGTCTCAGTCCAGCTTTCTTTGAACTTTTTGCCTTGTGGGTGGACGTTGGTTTGTAGACCTCTGAATAGAAAACTGTCTTTTTGACAGGTATAGCAACATAGAATATATTTTTTTTCTTTATAGCACTGATGTATTTTTTTTTTCTTCTGTGAGGAACCTAAAATGAGAGAGAAATTCTTTGTGGTTGTGGGAGCAAGAGATGCATGTAATGCTTAAAGATCATTCTGTTACAATAAATGTATCACAAAACCTCTTCTATCTGGGTTTGGATGGGTGTTTGGCGTCTCTTTGGAAGAATGACTTGTAAATGATTCGTTCCCATGGTCATGGCTTCTGAGAAAGGTATCCCAGACAGAAGATGTCCTGATGGTGGTGGCAGACTGTCAACAAGAAGAAAGTACATTGGGCTGAAGGGTAGAACAGGTCAATGGAAATTTTTCTGGTTTCTTAGAGTTACTGTAGTAAAGCAAGGCTGGTGGGCCCCAGTAGGAGCTTTTTACAGAGAGTTTGCGTTCTGATCCTGGAGTGAAGAGAGCCACCAGACAAGAGTCAGGCTTGCTGTTAGGGTGAAAGACAACCACTGACGCATCTGTGTTCCTGTGCTAGGCTGGCTTCATAAAGAGGTTCAGAGCAGCAACAAAGTGTCCTCTCTGAAGATGAAGAAGCGCTGGTTTGTGCTGACAAACACTGCCCTTGATTACTACAAGTCGTCTGAGCGCACAGCTGCCAAGCTTGGCACACTTGTGCTCAATAGCCTCTGCTCCGTAGTGCAGCCTGACGAGAGGGTCTTTAAAGACACAGGTAAGGATTGGGAAACTGTGATCTGCAGTTGTGCCATGTGTGGAGTTGCCTGAAGGAGGGAGGGTGCAGGAATATAATGTGCGTCTTGAGGATATTTGAGGCTATTTAGTTGCAGACATTATCCCCACACAAAGCATAAGAGACTTGCAAAGGGCTGGAGAACAGTGTGCAAGTGATGGTAATTCCCTCACACATAATGGAGGTGCAAGGCACAGATGTTTTTTCACTAAGCAATGTCACTATTTATCTAAATCTTTTCCCAATCTCTGAGTTCTTAAAGCTCAAAGGTAAATATTATTAACACTGTAAATAACTGGGATTAGTGTTATTATTTTAAATGACAGCAGTGGCATATACCTGAAGTCTTTTCTGCAGCATCACTCAACTTGCTAGAAGCAAAACATGGCATGAGTCTGTCTACCTTTGCTTTCTTAGCAATGTGATGCCATTCTGGGAAGGCAGGGTCCGGCATGATCCTCCAGTGCTTGTGTTATGAGTTTGGGATGAGACAAGGGGTGAACTCTCCTGACAAAGGAGGTGAAGCTTAGAACAAAATTGAAATGTATTTTTGAGTACTGAAGTTACCTGGGGCATCTTGTTTTGCTGGAAGCAAACCTCTTGCAGCAGGATACTGTGGTATATTTAGTAAAAGGAGATGAGAGGAGATGTCTTCTGCTGGCTTGCAATAAGTCTTCCACATTTGTAACCTCAACATGTATCTAGGTCTGTCTGTAGTGGAGTGAATTGCCATCAGTCTGACCCTTTCTCTCAGTTTTTCAAGTATGTTATTTTAAAAACGTATGAGAATTGATTTGGCAGTCTGACTGTGTGATATGCATTGTCTGGTTTATTTTTTGAGTGATTAATCACACAATGTAGCTCAGATCCTAACTGAGAAAGGAAGCTGCCTGGTTATCGTGAAGGTATGTATGTTGATTCTGTATTATGTATGAAGGTATGTACTGTGATTCTGGTGTCTTGGAAAGCTTTGTTTGTGCCAGAACCTGAGTTGGGACCATCCTGCATTTTGAGAACTGGGGACAATATTGTCTGCCCAGTCCGTTCTAACCAGGCACACTGTACTTTACTATCAAAGCAGCAAAGGTTTTCCTCAAACACGTGTTACAGATGAAAAGAGAACGTGAAACGGAAGCAAATTTCACCTTCCAGCTTCTTTGTGTCTCTACAGGCTATTGGAACATCATTGTTCATGGGCGAAAGCACTCGTACAGACTGTACACAAAGCTGCTGAATGAAGCTATGCGCTGGGCCTCTGCCATTCAAGGTGTCATTGACAGCAAAGTTCCCATAGAAACACCTACACAGCAACTCATTCGTGACATTAGGGTAGGTAGCGCCATGCTGATTCCTGTGCTGCTAGGAATGGGATTGCAGTCCTAGGATAACAAAACATAAAAGAAACCAAAATGATTGTGTGCCTAAATAATCAAATCTAATATAATTTTTCTTTAATTGGTGCACTATCTGGATTGTGTAACCCTAGGCTGCGTGGTTCTAGGATGGAAGAAATGGAAGTCAGCTAATATAACCAAGCTTTTAAAAATGATTCAAGGGGAATCTGGGGAAATACCAGCCAGCCATACTTGGCATATCTCCTAACAGTCTTTCAGGAGATGAGCAAGCATGTGGATGGTGGTGATCCTGGTCATAAAGTTTAATTTCCAAAAAGCTTTGATAAGTCTTTTTGCAAAGGCGCTTAAGAAGCTAAGCTGTAATGAGACAGGAAGGTCTTCTCATGGACAAAATATTGGTTAAAGGTTAAGCTGCAGAGGATTGTGTGAATGGTTGGGTTTCTTGTTGGAAAGAGCATTTCCAACTGCTTGTGTGTTAGTTGCTGTGTCGCTCAATGTTTCTAAGTGATCTTGAGAATTGAATAGTGAGTTGATGAGTCTGCTAGTAATACTAAATTACAGCGGTCAAAACTAAAGCTGGTTGTGAGGAGTTACTAAATGCCTTTTGTTGTGCATATGTGGGGTAAAAGAACAGTTGAATTTCAGCGCTGATGAATTCAAAGTAATGTGCATCAGGAAAAACATATGCATTGTGATCAGCTCTAAAAAAGATGCAAAGCCGCCCTGGAAGAAAGAGCTGAGTGTCATCATGGAGAGTCTCAGCTCAACGTTCGAGGTTAAGTGGAACATCAGTTATTGTTAAGGAAAGCATATAAAACAAAATACAGAAGAGTGAGATGCCAGTGTGTATAATAGTGACTGGCCTGCATTTTGAACACCTTGTGTATGCTTGTTGCCCGTTCAGTAGATACATGTAGTATGACCAGGCATATTCAGGGAGAGCAGGATCATTATTAGATACTCAATATGTTGGATCCGTGGACAGAAACTCCATTAACTACTTAATATTGGAAGGTTGTATGAGAGTGGAATCGTGCCATACATTCAATATGTGACTGCAGTAGGCATGAGCCACAAGCCACATTTGGAGTCAAGACCATGTGCTTGGTGACCTTTGGTATGATCCAGTATGGCTGTTCCTATGTTTTATTTTCAGAAATAACATACAGACTAATTTTAAATGTGAATTATGCTTTTGTGACCTATAGGTGCCCAAAGCAGGTTAATTTGACCCTAAATGTGTAAGGATGTCTTGGAAATGACTATGGCCACTTGCTTTTTCTTCCAGGAAAACAGCACTAACCTTGAAGTAGTGGAGCAGACATACAGGAGGAACCCAATCTTGCGGTACACTCAGCACCCTTTGCACTCCCCTTTGCTCCCACTACCATATGGAGACGTCAGTGTCAACTGTAAGTATTTCAGCCACGTGGCAATCTCCTCTTATTCTGAGGATCACTGAGGAGCCTGAACACCACAAAAATGGTCTCTTAGCTCCCTCTATGCAGGTGAAGTTCATTTGGAGCAGTGCATCTCACAGGATTCAGAGAAAGGGATTAGTGCCTTTCTCTTTCCAGAATGTGTTCTGCATCTGCAGTGTTGTGGTTGAGGAACACTGATTCTTGTAAATAGGGGAAAGTAGCTGATCTAGGGGATGTGCAGCCTGTCTTATTGAGTTGCAGATGGTTCCAGTGTAAGTCCTGGGACAGGATTACAACATGCAGCTGTCAATGAAATAGTATTTGTAGAGAAACTGATACTGCAACTGAGACTGCAAATGAATCTTTTCTTCATTTGCTTTTAGAACAGAAAGTAGCTAGACTGATAGGCCTTCAGATAGCCAAAGTGTGACAATGCCACTGAGTCAGAGCAGATGTATGATAACTTTTTGCAAGCGTATATCAGCATAGAGAGACCTCATCTGGGGAGGGGGAGTGAGAATTAAATTTGTTAGGAAATTCTTCCTTCTAGGGATGTGTCAAAGGATGGCTGTTGAAGCGTCATTAACAGAGGTTATGGAGCAAGTCAATAGAAAGAGTACAACAAGATGCCAAGACCAACTGGTCACCTATGTGAGGGAATTTAGGAGTGCACTAGGTGAATTATTAACAACAGCAAGCAATATTGTGCTTAAAATTCCCCTGATGCCGAGGAATGGCATTTATCAAAGGAATGACATATAGATAATTAGTGCTTCTCTTCAGGGCTTCAGGAGAGATCTGGAGAATTTCAAATTGGTAGTCTGACTTCAGGAATCAACTAAGAGTCTGTAATAGAGAGCAGCGCTAGGGAACAAGTTGATAAGGGCTTTGTAGAAGCAAGTTATACCTCAAAAATGTCTTAGAGCCCTTTGAAAGAGTTGCCAAGGCTTCCTGTTACAGATTATCCTCTGTTGTGGTATAACCTAATGGGCAGATTCCCAGGGCATATTTCAGCAAGCTTGTAAAGCCTTTAAAACAAATTGTATTGCTTCAAGATTATAAGAAATCTTTAGTCAGTTAATTCCATGTTTAAGTGATTAAAAATAGGAATAAATGCAGTCTTGTAAAAGAGAATGGTCATCGCAGGATTTCTGCAGAGGTCAGTGCTAGCACTGGTAGTATTCGACATATTGAACACTTCGACATAACTGAAGTAGAAAAGGGAATGATCACTGAAGTGACAAAGTTTGATGATTATTCCAGACTGGCACGCTAGAATTGGAAGCTGCTGACATATAGGTGACATATAGAAGGATCTTTAATGCAGAATGACTCAAGTACAGAGTGTTTGTTCTCCAGAAATTAATTTCAATCTGGATACCCAAAGCAGTGCATTTGGGGAAGAGCAGTCTGACACAAAGCGGTGTTGGGTCTGTGTGATCTTGTTCTGCTTAGGGAAGTGAAGCATCAGTTAGCACAGCTTTATGGAAATGTCAGCTGTTATGCTGAGCAGGCAAACATAACAGCTAATGCTAGGATTTGAATGCTTAGAAAAGGGAAAAGAAAAAGGCTTTATGCCACTATATTGATGTGTTGTGCACTTGCATGTTGAATACAGAATGTATTTTGTCCTTCAGTAACAAAGAAATATGAGAAGTTAAAAATGTTCAAAGGCACAGAAAGATTTGTGTCCAACAAAGAGGTTAAATTGAGGAGGACTCTTTAGTGTCAAAAAAAGAAAATTAAGGCTGGAGGAATGTCATGGAGAAAGTAAAAGGGGAGCAACTGATCACTGCATTTTGTGATACAGGGATCAAATTAGATGACAAAAGCACAGAAACAAAGACAAAAAGTGTGATGTTCTAAGAATAGATTGGCATTTGGGGTCAGTTCATCACTTGTTTTGCATTGTTTTTGTTTTTTTTTTCCTTGAACTGAACTAGATTTCAACATTAATTTCCTTCAAAACAATATTCTACTTCTCTGTATGGGATATTAAAAAATGAATTTTCAGTTGACAAGTTAAATATTGGCAAATACTACTTCAAACTGCATTTGCACTCATAAAGTAGAAGCATTAATGAATTGTAAGTTCAAGAGATGAGCTCGTGCAGCTCCTCAGGTTGCTCTTCTTCAAACACAGACTACACTGTAGTTGCTCGTCCTACTGCTGGGCTGGTAGGAAGGGTGGGGATGCTCACCTCTTGTCACCTTTGTGATTGTTCCCCAGTGCAACAAGAAAAGGGTTACAGCAGCTTGCAGGATGAAGCAGTGAAGATCTTTAACTCCCTTCAGGAGATTGAGACGGTGTCTGACCCCATACCAATTATCCAAGGCATTCTTCAGACCTGCCACGACCTGAAGCCCCTTCGTGATGAAGTGTATTGTCAGCTCATCAAACAAACGAATCACATGCCACATCCCAACAGTACTGGGAACCTGCACCATTGGCAACTGATGACTTGTATGAGCTGCACTTTTCTGCCCAGTAGAGGGATCCTTCGCTACCTCAAGTTCCACCTGAGAAGGTGAAAGTCCGTTTCATTTGTGTTATTTCCTTTTTCTCTACTTATCTTGTGCTGTCTGTGACATATTTCAAGGAATTAACTGGTCTCCTCTTTCTGCAGTTGCAATTAATATCAGTATCTGTACTTGCAGTGGTCCAAGTTATGTGGTAACGTCCTTGTGTTCTGTTTTACTGTGTAATGGCTTATTTTACTTCTCTTTCAAATTAGGGTAAAAGACCTTTTTCCAGGCTCTGAAATAGACAGATACGCACAATTCATCAGTGATTCCCTGAAGAGAACAAAAACAAGGGAGTTTGTGCCCTCCCAGGAGGAAATACAGGCTCTTCTCACCCGTGAAGAAATGACCACAACAGTGTACTGTCATGGTGGGGGCTCCTGTAAAATCACCATCAATTCTCACACAAGTGCTGGGGAGGTAAAGCATTTCTAGCATTAACCAGATCTAAGAACTCCTCTGTGTCTAGGTACTGAACCCGTTGAAAAGGGACTCCTTTTTTTGTATTCATTTCCAATTTTTCAGGGTTTAGGAAAAGTATTTCTTTATTTTCTCTCCTGGGAATATGAGTTGACCACTGTCAGAGTTGGGCTGAGTAGAGCTGTGTATATTGGTATTCCCAGTGACCTAAGTCCAGCTATGCCAGCTTCCATCAGCCTGCTCTCACTCTTCTATCTCCATTCTGTCCATGGCTGCTTGTGGCAGCATTTGTCCATCTGCAGTCACTCCACCTGGTCACAAACACAGGATATATGTCTTTTCCTTTTTTTTTTTCTTTTTCTTTTTCCCCAAGAAGCTTTTCTGAAAGCATGTGCAATATCTGCACTATAATCTGCATCTCTCCCTTGATTTTTGCAGGTGGTTGAAAAGCTGATCCGAGGTTTAGCAATGGAGGACAGCCGTAATATGTTCGCTCTCTTTGAACATAATCAACAGGTGGACCGCGCTGTTGAGAGTCGAGTGATTGTGGCTGATATCTTGGCCAAGTTTGAGAGGTAGAAGAATGTTTCATAGAGTTTTTATTTTACCTCCCAGTTGGTCATAACCCTGGGTTCAGTGAGAGTACAGTCAGGTAGTTCTATGCAAGGGATATGCAGTGTTTCAAGAGTTCGCTTTGGTGTGAACTTCCTTTTGGTAAGGTTCAAGTGCTCTTTCTCACTGCGTGGAAAACCATGTTCACATCTGTTTCAGTGACAAAGAAGCATTACCTTGTCAGGACAGACTCTGTGCTGCCTTTATCAAAGAGTAATGCTTTCCTGGCAGAGCTCAGAGAAGGGTTGATTAAGTCACTGTGCTGTGTTGGTTATTCCCTCTCTTTGAAAGGGGAGTGCTGCCTTCTGGCAATGAGTTATTACATAATGCCTATGCATTTAGAAGTAGCAAGGGCTATCAGCAGTTCAAAACAACTTATAAAATCAAGCACCATCAAAATGAGATGTTTTCTTGCACAGTAACTTGATTATTTTGATTAATGGGGTGGGTTAATATGGGCCACACAAACAAATGCCATCTGTGAGCTCCTTGTCTAAGAAAATGATATAGCATGGAAGAGTTGAACAGTGGAGATGGAGATCCTGCTTGTCAGATGTTTGGAAATGTACAGTCGTAGCCATCAGTGGTTGCTTTGATGCCTATCGAGACATTTCTGAACTGTAAAGAGTAACTGTGCTTGCCCTGCTTATGAATGCATGCTCTTCTTAGGGACCATCTCAACAATGTAGCTTTCAGTGCCACTTCCTTTGAAGTTATTGGCTTCGTCTCCTCTAGTTAGGTGTGTGTGACAGTTAGTCTATTTGGATAAATGGTTGAGGGTACTCAGCCTAGTGTCTTTATATCAATTACATCTGATAACGTTCTTGTCAATTTATATCATAATAACTGTATCAGAAAAGACAACAAAAATTTGAAACAGAGCTCAAATTTTTTTACTGTGAGCTGTGATTTTTTGTGGAGGAAGCTTGCCAGTTCCAAATGGTGACGAGACTGATGCTTTTCACAGCCACAAGTTGACATGGAAAGAGCATCTTGAAAATAGGGAATATTCTGTGCCCTCCCTCCAACTCCTGCTTTTATCTAGATCCATTGATCCAATTTGTTGGTCAAGTATACATGATAAGAACTTTTGGTTCTTTTGAATCAAAATTTCATTTAACTCAGAGGAGTGAAATGGAAGCCACCAGAGAAGTCTGCTGCCCTGAGATTGCTCTGGCACATTAGGTAGTTCTGTATGCTTTATGTTTCAGAAACTCAGGGGTACTTTTATAGCATGAGTTGTACTTTGGACATCCTAGTACAGTAGTGTTGTTTCTGGTTACTGTTTTTTTTGTTTGTTTTTTCACTTTCCAAACTTACAGACTTGCTGGCTCTGAGGAAGAAGAGGAGGAAGGACAGTGGCAGCTATATTTTAAACTCTATTGCTTTTTAGATATAGAGAATGTTCCCAAAGATGGAGTGGAATTTGCTTTCATGTTTGAGCAGGTAAGCAAGCAGTGGGAGACTTGGTTTTCAAGGGTGGCTGAAGCACACTGGAGTATAAGGAAAACGGGATTATCTTTGCATTTGAAGTGGCAATGCTGATCTGAAAAGAGTGCATCTTTAATTTTAAAAGGAATATGAATTCAGATAATCATTTGAGATGACTGTGTGAAACAGCTGCTTCCTGAACACAAGTGTAAAGAAGGCTGGAAAATGTAACTATATGCATATCAGCTTCCAGGAACTGCATGGTCCTGGGGTGTTATGGGAACTGACTAAGAAAACTATCTTTCAGGCAGTTCCTCCCAGTTAACACTGAGGCACTGGAGTATAATACTATAAGAAGGGAAAAGAAAGCATAGGTGACAGTATTTGTCTGCTGAATAATTCTCAGGTCACTATATTGTGTAGCAAAGTGATGCTGCCCAGGCCAGAAATCACACTGGTATTAAATAACCCTGCCATTAAGGAAGCTGAACTAAACTGTGTGGAGTAGCTCATCCACCAGTTGCAGAAGTTGTCATCTTTTTTACATCAGCTTTGACCTCCTCAATTAGGTCTTTCTGTCTGGGCTGGGTTTGCATTAGGGCAAATACAACAGGAATCTGTGCATAGACCCAGCTGTGAGTTATGTCTCTGCTTTCTAATGAGTCTGGGGGACTTTCTGCTTGTTTGTAGGCTCATGAAAGCCTCATAGATGGTCATTTTCCTGCACCAGAGGACACTCTGCAGCGCCTAGCAGCACTCCGGCTGCAGTACCTTCATGGAGATTATTCTAAAATAAGTTGGAGTCTGGATGGAATCTACCCAGTTAACAGACTGAAATCCAAAATACTGCACTCCACAAAGAGCAGTGGAACCAGCAGTCACACTCTGGAGAGGAGACGGACCAGCTTCCTTGAAGGGACCTTGAAACGTGGCTTCAAGACAGGCTCTGTAAAGAAGCAGAAGGTAGAAGAAGAGCAGATGATGGAGATGTGGGTGAAGGAAGAGCTGTCAGCTGCTCGTGCAAGCATAGCACAGAAATGGACCAAGCTGCAGGGACTCTCTCAGCATCAGGCCATGGTGAAATACATGGCCATTGTAAAGGAGTGGCCAGGTTATGGGTCAACCCTCTTTGACGTTGAGGTAAGAGATGTGTAAATGCATTTAAATACTGCTGAGGGGAGAGGTCAGCCTGGAGAACAGATGCAGCTCTGTGTATGATATTGCTCAGCAGCAGAAAGAATCTTCAGGATGTGGCTATTCTGTCTTAGTAAGCAGAGTAAGCCTGTAGTACTGCATACCCAAAAAGATGTGATGAAGAGGGCAATGGGCAAGAAAAACTGGTGCATCCTGATTAAGTGAGAAAGCCAATTTTTCTGGGCTTATAAAGGTGGTAGCTAGTGGAATGAAAGTAGGATGATACCATATTGTACTTGACAGAAAAAAATGCAAGCCTCCTCTGCAGCTGTGTTACAGAAACCTCTCAAACTGGGTCACTTTGGCCGCTGGGATTATGCTGCTGGAGTAGGGATCTGCAGCTTTTTTCCTTTGCGTTGCCTAGATGGATTGCATGCCCTGACTGTATTTGCTGTAAAATAGTCTGTTTTAAATGTGGTGAGGAGTGTTGGGTGCTACAGTAATTTATGACTCAACCAGTATTTAACCACAGCAGTGTCACTTCTAAATCTTTGCAGCAGGAGTATCTGGGTGCATCCTTCTTTAAAATTAATTAATTAATTAATTAAAACTTCTGTTGGAATAGAGAAGTGAAATATCCTGCAGCAACTGGAAACTGATGCCTTGAATTAAAGGTGATTCAGTCCTCCATTGTATTGATGCAAGACTTCTGTTTCTGCAGTGTAAGGAGGGAGGCTTTCCAAATGATCTTTGGCTTGGAGTCAGCACAGAGAATGTGTCTGTCTACAAACGTGGAGATCCCAAACCGTTAGAGACTTTCCAGTATGAGCACATTGTTTTCTTTGGAGCACCACAACCTAACACCTTCAAAATTACAGTGGATGAGAGAGAAATGTTCTTTGAAACATCACAGGTATGTGGAAGCACAAGGCTTGTTGTGTGTGTGTGTGTGTGTGTGTGTGTGTGTTCACTAGCGCTCCAATAAAGCTCTAATTTCTAAGGACTAGATGAGGTCATCTGAGAGAGCTCTTGCTGAGTGGACAGGACAGCCAAGGAAAAAGATGAAGGAAAGCTTAAACCTGAAGTGTTATAGTACCTGGTCTTGAATACAGAGATGTGCAGAAAAAGGAATGATGCTGATTAGAAAGTGGAGGAGATTGAGTGGTCTTCTAGGGCACGTGGAATTTCAAGTTTTGGATGCTCAGTTACTTCATTCCTTTTCAGTTTATAATTTGGGACTTCACAAAATTACAAAGAAAAAGAAAAAGTTTAGAAGCATTATACATGCTTTTCTTTGAGTTACAAGCTTTTTAAATGCCAGTAAAACAGAGAACAAACTTGTCAGGTGTTAAAGGCTGCTGCTGTAAGATCACAGTTCTCTCCCAGCAGAATCATAGTTCCAACTGCTGTATTAACTTTCTATCCTTAATGCTTCCCAGAGGTGACCTAGGTCTGATCATGTACAGCTTGAACATGAAACAACATGCTAGAGTAACCTGGAGAGGCTTTTTCAATTTGAAAAATGGTATTATTTTTAACATTTATTTGTAAATTAACAATTACATGCCTGTCACTATCCTTGCTTTCATTCTCCAGGTCTTTTGGGTATATAACTGTTATGATCTCAGTTCCTTTTTGCTTACCCTTACTGTAACGTGCACATTTAATCTTGCATATTTACGGTGCCATGACTTTGGACGAGGGGAAACTTTCTGCAAAACATCTGATCTGATCAGTGGGAATAGGTCTTAAATATGCTAATCTCATTGTGTTCCTTCTCCAGGTGGGTGAGATAATAAAGATCATGAAAGCATACATCAACATGATAGTGAAGAAACGCTGCAGCGTCAAATCAGCCACCAGTGAGGACAGTCGTGCCAGCATCTGGACTAGGTGATATGAATGGACTGCCGTGACAGAGAGGCAGTTGTTTGAAGATTGGTATTTGCAAATTGCCAGCACAAGTGTAGCAAAGATGTTTTTAAGAACTCCACTTGAGTGACTGCTGTATTTAAGAACCGAAGTGGCATCTGCAGTACCTAGGATATGCACCTCTGCCCAAAGATATGAAACAGTAACAACTGTTGTTAAATATTAACAGCCCAGACCTTGTTTTCTCTGGCTTGTCTGATGAACAGTGTACCTTTAAAGAAGCAAAGACAGAAGCATCCTCCTCCTGCCTGTCTTCTGCTGCTTTCAGAACTGCTTGTCATACAGAAACAAAACCACGGGAATCTGGACTACAGGAGGCAGGCTTCAGCTTCTTTAGGAATATTCAGTATGCAAGCATCTGGGATCAGGGGATCATAGCATGGGCTGCAAAGAGAATATTTTGTTTTTATTTATTTTGTAGGCAATTCTAAGATAAGTCACTAGGGTTTTCTCTTCAGAATATATTAATGATCTGATCGGGTTTAAAAAAAAAAAAAAAGCAAGCTTTATTGCAATTGAAGCCAGACTGTCCAGCTAAGAGGTCAAACGCTACATGAGAAACCATTAAACATACGACTAAAAACATGTAAGGTGAGTTGTTACCTTATTGTTACCAGTATAGGTTCACAGGTACATATGTGTTAAAAATGGCACTTTAAGTAAAAATTCTAAGTACTCCAGAATAGAAGAAAAATCCCGGGAACTAGCACTGCTGAAACATCTTGTCAGGTGCTGTTCTGGGTGCGTTCCAAGAGGAAATTATCTACAGCCTTTTCCATGGTACAGCTCAGAAGCTGAGACTGATTTAGTTGTGTTTCCAGAAATCTGTGCTTCACAACTCGGGATTTTGGATAGAAGTCAGAGGTGGTAGTGCCTGCATTTAGTCCCTTATTTCTCTAGGTAGGATTTTAGGCTGATTGGGATCCCAGAATTTAGTTTTAAATGAACTGTTTCCTACTGAGGGAATAGATGCCTAGATAAACTCTTTATAGAGTTTTTCAAGGATGTATTTCCTCTGTAATACCTGATGTAGGCAGATGTCAACTCCTTCATTCTCCTACTGAGTTCTAATTTGAATGGCTCCTGCCCCTGAATCCCCTCTAGGCCCTAGTCACAGCAGAACTTGAAAGTAATGTTGTTCTCCTGAAATGACTACTTCTTAGAGGGTTTAATAGCTAATTGGAATTTGAAGAAGCAAAATTTCTTTCCACCTCAGTGAAAGATGAAATTAGGAGCCTGAAGACAGCTGTCATTGTTTAAGACAGTTTTGGGGTATTGTTAGTCACATCATAAATGGGCTGCATTGGCAATCAAGGAGCCTTGAGTCTATATTGGTCTTGAGGTCCTGGAATGCCAAGGCCCTTTCCATTTCCTAATGGACCTAGAAAGCAGTATGTGATGAAGGCCTTAGGATCACAGAATCACTAAGGTTGCAGATTGATTTTAAAATCAGATGTTCCTGATTCCAAAGAAAAGAAAAAAAGAGGCTTTTTAAGGTCTGTTAGTGATGAAGGAGTACTTTCAAATAACAGAAAACTGGCAGTCAGCATGCAACAGGTCTGGTTCAAATTCACCCTGGGATTTTGCCATTTCACTACAACTGTCACAGAATGGTGCAGTTTTGAGCCTGACACTGCACGAAGATAAACCACAGTGCATAATCCGTGCTTCTCTCTCCTTCCAAGCCCACTGCAGCATGTGCAAACACTGCCCACTTGCCACACAAGCCAGCCTCCGAGGAGAGCCACCACTGCATAATTGCACTTCCAACTGGAGTTTTGCCTTAAACAGCTTTACTGAAGGACCTAATGGACATCCCCTTTGTATCACGAGGAACAAACAGACGCCAGGTCACAGTGAGTGCATGGGCAGCCTGAGATGTGACACTGTACAGGTCTGCACGCTGTATCAGTACAGCCTTGGTTATCCCTGTCCTAACTCTGCACTGTCCCTGTGTTCTGGCTCTGGGGTTGCTGCAGGCAGCTTGAACCCACTTGGGAATGTAACTCCCGTTTAGTATTTGTTGTAATTTTGCTCGTTTATATTACAGAATTCCTTCTGCTGTCTTTTTTTCTTTTTTTTTCATTTGTAACTGGCTTTACAAGATGAAAGTGGAATAAATTATTGGATTGCACAGTCTCTGTTCACTCAGATGCTGCGTGTGCGTGGTACGGTGTGTACTCAGAGACCTCACCCTTGGAAGCCGTGAGTAAAGGGCAGTGAGTGGCAGCAGGAGGAGGCACACTGCGCCTGCCCAGCACTCTGCCCCTCAGTGCCGCCGCCATTTTGGGTGTTCCCTCCGGCTCAGCGCAGGCTGTGGGGCTGGCAGCGTGTGCTGCACTGTGTGTGCTTACAGTTTCACCCCACCTGGGATTCCCACCCCAGCAGTGCTCCAGGGAAAGTCCACTTAATAATGTGGTAAATAAGAACTTTACGTTTTCTTGTAGAACAGAATGAATGTGATCAGCTGTTACAAACACGAGTGCTGCATACCCCACTGCGCTTCACAGACACTAACAGATTCATAGGAATGCCATTTAAAGTCCTATATTCAGCAACAAAGAACTTGTAATCTTTGGCATTTAATTGTAATCACCTTCCCCCCCACCCCCGGAAAATAATGTGCACATATGTATATGTATACACACATATATGTGTGTGTATATTATATACATACAGATATATGTGTGTGTGTTTATTTTTATATATATAAACATATAAATATGTTTATTTATATATATATAAAAAACACATATATATATGCTATGTTATTATGCAATAATATATAATTAATATATTATTGTATATTTTTACATATATAATATCTGTGTATTTATATTTGTGTGTGTATATATACATCTATATGTGTCTATATGTGTATATCTGTGGGTGGGTGTATATATATCTATATAGATATATACACACATAGATATGTATATCATAGGTCTCTATATATCATATCTTTATAGATATACACACACAGATATATGTGTATATGTGTGTGAGTATATATCTATGTGTGTGTATATCTGTGTGTATATCTATATGTCTGTATATAATATATGTACACATGTGTATATATCTGTGTGTGTATATATATATGTATATATGTGTATATCTATATGTGTGTATATATATACACACACACACATATATACATATACACACACACATTTACATACACACACACACACACACATATATATATATATACACATATACACACATACATGCTTACGTTTATTTTCTTATTTTATATATATCAACCCCAAACAGCAGTCATGTGTATGCACTTGTCATTGACAGCTGTATCAATTAAGATAATTAAGAGCTGAGTGTACCTTAACCTTTCTATGACTCAGACTCTCCAGGGACTGGCAAGACTGTGCCAACGATGCAGGCAGCTTGATAAAAGTTGTGAAGGTATAATTATGTACCAAGATAAGTAATGCTTTAAGCTGGAAACTTAATGATGTTCCTCTTAAATATATGAAAAAGATTTTGATGAACTCTCCTATTTTCTTATTGTGGCAGCACTGGTCTGGTTCAATGGTGATCACAACCCCTGTAGTATGTACTTTTTTATGCAGTGGTTGATGAGCTATACCTTATCTCCAATAACTGCTTCCCTGGAAATAAAACCAGTGTAAGCAGTTTAGTGTTTTATTCAGCTTTATTCTTTCAGTAATAATATTACTAAGTTTTTCAAGTGAAGTGGGTTATTCACCTGCACTAAGGCAGCTGTGCTTGTTCAAATGAGAATTACCAGTGATGAGACAACCTGGGTATGGTGAAACAAACATAGAAAAGGGGCCTTACAAAATTATTTACATCATTCATAAGAATATACAATGTTTTTAATTATAAAAAGTATATATTTGTATGTTGGGTAACTAGGACTTTTACCATTAATTTCCACTTTCAACTGCAGATTCACAACTAAAAACATTCGAAGTATAAACACCTATAAAACTAGTATATCTCAAAAGAGGCATTTCTAAGTATTGTTGAGAGAAAAGGACATAAACAACACTTTTTTTTTTAAAAACTTCATTAATTCAGAAGTCATTCAGCAAAGCAACTAGCATCAAGAAAGAAAGCAAACGTTCACAATTGTGCCCAAGTACCAAATAGTAAACAAGGAAAGTGCTTCTTTATCAGCAAACTAACACAACATTTCTTTGGCTACGCCACTTCACTCTGCTATTTCAACAGGTACTGAAGTGATATCTACAAGAGGTTCTCTATTTATCAATACAGATGCTAAACACCTGCTTATCAAAATAGTGCAAACAGGAACAAAGAAAAGTGCTGTCAATTTAAGTAAACTGCTGGGAAAATAAGGCAGCCGAACATTATGACTTCGCAATGTTGCTCCAGAGAAATCAGTAGTACACTTTTCATCATGTCAGACCAAATATATTCCTTGTTATTGTATCACACCATCATTATTACACAGGGGATGGATTTGGTCTTCTGTGTATACTCCTTCATAGAAGTAAACATCTGTCCTTAGTGCTGTGCTCTGAAGAAGTCTAGCGATGACTTCAAAATTTTGATCGAATCATTAGTACGTGTACAATGTTGTCTTCCTTTTTTCCCTTTAAAACTTTCTTTGGAGTGCATAGATCACATCACATACAAAAATCAAGTTTAAGTTTTATGTAAAATACTCAAGTACTTTCAGCATTTACATACACAACTTAATTTACCATTCATTCTTCCTCACTCCTTCCTTAGATATATCCTTGCATTATTTCTTGGACAGATAACAGATACTCTGGTTTATATAGTTAAAAGCATTTAACCATAGTAAAAACTGACAGTATTACTGGAGGTAAAATGGCAGGAGGATCTCATTAAAGAACATAAAACACTGTCACTGTAACACTCCCACGTGTCACAGTGCAACAAATTATAAAAAAAAGGAGAGAGTCACACAGGTCTAATTAAGAGCAGTTTGAAGCCATGGGATAGAAGGGAATAGTTCTTCCTCTAATTGCTACTCTTAAGTGCATTTTAAAAATGCTTTAATTTATGCTTATGTCTAGATACTGATTTTTCATTGTAAACACATCTGCTATTTGTGCTTTTAAAATCTTGTTAAAGGTGCCGTGAAAAGAAAATGAACACGTTACTTAACAGTTAGTTACATCTCGGGATAAAACATAACAGCCATACCTTTGCCTTCGCAAGGCTGAGCTCTTACTGTCTTGAGTTCTGCTCGTGCTTGCAGTTAACCTTCACTGGGCAGTTCTGACAGCTTGGCTACCAGCTGGCCGATGAGTGATCTGCCTGCTTGCCACAGTCTCAGATTTAAAATACTTCATGTTTATTTATAAACTTACTTGTAAATGGCACGGCTTTACTGCAGGGTATTTCTCATAACTCTTCATTCCCGTATTCTTATCTCACTAGTAAAACTTTATTATTATTATTATTATTATTACTTTGAGAGAGAAAGTAACATTATCTTCCTCCACTGCAACAAGAAAATGTAAATTCTAGATGGACGGGGAAAGAATGCTGAGTTGTCTGGTAACTCCTTATTCCATTACTGTATCAAAATTTATAACAGCTTGTTAGAAAAGTTGCTACATCAAGCATTTCTGGTCTTTGTGCCAGCTAGATAATCCAAGGCTAGCAGCAGGATCTTTAATACAACAAAATGGCACAGAATTGGCCTGAAGTTATTGAGAGAAAATTGCATAAAGTTAAGAGAATTCATATGGTAACTTTATGTGCATTCAATAAGGTGACATTGCATGAAGTAAGTCGCCATTAATTATTTAATTAAAAACATTTTCCAGTAAAGAGATGGAAAATAATACTCTAAATTAAAATACATTACACAACTCCAAAAACCTTGTACCTTAAACAACTGAGGCCAAATGTAAATAATTACCATGGGCTTGAATAAAAATTGCACGCTGGTATAAAAGAACAAAACTTAGCCCCTGTTAATAACCTTATTACTTTTTCAAAAAGAAGTAACAAAACATCAAGTAGTTCAGTCCTTACGGCTTCACACAGTGAAGTTCATGCTGAATTGCCTAGAAGAAACAGTTTTTCCTCAATAGCCATCTTTCGTGAACACATCATCAGTTTCATCATCGTTTATCCCTCTTTGGTAACGTACTGAAGAGAAGGCACTCCAGTGAAGACGCTTCTTTTTACAGATGAACCACGCTAATCCAACAACAAGGACTAAGATAATCAGCAGGGCAAATGCTACAGCCACCCCAGTATGATTAGAACCTGTAACAGAAAAAAAAAAAAAGAAAAGCAGTTATTCTTTGAGAGCCTTGGTAGAAATATTCATTTCACAGGGTTAGTGTACATCTATCTAAACATCAAGACTATTTATGCAGACAGCATTTAGCTGAAGTCAAGGCCAACTGGTTCACCAGATTAACTGAAATTTGGCTTCTAACCTTTTATTTTTAATAATTCAGTTGTTAAGTTTTCTAACCATGAAATGTTGGAAGGGACTTCTGGACGTCAAAAACACCCTGCTAGTTTGTGGCACCAGAAATTCTGCACTCATTTCAAGCAAGCAATATGATATATATGTGATATGGCATAAAAGAGAGTTAAATTAAGATTAATTAAATAATTAAATTAAAATTAATTGAAATAATTAAAAACAGGTGTTTCATTTTGATGAAGACTGCGTATTTAAAAAATGTAATGTGTTCTTGCGTTCTCTCCAACTGAAGAGAATCCAGATCTCCCTTGGACTGAAAAAATCTTTTTGAAGTCTTTAGCACAATTAAGTTAGTGACATCTATTTCTGCATTCCCACTTATGTGAAAAATGCATACAAAATCATATAGATTTCACTGCTTCTCAGGAATTTGCTTAATGCTCAGGTAACTGTTTCCTAGGCAGAGCAAAACATGAGGAATTTACATATTCCTTGAGTCTTCCTCGAGCTGTGGGACCAGTTTCAGAAGCCTCCTCAAGACTGAAAACAAATCTTCAGTACTTGTTTACTCAACAGTTTCTACAAGCAGATGTCTTTCTGCTTGCTCCTACCCTCATAGATTCACCCATGAAAGATGCCCTGTGGTAAAAAGAAAAGCCACAGCAACTACTCTACGCTGCTTTTTAAGTGGCAATTTCAGTTCTCTCCTTCTACTTTAGGTGGGCACTGGAAGCAGGGAGAAGCAAATTCTTAGAAAATATTGACTTAGGCAAATGTAATTTCATGGCAGAACAGTCACAGAAGGCAGTTACTTGAAAGGTTCTTTTATGAACTGCACTTTTCATTACTTAAAAAAAGAAAATCCTGAATATAGTCAGTAAAACATTTAACATCTGCTAAAAATCATAGCTCTCATACCTAAAGGAGCTTTACAAACCACTCTGCTTTGACTCCGACTGCAGTCAACTTTGGACCACTTGCCAGTCGTGGACATGATGACACTGCATTTTTCACTGAGTTCTGTGGTTCTGTTATCCCAGTTGGCGTAATTAACTGATGAGCCATCGAGCCAGTGCAGGGACTGACCTGTTGAGAAAAACTTGCTTAGTTAGGTCACCAAAAGGTTCTCTAACATTTCACTAAGGTAGCTCACAAGCAGATGATTTCTTTACGCTGCTAAAAGAAACAACTGATAATATGTATCCCATATATTAAAAGCAGTACCTACAAACACCTCACTTTTAGCCACACCTCTTCTTCAGACTCTTAGGATTTGATGCATTTGGACAGAAACGAATCACTATTAGGTATCAACAACAGTGGTGGAGAAAATCAATGTCACTTCTTTCTGATTATCTCAAATGTGCAGGAGGAAGAGATTTAACATATGGTGGAGCCCAGACAGCTCTGCACTGCTCAATGAGGGATGCCAACCTCAGGCAGGAGCAAGCATGGGCTACTGAGACTACACAACTACATTCTCATTATTCTCATTTGAGGATTTATGCATCCTTTTTTTTAATTTACTACATGAAACACTCATTATGATTGCTGCTTCTTACCCTTAGAGCTCTGGGTCAGTCCAAGCCATACTTTCCTGGTAATAAGATCATTTTCCTTTATGTGTGTGCTCACAAATGCATTTTCCTCAGCATCCCCTATGGTCAGAAGGGCTGCTGAAGGATCTAAGGGGAACAGGAAAATGGTTACAACTGTAACATCAACAATTCTGCGGGAACAATAATAACAGGAATAGATTTGCCAATTTGGGCTTATAAAAAGAATTTGAAGTAACCACAGCAGAAGGAAGACAGACATTCCCCCTCCCTCAAATACAATATAATGTTATACAAGACAGCTTCAGACAACTGGTTATTCTGGCAGGTCACACAGAATAAAATGGTGTACACTTACTGCAGCTGTGGAATACGTACATGGAAGATACCAAAAATATGTCCCTGATTCAGAATTACAAGTCTTGCCCAAGTGATAATCACATTTTAAGAACTGACTTGAACAAAAGCTCACCATTTGCAAGAACTGTTCTGCATTTTGCTGAATGAAGTTAATTTCTAACTCAGTCCCCCACTGCACCTCAGTTTTTTATGTAGTGTTACAGCAATTAAGGAGAAAGGAGAGGGAAAAGCTACAATGGGGACAGGCTCAAAGTGTACAAATTCTTTAGCAGTAAATGAAAATACAAGCACGAATCTTAAGTTAGAGAAAGGCTACTTTCTTTTTCAACCAGCAGATCAGACAGGACCAAATAGAAAGATACATCCAGGACAGGGTCTATTAGCACTTCTGCTTCTTTCTCCTCTACCTAGTGAGTTTAACTTCACATCATATAATGACAAAACATTACAACAGTCACTAGCTTCTTAAGTAAGAAGTTCATCTACAATTCTGCACACAAAGCTGCTAAAATTCTATCTTGCAATACAGTCCCCATTTAGCTTATCAATGAGGAGAGAAAATCCTTTTATGTGACAGAAAATTAGTATTTTCAGTGATATTGTGTGCCCTTATAATATTTACAATGTATGTACTTTGGACTAATTGATAAGGGTATCTGTGCAAGCAGCTAATGAAAGCCTTGAATAAGAAAGCACTGCTAACAGCACTAACTTCATTTCAAATAAACCTATTTGTATACAAATACAGTGTTTCCCTCCAAACCATTAACCCCAAATTTCTAAATCCTCTGTCAATGGATATCTGAATTTCCCTCGCAGATATCCACATGCAAAACAAATTATCAGCACACTGCAGAGTTTTATCAAGAACCTTCATGAGATGTTCAAAGGTAAAACTAGCTATTATTTTTCCTAAATTAAGTATAGCTGAAAAGCTGAAGTCTAACTATTGTAGGTTCTTTAGTTATGCTTTTTAATTCTTTTGGTGCAGAGGACTAATTATGGGTTGTAATGTAATAAGAGTCTAAACATACACAGTTTCTTGCAGACTTTCTTAGCATCTTCCACGTTGTATACTGAAAAATTGTAGAAAGCCATGTCAAATGCGTAACAGTGATCCTTGTACTGAAGCCACGGCAGTTTTCCACTGAGTTGTGAGCAGCCTGAGGCTTGGCTCATTTGCTTTTGCTCTGATTGCCTCTCTGGAAAAAGATAAAGATATTGGCATTATTTCTGCTGCAGGAGTCTGCACAATTTATTTGTTGAAGTAACAGGAAAGTAAATACTAACAAGAACTATTTATCCTATCAGCATCCATGACTCAATTAGTACCTTCCTTCTTTATACGCAGAAGATGAATTTACTTAAAAACAGATATGACACAAGTCCCAAAGACTTGAAAGCCATCTTTTTTATTGCCTTTTAGGGTGCTTTAAAGTTTCATGTAAGTTCGATGCAGATTTTGATTCAGAAAAAGATACATAAGAGTTGATATGCCACAGGTGACCAAGAGATGACCAGGATTTTCTCCAGTAGAATGGAGAGAATAAATCTCCATCATAGATTTAAAATCATCCCTGAGAGAAAATTCTTAAAAAAGCAACCCGCGTGGCCTTTCAGCTCTAACTAAAACACATAAACAAACAACGCACGAGACAACTGCAGAAAATATGTTAAAACATTACACTTACTGTTTGAAAAGCTGTAGCAAATGGCACCTTCAGCAACATTTGTACATTTTACACGGTTCCAAGATCCTTTAGTATCCAACAGAACACAGTTCTCAGTTGTATTTGAGTTTTCTAATTCCCACGGATAATAGTCAAAACTGCTTCCATCAGACCATTCAAAATTAGCTTTGCTTCCCTAAGTAAAGAAAAAAAAAAACCTACAACTTTCAAGCTGCAGCATATGGTTGTGGTTTAGATCTTGTCAGTCATTACTAAGTCACGCAGCAATAGTTATCCATCAATGAGTAATGAATTAAAATGCAAGTGCCTCACTCTCTCAATCCTTACTGATTAAATGTGTAAAACTGCATTTTCCAACCAATTATAGCACTGAAATCCAGGCTGCTTCTGCCACCTGAAAAAATGTGGTATCTTTTTAAGTTTAAACTTGCAGTGTGCCTTGTATTATTCTGTGGGGAATATCTTTATTTAATCTTGCTGTCTCTCTTCTCCTTGATATGAACATGACTAGACTTGATAACTGCTGGGCTGCAGTGAGTAGAGCTGGCCGGCTCAGGATCTATTTGTAGTGTCAGCTCACACTTCAGATACACTGCTGGAAACCCTAGATAATGAAGACAGAACTGTGAGAAGTGGAGGGACTCATTCAAGACCAAAAGAGGGGCACAGACAGCAAAGGTACACGTAGAAGTCACGCTTCTGCTCCCTCTGCCAACTACCTCTCAGTACCAGTTCTTGAGGCAGACTTGGAGAGCAGTATGGGAAGCAGGGCTGGGGGCACATACTCCTGGCTTCAAGGATAGAACAGAGGTGGAGTAAGATCTGTAGCTGCCTCCTGGGAAAATGGATGCACGACTTTCTAGAGAGCCAGTTCCTGCACTAAACAGGCTCCACATATCCTTGCTGATTGACTGTTATTATTTTCAATTTTCATCAGAACTAGCAGCAGTGTGTCTACATATGCTGCAACTTAATATACTTTAACATATATTACATGAAAATAGAGCTTCCAAGAATCTGGAACAAAAATATAGGAAAATATTTCATGTCCAGCATTTACAAACTCTGTTACTGAGGTTACCAACAGTACATACTTACATCATGAATGGACAGCCCAAGCCACAGTGGATAGCCATCCTGCTTGACAATATCTTCCAGAAATAACTGCTGTGATTCACTGTGTATGCTTACTAGATCACTCATATTTTGTTTGCATTCTCTCACTGCATCATACCATGTTATTTTTTTCTGCAGGATTCTGTATGTTATGTCTCCGTGTAGAATAAACTCAGGCAGTGGAGGCTTGTGTTGTTGGGGTCCTGTTTCAAAGAAAAAGAGGATGAGAAATTCTGTGCATTTCAAGTCAGATGGCTAGGAACACATGGAAGTATTAAAATCAGTCTGTAACAAAGCAATTCAAGAGTCAAATTGTTTAATTCAAGCCACTCATATCACAAGTTATCTTTTGGTATTCTGGCATTTGGTGAAGTACAGCAAACACATTCATTCTGATCAGAATATCACAGTAGTTAGGCATAGATCGGCCCTATGCCCACAAGAGTCCACAGCAGCTGTGCTACGTGCTTCAGTGAGAACAAAACCAAAGCCTCATGTGTGAATACACAGAAGGTGCTGCAGGACCAGGACGTAAATTATGACCTTCATCCAACACTCCACCACTTACCCCTTTCAATTTTGCAGGCAAGAATACTGTACACATTATAGTGATGAGCTTGCCAACTTTGAGAATAATTATAAATATCCCAGAAGCCATCAAGATTCACACCAGCAAAAAAGCTGTTCTTCTTTATGATCGGTCTTCCCAGTCTCCAGTTGTTGTAAGTCAGATGAGTTTCATCATACCACTTCAGAACTTTATCTGTGGAATATATCACATATTTATCACAGTGTTGGCACTGTGTGTACAAATATCATTTAGCTTTTAAGGACATTAGCAGATATTCACTTTGGGAAAAAAAAAAAAAATCAGCAATGCTCTAAATTACGGTAAATAGATTCTGTATACAATGCTAAATATGTTATAACATTACTCATCCAGGGCCCACATCCTGCTTTCCAGGGAAATCAAATCTAGACAAAACAGTGCACACTGGATCTAATTATGACTCAGACAGAAAGCCTGTCCAGCTATTTTCTTCTAGAAGAGAAATACAAAGATGAATGATTATTGTGTGTTTGTATTCAGTGTGACTTTGGCTGTACACTGAAGCATGCAAGGCACACGCACTTATGCTGCAAACTGCCTTCCACCCAGTTATTATAAAAAAGAAAAAAATAGAAAAAAAGAAAACTTAGAACTCACCACTATCATCGTAAATGACACCCAGCCAGACCCACACAGCCAGACCACTGAATGAATGAAGCTGCTCAGTAACAAAATTATTTTCTTCTTCATCTCGAACACTCAGAACAAATGCTTCTGGATCTGTTGAAATTTTTTCCAAATTACTTTCTTATAGGTTCACCTTTCACTTACAACATAAATTACCTTTTCACTAGTGTTAATAATTACTAAGTCAAAAAAGCGTAAAAGCAAGACAAAAGAACCAAAAGAAGAGTAGGAAAAACAATTCTCAGAAGTGTTATCAGCAGTGCTTCCCCCAGTTCAGTCTGGTTCCCATAAGCAAATGACTCAGCCATGGAGATTTTTATGGCTTCTACCACCACACAGTGTTTCTTGTAGTAAAAACTGTCTATGTAGAACATAAAAATATCAGCGGTCTTTCACAATGTTCTTCATACTGCTTATCTTAATATTCTTCAGGAAAAAAGGCTGAAGTGAAATCGGCTCACGAAAAATCAGTTTATGGAAAGAAGCATGCACATGCATGCCAGGAGCTATTACTTAATGTCAGAGGGAAGCTTAATAAGTATCTGCTTCATTCAGGACAGACAGGAAAAGCCCCTGTGCTTTCCTGAATTGGGCTATTCTCAGCCTATTCACTTTGTTCAGTGTTTCACAGAAGAAGGAAGTTGAAAAACAAAGAAGGTGTGACTGCAAACCCAGAATATTGCAAAGGGCAAAACAATTTCTCAAAGTATTTAACATTAGATGATTTTATATTTAAAAAAAAGAACAGGTATTTTCAATTTATTAAAGTTCTCAGAATTCAGTGTAGTTCCTACTCAATTCCCTCTCAAACACTTCTAACCAGAGCAGTGCAAGCAGAAACAGCATCAGGCAGTGCAGCACTAACACGTCCCCAACGCTGCAGCCCCCCTAACCGCTGACTCAGACCTGACCATTATCTTCTCTAAGATACGTCTTTAATACCTGTAGTATGAATAAATACTTACTCATCTTCTTGCATAAATGATGAGCTTCTTGAGACTTCATTTCTCGCCATCTATTTTTTGTTATCATAAAAGTGTAACAATTGTTTCTAAATGATATCCAGGGTGTATTTTTAATCTTATGTGGGCACTTAACTTGTGTTACTTGTTCTTTTTCATTCTTTTCTATGGAAGGGAAGGAAAACAATCAGGACATGACATTGTTTTAACAATCACAGAGTCACCAAGGTTGGAAAAGACCCACAGGATCACCCAGTTCAACCATCCACCCATCACCAATTGTTCTCACTAAACCATGCCCCTCAACACAACATGAACAAACACACAGGAAAAATAGAAATGCCATCCTCTAAATGTGTAATATGTTACTGTTCTCAGCTTCTTCATGGCAGTGAGATGATTTGTTTGTTTTTTGTTTGATTTATTTCTTTATGCAACAACAGCAGTAAGTGTCATAGTTGCCATAGCTGGCAACACATCCCAGTTCTATGGCTTTATCTAATTCTTGGTAGGTGAGAAGAATTTCAGCTGCTGAGAGTGAGAGCACCAATTAATTAGCAATCCCATAACAGCAAGTGTATTGCTGTGACTCAGGATGTACAACAATGGCTTAAATGTGCCTTCTCTCTAAATAAAGTATATAATCATCTCATAGGGAATAAATCAGTGACAATCTCTCTGAGATCTTCTCATTTTTGAGAGATCGGTCATGCTACATACACATCCCACCCAAAAGATGTCCTGCTACAGTATGAATATATTTGGAACCATTTACGTGACCCAAAGATGACTTTGAAGTACACCTTTTAATTCAGCATCTACCTCCTGTCTTCCTCCCCAATACAGCCACGTCTCCTTCCCTGCACATACTTCAATCACATAAGTGATTTCTGAAGGTCTCAGTAATAAGATGTTAACAGTACAGAGCTAGTGGAATCTTCTACATGCAAGTGGGAGAGACGAACAGACCATGGTCTTATGAAAACAGTGCAGCTGGTAGAACCAGTTGGTGATATAAAAGTTTCAGCCTGGCCTGAAGCTGAATTCACTAGTAAGTAACTTGTGGATTAATATCAGCAGGTGCATGCAACCCTGTGTTAAACTAGTCTGTCTCAGGGAGTATAATAAAAAAAAAACAAGTTTTAATTTCAAAGTTACAATCTGCAAATTCCAAAAATCTTTCACCATAAAACACAATACAGCTTGTGGAAGTATTGTGCTCAGATACATACTTTCTGATGAGTAGCAAATAGCACCTCGATTTTCAGAGTAGCAGTCAGAAGTTTTCCAGAAGCCATCAGTATCCAAATACACACATTCTTCGCTCGTCTCTTCATCGTCCTCAGACCAGCGACTGAAGCTTACATGTTTCCCATCCAACCAGCCATAATGTTTTCCACCCTAACATTGTTAAGAGAAAGGGATGAGCTTGCTTAGTAAGAAAAAAAAAAAAGGTACAGAAAACACAAAATTCACTGTCCAGAAAGTGCTGAACAGATGGCACTCGCAGTGTATGCCTGTGCTGTGAACTCCTACATGTTTGACTACTTTCACAATTTGGTAGTTACTTTAATCACTATTTTAATTACAGTTGCAAGAAAATAAATCAGTTGGATTAGATGACAATTATCAAGTGTTATGTTTAACTATGTTATGGAGGAAGACCTGGCAAAGAGATGTCCAAAGTACATCATATGCACCTGTAAATCAATGGTAGATGTAATTATCTTGTCTTGGAAAACTGATAATATCTGAAAACAAGGCCCAGTCTCAGTTTTCTCCACAGTAAGTTGAAAGTAATCTATTAGGTGTTTAACTAATTTAATTAATGAGATGTGTTTCTACCCTGGAGGATGCAGGAGGAACAAGAGCATGCACAACAATCATGCTACCCTTTAAGAGCCGTACATTTAAAATGTTCTGGAAATCCCCCTCACATTTTGTAATTTCATTTCCTTTGTATTTTTTTTGCGTGTAAGATTCCAGCACTGGAATAACAAGCTCTGTTGACCAATTTCATTAGAATTTCTTTTCATGTGACTTTTTAATTGTGCCCAAACAACAGAGTGTTGCAATATTGAAAAGCTACTGCATGTCTGAGATGTATACAGGAAAATGAATCATTTGATCTTCACTTGCAGATAAAGAATCAAAAGAGGAGGGAAATGAAGTTGTTCTGGTCTCTCCATCAAGATCAAATGCCTGTTTCCTTTCAAAAAAAAATGTTCTCCATGAAGTATACATCCAAAATTCTACTTTTCCCTTGCTTTGCCTGCAATACCCAGTAGCCCATGACTGACACAGGAAGATCCTAACACCATCAAAGCCAAGTGAGCACCATCAGCCTTTATTGGGAGGTACTTTTCAAACCAGTTTTAACGTTTTTCTTGGAGTTACCTCAAGACTCATGTGTTGGACAGAAAAATCATAAATTCTGTAAGCAAGTCCAACCCATTTCATTAACAGCTAAGGGAGCTCTCTGTGCACACTGAAGATCTCCAGGAGTTTTTCTGTCTAATAGAGATAAAGCAAGAAAGCAGTACCTAACACAAATAGCATGAAGTTATGGACAAAGTTTAAGTTAAATATCTCCAGAAGCATTCAATGATTCATTTTGGATTTTGCCACTTGGAGATTCTCTTAAACTGATTTTGAGTTGTCTTTTTACAATGGTACTGCAAACTGTGATGATAATATCAAATGGCAGTATCAATTTTATTCATTAACAAAAGAGACAAAGGTAATCCAGCAAGTGTGTTGCTACTACCTACAAGATATCCCTTTGTGCTATAATCTTCTAAAAGAGCCTCCAGAGCCTCCTCTTCATCAGTCCATGCAGTGAAGTCCAACTACTGACAATGCAACTTGAAGAACTGAAGATTTAGAACATTAATCTTGAGACTCTCCAGGTGATTACCACTAAATGAAAAGCTATCCCCCAAACTCATTTATTGCTGTATTTCATTATCCCAGTTGCTATTTCATACAATTTTAAAAACTACCTTAGGTCACAGTATGAAAGGAAAATAAAACTTACATCTCTGCTGAAGAGTCCAATCCACAGTGGGTAATCATGAAGGGCAGCCCGAACAGCGAGAGAAGCTTGCTGGAACTGATCCGTGATGCTAACCAGTTGCATCTTGTGATTTATGCATGCAGCCATTGCATCATTCCAAGTCAAATTCTTCAGAATTACTTTATATTGAACATTTTGATAGCTAAATGTGTCATTAAGGACTTGGTCTGTCTGGTTATCAGCAGTTCCTATACCTAAACAAGAAATCCAGTTAGTGGGCAGCAAAACAATGAAATGCATCCCAATTTCTCTGCAACAAACAGAAAAACCTGTTCATGCTCCCCATGGAAAAACAAGGATAAAAAAAGTACTTTCCTAGGCAGTAGATTATACTCCTGATTTTAGTTAGGAGCAAATGTCTTTTGACAGTTTAGATAGAGAATACAAGAGTTATTTTCATCCAATCTATTTTTAAATCTCCTTCAATCCAGCTTCATGTACTTTTCTATCTATTTTTATGTGTCTGCTAAACTGTTAGGTGTTTTATTTACTGAAGGAAAAAAAAAAAACAACACATCATTTATATCTTTAGTTAAATACAGCAGTGGAAAAATGACTGCTCTCTGCCGCAAGACAGCAACTGTTAGACTTGAGTCATTCATCTCTATGGAGCCTATAGATTTATGTGTATGTGAATCCAGTGGGCCATAAAACTCATCTGTGCAGATCTTACAGTGCACCGCACAGTCCCAGAGCTTTTTATTACCATCCATGGATATAGGGAGAGTTTATTTTGTCTCCACATGCACTGAACTAATTACAGAAAGTCTACCTCATACAGGGAGGGGTGTAACTCACTGTTTGTGTTCTAAGTACTGACCCTTATCATAGTTTCCAGCATCATACTGAAGGCAGACAGCTCAGTGATGCGCTGCAATTGCAGGTAATAAACGATGAAAACATTTCCATGAGTGGTAAATTAAAGCGTGCAAAGGTGGTAGCCCCTCAAAATTGGTACACAACCAAAAATAAGGTGACTCTCCAAAAGGCAGAAAAAGACCGACACTGAAGGTATGTCAAGCAGAAAAAGGCTCACCAAGGCAAAAAAAACCCCAAAAACCTCTATATAAATAACAGCATAAAAATGGCTAATTGATAGGCTGACAGAGTCATTTTTCAAAACATTAGAACATCATAGAAATCTGATATTTATGCAGTATTTACAGCTTTCAATAAACCATAGAAGTGACAAGGCTGAAACAGACTGTTTGCATGATGTTGTTTGTGTCTGCTGCCAAACGCTTTCACTTAAGATACAGCTTCTAAAAAAGAACCATGGAACCAAAACTGTCATCACATATCAAGGGCTATCCAAAGTGGAAACAAGTTAGTAGGGAAAATTTTCATTTCTGAAAGAGAAAATAAGTAATTGCTGATTATGAGCATCTTGAGAAGTTGTGCCAATCACAGTCATGCCAAGACTTCCACAGAACCTGAAGTTATCTTCCTTCCTATAGGATAAAGCTCAAGGCAACAGTGATTGCTCAAACAGTTGTCTCAGCAACATTCTGAGGTCTGATCCTACCTGAATTATTTTCAGATGTGTACCACCAATGACCAGGACAGATATATATACTAACAGTCCCAAACCTTCTCTCATTACAACTTCTAGAGCACTGGCTAGGAGGAAGTGCTTGATGTTTTGGTTAGCCCAGGCTGACAATACGTTAATCTACATAGATATATCACCAATTTCCTTTTAATTAAAATTTAATTTTCCATTTTCTGTGACTACAACTCTCCTGGCAAAACTGTGAATTTGGACATTCGATATTTTTTTAAGTATTTGGCACCGGAATAAAATATCTTTGTGGGGATATAAATCACTTTGCCTATCTGAGAAATAAGAAGGTGGTTATTTGCTTGGGTGTTCATTTTGCACAACTTTTTTTTTTTTTTTTTTAAAGGAAGATAGCATGTTAAGAGGATTATTTGCATAACAGAACATACTCAAAAGTGAGTATGCTGAATATTAGCCCACAGCAGTAATTAAGTGCAAGAGTAGGTAGATATGTTTGATCCAGTTCCAGTAAATGGTGCCGACCAACCATGTGTTAGAATATTATTTTTAGTTCAGATTTGCAAGGTTTGCTCTGGGGAGACCAATCTTAGCTTCACAAGAACACAATACTTCTTATTATAATAGTGCTAAGAAGCAGAGATATTTAAGCTGGATGTAATAATTGAGAGATTCTTCCCAGGATTTCAGTTCAACCACAGATACAAAAGGAAAGAAGGAATCACTTGATCCAACCCTTGATGTACAGGACATCAATACCCACAGAATGTTAAAGCTACTATAGGCTTAAGTACAATTTCAGTGAAACCACACAGTCAGAGGCTCTCAAGAAAACAGATACTTTCTGAACAGGGCTGTGAAAGAAAAGGGAAAATTCTAAATTGTTGAAAAATATATATATATGTATTTCCCCAGACTGTCCTTCACACTATGCTTTTCCAAAGTTTACCTGCTCATTCTCTACAAGAATCTTGCTCTTCAAGTGCAATGCTTTACATGTACTAAAAGGTCTCCCAGCACACGTATCTTAACAGCGAGCTCTGGTTCTAACTTATTTTGACTCTTCAGACTTACCTATAGGACGCTGGCATATACCCAAGAAGTGCCTGTCAGCACAAGCAGTGAAATTCCATGTTCCAACATATTGAGACTTGGGATCATTGAGGATTACACCACACTGATTGTTAAATTCTTCATCAAAAAGCTGAAAACCAGAGATACATTTATCAGACTACAACAGGGTGAAAACATACTTGTATACATATGGCTTGGAGAACATGATCCGTCTGAACTTGTTGAAGAACTTTCAAAGGAGTGGTGTAATACAGTCTGCCTATTTTACAAACAATACCAGGTGCTTGGACTTAAAAAGAATTTATAAGCTAAATATGGGGGAAGAACATTACATTAATGCTTAAAAAAAAACTGCCTAAAATAAATCTTGTTTGTGGGTGTGATTCCACTACATTTACTATGCTTCACCATGGTAGAACAGCAAGCCAAATTCCAGAGTATCACAGATTACAGATACATTCTGAAGTGAACCAATAATTTTTGATGGCATCTTTTTGATGACTGTTTTTATGTAGTCTTTAAATTACAGATAGTAATTACAGACGAGTCATTAAACAGTGTTTTGGGTTTTCTTCCTTTACCAATCAGTGTTTTGTATTTAAATTGAGAAGACATCATTCAAATAGAGGTCCAAATAAACAGAATTCCATTGCTGCCAGTCACTCTGTTTGCCAATTAAAGTCACCATTTGGGGGAATTGGTCTTGTTATTGATTCATGTTTCTTTTCGCTTTTTTTCTTTTTCTTTCGATACAACCAATATTCAAAATGTCACTACTCAATAGTCAACAGAAGTCTAATATTCCAAAATCAGAACTTACATCCAGTGGAATTTTCCTTAGTCTTCCTGTCAGGAGTGGGTGAAAGTTGCTATACAACAGCCTGCTCTCATCTATCCACTTGTTTTCTCTTGTGCTGAACAAAAACTGCAAACCAATCCAAATATCTCTTGGCATTTGAGGAAGCAAGGATGTTATAAAATCTGTTGGGCAAAACAGAAAACGTACATACTGTGGTTCAGACAACAGCAGCAAACACTTGAAAAACAGTTTGCATTAATAAGGAAATGCAACTTCATTTTTATTAGCTTAATTTTCCTAGACCTTTAAGATTTTCAAAAGCTCATCCTCCCTTTCTTTCATAAACAACCCCCAGGGGTGTTATCTTTTATCTGAATGGAGCAGAGTATTTGTCCTACAAACCTTCACATGAGGAGTAAGTAGTGTATTCAACTTGGCTTTGCACCCAGGACTTTTTATCCTTGCACTTACAAAAAAATTCAGAAGTTGCTATTCCACAAATATGTAAGATTTTCTGTTGTATCCCTGTGGAAGAGCTGCCTTCTGCTCTCTCCAAAATGATGGAGGAAGTCATATCTCCCATCCAGAAAGATGGAGTGTACCCCGTAAAGCAGAAACATTTCTTGGATTCTATCAGAGTTTGGCCACCCCACTATCAAAGTAAGTAGGATTGGACAAAGGAAGCCAGTATTACTTGGAAAAAAAATGCAGCCAAGAAAATCTTAAAAACTCAGAGCCCTCTTACTGAGCATTTTGGAATGAAACAATGGCCTTCAGTGAACCCCCAGGCACCAGAGGTATTCGTTGAGCTTGTCTAGATTAGGAAGACAAATTGAAGCTACGTAATTAGCTACTGCTGGCGTGTCTTACCTCCTGGCCAAATGCCAGGCTGGCCTCGGCCTATTTTCTGAACTAGACAAACCCATGGAAGATGTACATGTCAGAACTAGTTACCTCCTAAGGCCACTGAAGGAGCCCACATTGAGAGGCATGCTTCTTCAAGCCAACACTTCATTCCACCTATGTAGAGTTTGCCATTGAATGGTCAGAGATGGGACATAACAATAACTACGACGACTCCAGTGCCTCTTATGTTTTTAACTTGCAAAGCAAAACATGGGAGTTTTCTATCTTTTGTCTTTATTTTTTACAACAGGTTAAGTAAAATGCTTGCTGACCGTATCTCCAGCTTAGGTTTCTAGCACATCAAGCAATAGACAATACATTTTTAATCTTGTCTTGGATTTTTAGAATGATCCTGGTACACCTTTAAAGCAGCAAGAGATTATATGCTTAGTTCTTAAGGAGATCTATATGGAGTTTGTAAGGGAAGCTGCATACCATAAGTGCCCCCAGCTCACTGTACCTTGCTCAGCTTGACTTGAGATGCATGGAAGAGAGCCTCCAAAAGTTACACACTTTTCATTTGCTGCATTAAATGTTAAATATTCGGACTTCATCTTTAGGAAGCACTGCAAAAGAAACATAATAAAATTTTCTTTCTGCTATTGCTTCCTGAGAAGTAACTGATAAGAAAACTAACCTTAAAATCTCACTTCAGGTCCTGTAATAAAATGTAATTACTTTTTCTCAGGAAAAAAGGGAACTGATATCAGCTGCATGCCCTCCTGGTTATATTAACAGAATAGCTAAATCTAAAAATGATGAATAGTCAATGACTCAATGAATAGTCCCCCATTCATTGAGTCATTGAATATGAGGATTCAGTAATTTTTAATTGGCTACATCATGATCATGTACTGTTTTAAGAAAGAGAATTCATGTATTAAAATGAAAGGCAGACTGGGTTGGGCCAAGTTTCTTTTATTGTAATGTATTATCGTTTGGGAAAAACATCTTGGAAACTCAAAAGCTATATTCTGCAACAATTTGAAATAAAGTAGCAAACCTTGGCACAGTGTAATGCGTTAGATTTGATGCACGTTCCATTTTAAGTACAATGAACAGCAACAGGCCACAAAAGAGGAATCACAGTCTCTCTGTGATTTCAAATGACTGCCTTGAAATGTAGAACTGAAACTTACTACAGTGCAGCTTCTGATTTCTGTTGGTTCTTTCTTAAAAAGCTTCTAATACCTAATCAAGTAAAATCCTTGAGGTGTCTTGGGAAGCAGACTGTCAGCCAGTTTGTTGGCTGCATGTGATTACTCAAGAGAATCAAGATACTTTGGCCACAGAAATCTTATTCTCTTCCTTTCTAATCTTTCTCTTTCTTAAAAGCAGAGCCCAAGATTAGACAACAAAACCAAAGTTCTTGGACCTCAATGTGTGGTGAGGAGAAAATGAAAATCCTGAAAGCAGCAGCAATTCTGCATATGCAACAAAGAATTGGAGGGGATGTTTTGAAACCACTGCATGTAGTTTTCAAAAGCAATCCCAATGTTCATTACTATAGCAGGGCACTTCAGCTTACTGATCTACAAAAAATAGGTACTGAAGATTGAACTGTATTATTTCTGTACCTTATTCCGGAATCGAAGCCAACCCTTAGGGCAACCTCCAGTGACTGGGTGGTAACTGGGATCGTGTTTTTCCAGCAAGGAGGCATTATTCTTCTCACAAATGAAGGGCAGCTTCATGTTACAGTTAACTGGGTAGTCTGGTAAAAAGTAAATTTTGAAAACCAGTTATGATAATTTCTACCATGCACTAACTTATACTAACATACTTTGACATGAAAAAGACCATTCTGAAGCAAAGTCCTTTTCAGTACAACCATAGTGAAGTATGAGGCAATGTAAAGCTTTAGAAGTAATAGCAGAGCAAAAGACAAATGTAAATGTTTTATATATCAGACAATAATGTATTGTCTCTTACAGATCCAGATTCTGATTTCTTACTCTGATTTGCAACACTTCACACAAGTGGAGGTAACTTCAACAAAAAAAAACTGAATAAAAAGAAGAGATTTTGAATATGAGGACTAATTGCATTTTCTGGCACAGAGGGTGTGTGCTCTAAAACCATTAAAGCCAAGAGTCTGCCCTGAACGACTGTTTTCCACGATACCAAAATTAACTAGATTGGCCTCCTAGGTAATAAGATTTTTTGGTTAGCAGAGATGAAAACAGGTCAGAATTCTGTAACAGAAAAATATGCTTTGAAGTGGAAATTCTAATAGATGGAGTGACTATTTAGTCACCAGAGGTGAAAAATTTTTCCCGATATAAGCACTGTTATAAAAAAGTGAAAGAAACAGCTTCAAGTACTACAAGGTACTTTGTTTACCTCTTCCAGTGGGACTCCACTACTTTATGAAATGTACATGTCCAGCTGCATATGCAGTTGCAGGTATTCAGATGAGCTACTCTAACACTTGATTGTCAGAACTTGGAATATTTTTTGCACACACAAAAATAACCCCTCCAAAAAAAATCCAAAACCAAGAAACATTTCACCTAATTAATTTAGGCCATGAAAGGAGTTAACAGTTTTTCATAATTGATTGTTATCTGAATTCATTTGCCTCTGGACATCAAAAACATTATCAGGACTTCTACCAAGAAGAGCAAATAATTTATTCAAAATTGAATCAGATTATTGCCAAGAAGATATTGGCTCCTACTTCTTTATCTATTTGTATTCTGTATCAAAGTTCGGGCAGAATAGTAATTGTTTTGTAATAATGAGAACAAGGGGAGAAGAATAAAACCAACCGTACCTCTATACCAGCTCTTCCTAGAAACGTACCAGCAATCTCTCAGGAATCGATCATGGAAGCGTGGAAATAACTGCAAACTGGATACAAACATTTCAGAGTCAATCTCCAATCCAATGTGATCTTCGAGTGGAAACTAACAGCAACAGAGCCAGTGCATACAAAAACTTGGGCTGAGAACTGCTGCTAGGAGATGCCCTATAACACTGGAAAGGACACAGGAGGAAACTAGACTAGGAACAAATATGTGGCAGGTTCAGCAGCCATGTAACAGTACCACCCCTAAATTAAGGAGATGTGCAGAACAAGGGTAGATTGTTCACTGCACATTGCAATTGCATGCATGCTGTCAGGATAAGAGAGGATAATGGACAACAGCCTGGATTTATCCATTCTATAGCATTTCTGAAGTAGTGTATTGCTACACTATTTTGGAAAGCTAAGATTCTGCTTGTACGAAGCCCAAGATCCTTTGCAGCAGCCTTGCACAATGCAGGCTTTGCTGTGAGACATCCCAGCTATACGGGAATACAGTATAAGTTCTCCAAGCCTTTGGCATTGCCTAACTGGGTAAAGCTTAGAATAAGGCAGTATTTTACATACGGTGAATGATAGCTGTAGCCGTAATCAATAAACTTCAGCCACCACTTCTGTTCACTGTTTGATAACTGTGGGGGGAAAAAAAAAAAAAAGTAATTCTACAGATTACAGAAAGAGATCTCCACACTCCCATCATCAATAAATCAGTGACCAAATTCACTTTGATTTAAAACATTTGTTTGCTTTTAAACATGTAAAATTCACAATTCTTGAAGATAGAGAAGGATACAGTTAGATATGAATGTACCAAACTAATGGACACCTGCATCTACTATTAAAAAAAGGCCCATATTTCCCACCATGAGGAATAAACCTAAGAGAGTGCTGCAAGGCCTCTCATGAGTACACATCAGACACATCACTCCTGCTAAATTCATAGCAGGAACGCTACCAGACAACCAAGACACTGCAGGAAGCTACCCAAAGCTGATGTGGTTCTACAGGACTTCACACAGAATAAGTCTGTGCTTCCAGCAGAAATCCACCAGTGAACAGCTCATGAAAAGGTTAGAGATTTAGAACGTCGAATCTTCAATGTCACCTGCCTTGTGATTTCTACTTTCAGGTAACTTCTCCTTGTCAGGGGAAATTACACTGAGAGAGCTTACAAACCTCTCATATCAAAAAGTACCGTTTCCTCTCAAGCCTGAAGACAGGCACTAACAGAGGTGCTGAAACATGAAAAGCTTTTGTAAGATTCCTTAGAAGAATGCACTTTCGTGCAGTGAACACCACAAACTCCTTTCCATAAAGGCTATCAGACCATCACTGCATTTTTAATTAAATTTCTTACCTAAGGAGAGGATTATGTGCTATTCTGTGAGTAAAATTAATAGCTGGGGCAATTGTTAGGCAAGTATCTGCATAAAATGTGGTGTGTACACAGTGGTCCTGTTAGATATTCTCTCTTCATTTGGAGATTTTTCAGTCATCGAGGAGACTTTTTAGAATTCTTTTACAATGCTGACATTGTATTCTTTCAAATCTTTTTCTTTTTGAAAACAAATAAGGCTAATATTTTAAGAAAAACAATTACGGATTAACGTAATGTAATACTGGAAAAAACAGGCAGCAAAAATTCCCTGCAGTGAAAAATATCTGTTAGATATACTTCCTTACCTTTTCTATCTGAGATAGAATTGTCCTGAGTTTTGGGTAAGACTCCACAGAGGCCAAATCACTATCATTTTTCTGACAGTAGGAAATAGCTTCTTGAAAGCTCAGGTTTTTATCTGGTACAAACCACAGCTCTGCTCCATCAACAACAAGTGGGACTCCATGAATTCCAATTTCATCTATGCAGAAGTAGTATTGCATAAGAAATCAATTCTGAAAAAGTCATTCTTTTTCTTAATATAATAAATTTAAGTTTGACACCAGGAACAGTCAGCACTCATTCTTGAACTTCAATGCTATTAGCCATGATGTTTGCTGTTACCCAAAAAGCATTATGGTAGTGATACAACAAAACCAGTAAAATATATAACAGTGGTAACTATACGTACGAAGTCAAAGGATATGCAAAAGTCCATTTACCTGGTATATACCACTCAGGTGTCTTTGGAGTGCTACCTGTTCATAAGAAAAAAGAAACAGTCACTTTCAGTTCACTAGTGAGACTGTGGTCAAACATAACAGAGGCATGTGTTGTACTTCTCAGTATGCATGATGGAGGAAAAAAAGGAGGATGAAGTCTTGCATAGGTTTAACAGTCTAAAACAAGCTGATAAAAAATGAATGTAATTTTGCCATACCTCAGTCTTAAATATGGTTTTGTCGTGGTTTTTTTTTTGTTGTTATTGGCTTTTTTCCCCTCCCAAGGAGGCTATAAACATCAAAGTAATATTTTACCTAACAATGTCCCACTAGGACAGGAAAATTTCATGCCCTAAAACACCTTCTAATGAACTACTAAAGCACAAAAGCCCATTGGATTTCAGCACTTCTCATACTGCATGAAAAATGTGGATCAGTGCAGAGATGCCATGCCAGTCCTCTGCATTCCCACTCCTCCATCCCACTACAGTGAGGAGCTATGACAACAGCTTTACCAGAAGGAAAGAAAAGAGATTCATTCACCTGAGCAAGAAGCAACCTGTATACCCAAGATGCCTGTGGTCTTTTAGTTACAAGTATCACTTGGCTTCTATCTCCTCACCTACTGAGAAGTGACTTCATGCTTCATAGGAAAAGAAGGAATATGGGGACAGTGATAATACACCCTTCTCACTGTCATTTTCTGATATGTCCTTGAACATTCTAAGTACATTGCTTATGGCACAGGCAAGGCATCTCACGTACTGACCTCTAATGGTTCACAGAGGAAATACAATGAAACACTGAAAAGTTTCTGCTATATGGCAATAATGCTGGCTCAGTAGCAGATTTTTTTTTTTTTTGAAACACAAAGAATACCAAGAAAAATTAGTATTTCTGAAGCTTATTACCCTAGTTCTTGCTTGTATTTTTCTGTTGCCTATTTTATATCGTCCAATTTGATAATGAGCAGTATTTCAAATGCACTGATCTGTTCTCAGCTAGTTAGATCTGAACTAAGGCTCAGTTCTGAATTCCACCAACTTTAATTCACAAAAACTTTTAACATCAAGGAACTAAAAACCTCTAAATCAACTCCTTTATACAAAATGCATGTAAATGCAGTTTACCTTTAGTTATCTGGCAGACCCATTCAAGTTTAGCCTCACAATCAAAAGGCTTGAAATAAAACTCCAGGTCTCTGCCTTCGTGGAAATAAAATCTCCAAAATGATCTCCGTGAAAATTGAAAGGTCTGTATAAATTAGAAATACAGGATAGAGTTAGTCTGGTATGGACTTATGTCTTAATGACATAAGTCATTAATGACAATAATGTCATTAATGACAATAACTTATGTTATTAAGACTGAAATAAGTAATAAAGAACAACTTGAATGAAACACTGAAACAGAGATTATAGTCTATCCCACCAGTAAGCAAGGAAATACAGCAAACACGAGAACACATTCTCTACTATGGCCACTGTGTCCTACTATACTGTTTCAACTACATTCTCCATTGGTAGTTCAGAAAAAATAATCAAGACATTAAGATTCCTTGTTACAATCTTAAGTGTTACATACAATATTCAACAGACACACAGCACGGCATTATGAAACAAAAAACAGTATTGCCACTTCAATAGTTTGTAGTTCAGAAGTTGACTTATGACAGGTCACCATTAGCAATGCACTTGGCTCATTAAAGCTGCCTGAGTAAGGGAAACGTAACACTAGATATAGGTTAACGAAGGGAACACTGGCAGCTTTTTACCATACAAAGAATATTTCTTCAGCAGCCAACCTAAGTTCAATATATGTGGAGGAGGAATATTTTTTCCAAGTACTTCCATGTATAAATATGCTTCTGTTATCTAAAACCTTGAAACTAACCTTTAAAGCAACACAGTCCCTTGTGTCATACTCATCTTCCAGATAATCCTGTGGCAAGACAAGACTAGTTACCTGCAAGAGGGAGAGGATGGAAGAATGATTACTTCATGACTACTTCTACTACGGTAGTCCCTAGAGGTAACCATTTAAACTTGGGATCCCATAAGGTTTATTGCTATTAGAGTGCACATAAGAAGGCAGTATATGCATAAAGGAATTAAAAAGTACCTGCCATTACAGAAAGAAAAAATAAATTAAAAACATAAAATCAATTCCAGTTAAGAAGGAATTTTTGGAGAAGTCTGACCTATAAAGAAGATAAAGTGATAAACTCTTCCCTCTGCTGTTGCATTGACATCTTCCCTTCATCAGCTCTTAGATATTTACTACTATATTTCCATTAAAATATTTTAATGTGGTAGAGACAGATATCAGGTTAGCTTCATTAAAGATATGGTTTTAATTGGAAAAATGCCTGGACAGTAGCACTAAAGTGCACAACTTTCTGAATTATTCATCTGTTAAAAGTTAACTTACGGGTCTATCATCACTCCATTGCCAGGTTCCCAAAGAATCTGGACTTCTCTTATTCATTCCAATCCATACCCATCTGTCATTGCTGTAAATAAACAGAATAAAACTTTAAGCCAACCATATGCATCAACACATCTACTAGAAAGACTAAGAAACTGCATTACTCAGTACCAAGCTGATACTTAGTAAAGAGCCAGAAGTTTACTACTGAACATTGTAGCAAGTAAAGAGGAAAATGGAGCTCGGAGGTAGCCACTCTTTGCATTTCCATTTAAGAGGATGTGTTGGTTAGTTTTCTTTGTGGTCAAAGCAAGGCAAGGCAAGGCAAGTAAATCAGATAATTCCTTCTTTCACTGAGTCACCACTTCAACAGCTACCACTTGATATAGAGATCTCTTTTCCATACTTCTCTCCCAGAAAATCACACGGTGTTTACTTGGCTTGCTTCTCCTTGCCCACCTCCAGGTCACCTCTCCCTGTCATCAGCCCAAACACACTCCTCAAACCACATGAAAACTTCTACTCACACAAAACAACAGACTTCTTTTTTCCCTTTGGCTTGTCAGTGGCATAAACAAACCAAGTACAGGTACATATGTGAACTTTGCAGCTTCATAAAAGTCGCACAGTCAGTAAAACCCACAAGTTTAGTTTTGTGCTGCAGTCTATACTTTTTGAAATACCATTTTTGTTCTAGAAACTGTAGTTTAAGACAATTCACTCCAATCTGCTAGCCTGCCCAAGAAAAGTAATAGATGGTAACAGCTGAAAGCAGCAGAGAGAAAAACCACAATTTCTAAATGAAATTACAGCCAAGATGAAACCCAACTGCAGTGAAGTATCAGAGAAGACACGCACAGTAATGTGTTCTGATAGAGATAATAAAGCATCAGTGCCACAGTAGAGGGCTTTCATAAACATTTATCTGGACTGCTATTACATGAATTAATGTTGTATCAAGTACAGAGAAGGGTATTTGGAGCAATGAAGACTATTTAAGCTTTTTAGCTTACTAAAAAGAATTAAAGGTTTTCTTTTCTAGTTTTGAAAAATAAAGGGAGGGGGATATAATTACTTTTTCCAACATATTAGGACGCTGAGCCCCCAAGAGGAATAACTTGATGAGGAAAAAGTACATAGCGACCAAAGGAACCACAGCTCAGAAACAAATCTGGACTCAAAACAGGAAAGAGCTTTCTGGCCAGCAGAGGTCAGAATTTGGACAAGGCTCACAGAAAAGTAGTGGTGACAAACTATCAGAGCGATTTTAAGAAAGAACCTGGCAAGCTTGTGAATGAAAGTATATTAAGTGGAGGGGTGGACTTAAACTCAGCTTACCAGAATAAGAAATGTTAAGAAATTCCAGAGCAACACAAAGAAATTATTTGGTAAACAGCACTGTTGCCTTCCCATACCACCATAAAGACCCTTAACTGTGCCTGAAATGGCTGACAGAGCACACACGCACACATACACGCACACAAAAGCAACTGGAACTGCAAAACGTTGAGGATCTATTTCCAAGGCCTTAATACTGAAGAGTGAAAAAATAAATATAAAAATCACATTTCAACAGTGGCTTCATGAAAACAGGTCTTAAAGCTTGCTCATGCGACTCAGACCTATGACAAATAACAGCACAGCCCAGAGTACATAGGTGAGGCATGTGAAATCCAGGAAATCCAGGAAGGGCAATGGTGTTTTACTTGGTATGGCTCCTATTAGGAAGAAAAGCATCAACGAACACCAACAAATCAAATTTTTCTGTTTCTTTTTCCACCCCTCTCAAATCCAGTATTAACTTCTAACATCAGTGTGATAGTGTGATCAGACTAGTGCGATCTTATCATACTGAACAGTCTTCAGTCTTCTAATATCACCAGAGTCCTCAGCGATATCAGCCTGAATGCCCCGCATCACTCCAGTGGGAAAAGTGAGCCATGCACCAGCTGTCGAGCAGCTAAATAGCTTTTGGCAATTTGCCTTTAGGACTTATTTTGCTGTGATTGTTCTTTCTAATTATGAACTAGACACTGCTTAACCCTCCCCTCCTAGACTTCAGGCCGAGCGCAGTTCAAGCAACTTGATCATCGCAGAGGAACACGTACTAAAAAGAAAGTCTGAGACACTCATTTCACAAGTATCTGCAGCGATAACCTGAGGAACTAGAGCAATTTTTCAAAGTCTTCCAACTTGTACAGGCTTTATAAAGTAAATAGATAAAAATATAAAAAGCATGCCAGGTCGAGAATTTCTCCAGTCTATCCCCTAGTTCACAACTATGTCTGTTACAACAAGGTTTTCCAGCTGACTGGCCACTTGGAGGCTAACATACATTTCTGGCCTCTTCTGGAATTCTTTAGAAATGAATGTAATTCAGTAACTGTTCCACTGCTCCTGACAACATTTTTAAGCTTACGTAAAGACTTCTGATAACCCCCTGAAATTACACCGTCACCTCACTAAGGAAAAGAATGCCAGTGAGTATGCAAGACAAGTATGAATCAGGCTCTGTTGCAACTAAGCTTTCAGCAAGGAACCTGCTTGTACTTCACTTTTGTGTTCTCACTGCTAACATTTGAAATCCATCCTGCAGACTGCTATCGAAGTAGATTTATGTTTGCCAGAGTATCCTTTGAGCTACAATCCTGGAACAACCTCTATAATCTAGGTTATCCTGAGTTTTAACCCAGAAAATAGGTGCAATGAGTGCTTTATAATGGACTTCACACTAGTTAACAATGAAAGACCCTAAATCTCCAGTAATCCCTGCAGAATATCAGTAGGTTATCTCTCATACAGAACTAGATCTTCATAAAAGCCAATCTTGTGCAGGAGTCAATAAATATTGTTTAGATCAATGTGAACGTAATGTGAAACAGTATTTTTTCTACTGTCATATTCTAACTGTTGAAATAAAAGAACACAAGATTAAGAGCCTAAGCAAAGTTATCATGGTGTGCAGATCTTCCTAACACCGGATAAAAAGTAAAGAGTAACAAACACATGCTCCTGGGCCAACACACGATCTACAACTGCTGCTTCTGACTGCAAAGTGCATGAAGCCACTTGATCCCTGCTCCTCCCTCTCTAGCAGTCTGCTGCCACCAACTGAACCTCCATCCAGCTCGTTACCTCCTCTAGCAGAAGAGCAGAGGAGCAGTGTTAACACAGGTATGACAGCTTTGCTTCAGTCACACTGCTGTTTTAGCCAGCAAGCTGAGAATAAGATCAATCTTTTCTTGCAGGCTCACGTGTTCAAGGGGCTTTCCAGATTCTGTGCCATTACAGAAGCAGAGCTGTGCATATAAAAGGCAACTCGTTTCTTTCCAGTAAGGTGTCCTCATTGTGATAGCATTTCTAACCAACCCAAGCTGTTACTCTCCTTGTGTCCTGCACTGCTGCCAGCTATAAGCTACCAAACGCTCAGAAAAACAATCCTAATAGAACGAAAGTAAGATAACAGGATCTGTCCTGCCTGTATCATGTCCCTTGAAGTAAAAAGAGGTTATCTCATATTTCTTTCAGACAGGAAGGCTGGCAGGCAGGCAAAATTTATTTTCCTCTGCAATGGCAATCGCCTGACTTGGCTGAAGCTGTCCTAGTTCTTGTTTGCCTCTAAGGTGGAATCCGAGTAAAGAACAAAATGGACTAGGCAAGCTGCCCTTTTCCTGGTGAACCAAACTGACTCTTGCTAACATTTGAAAACAAACAGTTCTCAATGACTCACTAGAGAACTGTGCAAGTGGGAAAAAAATGAAACCAAAAGAGCCAAGGTGTGGCTCCTTCCCTGAGCTGAAATAACCACTGAATGAATACCTCAGGTCAGAGTTTGCTCTGAGTAAACATAGGACAAACTGCGTGCCAGCAAACCCTGCTAGTTGATCACTGCTAATGTTACCCTACAATGATTTCTTCCAGGTACCTAAACTGTCTGTTCTTGGCAAATTAATTCACTTGTTTTTCCTCTCCCCTTTTTCAAATGAACTTATTTTTAGACAAGCTAGCCATTGCTCTCAATCTCTAAAATACTTCTTTTGATCTCCACCTCAGCGTAATTTAAAAGTGTAAATAACTTACAATCTTCTCATGACATTATCTAAACAAACATTATTTAAAATGCTTTATACAGTATCAAATTTGTTAAATTTCTGTTCAGAAAGCTCTGCAATGTTTCAAAAGAAGTTAAACCAGACAAAAATACTGTCTTAGGGGTTGCACTTGACATGTGTAGTTACTGTGAAGTCAGTCTACTCTGGGCTCAAAATATCACCCCATATTTATATACTGAGCTCAGTGTATTACACCCCTTAGAATACCAGAATTCTGGTGGAATAATAAAGAAGTGCTGGGACCCTCCTTCTTTCAGGCTGCTGATTTTTCTGGTATATGGGAACTGCATTAGCACCATGAGTCAGATGATTCTCTGGAATGACAGAAGTTTCCACCATTAAGCTCCTACCAAAAAAGGCCATTAACTACAACTAATAGCAGAGGTGGTCTGCAAACTGAAAAGTACTTCCAAATATTTTTATTCAATAAGAAAATAAGTTAATTCCTTAATCACACCCCATAGTAGATTAGGTACATTCTAACAAAATTTGTAAAAGGTTTAAGATGCAGAGCTAAAAGTAATTTGTGCACCGATTTTTATTCCAGGGACTTCAGTCACTTCAGTGAAACAGTCACAGTGCCTTTAAACAAGCTAAGTCATCTATTTATAGAGCATGTGAGTTCGGTTTTGTCTTTTAGCATAAACACTGAGTAATTTTCATGACTTATGCACTTCTAAAAAAAGTGCATTGGTTTTTCAAGAAGGCAGCTCTTCAGTCATCAAGTTTGAAAATTTAATCACAGCACTGTATGTTGGCAGCTTCTAAAATAATTATGATTTTGTTTGTTGATGAAATCAATTTAGATCACATAACTGGAACATACGAGCTGAAGCTGGCAAAAGTTCTGAAAAACCAGGCTGCCAATCAAGAAAACATATTACACAATGATGTGACATCACACCAGTGCCTAATAAAGCTTCGCAGCGACAGTTCCTTTGATTAAATAAAAAGCCTTAGATTCATAAATTATGTAGCATTTAATTTGTTGATAGCAGAAAACTCAGCACACCCATCTCATGCTCACAGTGTTAGTGCAGTTATGCCAAACAGGATCTGTGCCAACCAGATTGCTGGACACTACATTATTCACGTTTTCAAAAGATAGCACTCAATTTAGTCAGGAAGCATTTCATGAATAAAGATGAGACCTATCTGAAAAGCTCAAATAACTCATCTCTGAAGAACGTATCAATTAAGAACAGCAACAACTGCCACATAGTTCCACCAAAATTCAACGCAGAGAAACACTTAAAACAACACAGACTTAAATTCAGGCAATCGGAGATACTCCAAGTAAATAGCTCTCACATTCCCTGGAGCACTGTGAAACATTTGCCCAAGCTGTACTCCCTTGACATTTTCCAGGAAGGCAGCAACACAACCAGCAGTTCAAATGCCACATCTAGCTCTTTTAACTGTGGGAAACACAGTCAACATACACTATCTCACAGTAGCCATTTGGGGTCAGCAGCAGCATTTACAATTTACTGCAGCATGTGACTGAAATCGAAATTGTATCCTGTGGCTGCACTGTTACCTGATAATTTTTCTCAGGATGGAATGAAGCGCCTTGATTTCTTCTGGATGAGTAAAGCTGGGAAGATGGCCTCCGAGTGCTTCGCAGAACCTTTCAGCCTCTTCCCAAGTTCTGGTTCGCAGCACTCTTTCACTGTGGAAGAACTTCACAACAACCAACCATCAGAAACTTCACAGCACTTTTCCCATGATTGTATTTTTAAAACTGCTGTACTACTCAAATACAGACACCCTGTGTTGGAATCAATCATCAGAATCTCCACAGGGAGAGAGCCTGATTTTAAACTTGACTTCTTAATTATTTTCTCAGTTTGTTTGACAACAGTCAGACTTCGAAGTTTAGCTGACAAGATTTGTTTCAAATGCAACATATTCCATATGGCAGAATTTCTCTGTTTTTCTTTACCAGAAAGATTTTAGAAAATAACACCCAGCTCATTCCAAAGCAGCAAGCCAAATCATGTGTTTTAAGTGATGGTGTTCTTTAAAATGTACAAAACCCAATTTCCACTGACACAGGACCCTTTGGGTACTCTAAGTGCAGACAGCTCTTTGCCTCCTCCTCTGCTACCAGAACGTATCAGAATTTTACATTTGGCTCATACACCTCAGCCATTTGATCCCCTTGACTTCAGTCCAAGCCTGTTCCCATCAGCGGGATCTCTCTGCACAGACATGTTGCACTTGGTCAACAAGAGATTTGGAGAAACTGCCAGAGCCAGCTGTCACACCCCATCAGCCAAGCACGGACAGCTATGCTGCACAACACGAGAGCCATCCATTCAGGATCCATGCTCAAAGCTCTGTTATTTAAGCTGGGGTTCCCACACTTTGCTACATGAGATGTGTACAGAACACAGTTCATTGCAGCCACATAATGGATTCAAGACAATAATGAACAATACACATCCAACAGGAATAATACTCTACCTTGTAGCAGGCAAGGCCAGATCCATTATGCCATCCAGGGGGACAGGGATCAGATGGCTTTGGGAGCACTTCTGGTTCCTTGGGCAGCCCGATGTATCTTTTGCAAACAGAGAATGCTTTTGTGGTTTTACAGTCCTTAGTTTCCCACTTTCCAAGAGACCTCCCACTGGACATGGCCACGCATCCTCCTGAGAACTCTAAGATTTAAGCCATCAGACAAATATTTAAACCTATTATCTAGTTTTCCAAAAATCCAACTATTTCTGAATGACTATTTTGTTTGGTCCTTGGAGCCCCATAGCACAGTGCTACAGTGCTTGCTGAAGGTAAAACAAAGAGCATTTTTACTTATTTTGAACTGTTCCATTTACCTGGTTGCAAGGAGTTCCAGTTAGTATATGTCACAGCTTCATTTTTTTCCCCATCCACTGCAGCCCAGGTATACAATCCAGATTGGCTGATATCTTGCAAACCAGTCCAGAAATATTTTTCTTCAACTTTGGTGTGTTTTCTAATCAGACTGTTTATAAATTCTTGCTCAAACCTGAAAATTCACAGATTACTCTGAGTCAGCACTTGAGAGACACATGAAACTACTGAGTCAATCTGAAAACCTAGCATTGCATGACATTAGTTTGTTGAAATAGCTGCCCACACAGTCCTGTATTCAACTCAGGGTCACAGCAGGCTCTGTGAATTCACACACGTCTAAGAAGGCTTCACACCATAGGTCTGCCATTGTCACATCTTGGAAGAAGTTTGTCAGTTCTCTGTGGTAGGTAGCAATTTGTCTAATTTTTCGTTTTGTCTGTTTGTTTGAAACCTCTTAGCAGATAGATCCTGTATCTCCAGGATCCTACAATAAAACACACACCAACAACAGATCTGCTTTACCTGTTGGTTACTGTAAGATTGCACTGTGCTCCAAATGAAACCTCCGTTGTCAAAATCTTGTAGCAGTAGTTTCCATGCATCTCCCAACCCTGGTTAAAGAACAAAACACATCTTGCACATAACAGCCTCATTTAGGCATTATTTGCAGGAGAACAGAAATCACTAACACTGGTTGGTGCCTACAAGCTGGGACACCATATAAAAAAAAGAAACAGTGCATCACACACAGGGTCCAGTATTATCAACTCTCAGATTTACAGTCCTAAGAATTAATGCAACCACAGAAATAGAATACAGCACTGTTCTAGCTCGACTCTGATGAGTCTTCTGACTGCTACGTGTATTTAGAGAGAGAAACACAAGGGAGACAGCCTTGTCCTGTTCAAAACAATAGGAGTTTTGATGCTGCTCCACCAACACCAGGACTTCAACAGAGGAAAGATAAAAGGGCGTTATTAGTGTTTCTTTATTTAAAAGATCTTTTCTACTGAAAACATTTGAATTTACAAAAATTCTCTTCTATTCAAATATTTTCCCTATAATTACACTGAAATTTCAAGGAATATTAAAGTGCTCTCTGTTAGCCTACCAATTCACTGCCATCTGAACAGCACAGAAAGCTGTAACTGGCAGCCTCTGGAGAGACACACTAAGAATACCCCTGGGATGTACAGAAAGATAAGGGGAAAACATGTTTTCTGTTTCAGGAAATACGCCACATAAAAAAGAAGAACTCCAAAATTGCTAGTAATGCCATCCCAAGATTGTTTAAAACAGAAAGGACACCAAGACTTATTTACACTTTAACATGTTATGCTTAAGAAAATAAAAAAAAAAACACCTTATTTGAGTCGAAGAACTACGATGAGTCAAATGAAATATAAATAAATGAGAAATATTATGTTTCTGTTTTCTTTGCATATCCCCTATGCTGCAAATTGCTTATCCTAAATTTTAGAAAGCAAATTTAAAGCAGAAACTACAGAGCAAAGGGCACTGGTGATAACATACCTAATAAAATTAGATTTTATTTTTTCCAACAAATGAATAACATCCACCTCCTGGGCCCAACCTCAATACCATCACCCATAAACAGAGTGGTAATGATCCTTTTTTAGTCAATGTGTTCCATAGGTTTTATTTTACAAATGTTATAGAAACACTAAGTAGAGAAAAATAAGTAATTTAACACAAGCTTCTAAAGTAAAATATGTACAGACTTCCCATTACCTCGTCCAATGAACAATTTTTGTCTGATTTTGTTTCATTTAAGATCTCTCCTTTTTTCTTACACACATATTTCAAGTTTTCTTCACAGGATTTGACTCTCCACTGTCCCAGCTGTTCAAAAGAAAGGTAAAAGAGCATTTAAAAACCTCCAATCTTTCCACAGTGAAAGGGCAGAGTTTTCAGAAGAGGGAAAGCCAAAACACCTTGGTTACTTGCAGTATCAAGAACACTGTGAAGGGGATGTGTGCATATTATATTTGGAGGTATGAGTTTTGAAGGGACGAGAGAAAGCAGAAATGTGGAGATAGGAGAATTGTGGATCACACCTGAAAACGGAATAGGTCAGGGTGGCGTCAAGTGTAAGAATTCTGATTTTTTTCCCTTGAATTTCACGTACATCAATGTCAACTTTAGTATGATGGAGAGGGGAGAATAAAAAAAAAAAAAAAAGACTATATTCTTACCTTGCCTGAATAGGACACGCAGTTAGGAGTGGCATTAAAAGGAACTTTTGGTTCATTCTGATCCCAGTATGTAAAAACCACATCTGTGTGATCCGACCATTTGAACAAGGTCGGTACATCTTCATTCCTGAGACCCATCCACACTTCCTCGTTAGCATCTGTGATTTAAATGGGGACAAGACACAAGTTTCAGAATAATCTTCAAACTAATATGAAAGGACTGATTAAAACCTCATTTTGCTAAACACATATTCTACTTAAAATACTGTGGCATTTATACTTTTACTACAATAAGAAATGAAACTGAGATAAGCCCAACTTATTTTTTAATTCTTAAACTGTATTCATGAATGTGAGATTACATTTTACAGAAAAGACAACAAAGAGGGAGAAAAAAAACCCACAAAAATAATGAGCAACGAAGAAAAGAAGCTCAACCAAAATCTATTTGACAGTGCAGACAAAAACATAAGACCACAAAGTATAGATCATGTTTATCAGTTCAATGACCCAGCAGTCAAAAAACGAATACAACTATCTACAGAGTCTGTCCGAATGAGAAAACTGAACAGGTGTCAGACATTATGAATGGGATAAACAGAAGAAGGCCAGCCCACTGGCACAGGCTGCCCAGAGAAGTGGCTGATGCTCCGTCCCCACAGACTTCCAATGTGAGGCTGCATCAGGCCCTGGACAACCTGATGTAGTTCATTGCAGGGGAGTTGGACTAGATGGCCTTCAAAAGCCCCTTCCAACTCTAAAAGATTTAGGATTAATTAAATAAATACATGAATAAAATAGATCTAACTAAAAGAACAAACACAGAGGGACGGGGCCTGAGCAGTGACACTCAGCACCAACCTGGATACAGGCACAGCATTAACACCTTCACTGAGAGCTAGAGGTTCTCACAATCATGCTGGATTACAGAAAGCAGTTTGCAACTTAAGGTATACAGCACTTGGTGCTGAACTTTCCCAACTCACCATTATGAAACTTCGTAATGATGAGTTCAACATCTGCCAGTGAGTGGATGCTAATGAGGTTACTTTTATTTGCTTTGCACAACTGATCTGCTGTACTCCATGGTGCCTGGTTGTGTACTAGCATGTAGCAAAAACCATTGTGGGGAAGCCAGCCTACATCACAGCGAGTGTCCAGGTGCCTCCAAAACTCTAGTAGAGAAGAGAAACTGAATTAGAGGCTTTTATTTAATGCTGACCATACTGTATCGGCACTTTCCTTATGTTTAAAATCTGGCAGTACCTTGAAAGCAGACACAAGGCAGCTATCAGAATACATTCCAGATAAAAAACACATCCCCTCCTGGCTAACATTTTAAGAAAGGGTCGCCATTTAGTCAAGCAAATAAACTTGACTGAGCAGTGCTATGGGGATTAGTAGCATTCTGGGGTCATGAGGTGAGCAAAAGGAGAAAGTAGCTAGAGGGAGTAAAAGTAAAAAGATCATTCATACTAAGCTGGTCTTGCTGTAAGCAAAAGTAGAAGAAACACAAAAAAGCTAAAAGCTTTTCTGTTTCAAAACATAAAACTGTGGGTGTGTACGTGTGGAGGAGAGAACTTTTAAACTGTTTTGTTTTTCCCACCGAGTTATCATGTGCTCTTACAAGATAAAAGTAACAGATCCAATAAAGACTACACTCTGGCAAGTTACCAGCTCTTGCACTATCGATTTCTATTGCTGGGCTTGGTTTCAAAATATAGTAAGGCCATTTAATGACTTCTATTTGATTTAACACGGTGACCGAAGCCCCAGGTAGGTCCCAGCAGTGAGAGAAATTGGTTTAAAGCACCAACTGAAAGGTTTGAGGTGCAACTGCCTGTTCCAGACTTTCAGCTGCATAAGAGAGAAGGCACAAGCTATGGTGCAAAGAGCAGGACTGTGCCAGGAAATGTTCTTTGTATGAATGAGAAAGCTGAAAAAAATGAAAGCCGTTTGTGATGTATCATCCTGACACTGAAGACAGAGTTTGATTCTGGTTAGGTAAAAGACCCAAAGCTGATGTGAAGTGCTTTGGCTGAGACGGCTCAGAAGGCTTGGGGAGGAAGAAAACAATTGCATAAGTGAGCACTGCTCTCACATTAACATACAAAAACAAACACACAAGTGGTCCTACCTGTGAGGTTTGAAACCTCCTTGAATGACTTCTTGCAAACATATGGAAGTGGATTCCCACAATGGTAACTCTGCCACTGTCCTGAGGCAGCATTCATTGCCACACAGCTAGTCCCATCCAGAGGGGACAAATCCTGCATATCTGTAGACAGAAAGAAAAAAAAAAAAGAGAAGAGCACAAGTTATCAGTGAGGTTGTGACTGCTCCTTTTTTTCTTTTACTTTTCAATACAGTAATATCCTCTGCCTATTAAAGCATTTTGTTTGAAGAACATTTTTTGCTTTGAATAAAGGCACCTCTTCTCCACAGGTCCAGAGAAAAATTCTGTATAAGAGAGAGAGTTACAGAATCAAGATATTGGGACTTCTATGCCAACATTCAATCATATAACCAGAAAAACGTTCTATTTACAATACAACAAACCCTTGGCCGACAACTTTCCCAGACTAGAAACATCTCAAGGGAGAATTCTTTCTGCAGCCCTCAGTTTCCTTTGGCAGCCCCTTTCCAGACCAAATCCAAACACAGTTCTGCACAGTTTCTCAGCATAACCCTTACCTTAACACACAAGGCCCCAGATTAAAAGCTCTGCAGTCCCCAGCTTACCTTCAAGATCCCTTCCAATGGAACCTTTGGCTTTTTTTCTATGAAGCCTAATGAAAACCCGACCTGTGACCCATTTCCCTGCACTGAGTTTGTTCAGTCTCATGCAAGAAAGTCTCAGTGTAGACCTTAATTCTTCATGGGAGAGTACAGAGAAGTCAGGGTTGGGGTTTTAACTTCTGTTCTCCTGACTATTACACCTCAAGGATTCCCACGTACCAATATCCACATCATACTCATGAGAACTCTAGAGGCAGACATGCTGAAAATTCTCAACAAGGCTCTCACTGATTCCTCTAGGAACTTGGGAGTCATTAGAAAAGGTTTTCAAAGATTTTACACTTATTTTATCTTCACCTTACGACAAATTTAAGCTATGTTTAAGTCTAAAAACTTTAGACTTCTGAGTAATATTTGTTTCTTGCACAAACACCAATAATGTTATTCTTTCAGGGAAGCCAATACCATTGTGCAAATGAGAGGAAAAATTTTAGCAGCAAAGGAGTCTACAGTAGTCCTGACTAAAATGGATCTCAAAGACGCTCCACAAGTTTTACCTTTTAAGACATTCACCCTAATTTTTCGTAAATATAGTAGAAGTGCAGAAAGATTCACTCCTTGCGAGAAAAAGTTACTTTTGAGAAACAGAGCAATGATAGTTTTGATTAAGTCCACTGAAGAAAAGAAGAGGGAAAACAGAAAAAATAAAAAATAAATGCTGGTTTCTGTTCTAAATGTTGTCAATACCACCAGAAACAACATTACCTGGATGCCAGTTGACAAAATTCAAAGGTTTGTGGTCTGACCACTGCCAGCCTCTAGAAACATCCAGCTGATTTAAGCCAATCCAGAAGATCTCAGCGATATCATCCTTAGCTGGAGATTATATATATATATAGATATTATTATTATTATTAAACAATTTGTCTAAAATATGCATCATTATTCTTCTTTAAAACAAAATTGTCATCTGAAAGTGCCTCCATGTACGTGACAATTTATTTTATATCACAAGCACACTGACAGCCCCTCCAGGCCAGCCCTGAACATCAGTGGAGATTTCTCATGAAATCATTCTAGCATGGTGTTAAAACAGCAGTGTAAAGAATGTGCATGCACCCCAGTAACTGCCACTCAGGCCCATATATGAGATTTTGGGGATGTTACTCGGAATATGAAGAACATCTGGCCAATGAAATTACAGATAAATTAAAAACAAACAACACATGCAAAGTGAGTTGCTAATCTCACTTCAGTAAACAGATTAAACAACAAAGCATTTAATCCTGAACAAGTTTTAACCAAGAATGTTAAGATGGAAATTAAAATGCGGTCCTCACCGATGTTATTTATCAATATTACCTGATAAAAACATGTGAATAATTACACCTACCTTGAATGTAATTTAATTCCGATGCATCTTGGATGCTAAGTAAGTCTCCATGTTGTCTTTGACACGAAACGTAAGCTTCCTTCCAAGACAGAGCAGACTGGGTATTGAACTGGTAACAATGCTGAGAGCCTGCGTCACGTTCCCAGATATCACGACAACCATCCTCTGCATAAAGGAGGCAGAATGTACTTCTAACTGCAGGTATACTGAAACACCATAAATATTTCAAACCAAAAACACTGTAACTCTATAGATTTTTTCACTGAAATCACACATACTGCAGAATAAATGTGTGATGATTGTTCTGTCAATACTGCAATAGAAAATAAACCTGCTTTTACCCAGCTTGCCAGCAAAGAGTTGCACTGAGGCAGAGCTGTATGTACATGAAGTCACAGAATGTTTTCAGGATGCCTGTCTAAAAACCCAGCATACCTGGCTGTAAGCAGATCCCCCATTTTCCATCACGAGTATAATCTTCAGATGTGGCGCACCATTTCCGACTCGTGTGTGTTCCATCCTGAATGCAGTCATGATGCCAGGTTGTGTTATACAGAAAGGGGAATTCACAGGGTTTCCCATAGGAGTTCCCATCTTTGGTATAAACCTCTGGAGGGTAAAAAAAAGTAGAAAAATAGATGCAAGTTGACTATGGGAGCAAAAGATACCTAGTCACTGCTTGTATCAACATACTTAATTCAAAAGCATACAAATCACACTTGAGGTTTTAAAACACAGCAACTTGTTATTATAGATAATATACAGCAATGCCAGAACTAAAGGAAATTAGAGAAAATATTTTTCTGTACTTTATCTTCTGTGCGCTGCGTAATGCATCAGAAAGGTGCTTACCCCTTTCTGCTAAGTTAGGAACAAACATGCTGCCTCATTGAATTCCAGGTTGTTCACACAGAGCACAAAGGAACAACGCTGTCAGAACCAATGAGTAGGGGAAAATATAATTCAAACTGGAGCCCTGGCCCAAACCCCTGCAGGAACTTACCACGGTACGGATACTGGCAGATATCACTAGAGGAGTTGTTGCTTCTCCATTGGTCTGATGCGTTTATGCTGGCGGTGACATAGGCACTCTTGATGGTCAGCTTGTACTGAGATGCACCAACCACAGAACCATCAACACACCGCCACCACAGCCGAAGGTCTGAGTTGCAATCCACCATTCTCAGGCGAGATGGTAATTTGGTGAATATATCGAGTCCCAGGCACTGCTTGGAGCCCAGATGGAATAGGCGATTCTGGGACACCCATTTCCACAGAGCTTCACTCGTCTCTTTGCAGTCATCTATCACAATCCGTGAGTTTTTAACTTGTATGCACTTGTTGAGTGTGTCATGACGAATGGTAAATGCATTGTTACCTGCACAGAGCAAATGAATGGCCACTTGTGGGTATGACACTTTCAAAAGAGGCTCTTCTAAAAAACTGGATCACATTCTGAGGTGTACTACCAGAAAATACAACAGCTGTTTTTACATTGCACTCTTTCTCGTACAAGCTGCAGAGTTTTTAGTGAGTATTCTTTACCTCAGGAGCAAAAATTAAATAAATCTCTTCATAAGTCATTATAAAAGGAGGGGATAAAACGAGGCTGTTTGCTAAGCCAGGTCCTGTCAATGAAAATGATTCTAATTTTAACACACACTGATTGCATCGATCCCTGTTTCGACGGACAGCCCAGAACACAGCTGGTAACGGGTGCACTTAGCAAGCTCTCCTAAAAACCACACTGCATGTGACAGGCAGCAGGACGGGCTCACTCCGAGCAGTTCGTGGGTGCATCTGCTGCCTTATTAAAACAACGGGCTTAGCTTTGCGACGGACAGAGCTCTGCACCGAGCGGCTCAACGCAAAACACACACAAAAGAAGCGGAGCAGGGCCACGAAGATCCCACACAAAGCACCGCGAGCGTCATTTTCAAAGTGATACAGGAACTCAGCTGCACTGCCAGCTGCGGCTCAGCTTAGTGGTTATAAAGAAGGAAAAAAAAAGAAAAGCTGGCAAAACGTAGCATTTGACGGTGAGAACGCTGGCCTCCTTCCTCTCCCCCCGCTTCGACACGGGCTGCCACCTCTGCAGCACCTCCAGGGTACGTTAAAACAGAACTGGCCGCGAAGTATTCCCAAGCCGCAACAGAGCCGGCCCCGCAGCACAGAGCCGGCAGCACGAGCAGTGCCGGCCCGGCCCGCACGGCTCTTACAGTCAGGAATCTGCTGAGTAGCGCTTCGTCCTTCGTGGCCGCTCACCGTCAATCGCATTCCTACCGCGTTTTTTCTTTTTTTCAATATGACTTAATAATAGGCTTGGCTGGCCGGCAAGGAAAACACTCGCTGCTGTTATTCAGTGAATTGTACCACCGGTTCCCAGTACACCGGGAATTTTCCGCCGCAGCAGTGCCAAGCAGCCCGCGGCACGGAGCCGGCAGAGCCCGAGGCCGCCTCCGCCCGACGTGCACGCGTGGACCCACCCTCCCACGAACTCCCGGTTCTGGCCAACCGGCGCTGCCTTTCTGGGCCCTTTCTGCCCGTGCTGTTCCAGCACGCTACACACCCTCCTTTCGCTCTTCGTTCCCCAATCGCACCGTGCCCCACGCCTCCTCTCGGGTTTCCCTCGCCCTTCTTTCCGTCTAACTTTCGTTCTTACATCCAAAAGAAAACTACTACGCTTTAAAATTTCCCCACGGAAGCTCCTGTTCCCTCCCCACGCGTCCCCGCACAGCAGTCCTCCCCGACGGCTGCAGCCCGCGGGGAACGCTCCGAGCCACGACGTTCCTACACGGCGCAGGGCAGCGATCAGCCGCCTCTCGGCCGCCCGACGCCCGCTGACCCACGCGGGACGAACCCGGCGGCGGCCGCTGTCACCGTCCCGTCCCGCCCCGTCCCGCCCGGCACGGGGAAAATGGCACCGCGGCGCCTCCTCGCTCCGTGGGCTCCCACCTTACCCGCGTCGTCGCGGCGGGCAGCGCAGCAGGCGAGCAGCCAGGCCAGGCAGCAAGCGGCCGCGCAGCGTCCCGCCGGACGCCCCATGGTCCCGCGGAGGGACGCGCGCAGCGGGATCGGTAGCAGCGGAGCGTCGCCCCGCCGCCGGCTGGACGGGACGCGAGCTGCTCTCCGATTGGTCCGCCAGGCCGCGAGCTGCTCTCCGATTGGTCCGCCCGGCCGCGCGTCACCTGTTGTTAGGTTAGCCACCGCCTCGAGTTTAAGGAGGGGCGGGGCTGGCGCTGCGGGAATTGGAGCGAGGGCTGGGGAAGCGCCGGGGTGAGAAAGTAAGAAAAGGGGGAAAGCGAAGGGAATGAGGAAGGAAAACAAAAACAAGCAAACAAAAAAACCATGAGGAAAAGCGAAAGGAAAAGTGGAATGAGGAAAAGAGCCTTGCAAAATCGAGGGGAAAAAAAAGAGAAGAAAAAATTGGAAAGCTGACCTAATTACCCCACTGGAGTCAAAGAAAAGTAACAAAAAAAGTAACTCAAATCAAAAGGAAATTAAGTGGAAATTCCACAGAGGACAAAGAGTGAAGAAGTGACAACCCTGAGCTAATCAATATATGGCGATTAGAGTTAAAAGTTTTTAATAAGTGATAAAAGGAAACGCCAGTAACAGCAAACATTGAAAGTGCATTACATGACAGCTTTCACGTGCCCACCCCTCAGCCCTCCCAGCTGCATGCCTGTGGGCTGCAGGGCCCTGCTGCGAGCACCCACTGTGCCCACAGGTTCTCCCCACGGCAATGTGCCAACACCACTGTGCCCACAGGCCATCCCCATAGGGCGTGCCAAAAGACCCTGCCAATACGCCGTGCCCACAGGTCGCAGTGGTTACAGCGCTTTCTAAGAGTTGGCATTTTCAAGTTGCTGGAAGCTAAAATTGCAGTGGTTGATCTGGTTGTGCCAGGGAAGGGGGAGGAAATGGGGCTGGGAGCAGCTGAAATAGCTGCTGCTGAGAAAATGATGATACTGAGGACAGGAAGTTGCAGAAACCAAAAATAAAAGTACAAAGAGACGGGTGACCAGTTGGCCCGAAGGAGGGAAAGAGAAAGAAGGAGAGCTGACAAAGTATGTGAAATAAAATTCTGCCTGGTTCTAGCCCGTGATTCTGTGATTCACTGCTGACCTGGAAAGGCTGCAACCCCAGCTGTGCAAGAAAGCGCTTGAGAAGTTGCAAGGAAATAACATTTTGGCTAAGAAACATCTATTTTGATTAGACATAGAGGAAAAGTCATTCAGGGAGAGAAACACTAGATCTTCACAGAGCTGGGAAGGGCAACACGCAGCCTGCTTTATGCATTTCAGATGTGCCCATCACACAGGAATCCGGCCACCCTGGGAAGGCAGGAGTGAGGGTGTTGCCGGAGTGGGAACTGAGCTCAAAGAAGTGAACAAAAGCAAGCATCTGTTAGTAAGCAACTGCTCCGTGCTGCTGGGAGCTGCAGAGCCAGACCTGGCTGCAGAGGCACGAGCTATTCTAAAAATTGATTTCAGGCAGAAAGAGGTTCCACAGCTGCAGCAAAACTGAGGCTCTGCTATGCAAAAGTGTTTGTTTTCTGGAAGAGCAGAGCACTCGTGTCTCCACGCAAAGAGTAGGAGGCAGAAATTCCCCACTGATACAAAAGCAAGCTATTGAAACTAAAATTAAATGTGTTGGTGAGGTGGTGTGCCTCTTCTTAAATAAAACATCACAACAAGAAACACTGGGTGTGAACCCTGCATCCCCATGAACCCTCCTGGCTGCATGCTATTTTGATGTAATAACCAACTGTCCCAGTTTTAGTACAGAGAGCAGAAAGGAGTTTGGCTTCAAAACTAACAGCTTACAGAGCATACTTACTGAATACAGAGCAAAATGAACAGCTCCCCTCTTCCCCAGCAGCACAGGATATAAGGATATACAGACTCAGACCTGTATACCTGCTTTACTGAACCAGCACAATTCAAGAAGGCCAAGCTTTGATGACAGAAGTTTAAAAACAGTAAGTTACTGAAAACCATATACTGTATACAGAATTTTTGCTATTTTTTTATATCAATGACATTAACAAAACAAACAAAGCCACATACTTTTTGTTTGTTTGTTTGTTTCTGTTAAGATAAAAAAAAAAAAATTGCAGGACAATGTTCTGTGGAAATGATCAACTAAATGCTAATAATAAACTGGTTGTTAACACTTCTCAGAGTGGGTTTGCACTCTGTCATTTGTCTAACCAAACGTTGCGCACTCTGATGCCACGCAGTCCCCCACCACAGCAAAGGTCCGACACTGCCTGGCTCCTGCACACCTCTTTCCAAGGAAGCCAGCTTTCAAAGGCAGTATTTCAAACAGCCTTCCCCCTGCTGAACTCACGGGTGCTCCCACCTACGCGCTGTGCCTGTCACCTGTAGAAGAGATGTCACTCGTGTTTTAATTACACCGGATTTTGCAAAGGAGAATGAGAAAGTAATTCCTCAAGGTAGATGGCTGTACCTGAATGATTACTCTGCAAATGAAAACGAAACCAACAAAGCAAACAAGGCCAACAAACCAACCGACAAACCAGTAGAGGAAGAAACAGTGTAGGAAATAATATCTCTGTGTTTGTGTCATACGATAATCTTTGAAAATCGTGTACAGCATTCTGTATAAAGCTTATCAAAATTAAAGCAGTGTCAAAGACTTTCTAAAAGGATTTATCTTGGCATTATCAATGAGGCTTCTGCATTTCATGTGAACTGCTCAACAGTGTTACAGCATAACAAGCAAACAGTTTCTGTACTGCAAACCACAAATGTTTTCATGTCCCCATCCATGTTTACAGCTCACTGCAGAGCAGCACACACAGCAGAGCAGATTTCAAGCATGCCTACAGAAGTAAACAAATAAAGAACTTCAGGTACAGGAAGGACTCTACAACAGAGCGGACACTAATGCACAACAGCCATTCCTCCTACCTCCAAACAGATGACTTTGCCTTTCCAATCAAAAAGCCTTTAGAGGTGCCGACACTGTGACTAAGAGCCTTTTATTTCTAGCCGTCTTTCTTGTTCATCAACAGATATCTTGTTTGCTTTTATGCCCATATGTTTATAGCACCCATATGTTTATAACAATAGCATTACTTGCAGAAAGTGTCAACACCTGTCTATCCATAAATCTCCACCTCTTCTCACTTCTGCTCACCAAGCTAAATAGGTACTTTGCCTGAGCAGCCTTCCTCCCTATTTTACAATCAACACTTTGTAATCTGGTTTTTCTGGCTGGGGTGAGAGCATCCACGTGGCAGTGAGCACGAAGGGAATGCTGGAAAAGGATTTGCTACCTCCAGCATCTTCCAGGAGTGAGAAGAGGTAGATTTATTGTCCTCTCTGGTCCCCTCAGAAATGACTTTGAAACTGGGACATCTGAATAGGGAACAAGAGTTGTTTATTACTTTTTCCACCTTGCAACATCAGTACTTGCAATATCCAGGCCTTCACAGGAAACACAACAAAGCAAAACAGACAAGAGATTTGCTGGAGGAGAAAATATTTTGTTCCTACCTAGATTCTGCTTATAAGTTTGGTATTAAAACATGTCTCTGATTTTAGTAGAGAGCCTGCTAGCCCTTTAAAATACCAGCCCCGGGCATGTGTAAAGGTACTTTAATGAAACAGAAACTCAGAACTGCAACTAATACTGTAAACGTGGCCAAAAGCCAAATGATTCTTTTTCGACACATAAGAAAAGTTTGGCTTGGTTAATTCCACATGTGGCCATGGAAAAATAAACAGTAAAACTGAAAGGGAGGTAGCAAGCATCCAGAAACTGATTTGGGTGCAGTGAGATCAGAAAAGACTTTAAGCAATACTCTCGTTATTTTTATTGATGCATCAGCTTCACCTGGATGGTCTTTTCTTCGTGGACACTTACCCTATTTGCTGACTTGCTGTTTTATCTGGCTTTTGAGGGCTTCATTATTTTAAAATATTAATGAATATTTAGCTTTCAGCAAAAAGGGAACAGAAGGAAAAGCAGCATTTTGTCACTGTTTCTTTCAATTTACTGTTACAGCAGCCTACCCTTTTAACGTGATACAAAATGGTCATTTTTATAATAAGGTGGTGAAGAAACCACACAATCTGAATTTTTATACATTTCTTCCATTTCTTTAAGCGACACGAATCTTGAGCATGAGTTCCAAGGTTCTGAGTTCTTAGTTGGGTTTGAAGGGTCTGTTGTTGTTAGGATCCCTTCCTCTCCTAAAGTTCCAGCATTTAAGGAAAAGTAGGCTTGATGTTACTATAGCATTTTAGAGAGTGTTCTTTCTCCCAGTACACAGAAACACAGTCGGTAATTTCCAGAATTCATAAAAGGGAATTACAAACCTTTATTGTAATACGAGCCTTCTTTTTTCCCAAATGTGACTGCCAAGTTCTGTTCTGCTGCATATTCAAACTCAGATTAGACAAGGCCTCCTGAAATGCTAGAAACAGGTTTGAGAAACAGGACAAAGAAAGGCATGTGAACGCATCCACTTCTCTGCATCTTCTCTCTTTATAGTGGGGAATGCCTTCTGTGTGTGTTGGTTTGGCTCTGACTCCTGCTGAGATTTCTATGTGTACTCAGAACAACAACAAAATAATAAAAGCAGTGCTTTAAATTTCAGAGAACTGCTAAAAACCCGAAGTGTATGTTGAATGATACATTTTTGCAGCACTTTAAGTAGAGGTTCCTGACACTGCACTTTAGATTTTTAAAGGAAGCTGTGCCTCAGAATAGTAGTTCTATTGACAGAGTTAATATGGTCAGTATCTCCTCAAAACAAATTTTCTGTTGTTTTGTAAGATTATTTTTCATATTATATTTGCAGGATCTGGCTACTCAAATATTTTGTAAAACAATACATTAATGCAAAAAAAAAAAAAAAAAAAAAAAACAACAAAAAAAAAACGCCACAGTTTGGAGAGATGGTTTAAAAGTTCACCAGTTATCATTTGGGCAGCGTTCTTAAGGAAATAAAAACTCATTTGGGTGGAAAGGCTTTTGAAATTAAATGAAAGACAGGTGGGGTTCTTTCTGTCCTTAACCATGCAAAGCAGGTCAGTTCTTTACAAGAGGAAGGGACTAAGTTCCCTAAAAGGGGAAGGAAGTTGTGGTTTATCTTCTCTTATGCCTTTCTGGAGCCAAACTCATCTTGTTGGAGGACAATGCAATGAGATCTTCTCCAACTGAGCTATCCCCAGTGCCCTGCATGCATCACTATCAAGAAGCAAGTTTTCAAAGTGCTGCTGAGAGGATGGTAAAAAGAGCAACATTTCAGACTGATGTGAAGCACATCTGGGATTAAAAGAGCTTGTATGGAAAGGGTGGACTCACTGCGTGCTGCATTGCTGGCACTTAAGTACATGAAGAATGTGACTGAGCTATAAATTGATCAACAGTATGTGTGGCAAAGCAGCAATTTGCCATGAGCAAGGGCATACAAATTCTGCTTTTGTTGAGCGCAGGAGAGGCTAGAGAGCAGAAATAGTGAGCAGAAAATGGACAGAGTGCATTTTAAATAGGAAGTGAGGAAGAAAACAACACCAGCGACAACAAAAATGCTAAAAATACAGGGAATAGATTGAGGGAAATTTTAGATGAAGACGGTGGCATACTAGGCATGTTGGACATCACAGTACCAGGACATAAAAAAACCTAGGAGTCACTTCTGGTAGCATAAGGTAGGGAAATTTGCTAGTGATTCCTGAAATCAAAAGAACATAGTAGGAACCCACCAGGTGACATGGGCTCTGCATGGACTGAAAAGGTAGCTTTAAGAGTACATAGTGCTGTGTCTGCAGAAACTGTACTTTGGGTAACCACCACTGAGTCCACCAATATAATTTCAAAGAGCAGTCAGACAAGGAAGTTATGGAAAAGTCTTTCATTTGTTCCTCATTAGCGTGCAAGATCTTATTCTAGATCTTCCTCTTATGGTTGGGTTGCCATCCTGGTGCTTACATTCAGAATTTCCCAGGTCTAACAAAGTCCAAGCGTTACAGCAGCTACACCCAGTTTCAAAAAGAACAGAGACAAAGACAGGACAAAACTTGTGAAAAGAAAGCAGAAAGGAGCAGGTGTAAATGGTATGGGTATGCAGCACAGCTGCTAAACGTCTTGAGAGGCACTAAAAGGAAGCAGACACAGGGTAGTGTCACCACAAGACAAGCTATCAGAAACAAGTTGAATTCACTTCCAACTGAAAAACCAAAGGCCAGAAAGAGTAAACTGACACGTTAAAAGGAAAACACAGTGACAGAGCAATAAAGTGTGAACAGCAGCTAGCAAGAAAAATCAGAGCTAATGCTAAATCCTTTTTGGACACATCAAGACCAAGACCACTAGAGTCTGACTGACCAAAGACATCTGCACAGTAAAAGAAAAGAGTGGACAAAATATCTGTAGAGAAAAACACATGTATATTCACGCACTCACTGCAATGAGCAGGTGATTTCCGTACTTGAGCCCTTCTTTCTGAGGGAATCAGCAGAGACTCTGCCTGAACCTGAGTTGATTGGAAACAGCTGTAACCTAAAACACATGCAACAGAAATCCCCAGGAGCTACACTAAGCACCTGAGCTTCCTAAGGGAGCACAGCTAAGAAGCTGTAGATCTGCTAATGGCAATGCATAAACTTTCTCTTCAAGGTTTTTCTGAGCATGGAGAGCAGCAGCGTGACACCAATTTCCAAAATTATTCCAGGGACAAAATAGAGGGACAAGGTGGGTGATGCTGAAGGCCACCAAGCCTTCGAACCAGACAAAGGTGCAGAAACAGCAATAAGGGCTAGAATTAGTGTGCGGCTGGATAAATGGGATCTGTTTGGGTAGCGTCAACACAATCTCTAAACACAGTATTTACCTCCAGGCCTCTCAGGTGCTTTTTGATGAAGTCAGCAAGCATGTGGACGAAAGTGATCTGGCTGATGTGGTCCACCAGTGATTTCTTGAACAAGATGACAGCTGCTACTGGCAGAACAAATCAGCAGGCACTCCCAAATATAACTTGTTTGCTTCCTTCTGTTGATTTGAGGGGGTTCTGCTGTAAAGAAATTATTTGTACCTTACTTCTATCATTACTGAGATTAAGACTGAAATATCTTGTTATTACCCACAGCTTACACGAGGCTGCAATTTGAACAAGAACTACCTGTCTGTGACTCAACACTTGCAATGAGATAAAGTTTGTGGGTGGACAGTGCATATAAATGAGTTTATAGAACTTCTACTTGTGCTTGACACTATGGGTAAATCAGGGAGAGACTATGAGAGTATTGCTATCAACTTTTCATCACTACATAGTACTTCAGGTGAGCTGGTTTCAAGTTCCTGATGCAGAATATGAGAGGGAGAATTCAGAAGCTGAAGATAATGCACAGCAGCATAGATCCCTTATGACTCAGACCTGCAGTGCTCTGCCCATGCACCAACCACTAATGAGCTTCTAGACTCTTGACTTTACAGTAGATGTTAAGCTTAATTATATAACATTTGGTAATTCCAGATCTCTGGAGATTATCTACTGCAACCCCTTGATTAGAGAAGGGTTAGTTAGAGCAGGGCACCCACAGCTATGTCCAAACACGTTTAGAGTAACTCCAAAGACAGACTCCACCACCTCTCTGGGCAGCCTGCTCCAGTGTTTGACCACCACTGGAGTAAAAAATCTTTTTATTTTTAAAAAGAACTTCATGTAATCAGCACAAGCTAACATATACCTTGCACCTTCAGTGTAGGCTGCCTCTTCCCTTACTGACCCCAACTTTAGGTATTTAGATTAATAGGATCTCCCTGAGCCTTCTCTCCTCCAGGCTGAACAGTCCCAGCTCTCTCAGCCACTCATATGACAAATGTTTCAGTCTCTTAATCTTTGTGGTTTTTGCTGAACCTGCTCCACTGAATCCCTATCTTTCTTGTACTGTGGAGTCCAGAACTGCATCCAGCACTCCAGATGCAACTTTTCAGTGAGTAGGAACAGATTATCACCCCCCTCAGCCACCTGACAATACTGCATTACAGCAGTCCAAAATGCTGTTGGTCCTTCTTTGTCACAGGACCACACTGCTAGTTTGTGTTCAAGCCAGTGCTCTCCAGGACTCCCAGGTTCTTTTCTGTGAATTTACTTCCCAACTATTTGGTCCCATGGGCCAACATGGGTATATTTGCTATGACACAATCAAATGCAATCCCTTTTTCTAACAGGAATCTAAACCTTTTATCAGTCCAGGCAAATTCAGTAATGGTAAATCTAAAGCAAGTACTCACTGGAGTTGATCCTTTTTATTTAAAGCATGAAAATATTTATCAGCACACTAAGAGGAGCCTAGGTCTTCCTCATTCCTTTCCCCAAAAACGAGCAGTTACTAATGGAACAGCTTCTCTCTTAAATTCTCACTGTGATCTGTTGAACATTTACTCATTTGTATAAAGTCCGATACTTAGACTACGCTCCCTTATGCACTTAGCCCTTGATCTGACAGTCTGAAGTCTTCAGAAAGACAAAGTGCTAGGAGTAAATTGATTTTAATTCTTACTCAGGCATGGATATTGAACATAATTCTAACCCTACCTCCAAAACATAATGATCCAACCACCGTTGTCAGAAGTGAGTCCTTATGGCAACAGTAGCCATATTTGTTAAACTCGGCATTTATCTTTAACCTTTAGTTCCACATTCCACTTTTACAGCCATGAGAACTGCAAGAGAGGACATGACAGACACTGCAAAGTAGGAATGAGCAAAAGGCAAGCCAAGAATCTTGACTTTAAAAGCAAAAGTTAGTGGAGACTCCAAGTCAGAGTATATTTTACTCCTCTAGGAAAACATGTTTAAACAGAATCATTGGACACAAAATAAAGCATGAACAAACAGTGCTAGAGATCACTTTAAACCAAAGTTAACTTCATTTAGTTTTTTAATAAACAACACTGTGGATTTTGTAAGATTGTTAATACCTTAATGTAATATCATAACAACACTGTAATGCAACAAGTCTTGGATGGTAATCTCATGATTTTTAACCCAATTCCTAACTGAAAATACATCACTTTATCCATTTCATTACACTGCATTTCAGCTCCTTCCTTTTATTGCTATTATCTTGAATTGAGAACTAAATTTCTTCAAATTCAGTTTGAAGGGAGCTCTGGAAATTACACTGACCAACAATTTTTTGGCAAAACATGTATCTCTCTGTCCTTAGAAGCACCTAAACAGTGATGGAATGAAGTACTTTAAACTGTTACTTCAAAGGAGTTTTACCATTAATAATAAAATGTTGATTTTGCTATTTGATTCTTAGTTGAAGACTGTTGCTCTGCTGTCATTTGGCCACATGTTTGACTCTACTATTTTAACTGCCTGAGTAACGCATGCCCACACATGTCCAAAATTCCACCTGATGTGGTTGTTTGTTTGTGCTTTGTTTTGTTTTGCTTTCACAAGGGCAGGATTAGAACAGCAGGACCCACAACCTACGGCATCTCATACAACTTGGACTTTACCAGCAGGAGTCAGGGCTGGGTCCCCAAGCATTAATTCCTGTCAAAATGCACACATTTACCCTCTGATCTTGAAGTGTACAGCAACATATTAAGAATCTCATTCTTTATCACTCTGAAATGCTTGAGCTTAATGCTTTCCAGTACAAATACTCTAAGCGTCCACTTCACATAATTGTCTGTAATTGAAATCAGTCCTGGTATGGACAGGAGACTGTAGCAGCATTCCTGACAGGGCACTCTTCATAATGACTCCATTTCAACATTTGTAATAGCAGTCAATACACACACACAGACAAGTCACAGCAAAGCAACTGGAGTTCCAAATAATCAGAGAATGGGCAAGCTTAGGAGGCACGCTGCTGATCAGTGTATTGCCTGCTGGCTAGTACTTCTGCTAAGCATGTAATACCACCCACAGCATTAGCAAGTAAAAAATGTGCACGTCTCTGATATTAAAATAACTGTTAAGCAATTCAGCTTTAAACAGCTTACCTAGCAATAATGATACTTTTCCCTATCACTCTGATACCTAAAATGATGACACACTGAATTATGGGGAACAAAACAAAAATCAGTTCAGCATCCTGTGTGATCAGTTAGTTCTAAACTATTACACATTCTGTTACATCTATTTTGGAACTTGCTTGCTAAGAGATGATATCTCTATGCTGCAACCAAAGCATCAAGCAGGGAAGGACCTCCAACAGGTCACGCAAATGGTGGAAGTTGTGTCTAAATTTCTTTCCTGACCCCATCTTTCTTTTTGAGACAGGATATTTTTTTCATAATCACTTCTAATGCATCCTTTTCATGCTATACTTATAACTAAGACAGGCCATAAGTTAAACACAAAACTGCACAGTACTCTGGTATCCTACCTGTGTTTAACTCTTCCTTTACTGTGTTTGTACATCACCTGCATGTGCTTTATAGGCACTTCCCCAATAAGGTGGCTCTTTTGTTGTTTGATTGTTGATTGTTTAAAATATTACATTTTTTACATTAGGTATCTAAATATTTATCACAGTACTTTCAGAATAACATTCTCTAAAGCAGAGTATAGAGTTCAATGTCCCTTCCCCCTGTTTACAACTGTGAAATCCCACTTTGCATTACTACAAAGCGTCCAACAGGCTCACAAGTCTTTTTTACTCCTCTATGATTTACATCGCAGAAAATGCATGACATCTACTAATTCCCTATGGTAACTCCCAAACATTAGGCTTATTTCAGCCTCAGGACTGCTAAGTGTGCTACAGGGAGAAAATGAGTTCTGAACAGTTATCCATCTTGAGGAATTCAGTCACGTATACAACAAATTGCCTTCACCTTTTCTGCTATAAATACAAGCCACAGTATGTATTCTCAGAAGTTATCTACGTTACTTTTGATGTGTTCTCAGAATGTTTCTTATGCACAGTTCTATCTATTCCTCAGAGGGTTAATACTTAACAAACTGATTTCCCCAGCTGGCTTTGTTCAAAGTGCCGTCATCCTCCCAAATCCAGTCAACATCTATCAGGAACAAAGACCTTAAACAAAGCATATTAGGCTTCAGCCTTCTCTTGTGAAGTTTTGGCCTCCAGCCAGAAAAATTTGTTTTCTATGCAAGCTTTATTTTTCTTTCCCCAAGCAGCAGTTAACATGGATCAAAAGAGCCATTGCTTTAGGATGCAATCATACAAATAATAAACATGAGTACTAACATAGCACTGTGCACCTCAGATTAAGCCTTGTGCCTGCTGGGGGTGTCCATGTCTTTGGAAACATTGTCTGAGCTACAGCTCCAGCCTCTTTCAGCTTTCAATTATTTTTGCTGTGTATGCATTGAGACAGAAAACCTTGGAGTGGTGTTAGAGCTCTGGAGGGTTTTTCTTACCTTTCTGGCTTTGGGAGATGACATGTGGGTTGTCTTTTCTTTTTTTTCTTTTCTTTTTTTTGTACTGTTACACTGATCATCAGGGATCCCATCTCCTGGCTTTGAAACTAATCTGGGAACACAAAACAAAACAAAACAATTCAAAACAAAGAAAAAGAAACAAAAGCCAAAAAAAAAGAAAAAACAAAAAACAAACAAAAAAAACCAAACCAACCAAAAAACAGTTTATTGTTTGCACATATCCCTTTATTTATGTGTTCTTCATTTTCTGGTTCTGGGCTTTTGCTTAATTAAGCCATTCACTCCTAGTAAGTAAAATGCCACTTACTTTCTCCATCCTACACGTGGACTTTCAGTACCCAGGGCAGGCTGAGTTCCTACCCCAAACCATCTGCTGTAGTAGGGTCAATGGGATTATTCAGCTGTGCTGATTTCAGAACTTCCCCTTCCCACCGTGATGCAAACCACAGATTTAATCAGAGATGTTCCCCATGCCCCAATTGCATGGAATTTGTGACCTTGGAGATTCTAAATTCTGGTTAGAGGGAAGCAGGATGAGGAATCCGCAGTCACATGCACCAGTATTTTCAGGTCAGGATTACTCATATTTACCCCAACTGAGCTGAAAGGGACATCCCGCAGTGTTCTGAATCTATTCCCCAGCAGCGGTCGTGGATTTGTTTATTTCCAAATAACAGTTATCAAATTTAGCAATGCACAGTGCTCTGACAACTGCCCCTACTACTCTGCTGAGTGCCTGTTGTCCAGCCCAGCACTCCCCGTGGCTCACTCATGTTTCCTGCCATGCCTCCAGCTGCTTGCTCCTTGCTCTACTTGTCCCAACTAGCACCAATAACTGATCTGTGTTCCCCCAATGCTTCTGCTTTCAATAGGGGTCAGTTCTTTCTCTCATGTCTCCCCACACCACGCTTGGAGTTGCACTACGCCAAGTGGAAGAGCAACCCATAAGTGCAGCTGAGATCCAGTGCCTGCTCTAAGCTCTTCCTAAGAATGAAGCAGATTTAGATGCAAATACTCATAATTAAAGTGTAAATCATCAACCAGATGTGCTCTAGAGGGCCATGGATGGTACAGGATAGGAGGACAGAGCCCACACTGTGTCCTCCCTCCTCCTGCCGTACCCAAGGGCCTACACTACTGAGGGCTGTGACTCTGGGCCAGGCACCCCAGCAGCATATGGTGACAAAGCCAACATCTGAATGGGCATTTTGGGCACTATGTGGTGAGAAGAGCCTCTCTGCTAGTTATTCCATATGTATTTCAAAAGAAAGGCAGCTGAGGTGTCAGTAAGCACTCTACTTATTTGTCCTCTCCAGACAGAAAGCCTGCAGGGTGCTCCGCTGCGTTTTCACCTTTAACTGCAAGGCACCTTACAGATTTTATAGCTGCAGTGTCCCACACATACAGTTCCATCTTCAGTGTTTGCTTTTGAAATAATTTTTAAAGCAATTCAGTTTGCCTCTTAACAACCCTCAGGACACAATAAGCAGCAGCAGCAGTTTTACCTTCTCTCAGATCTTTCCAGAAAGAATTTTTCTGATGCTGGGGAATTTTAAAATACCAGAAAGTACAGCATTAAATCATGTAAAGCGGTAGGTGTCAGACTTAAGGCAGGTAACAGGTAAGCATGTATACATCAGCAAAACTTCCCAAGAGAAACAAATGCAGCTAAAGCAGAATTATTTGCAGTCTGTGACAGGACTGTAACAAACTAAGCCATACATAACAGAGAACGTTAATTTACTTTATATGAGTTTTTACATCCCGTAGCTCATCAGCAGCATGCAGCGTTAGGGAACGTGCTTACACACCTGAATGAAGCTGGAAGCGTCAAACTCTGGGATGCAGTCCCACATCGAGCGTCAGTGAAGCCGCGCAGCACAAAGCTGCTGACGAGGTAAGAGTCTGTCCTTCCTTCAGCTCTGTGCGTGCCTGCTCTCAGCTCACAGCAAGGGCTTTCATGGCACTCCTCAGCTGAAATGCACACAGAGTTTATGGCAGGAGGAAGCGGCAGAGCAGACTTAATTAGGTTATTATGGATCCAAAGGTCTAAGATCATATTTTAGGAAAAAAATGACCTGAATATACAGCTTGGTGGGATAATTTTCAGCACAAACTGAAGAAAAAAAAATGCAGAGGCTTTTTTTCTTTTGATGTAGCATAATTACAACCTTCCAATTTCTTAAAATGAAGATCCACGTAAGAAAAATTCAAAAACATACAGAGTTGTCCAAAAGACAGATTCAGGGAAAGTCTTCCTCATTTTCCTCTGCTGGCATGCAGAGGAACGTAACATTTAGCCTGCTATACATATAAAGATTTATCTTGTGTCTACATGGTTAGCTGTCATTCTTCTAAAACTGGCCTGAAGCGTTCATTTCCAAGAATCAGAATGGAGAGTTGTCCTGTTGGTTGAGCAGGAGAAAAGAGCAACAACCCAACAAACAAAAATAACCATTGGAAACGAAGGAAACAGCAGCAAAATTCTCACTATTATCCAGCTTTGTGCTTTCAGAAATGACTGCAGTTCAGAATCAGGGTATAAATTACCACTGTGCTACTTTCAAGCATTCCAGCTTCTAAGATCAGAATCCAAATCACAGTCATCCTGCAGAGATGATGGATATAGAAAGGGACTGGCAGCTCTTAAGGTTTGAACAGCATGCAGAATTTTGATGCATTTGGAGAACAAGCTTTGAGGCTTGAGAAGTCATCATAAGACAGCTGTGTAATGTATTAGCCATGTTTAAGGGATGCTGACAGCAGCAGAGGGCTGAAACCTGGGTTTTGCTGGCTGAACTGAACTTCAGAAGGATCCACAGAGGATCCCTGTGACTTGCAGAGGGTTCATTGTCATTTTGTCAGCTCTGTGTGCACCATCTACTGGCCAGGCTGGGATTGTATTTCCGAGCACAAAGCTCTGCGGTAACCCAAACCACGTCAGCACAGCTATCTGCTCCTGCCAGTGGCTTCCACAAGGACTGCCTTGGATTGTGAGAGGTCAGCACTGCTCCTCAGGGTTTTAGAAATCAACATTCCACTGACTACCAAGGAAATATTATTATAGCTCAATAGGAGTTTTTTTTTTCTTTTTTTTTTTTCTTTTTAGAGCAGAGGTTTTTTTTTGACATAGTTGCCAAATGTGTGCAATTCAGCTTTTCAACAAAAAAACCCTGCTTATGCATTCAATGGCCTGCAGGAAGGGTATGCCACGATTTCATTACAGTGGGCTTATTATTACAAGAGACTGAGGATGCCTGTTACCGCACCGAAGGAGGGGCAGCGTGATGGCTGAAAAACATAGAGGGATCTAAATTGCATGGAAATTTGTGCAGTGGTGCCCTGGGAACCAGAACGGGTCAAGTCCCACACAGTACAAAAAAGCACTTCTTCCCTACACTCCCACTGGATGGAGGCACACAGATCTAAAGCAGCCTCTCATCCTGAGCCAGACACAGAAGTGTGTGCACGTGTGGAAAGGCTGGGGAAGGGAGGAAAGCTGCATAGCAGCCTGGCGCAAGCTGTCCCTCTCCTACCAGCAGAACCTGGGGCAAAGCCTGGGAACTGCTGCTGGGAGGCACCACAGCTGGCAAAAGAAAAACTGCAGCCCAGAAAGTTATTATTCACGCTTTAATTTTCTAGCTGAAGTAATCTATTGAACCTCACTGCTGATACTATCACAGTCACCCATGAAAACACAGCCACCCAGTGCTCTGATCAGGAATGGGATAGGGGATCTTGGGTTAAGGAAAAGTAAATGAAAGCTTGGGTAAAATCCATAGAATCATGGAACAGCTCAGGTGGAAGGGACCTCAAAGGACATCAGGGTCAACCTGTCACAGGAAAAGGAAGCCTGGATGAGACTGCCTAGCACCACGTCTAACTGCATCTTGAAAACCACTGGTGATGCGAATTACCACACTCCCGAGGATGTCATACCAACGAGTGATGGCCCTCACTGTACGGCTTTTCTTATATTTAGAACAAGGAATGGAAAGCAATCAGCAATTACATCCTTAAGTGAAAAACACCTGCAATTAGAAAAGTAAAATGACAAAAGATTTTAAAAATAAGTACTTCTGAGACTGTTTCCTCAGATCAGTTTCAACGTATGAAGAAAATACTGCTTGAACTACTTATCCCTTAATCCAAGATCATCTATGTCACAGTCAATGTTAATCAACAATCTCTATTCTGAGGTTGGGGTTATTTATTGTACAGTTGCTCTTCATATACATTAAAAATGATTATAACATACCTATTTCAAAGAAAATCGACAAAATGCCCACATCAGGTTTTTTGAAATATATATATATATACACACACACACATACACCTTCATTAACAACATCAAAATGTGACAGCGTATGCATAACTAGGTAATAATAGCCCAATACATGCACGTCCTCTGAGATGACACATTTTACTCTTGCAAGCAAAAAGCATCCTTCAAGTCACTCTGCTGAAAGAAGACAGCGTGTACATTTGACAGTGAGTGTGATGAATGGGAGATGTTGATTAGGCTCCTCCAGCTGTAATTTAAACAGGTGAAATTCTCACAGAGAAGGGAGAGTTGGTCAATTTCTTTTCTGTCATATACTGATAAGATACATCTGCAGCCACTTTGACCACATTCGTATCCTGTAAACCAGTATAGAAATATTCTAGATACTAAATAATTGAACATAATTATGACAATTTTTTTATTTTTATTTTTTTTTTTGCCATATGTAAATAACTGGCTACACGAAATCTAACTGGAAAGAAGTCATATATTCTTCTGTACGTGCACAAATAAAAACACTGCATTTGGCCTTGGCTGCTTGCTGAATTTTCACAAATGTATCCCCATTTCAGGGCTCCTGCAAAATTTTTAGAATAAAGCAACTAGACAACATGCACAGCCCTTCATGGCAGCTTTTCGAGATGACTGATGGTACAATAACTCCATACTGAGGTAAGTTCATGATTAATAATCTGTTTTTTTGTTGTTGTTGTTGTTTTGCTCAACAAAAGAAATAACTATTTAAAAAGTCCTCTATAAAAGGTTTAGATGTTTTCACAGAAGTAGCTGGAAGACTGGGTAGAGAGGTGGAAATCCACAGAACATACCCATATCAGAGCACTGTGACCTGAACCTGGACCTCGTACAGCTACCAGCCAGGGGGACAACTGGCCAGTGAAAGATCAGTACTTGTTAGCACCTTGGTGTGACCAGTGAAAGTGAAACGTGGCCCTTGAGGGTGTGTTACATGGGATTAGAGGACTCTGACTAAGGAGGGTAGCATTCTTCAGTAATCACAGGTGTGGCTCTCCCCTGTATCATCCTTATGTGTGGAGAGCAAGGTCTCAAAAGAACGTACATTAATATCTCTTGCAGTAACACTAAGTGAACACTAAAGAAATTTATTACCGTAACTTCAACAAGATTTCTAGTAATCTTTTTCTTCCAACAAATATGTTCCAAAGTTCCTTTAAAAGAGGCTGATGGGATTCAGTTTCTGAAATAACCGAGGTGAGATCACACAGTTCTCTAGAAAAGCACCAAAGTATCTCTACTGAATATATTAACTTCAGGATGACAATATCCATATGCTATTGTATCTCTAGTCTAATGTATTTTATAATGTAAACTAGCCATCATGGCAACACTGACACAATCAGAAGCGACTTCATCTCTGCAAACTTGGAAATCCACCTGCCAAGAATCCACTGTATGAAAAGTAACTCCTCATTCTATGGATAGGACAGGTATTAGAAAGAACTACTCCTTAATCCCTGGAGCAGGTTTCAGAGTTCCTAAATTCAAGGACAAATTTTAACACTGGATCACGAGCACCCTTTTCAAAATGAAAACAAAAGCACAAAAGCCCAAACATTCCCAAAGGGAGAAGCTGCATGGGAACGTCCTCTGGAGGCTCAAACATGATTGCTCCACATTAATGGTTTGAGATTCATGTTGTAGGAACATTTTTAGTTCTCAGCTTTTCCCAAAGAAGCCTATTTCTCCATGTCTCTGTGCACCTTCACCAAATTCTGCTACAAAGCATAAGAGGTCCAAACACAGCAGCCCCTGCACACTCCAACCAGAGTGCAAGGACTCGTCCAGAAGCACATGCCCTGAGTCTCCTAATAAGGGAGCACAGACCCTCTGCCATGGAGGAGGCTTGGATCTGGTGCCTGTGAGAGCAGGTGCGCCTGGTGCTCAGCTCCTCAATACGAAAACCTTTTGGAAACTTTGCTGCAACAAATTCACAAGGAGGGAAAAAGCAGCAGCTGGTGCTTCCATTGCTTTCTCCACTCTTCCAGGACCATGCAGGCATCCTCACCACCAGCTAAAGAGGATGAGCTGGTCTTGGGCTGCAACTGGCTCACAGAAACAAAAACACTGAAGGACATGGAAATTAACATGGAATATGTGACCATTTGGATCTCTCCACTGATTAATTGTTTTCTCTCTCAAAATCAGAAATAAGAATACTTTCTTCCAAAGCAGGAACATCGGAATTAATCTGTGGAAAATAGGCATTTCTGACCCACAGTATTCTGCTGAAGAGCCTGTTGTTCTGTTTGTACAGGCACCACAGAAAAATGGAAATGGCAGCAAGCATCACCAACGTTACAAGAACAGCCAGAGCGGCAAGTCCAGGGTATGATGCTGAAAGGGAAAAGCAGAGACTTACTACACAAATACAGTTACAACTGAATACAATTTTAAGTACAAAAATGCAGGTGTTTCACATAAAACACCATTACTCTGTGTTGTGTATTTTAAATTACACATTTAACAGTGAAAAAAAAAAAAAACAAAACTTCTCACAATGTATCATCTCAAAACATGTTATTACTTCTTATGAAAAATTGAGAAAATGACAGAGAGAACTTACATTTTTCAGATGGCTCTGTTGTATCAAGATCTGAAATAGAACCCAGAACAGTCAGAAAATTACCCATAGTACTACCAAAATTTGGTATATATATACACTCAGTGTATCACTGATACTCAGAAGACAATCTACACAAAAACATACAAGAGCAGACTGTTCTTTGCTGAAGTTTATCCAAGTCAGTAGGATTACAACAGGATGAGTAAAACATGACCTAGACACTGTTACCTATATACAATCCCTAAAATTCAGGGGAATATATTAACTGATGCTGTGGCATAGATGAACACCAGCATTTACCCAGTGCACAAAGCACAAATACACGAGCAGAAGTATGCAGCAGTGGATTAACTGAGTTACAAGGTCCAGCAGTGATTCTGGCACTTCGGGTGGGCTCTCTGAATACCTCAGCTCCCTTACATGTATTTTCACACTGCTTGCTGGAGTAGCTACGCTCATGCACAAGAGAAAGTTGTCACAGCATGAAGTAATAAAAAGGGTGCCCAGGTTACTCAGAAGGAGGCTATTCTGGCTGGCTTGTTTTTCACAGATATTTTCTGATTGATTCTATGTGATTTTCTCTAATAGAAAACAAAATAGCCCCTTAACTGAGAAAAGTAAGCAAGCAATAAAGAATGTATATAACAAAGGTTATAAGAATATGATCGATTCCTTCAAAACACGTACCTGCATCCTTTTTACATACAAATCCCTTTATTTCTCTGCATGGAGATATCTGCCACACACCATCCGCAGTCCTGAGGCTGATACAGAAATTCCCTTTGAGATTATCAAATTCAGGCTCCCTGATGCCCCAGTTAGAGTAATTTAAGGGAGAGCCATCAAACCAGGAGACTGTTTCATCTAAGGGCAGAAGTTATAAATTACTGAAAGATGATGACATTTTACAATGAACATTTTTCAGTTGAATTGTTTCAGTTGAACTTACCTTCACACACACACACACACACACACACACACACACACACACACACACACAGTACTGTATGAAAGCAATGCCAGGCTACTACCCTCTTTGGCTACTATATTATTTTCTTTGTTGAAGATTTTAAAAACATACTACATGGTGGACAGAGCCAGTAGAGCTTCTTTAACGAGCAAATAAAGGCACTGGCATGCATACATACCGACTACTCAGAACCCTAGTAAGTAATGATCACAGCTTTTTACTGCCTTGTAAACAAGCAGTGAACAGTGAAAACAAGAATCTTGAAAAGTAACAGTGTTTTGTAAGATGGTTGTATCAGCATTAAAAACAAAACAAAAAAGACTCCTCAATTCTTACTCTCAGTTCTTTTCCACCCCAAACTTACTGTATGTAACATACAGGATGTTCAACCAAACCATTTTCACAGAATAACCGAAACTGTGCAGCTCCTCCAGAATGAAGGCATTTTCATCTTCATCTTCGATAGTCAGAAGATTAGATCCTGCAGGTTAAACACAGATCTTTTTAAAACAATTCACATCACTAAAATGTAGCACTGCGTTTCAAAAGTTGATATGGAGAAATCTTGATGGAAAAGGTTGAAAAAGCCTGCTCATGTTTTGTAAGTTCATAAGTTTGCAACTAGTATGAAAACGCTCAGGCTGATGCAAAACCATTCTCACTTGATTTTAAAACAAGTTTGAAAGGGAATAAATGCATTTTCAGAAATCAGTATTTTCACATGGAAAGTACCATTTTTTCAATATATGTTGCCTTCGATTTCACAATTGCCTTAATGAGCTACAGTATTGCATTCCTGAACTAGACAAAACACATGCTGAGACTTCAGTTATTTCAGAAAATCCATGTTTGTTTTTTTAATATATAACAATTATATTTTGTAGCTATAAAACAGTTGCTTACCTTGATTTCTGCAGACTTCATATGCAGTATCAAAACTCATGCCTTGCAGAACGGTGTTAAAGCTGTAGCAACTGTTTTTGAATTTGATCCAGGGAACATTTTTTTCTGAACATAAGCCCTTATACTCAATGAGTTTCTTCTCTGTGATAGAAATAACAGCACAGCTTTATTGGCACAACAACATACACATTAATATAACATTCCACACGTTGTTTTGGAATAATGCTAATAAGCATGTTATTTCATCATGTCTCTATTTTTCAAAGAGAAAATTTCATGACTGCATATATTTGTACTAAAACTGCAAAGCTGGTTTTATTTCAGATGAAAAACCTTGTGGGCTTGCAATAGTGCTATCAAGATATTTATCTAACAGTGCCATGCACAGGGTGAGAAGCATTCTATGGGCACTTGGAGCTGCCCAGCATCTCCCAGGGGCTGGGGATTTCCAGGGCCTGCAGAGCTTCTCTCCACAAAGCCACAAGGATAACTGAATGCCAAATACCAGGGCACAGAGGCAGAAGAGAACTTCCCATCAGAACACAGTACATCGCCTCTCCACTGTGCAGCATACTGAGCCAGGAGCCCCACTGACTCAGGTGACTGTCATTGTGACAGCAGGATGCTGACAAGGACTCTGCAGTACTGGGCTAAGTGGAGCTCCACACCTGAATTCTGTGTTCAAAAAACAGCCCAGGTAATGGAGAGCTTTGCAGGAAACAAATTGTATTTTAGGATATGGGAAAATATTCTCATCTTCAGAAAAAAAAAAAAAAAGGTTGCAAAATCTTTCATATGCAATCAGTGAAGATGCAACTCTAACTTTTCACTTTGCTCTAAATGCTTCTCTTCTATTCCACAGTTAATTGCAATAAACTGAATTTATTTCCCTTCAAGTTAGGTCATTAACAATCAGCATTTTTCATAGATAATACAGTGCTCACTGAAGAGAGTGTTTCCTTACACCTGTTTCTATCCTACTGTGGAAGTTCTCTTTCCATTTTCATATAGTCTAAACCTGATGGGCAATACTTTATGGAGAAAAAAAGGCTTCGCAAATAGGAAAAATAGAAAGGAAGTTAATCAGTTTTGAACAAAGCATCATCATTGCTTAACCTCAATCATTAATTTTCTTCCATATATTGCCACTGTCACTACACATATTTGCAGCTGCAAAAATGCAATTCAAAACCTAACTGACTTACTGGGTGGCACATGGCAGACTGCTCCTGGCAGAAGTCGTTCACAGCTTGTACTCTTCCAGCGCCCCGAGGTATCCATATAAACGCAGCTGCCCAAGGCCTGGGACTCATCATCTTCCCAGAAGGTAAACAAGGATCTAGTCCCATCCGACCATTCAAAGTTAAGCCCATTCTGCCAAAACAAATTTTAAATTATTTCTGTTCACCACCACACAGAGCCTTCGTGGCATCATCTTGACCAGAATTCCTTTTAGTTTCCCCCTACTGTTGGGCTATAAATAAAAGGCAGTTTCAGAGATTTTCCCAACTTATTTCTAGGAGAACACAAACTACATCTAACCTGTATGGTATGTATGTTTGTATATGCATGGTATGTTTGTATGGTAGCTGAATGTCTGGGCGACTGAGTGTAAGTGATTATTTGGGCCATAAAGCAGCTTAAAATGAAACAATTTCAATGCTGATAATAGAAGATATTTTTTTTCCTTAACATTTTTACTTTTTAATATTTTCTATGGCTTTCATTTTTCAGTACTCACCACACCAAACTATCCTTCATTAAATATCATGCTGCAAAATATGGTAAGGAAGTTGAAAAAAAAAAAGCTCAAACGGGGGTTTCATTTCCAAACACAAACTTCTCGTGACTCCTAACAAATGATAGAGCTCATGGTTTGCTACTTGAAAAAACTAATTTTCAGTATTGTATCTATAGACAGTAAACCCATTACGTACATCCGCAGTGAACAGCCCAATCCAGTGGCTGTAACCCAGCCGATTCACTATGATCGTGAGGAAAGCCTGGTGGTACTGATCTGCAATGCTGACCAGCTCAGCTCCATTTGCCATGCAGGTTTTTAAAGCTGCAGACCACGTAAAATTCCCACGTATGAGGTTATATGTTCTGTTTGCATAGTGTAAAGTATCTGGCACAGGGTACATTTCAGATGCATTGACAGTATGTCTGGATGTGTCTGTTGGAAACAGAGAAGAGAGGAGTTTTTTGTTGTTGGTTTTTTTTAAACAGAATTTAAAGATTGTAGAACAACAGCTTTACTTAGTCAATGCTGTGTGTACATTTACTCCCACTTTCCCCTCAATTGTGCTTCACAATAAATGATGTCAAAAATAACTATGGTTTACGAGAGCCTTGTGAATGCAGCCCAAAGCTTGCTGGATCATTCTATTTGCTCTGTCAAGCCTCTTGAGAAGAGCAGCAGGAACTACTGCCTCTTTAGACAGAGCTTAGCTAAGAGGCAGCAGATAAAGCCGTGCCATATAAAACTACCACCAAATCCATACAGTCCATTTTGGCAACATGCTCAGCAGCACACATCACGCCCGGGACTGGAAAAGTGTGAGAAGAAAATCCTAGCTACAACTGATAATCCAATTGGCAGTTCACAAAAATACATCTTCCAAAGTCTTGTCTGATCTGAGATTGCAAATCCAACAACAGACTGTTATCAAGAAAACTAGCTCCAGTTTCACTTTTTGTAATTTCATGCTGTTACTCTGCTTGCAAGGACAGATGTGAAACTTGATCTCTAGATATCTAAAGTACACAATGGAAAGCTCAAATTTACGAACTAAATTCAACAACAAAAGATTTTTTCAAAAATTACTTCTACATCACAGCTACTGATTTATCAAATAGTGTAGAGCTAGTCTGCTGAAACAGCAAAGTAAAATTGCCTATAAAAACTTTTTAGATCCTGGTTTTATAGGCACATATAATAAGCTGGTTCTAGATGAAAATAAAGTGAATAAAGAGAATTCAACAAGAGAACAAATGAGAACAGAAGCAAACCAAACCAAACACTTACCCTGCCTCTTTTGGCAGACAAACCCATAATTTTTCTCACAGTTTTCTAAGTACCATTTTCCCGTAAAATAAAAATTAGGGTTATTTGATACCAGTGTACAAAGTGGAACTTGTTCTTCTACGTAGACACTGTTATAACGCGGCCTCTGCAATCAATGTAGAACCTTACATTAATTATTAAAGACACCACATAAAGGCATAATTATTACATTAAATGTAGAATAATAATTAGCTGAAAGGCAAATTTATAAATTGTTAGGTAGAACAATGAACGCTCCCATAAATACCATTTGGAATAACAGACTCATAGAAAAAAAAAGTCATGAACTTGCACTGAATGTACTAAAACATTACCTTAAATACTGACAAGCATACAAAGTTAAATATAATATACTAAAACATGAAATTCATAATATTGCTTTGTTCAGATCTAGTATGGCATGCCAACCATGTAACTTAAACTCTGAGGCTTGAAAGGAATTTCAGAAGAATGTGACTACAGCCACATATTACATAAGTAATTGTGTAGATAGTGCCTTTTTTGCAACCACTAGCTATACTCTTAATATCGGGCCCACAGCTGTTTGAAGTTGCAGAAGTTAAGAGAAGACTAAGTTGCTACAACAAGTTAGGCCTTGTCTTTGTGGCAATTATGAATATTATGGATAAAACATTTTCTCAATGTCCTTAAAGCCCCTGGAAATACTTACATGTGCTGCTTCAATTGGAGACCAGTTGGAATACCTTGGAGGATTTTCATTCATCCATTTTTCGTAATCATTGCCCTGGAAACCTATCCAAACACTAGTTTTGCGACCAAACAGATTCATTGTTATGAAAGCTGGAAAATGAAACAGAAGTAATCAAACGTGCTTAAATGGTAACCAATTATGGATATCTAAACCCTCTTCCAACACACTAAAGCACTGGAAAAAATGAATTATCAATCAGTGGCATTATCTACTTACTGGAAAGTAAGAATATAAGTAGCATTTCATTAACAACCAGCTATAAATTCAGTAAAGATGTTTAGCTTCATTTGGGTCAGTATCCAGCCCAGTAAAGAAGTCTTCAATAAACTGCAACAGTACCTTGAACAACTTCAGCTAGGGTACAATCTCATTCAGAGTTCTGACTCATCAAAAAAAGCTTTTCTCAGTTTTAGTTGAAAATAAAATTTATCAGAAAAAATAGCCAATGAGACTCCTGCCACTTCCAAAGAGGTTTTTACAAATATATAAGATTCAAAGACATTTTTGTGAGTAGAGATTACAAACATTCCTGAATGTGCTCACACTCACTTCTCTCACATTCCTAGCCTAGTATTTAAGTGCCACACTACAGACTGCATCGTAATATAAATGAGATTGTTTTGACAACAACCTGGTGTTCTACTCTTTACATTTTGGGAAAATGGGAGCAAAAAACATCTACTGATTTGTTTACAGCAGTGTATTCCCAAGTGGAATTCACATGATCTTTTTCCCTGTATCTGTACCCATGATTAAACTTTTCTTCAAAGAGAAGACAAAACTTCATTCATTTACAAAAATTTTCAATATTCTACCTTGTTCCAGTTCATCTTCAAGGGAAGCAAGGGACCCATCATATCTACTGCAGAACGTTTGTGCTGAGTACCAGCTCCTCAGGTGCTCTGGATCATTTGGAATTTGTATCAAAAAGCACTGTTTCAAAAAATAATAATAATAAGAGGCTTGCTTTATTTTTCCTTCTGTTAAAAAGAATTACCAATTAATAAGACCGATGGATCCACAGCTTCAGGTGATGCCCTTTGCTTTAAATTTATCCTTATAGTGTCTGCGTTTTAATGCTGGGATAAAACTGCTAAGCTCAGGGAACACCGCCATTAAGAAAGGTATGTATTTACAAGAACTCTGGTGAAATAGTTGCCTTTCAACTCTCAATCACAAATAGACTTCAGTGTATAATTATCTTTGATGAACACCATTTGAAACCGTATCTTTAGACAGCAGTTAGGGATCCACTTTGGGGTTAGAGCTCTGTTTTTAGGCCAAAAAAAAAAAAAAAAAAAAAAGACTTAACAATTGCAGAAGTGTCAAAGGAGAGAGAGTGTGCAGAATAGGCTTTTTGAAAACAAACGCACAAATATGCTTAGGTAGTTTTTACATAAATGAGTATGCATTTCCTGGAGCTAAAGTAAAACATTAACATCTCAATAAGGCAACTTCTCTGTACAACGCTGCTTAAATTTGTATCACCATATCAGAATTCAAAAACATAAAAACCCTGCTTGCAGAAAGGAAGAAAATCCTCAAATACTAAATAATCTTTAAGAAGTCCAAATTTTTTTTGTCACAAGTATGAAATTCACTTTGAATAATTAAGCAGCAGTAAAAAGGGTTTTACTTTAAATCCGAAGTGCAGCCAGCCCTTGGGACACATTCCTTGTGGATTCTGGTCTTTTGGAAGCTCTTTCTCTATTTTCCATGCATTTTTACGTTTACAAATACAGGGAAGAGAAACAGTACAGTTTTCATCATCCCAGAGTCCTATGTAAAAAGGAAAATCACAGTTCAACATGTTCTTGAGAACAGAAAAGGACCTTTTCTTAACTAGCTTAGTTATTGCAAAGAAAAATATCCCCTTTACTGGGGGGATGGGGGTGATGATCCTACAGCAAGTATATTTGGATATACCACATTACTGTGCATTTGATGGTCAAAAGACACTCATTTTTATTCACAGTTTGATTTCATTAATATAAAAAATTCCTCCACACTGCATAATATATTGCCTATAATCACATATTAAAAATGAAACAAAACAAAAAAATCAAACAGTTGAAAAGAAAAGAAAACGTACAATGATGCATTCCAGACAAAGTAGTTTGATGTTCTTTCATTAAAAATTGTTGGCAAACAAGACCACCCAGGTACTGACATCAACTGCTGTCCTGCTTAGAAGGAGAATGCATATTTCACAGAACTCAATGCTCTCAACAATTTGTTGATCAGCTCCCCTCTGTTGATGGGAGATGGGGCAGGGAGAAGACTCTTTGTTTTACCTTATACTAACTAAAATATCTCTAAGCTTCAAGCATTTGAAAGCTATGAACCAAAACCCCAAGATGATGTGGGGATCAACAAAAAAAGGTTTTCACTTTTGAGGCTGGCATTACAAGACTGCAACTTTTTAAAAATCTCTCCTCCCAAATACCAAGTTGGATACTTATTTCTTTTCAAGAATCCTGACATGTTTATCTTATCATATGAATCACAGATCTTCAGAAAAGAAGAGACTGAGAAATGATAAAAATCACTGAAACTGGCAGCACTATATATATGTACATAACAGTAGCAAAAGAGAAATCTTTGTGATGATGTAGAGGCTAGCACCATCGGGTAACAAAACATGGTACCCAAATCCCTCATCAGATTGGCTACAGGATTAAAAATGAGATAGCAACCTGAGTATTTAAAGTTGTTTGATGATATAAAAACAGTTCTTGAACATAGGAAAAATTGCTGCTCAGTCCATATGGCTTGTTTGGTTACGAGAAAAGTGACAGGGAGAACCAGGAATGCATTAACATTTTTGCTGTGCCACACAGTAGATTCTTAAGACAGACTAAAGATTCAGTACCACAGGAATGTTTATATTTTGACATTAAAATGCTAGAACTATTAATATACTTTTAAGTACTATTGTCCACTTTGAACAAATTCATGATATCTTGATGTTCTTTTCTTAATCACAAAAGCAGTTGTGTAATCCATAACCATGTAACAGGACTGTTAATACAGACCATATACTACCTCAAAGCAATTGAAAATATATAACCCCCTTTGTCCAATAACAACCAATTCACAACTCCCACAACAAAAAAATAATAAGATAAACCTGTTTGTGATGAAATGAAGCCACATCTCTTCCCCGGTTTATGCAGATACTTATCTCTCCCTTCATTCCAGTTCTGGTACGTTACTAGTGAGCCATCCTTCCAGCTGCACAGAAATGTTGAGAGTGTAGTTACACTGTTATCCCTATCCTGATCTAACAACACAGATCCTATTAAAAGTGCTTATAATCAGATACAGAGTAGAAAGTGCCCATTTTTCAACTGATTGATTGTTACAATAAACAACCAAACAATCAATGCATTGACAGTCACGTCTCTGGCTTAAACCTTTTGTACCCCTTTCAGTAGAAATGCTGGAACACAGAAATAAATGAAGGGTAATATATTCTGAATGGTATTTATATGAGTGTCAAAGTCACCTTCTGAATATCCAACTCAGTCATCAAACAGTTCTAGTCCATCAAACCGAATGGCAGCTTGTAAACAAGATGTGCCAAGTACAAATCAGAGCAGCTGAAGCACACACTCTTACCGAAATTCACTGCTGATGTTTTCTGCGTGCAATCCAATCCACCAGTGAACATCACTATCCGACAGCTACAAAAAATGTTTTGCCATATGTTTAACTGTTGTTGCCCTCTTATCAAAACATTAACCAACTCCTAAAACCAGGCCCTGCTCACATTCTCCTTTGGTTTCTGATGGAGAAACACGTGCTAAATCCTGCCTGTCTTAATTTATGTGACTATCCTTGCCTGACTTCAGCAAGCTTGTAAACAGAACACAACATAGTCTCCATTCTCCACTGGATTGCTGATGTATGTTCTGTAAAGTTAGGATGTATACACTGACAGCATATCCAGCCTGGCAATAACTGAAGTCCTAGGCCAGAACTAAAAAAAATATACAATTAATAAAATAAAAAAGTACAAATACTTCCTTTTAGTATTGAAATACTACTGGTTTTAATGTTTCCAGAACATTTTCTAAGATATTTATATTACTTCTTACAGCTCACATCAAGGAGATGCTTTTCAGAATGACTATTATGATCATGAATGGTTCTAGACTCCCAGTCTAGGCAAAATATTAAAGATAATTCACAGAAATACTGTAATTCAAACAGTCACTCATTACTGTTGCACTAACATGATACTGACTGAAACCATGAGTAAACTTTGCTTTCAAGAGTAGCCACTCAGCAGACATAGTTTAGGGGTCTTTGGGAAAGACAACAAAGGGAAAAAAGAAGATTCCCATGTGCAGGACATTGTAAACATTACCCTGTCATTTAGAAGCACTATTTTTTCTTCTTAAAGAATGGAATCACAGCATGTGTTGTAGGAGCCATGCAGTCCTTAAGAGTTAGGAATTTGTCATCTAGCAGCAATCCCAAATTTAGAATACCTGTATTTCTGATAAAGAATAGTCTAAGAAACACTGCCTGATTTGGTATTGACTGGTCCCTGCGATAACCAATCATAGCACTCAGCCCATGCATTACAATTCTTAAAGAAATAGTGAAAAATATGATTCTAAATCCTATGTTAAGAAATTTTACAAAGTTTTCTAATGGCATATACAAATTCTATCCAGACTGCTGCTTATCCTTGCACCTGCTTCCACAGGAAAACAGTTAGAAGCATTTAAGGACACACGTGGGTATACTGAGAAAGGCAGCAGGCTACAAAATAGTTCAATCTATCATACTCTGAGATGAAACTCGAAGGAAGTTAACTAAATGTAAAATGCAAATGGAGTAAACTTGGCTTTCTCATCATAAAATGCTATAATATACACTACTTCAGTTATAAAGTTGCTTTTGAAATATCTCTTGTAAGTAAATATGACTTTAAAGACGCATTCTAATTTGTTACCTTCTTAATTTTATTTTCAATAAATGCTTGTTCATCAGCAGAATTTATTGTTGCCATTTCACTACGAAGCCAGCCACAAATGAACTCATAGGTGTCCCAGTCTGTAGGATTTACATGAAAAAGATACTCTGCTCCTTGGTAGTACGACCATGGCAGTTCTAGAAAATGAGAAGGGTCAAATCATTGCAATTCACATTCCTTGTAACACAGATGACCCAGTTCCAGCTACTTGGCACAGGACAACATTCCATGACTAAGAATTATATTTCAAATATCAAATTATGACAACAAATGGAGAACCTAGTACATTTTGGCTCCATATTATATCCCATGTTACTGTATTAACAGGGTTGCCTGGACTTTGTAAATACAAAGGCAGTTTCAGTGTGATTGAGAGGACACTGAATTCCTGTGCCTACTAATGACAGCATTCCTTTACCTAACATAAGCAGCATCATGCATTTCAGCATTTCTAAACAAAAGAGTAGCAGATTTGGTTCACCAACAAGAATTTGCCACAGTGATACATAACATAAATTTCGTACCTTAAAATATTTTAATTATTTTATTTTCACTAATACATTGAATTATATTTCCCAATGATAATATGCCAAGATTCTAAAATAAATTAAAGTTTCCATACCAGCTATGTACCAATCTGGATTCTTTGGTTTAACACCTGCAAAAATAAATAAATAAAGGTATTACATTAAGAACCGAAAAGAGATGTTGCTCTGAAATAGGTTTCCTGACACAGTGAAAATGTAATTGAAATCATGAAGAATGCTGCTATTTCATCCAGAGACAAAAAAGTTAAACATGGAATAAAATAAAAAAGGCCATGCTTACTAAATAACATTTTTAGCAACCTTTATAAACCAGAACTTCAGCTAACTTCTAACTTGTTGCTGATCATTGCTGCCCATTGCCACCTGCCTGCACAGATTCGTCCTGGTATCCAGCCAACAAACTCCAATACAAGCATGTAGCTTTGCCATGTTTTCACACAGAAGACCACTAGCAGTCTTCTAGAAATTTTTTCTTATCTGTTCTGAATCACAAGATAGAGCAATGTAAGTTAATTAAAATTTCACCTTTTGGTATTTTGCATATCCATTCTCGCTTTTCATTGCAGTGTGCTGGAAAAACCGTTCTATTTACTTTGAATACACCACAGTTTCTTGAGTCATCTTCAACATATTTGCCCTCCAGAAACGAAGATACAACCTAAAAAAAAGCATACTTGTAATCTTGAATAGTTGGTGAAAGACTAAGTATTTCAAAATCCTACCATAGAGAAAAAGGAAGTGTGTGGAGATGTATGTACGGTAAGAACATGAAAAATGACTTCCAGACCAGGAAACTAGTGGGACACCTAAATTATGGAGGTAAAGTCTTAAAAGTGGGCCCCATAATCACGTTTTTGCAATGTCTTGTTCAATTTTCCATCTTATATAAGATTCCACCTTTGTAAAAAAATAAAAATTTATAGCAATAAAATCTAACAGTTTTTTTGACATGATTAGCAGTGGTCGTCCAAGTCTAACAGCCTTTGCTTTGGTTCAGCACCTTGTGTGACTGGACTTTGCAGTTACATTCTGCAATTACTTAAATAATGATGGCAGAGCTAGCATTGTTACTTAAGACTGAAATCCAATTACAGTTTAAAAACTGACCCATTTGCATAATCCAAAATCCACATGCTTGTTCAGAAAACTTTAAAATGCAGTCTGACACATCTTGGACTAATCACAACATGCTTTGCAGGAAAGCACAAATCCACAAAAAGTTCATAATCCTACCAAATTCCTTCTAGTTTTGCAACTATTTTGCACGGGTGGCTCTAAAAATAATGTAGTACTAATACTACTGTAACAATTTCTTCATTTAACTGAAGTATGTGAATGTGAGAAAACAAAAACACCACACAAACCAGAGCTTTGCTGGTCACCATTTATCTGTTCACATGACTTATTTTTGGGAACTTAGACTTAAGAGGTTTCTGAAATACACAGTATACAGGTATTTACAGGTGTTCTGTCAGACCACTGCCACGTCCCTCCAGAAAATGGGTTTCTTTTATTAAATCCAATCCAGAACTGTCTTTCTTCTGTCCTGTGATAGAAACAGAAATACTTTTAATAAACTCTTTCCTTAGCTATTTCACAAATTATTTTTAAGTATGCGAACACCCATATTCACTTTTTAATTCATATATGACCATCTTAGTTTCCTTGCAGAAAGCTGCTTTTGTTACTAAAATGTTAAGTTGTACTTTTAAGAAGAACTTGTTTAAAATAGCATTCAAATTGCAGAACCTCCAGTTCAACAGGGAACATTAACTCACAAGAACCTCACTGACATTAAGAGTCATTCGACACCTACTACAAAGATCACCTTCAAGAACAGTCAGATTACAGCATTGCTATTACACTTCTTTACACCCATTTCTAAATTTGTATTAGTCAAGAGTAGTCTTCCTCAAACACTATTAAAGAACACACTTTAGATTATAGGTTATTTTTACAGATTAATATGCTTAAAATAACTAACCCTTGTTAATGTAACTAAAGTCTACTTACCTGTCGAAAATTGTGTATAATAAATTGTTTAAAAAAGTCTCTTCATAGACATGGGAAAAACTGGCAAGATGTGCTCCAAAATCTTGGCATAATGTTTCTGCTTCACTCCATGTTCTTTTCATCAGAACTTTCTCTCTGTGAAATATCTGCAATAAAATAAACACTGTCATAAATGTGGTTGATTTTGGAGAGATACTGTTTCAAAAGACCATAAAAACTATCACAGCTTTTCCTACAATACAGACTTATACTTCAAGCATAGTTCTAACTCAAGACTTAAGAACTTCATTCACTGTAAAATGCCATTAAAGTATGGTAACAGTTTTTGTTTGCTAAGTAGAAAACATTATGCTTTAGCTAAATACTTTAGGAACTGTATTCCTAAAACAATGTAGAACCTGAAAAGTTTAAAGCACATTTGCCAATTACCTTGTAGCAGTTAAGTAAATTGCCCTCTGATTCCCATCCAAAGTAGCAGGAACCCAAATGTCTTTGAAAAGTAAGTTCAGGTTCTTCATAAGAACTGACTTTTTGCTTGCACAATGACATTGCTTTGAAGTTCTTACAGCTTTTTACCTCCCAGTAACCAACAGGGTCCAGCCCTCGCATTGCTACACATCCTCCAGAATGACCTAAAACACGGAAGCAAGCAGTGAATAAAGCATTTGAATTTTGTGAATTTTTGATGAAGTGATTGATTGTTTTACAGGCATTGGGTTCTAGGTAAAATCTTGATGAGCTTACAAAAGTAGCAAATTCTGTGGTCAGCGATCAAGTTGTAATCATGTTTTGGCTGACATGTATGTGTAAAATGAAACACAACAAAAGATTCCTTTCAGAAAACGCAGAAAGGAAAGTGCGATTTAAAACAGTACTTCAATGAACTGCAGCAGTAAAGCAACAAATGTTAAGAGTAACTCAGCAATTAGTGAAACAGCATCTTTTTATTTTAATATCTATGCTCTCAGTTATCTTGAAGAGGTTTGTGTTTCAAAGGATGAAGAACTTAAATTCTAGTTATCCAAAGACTCAAAAGTTTGGCCACAACATCACAGGCCAAATTTGAATCAATTTTTGAATGTTCTACAGAATAATTTGCTATTTCATTTGTTCACTTCTTGGAAAGTTTTGCTTTGGATTACCATAAAAAAAAAAAATCTAATGGCAAACTAAGTTATCGGAAAATTGAAGGAGAAGAATTAAAACACCACACGCAATGTCCTTATTGCCAAAAATGTATCAAAGACAATCTCCACTCTCTTCTTCATAAATAAAGCAGAACAGCAAACTGCTTGTAGTGGGAGCACATTGCACCCCACAGTCCAGTTTTTATTAATTCAGCACATAACTCACGTGGCTCATGCTTGTTCCAGTTTGTGTAGCTTACAAAATGATTTTTCCCATCTGTCGTTAGCCAAAAGTATTCTCCTGTGTTGTTAAGGTCTTGTAGTCCTATCCAAAAATAAGTTCCCTCAGATTTTACCACACTACGGATCATGCTGGTGATAAAAGCTTGCTCAAACCTAACAAAATGATCAAGACAAAATACTTATTAGTACAGAATAGGTCAACTGGCACTTCGGTGAGTAGGTGTCATGAAATGACTTAAAATATCCAAGAAAATTATCTGGAAAGTACTTAACTTTCTTTACAGAACTCTGGTAAATTTCACACATCTGTTTGTGGTATAGTAAGATTTATCCTTCTTTTTCTCCCCCTCCTGAGCATTTGGGCATGTTCAAGGAACAGTAGATAAAGATCTCCTATGCTCAATGCTAATGCTACAAGATGTTAAAACAGAATATATTTGTGATGAACAGATAAATTAGAAAATCTTTGTATGAAGAAGAAAAGGTGGCAGGGTCACAAAAAGATACAGAATGAAGAAAAGCAAAAGCTTTGCACAGAACTTTCTTATTAGAACTGGACACACAAAATGGCACTAAGAAATCAGAGCTGAAAAACACCAAACCCCAGCTGGTCTGAGCTGTTCTGACTGCAAAAGAAATCGCTTTTACATTCTTAAACTACTATTCTCAAAATTTCTTCACTAATGTTGCATGAGACATTTTATCAAGTAATAAATGGTGCACACATTAATCCCTTCGTCACTGTAATGTAGTTTATTCAGACATAATTGGTGTAGCAGTATACAAAAACTAACAGCTAGCTTCCTTTGCTGCTCCAACATTGGAAGTGGAAGCTAACTTAATAAACAATAATGGCTACATCCAGCAAAAATAAAATAGAAACAAATAAACAGAAAAATACAGAACACATGCTTCCAGATACATGCAGTATGCTCTCAGTTCCCTGTGAAGTTTGATTTGTAAACACACAGCTGTCCAGAATTTGTCCTTTATCCTTCCTGTAACTATTATTGCTGCAGCGCAGTATGCCACTGTAATGTGCACAATCCTGAAATCACCTAGCAGGTAAAATGCCCACTACTTTAAATCTTTATGTTGGGTAACTTGTCTTTTCCTAAAACCTTCAGCTATCACTCACTGATTGCGAGTGGTTACAGTGCTTGTTTCCTTTACTGATGGGTGTAATGAGATGGAAAGTTCAGCAATGACAGCAGAGTAGCAAGGTCCCAGGCTGCAACAAATGAGGATTTGCTCAAATGCAACAGGCACAGAAATAAAGGAAAGAAGCTGCTTACCTTCAGAAGGCCTCAGGTAGGCAGGGATCTCCAGTGAGATGCCCTTGCCTCCACTGCCAACCCTTACATGAGGTCTGGGAAGGGGTGGATCCTGGCTCCAGCCTTTCTGGTCACTCAGGTGCATTGCTTGCCCCTGAGCTCCCCTGGGTTGGCTCTGCCTTCCCACCAGATGCTCAATCACTGGTTCAAGTCATGACAGCATTTCCCCTATAATAGGGATTTTTTTGTTTTCTTTTTTTTGCTGTTGTTCTGTGTTGTGTTCTTTTACTATATATATAAATAATAAATACATGTAGACTTAAGTATGTATGTAGTCTCCCTGTAATGGCAATCCAACATACAGGATATATCATAAGCACATTGGAGAAAACTCAAGCATCTGGGCATATGCAGAGAAGAAAGCTTTGCTGAAGCTGGAGTACAGGTAGACAGAAAAAAAGCAAGTGTTGCTAGAGGTCAGATGCTTTTCAAACACTCTCTTCCCCTGTTTGCAGAAGATTCATGTAAATGCAAAACTAAATAGAAAGATTCATAGAACATTACCTGATATGAATGAAATTTTTATTTATTTTAATTATAAAAGTTAAATATACCGTAATTTCTCAGAAGAGTTTTCCAAGTACACTAACAGAATTTCTTAAAGATGTTACATACCTCTGTATAAACTGTTTTGCTTAGATTCCTGCATGCTCATGTGTAGGCATATAAATCTAAATTAGACTTAAAATTACTTCTTATTAAAATTATTGTCAATTAAAAATAAAGTAAAACACACTTCATTTTCTAGCCAATGTTAGTAATTATGCTCAATTCTCACGCAAACATTATTTCATAATGGTAATATCTTTTGCCATGCAACACTCTCTCTGAAGTTAGAATAGCTCTTGTTAGATGCATCTTCACACTGTCTGATAGGATTAACTACCTGTTTGTTACTGATACAAGTGCAGATGGGCAGAAATAGCCACTGGAAGCATGTTCAAAACTTCGAGGGGTACTGTCGATTTTGTAACAATATCCACCATGTCTTTCCCATCCCTTAAAAGAAATGAACATTTTTTTTTTATGGATTATTATATAGTATTTAGATGTTAAAAATTTGATCCCATTTGTCATTTCTGTCTCTTTATCATTCATGACTCTACAACCCTCTTCATTTTAACCTCAGCTCCAGAGCAGTTCCCCTCAAGGTCACTAAGAGGTGGGTGAATCTAACAAAAGGAAGTTTATATCCTCAAAACAAACAAACAAACAAACAGTTTAACATACACACAGCAGTATCTTTAATGGGTACGGAAAACATGTGGGCAACTTTAAGGCACTTCCTCCACATATTTTTTTTCCCCCCATGTTATATCTCAAACATCAGTTTACTAACTTAGAGTACATAGGCCAAGCCTCCCTACCATCTCTTTGGCACAAAGCATTCAGTAACATTCAGTGGTTTACAGCTGTGTTAACTCCGCAGATACTGAAAATCCAAAGTACAAGTTAAACATTGCCCTGCCCTGTCACATTTAGTTAAGTTGATAATAAAAAAGTTACAGCCACTCTTTGTCTTCATGTGAAAATGGAAATATTCACTCCAGATACATCCTGCTCTTTCATACAGTAGTTTCCCCCAGTTATTCATTTTTCCTTGGTAACCTTCTTACTTTGCTGTTCTTTTAAATTTTTGAATCATCACATTCTGATAATACAGAATTAAAATTGCATATGTTCGTGGTTTATCCAATGAGACAGAACACAGCATCAGAGTCCCGTTTGCCTTGCTTCTCATTAATAATCTCTTCTCATCATCCACCTCTGCTCGCCCAGAAGATCACACCAGATCCCATGGGAGCTCTACCTGCACCAATACCCATGATGTACCTGTCTGGTATTCCTTCCTGCACATTTTAAACAACCAGCAGACCAAAGGGATAACAAACCACCTCTGCACCTTTCCTGAAGCCACACAGAAAAGACAACCAGCCAGCCTTGCTTTGCCTCTCCAATGAGGGAGCCAGGAAAGAGACACAACAGGGAACTAGCACCAAAAGACATCCACTTTTGCTTAGGAATGTGTTTAACTGCTGTCAAGAGGATGCTGGGGAGCTTGAGCACAGCTCTGCTGCCCTTTACTGTCATCCTACTTCAGTGCCTGGCAGATGACCAGTTTGCTGCTCCTGTGGCTTCACCTGAGAACACCACATATGCACGCTCAGATGAATGCTTTGCCAACAGAAAGAAGCAAGCCTGTGATGAAAATCTTTCCTGCCTGCGCACCAACAAGCTAGGGCTTCCCTGAGAGAGGTAAGAACCTGCAGGTGAGAAGGACTCTTCCATTCAGTGAACTCTGCAAGGAGTGACAAGACAGCATGGCAGCTCATGTTTTGATGGAGATGTAAAGGTTATAAGTACAGGGGAAGGAGAGGTTCAAGTATTGACACAACAGCCCCTGATGCACAGTCTACTCATGGCCTCAGTGCAGTTGTTCAACTCTCTTGATATTCTTGGCCATCCCACAAATTTCCCCTTCTCATTAATCTGTGCCCTGCTCTTTTTGTCAGGGTAGAGAGGTCAGAAATTGAATTAACTGCGGGAGAAATTGTGGTACAGTCAGAACAACAAACTTCCTTATCTGGTCTGCAGCCATTCAAGTGCTCTGCAGGAAAGCAGGTGAGAAATGGACAAGCTTTTGTTCCCTCTGGCTGGAGCTCTCTGGCAAACAAGTGCATTGCACCAAATGAGGCAAACGCAGTCACCCTAACCTCTTGGAAATTTGAATTGGGAACAAATGGCAGTGCATAACCTTCCTGTGAAAGTTTTTTTGGTGCCTGAAGTCTGGAGAAAAGAAATTCAACACTAATCTTTATTAAAAATAACAACAATAATTGTGGAGTGAATGGAAGATGGTAAGCTTGCATTACGGGCAAGCACAAGTTGAGAAATTACAAACTTTAAAGGCTGAGTAATCTGTCAATAAAATTGCATTCAGTGCACAGAAACAGGAAGTGATGCATAAGGAGACCTCTCCTGCCCCCACTGAATTGTTTCACATGAGGCTTGAGGGACAAACTAAACTCACTCCTAACTGCAGGAATGAGATTTGGGTGTAATGTTCCATGGATGCATCAGATTAGACAATAAGTAAAATAAAATATGAGAAATTATAAGGACAGAGAGAACAGAGAAAGTAATTATGTCCTTTTTACTTTTTTTTTTTTTTTTTTTGGAGTTGCAGCCCTCAGTCACTAAAAAGCACATTAGAAAAGGGCAACAAAGATGATCAAATGCAAGGAGTTGTTTCCACACGAATAATAACTAGCAGGCTTTGACTTTTCAGTCTGGAAAATAGAGAAGCCTTAGGGACACGTAAAAAATCTTGAATGCTGTGAAGGCACATTACGACTCCAGTGTGAGATTCTGGGGACAATAAAAGAAGCTAAGTAATATGGACTAAAGATGGAAGAGATGACAACTTTCCACACAAAGGGTAGCAAATTTACAGATCTCTTCACAAATGTGGTGAATGCAAAGAATTCCAAAGAGTTCAAGGGAAAACTGGACAAGGGGAAATCCAGTGTATGCTGTAAGATACACAAATCATAAAAGGATCAGGAAATCCCCCAAAAGGCTGGAGGTCAAGGGGAATTGGGAGAAGCACTATTCACATTTACCCTGTTCCACTCTTACCCAGGCATCACTCATAGCCACCAGTGGGAGGCAGAACATGAGGCTGATGGACCTTTATTCTAAGCAGCTGTCCCGCTCTTCAAAAGGTTTTATAGCAATTCTACCACGGCCATAAAGACCAATGTACAATTTAGTTCTAAACTGTTATTTTTTGATGCACCAATTAAAGTATAGAAGATTGAAGAAAATCACCAGTATCAGTACTCTCAGCTCTATACATAGAAGCTCCCAACTTGACTGTCAAGCAGATGACAGCTCCACAGTCTGTTTCAAAAGTTGGTTTAAAGGAAATGTCTAAAAGTGCCTAGAGAATCTGATCTTTGCAATGAAATATTTATTATCACTAATACCCTGCCAACTAAGAAAAAAGAACAGTTGACTCGCTAAGGGAAGAAAGTGGTTAGCACTTCTATGTCTTTGAAAGACAAAAGAGTAGGTTTCTACTGTAACTTGATACAGATATACTGCAACAACTCCACTCAGCAGAACCACAGAAAATTTTAAGAGAAAGTTCATGATGCACAAGTCACAAAATCAACATGAGATAAAAGCTCAGTAATAACAGATAAGACTATAATGCTTTGTAAAAACAAACAACTGTGCCTGAAGCCAAAGCTCCCTTAAGAGTCTACCAGCCCTTAAATATGAATGACAGTAAGAGGCTAACAAAGCAAAAGATCAAATGTGAGAAACAGAAAGAAAAAAATAATTAAAAATTGAATAACTGCATGAAATAAAGAGCTGGAGCTGACCCGTAAAATTAGGCCAATAGCTTGCAACAACATACAAATGGAATGTTAAGAGTTGTCAAGACAAAACATTTGAAATAAAAATGCAACTGTCAGTAAGGTTGGAACCGACCTCTTTTGATTAAATGAAAATGACTCTTTTTCACAAAGAAAGAAATGTATAGAAATTAAGGGACTATTAAGATAGCATATGTTTTTAGGAGGTGTGGAACATCAACAAGCAGAAATTAATTCTGAATAGAAAGCTTGTCAGAGTGCACCACGCTACTTAAGACCAATGGCTCTTCAGTCTCACCCCTGTGAGGTACTAAAAGTTCAAGTGCTGACAGATCCTAACTACACAACTGGAAATCCTGATGTTCTGCACATTATTCACACAGACAGGACTACAACATTTTCTTCAAACTTTTAACACACAGAAATCTCAAGCAATAAAATATATTGGTCTAGATCACAGAATCACACACTCAGGTTGGAAAAGACCACAAAGATCAGAGTCCAAACACGACCTAACCATACTACCCTATCTCTAACAACCCTCTGCTAAATGAACCAATCATCCTAAATTTTTGGAAATTAACCTGGAAAAAAAGCAGTAACATTGGGCCTGATCACTTTACTTCTGTGGAAAAACTGCATGCACCTTCACACAAGTCAGCTTCCACCTTCTTACAATTCAACTGAACTGAGAAAAAGTACCTAAAGAGTAAAGAAGGGTGTAGGAGCTAAAATATAAAGAAGCTAAGAAGCTAATATATCCTGTGTGGCTACATGGAATATATTTCTGTTGACAGAAAAAGATTCATGAAACTTCTCCAGAGTTTTGCATTGAATCTAAGTACACAAAATTATTGTTTATACACACTGAAAAGAAATCAGGATAAATAGGATAAATAAAACCATACTTTAATATCGTACCTGTTACCAGCAAAATGCAAAGCCTAGAAGCCTGAAAACCTATTGTAATACCCTATTTAGTTGGCTGTACTCCTTCTCATTTCTGTTTGAAAGTAAAAGGAATGCTAATGTACGAGTGGAAGAGTTCATTCTCCACGTCAATGAAACTGATTGTTTTTCACCCTGACATTCATTTTAAATGTATGAAAACCATGTGTGGGTCGAGGCATCATATAACAGCCATTATTTGCACAGATGGTGTACAAAAGGGTTTTCACTTTTGATCTAGAAAAAAATAGGAACACGGGTCACAGATGCTGACAACACAAAGAGCCATGACAGGCATCTTGGGAAAGTTTTTAATCTTACCTTAAATTGTGGTTTACATATTTTCAAGGCAATTAGATTTTCCTAGCAAAACATGCACACCTTTAGTACAAAAAACAAAAATTATCAACCTACCTACTTAAATCCATACATTCTTCATCTATTTTTAGAGGATTCCCCTAAAATATTAATTTATCAGTATGGTCCTGAAACAAACAAAAAAAACCCCACAATTTTTCTTACCTCCAAACAACTTGATTCTGTGTCAGAAGAAACACTGTTAAATTCTCCTGCTTTTTTACAAATGTAGAAACATTTCTCGTCACATTTTTTAACTTTCCAATGTCCCTCCTAAGGGATGGGAAGAGGGAGGAAAAGAAAGGAAAAAGTTTATATATTCTCTGTATACTCATATTCTAATGTATATATATGTATATATACACACAAAAAGAAATTAGATTACACAGCTTTTCCTCCTTTTGAACTTTTTATTAAAAAAAAAGTAGCAAACTAGTTTTTCTCACTCTATTCCTTTATTTCCCTTTATATGGATCGCTTCTTTTGAACAACACTGATTTGAAAAGTCCTGCTGACAATCACACAAAAGGGGCTGTCTTCTTAAACCATTCCCTCGGACATAATGCATTTTAACTAACTAAAACCACAGGCATGTCAGAACACTTACCTTTCAGAATCATATAACAAACTTTCTTCCTTTCTACTGTAGTATTTTATAAAACTAATCTGAACAGACCTTACTCAGAAAACTACAACATTTGTACAATATAATGTTTATACTTCTATCAATATTGGGCATATCCTGACAACAGTGCTTCAAGCACTGTATCTTGAATTTCCTTTTCTACTACTTCCTACTAAATGATTTTGTTTGCTTACATTTGCAAAACTAGTAAAATATGATCTAGTACATCTGAAACCAGCACCTATCTTGTGCTTCCAATGGCAGCTGACTTTTCCAGGTAATTTTAGTTGTCTTACCTTTCCCATGAATTAAACACTGCAACACTACTGAAGAGACAACAAACACTTTTTGATACAGTTTCTACACTTGGATGAAATTTACTTCATTGAAAAACTGCACTATAGTGCCACTTGGCAAATTTAAGTACTGTAAATTTTAACAGTAAAGTAAGTTTATTACTAAATTAAGGAAACAAAATTGTCAGTGCCACGAGTTATGGCCTGACAGGATATAATTTAAGTTTACCTGAAAATTACTCTCCATCTTACATCACCTGACAGATTTAGGGTCAGTCTTACCACTGTTAACTTCCATAGTTTTATGCAGGCCTAGACTTCTGCCTGGTTTTGAAAGATGCCTCATAGAAGTTATAAATACTGACAGCAAAATAAAAGCAACACAACTGACTATTTTTCAGAATATGAATTTGAAGCTTCAAAGACTGGAACTGATTAGTCATAAACAATAATATGCACTGCTATTTGGATTTTACATTTCTTTGTCTTCATCAAAATACCTGCTACTAGAGGCTAGCTTCTTTTTGGCAAGCTTTATGTATGTAATGTTTTTATTGAACTTCAGCTCATAATTGATGATTAATTTTTCTGTGCATCAGCACTGCGAAGTGTACTAGTGCCTAAAAGCCACATTGTATTTATCACAACTTGAATATATTAGGAATAAAGAGAAAGTCATACAACAGGTTGTGATTTGCAAAAATATGCACAGTGAGAAAATAAATTATTACCAACTAAAATAAAAGTGACTGTCTTCTTCTTTTAACAAGAAAGATAAACTTACAGGTTCTTGTGCTGAAACACATAGCTGTCCTTTTCTTTGGAAGGTATTAGGCTCTTGGCTGTGCCAGTTGGAGAACTTCACTGGCGTCCCATCTGACCACTCAAAAACAACTGAGATGTTACTACTATATAATCCAATCCATGTTTCAGTTACATTTTCTGTGAAAGAATAAAATATACTTTAATGATCAAGAAAATATGCCCACTGTTCCTGTAATATCAATGCTACTATTAAAAATACTCATCAGATTTCAGTAAGCATTACTTTATTTCAGGAAAAAAAAATAATCTATATGAACTTCACTGTTTTCAAAAGTATACAATATGCAATGCATATACAATAATATACCTGAAAACTCTGAAAAACAGAAATCAAGAGCATATGGGGCAGAAAGCCTGATATGGAAGGAAAATATTTCTTTTTATAATCTTCCACGACACACTCAGCTTTAGGATTTCTTGGAGCCATGGCTATATGTTCCAGTGAAAACTGACTACGTTTCACTAGGGAAATCTCTAACTACTGCTATAACTGCTGCCTGCCATTTGCCTGGCATGGACCAATGCAAATGCCGTACTCTGAAAGTGCAAGCAGCAATCTTACAGAAGCCTGAGTGATGTTCTCCTGAAACACCAAGGGCAGCATACAATTTCTCGCTGTGTTCCACCATGTTGATTCATTTTGTTATGGTGTTTATTGGAGCAGGTGATGCTTTACACTTTTAAGACTCCTGGGAGGAGCACATATCACAATTCCCTCTTCCATAAGAAAAAATTTGGGTGTGTCACATAATGAAGGTTAACAATATTCAATGGCTGCATAGAAGAACGTCATAAATAACTTCAAGAAACACTGCATGCTTTAACTCCTAAAACTCACCGCGCTGAAGCAAGTTACGGAGCAGCTCTGCATCTGCCATGGAGGATATACTAATGAGCCCACTGCTGTCTCTTTGGCATGAGATCAAGGCATCATTCCAGCTCTTCCCTTCTTTATGAAGTCTGTAGCAGTTGCGATTGTATGGGTACCAGCCAGCATCACAACGAGTGGCGTAATACTTCCATGTATCTTTCAAATAACCACATGAAGTTAGAGTATATTAGATAGAATAGTAGATAGAATTATCAAGGTTGTGCTGTGTTTATAATGTGTGCAGAACTATTTTCTTATCTTTGAATGCTGAAAACAGAGTAATTCCAAAGAAGACAAAACACATGCTCCATGGAACATCACCTAAAGAATTTTTTCCCACCATATTCTATGACTCAACCATTTAGGTTGCTGGACTAATAGAAACACACTAACAGAACTGTTATTCAGTTCAAAACTTTTTACATTTCCTTATTGCCTTTGTGCCTGATCCAAAACCAGCTGAAACTTTTTCAGATATAATACCTGTAAAGAGCGTGGTGAGTCCCATTTCATTATCTAAAATAGGCAGGGAAACTTCTGATTTATCAGTAAAAAGTTACAGTTCTCTCTCTTTATCAAAAACAGAGTTTAATATCCTAATAAACATAACTCTTTGTTTAGATTTCCCACAGAATGGGAATCTGGAAGGTTCTATAAACTATTATTATATTAACAATTTTAAAAATACATTCAGAATTCTTCTTTGGTATATGAAGAGCATGGCATGTCATAAAAATAACTGCAAATTTAGAGTCGCGTTTATGCAACTTTATCCCCTGTGGACAATTGGTTAAGTCCATTCTAAGCTTAACTTTCAGCTTCCATTTTTAACTTCCTTTCTAAGGCTACTTTTAAACTCAAAATTGTAGCTGTACTGAAATATAAAGACACTGAGCATTTTGTACGCCTCTGATAATGCAAGGAATCAATTAAATGCTACATATATTAAAATGATGTGTCAGTTTCAAAACTCTCAATGTGTTGTCCAGGACTGCATTTGAGCAGAAGAATACTGTTCCACTTCAGTTAAGGTAAACGGCATTCAACTTAAACTAGCAAACCCATACTTGTACTACAGCTAAGACTCTGTTCTGATGACTTCATATTCAGGTAGCTTCCTCTTGCTTTCTTTCCATACTTACAAAAAGGACACGTTAACACTGAAAGTCTTACCCAGTGTTTCATGCTCTGTCTTATTTAAATATTTCTTGCATACAAAAGGCAATCCAGATTCACATAAGTAACTTTTCCAGCCATATTTCAATTTTGAACTCATCACTGCACAATGATTTTCACTATAACGGTCCTCAGAAACATCTGCAAGCACATTTTTTGAGAAGCACGCGATTACAAAAAGTCCATTCGTGTAAAATGGTGCTATATTCTTACTGAATTAACGTATAAGCAGCCCTGCACACCAAGACTTCCAGCACTGTTAAACTAATGCTATGGCCAGCTGAACATTAACCACCACTTATACACATGTGGCAATCCTTCCACAAGTGTTGGCTGCTGCTGTCACATGTGAGGCTAAATCAAGTTCTGGTGTCAATGTTCCGTGTGCTGGAGGAGAGACCTCAAAATGCAGCAAACCAAGTCTCAAAGCTCACCTTAAGTGCATGTCAGTGTAAACAAACTAAAGCTTGTAACAAGGCAGAACACAGTTTTTAAATATGCAACTGGAATCTCAAAACATCCTTAAAAGAAAGTGACAGAAGGCCTAGATCATTAAGGCTTTGAAGAGATACATCTCAGTGGATGCCCCAGCCCTAGAAAAGGATTCAGTACATGAGCATGAGTAAATATTTCAACAGATAGAGTTACACTGATTCACTTGTTTCACTTCTCAAATGTAGCTGTAGGAACAGCGCTCCAAGCTGCAGTTACAGAGAGCATGCAAGGAAACTGCTATAACAAATCCAAGTACTTGCTCTCCAGTTGACAAACACCAGTGGTGCTCCATCCGACCACTGCCATCCAGCACCTTCCTCCAGTCGATTCAGGCCTGTCCACAGCACAGTATCTGTGTCATTTAACTGTCCTAGGACACACAAAGTAGGCAAAATTATACTCCATGCACACTTCTGATCTTTAAATGTCTACAGGTATAGATAAACTTCTTGCTACAATTGAAATAGAACAAAATTTCACACTGGTTTCCAGAAAGCTCAGGCTGTGCTTTCTGTTCTATTACTTTGTTAATCAACACAAACTTGAGGAGGAATAAACTCAACAGTCTGCATCCCTTCAAAAGCTGCCCATTCTGCGTGAACTGTTGCTGAGCTTAGAAGTTAAATCTGCAACAAACAGCTGTAGAAATACTGGCCTGACTCGGCCTGCCATAAGACACAAACCAATTTCCACTCTCTCTGCAGCCTGTATACATATCAAAAAGTTAATGAAAAGATTTTAAAAACTTCCTGTCAGCCTATATCCTGCCATTGAAAACCAGCAATAATGGGAAGGAACCTGAAGTTGCCTTTTGTAGCACAGTTCAAGTGTCTCTTCCTTCGCTTGGTCCTCTTTTCCAGCACTGAAGAAGCCATAAAAGGACTGACCAGGATCAGTGTGGGACTCATTCTGCACAGAGACTTTATCCAACGTGGAACTCCATGCAATCATAAAAACAGATTTGTCTTTTTTTTCCCCACAGAGGCTTTACTACAAGGCTACCACAAAACTGAACAGCCAGCCAGTCCCACCTGAGCACCCCAAACATGCAGCCTACACCCATCGCAGCACACGGGGCCTACTCACGGCTCAGGTTGCTGAGGTAGCTCTGCTCCTCGGGGCTAGTGATGCTGAGGAGGTCTCCTCCCTGGGCCTGGCAGGCTGCTCGTGCCTCATGCCACGACAGCACAGCTGATGGGTTGAACTGGTAGCATGCATTTGTAGCCGGGTTCTCTTTCCAAAATGTGCCACAGCCATGCTCTGCTCAAAAACAAAAAGGCTCATCACCAACAGCAACAAGACGGTAAGAAGTACAGCACTGTCAGCAATTTATTTAATTAATGGCAGTAGCACGTCAATGGAAGCACAGGGATCATCTCCAGTACCCCTTTGTTAAAGCACATGCAGAAATAGGGCATTAACAGAACATGCCACCACTCTGTTTCCCAGGTGGCTGACAAATCCTTGGGAGCTGCTCTGCAGCTGGTGGCAATTTTCACAGCTTCCAGGATGTCAGCAGAGCCACACTGTAATTTACACCAGCTGATCCTTGCTTCCTCGAGCTGACCTGCAATAGGCAATGAATGCCTCACCCAACTTGTGACGAGCAGTCTCCTTCTATCTGGTACTCAAGAGATTAAAGATACTATAATTACAAAATGTAAGCAGGGCTGAAAATACCCTCTGCTTCCCTGGAAATTCCCATTATGAAATCACATTTCCAGATGTTTACAGCATGCTTTGGAACAGAGATCTGAGACGCAGGCTGAGCTGAGAGGGCTTTTCCAAACCACTCTATTGACAGAAGGTAATATTTTGCTTATTTAACCTACAAGCTGCTATTTTTAATATTTAATATTCATGAATACCATACATCCAAATTTTTTCAGACAGCAAATATCTTCAAAAATCAGCTTCCAAGTGTTTTAGGCCCAAAACATAATTATCTGAAGAGTGCCTGAATTAAAAGGAATGCAAAAGATGTAATGTGGTGAAAAGCAGAATGTTCTTTTGCCAGGGCAATCTTTCCTATGCATAGTGATGGCAGAGAAAGACATGGCTCAGCTGCAGGGCACTGTCAGCAGACAGCACTGAGCAGTGAGCACCTGGCACCTACTTGCTTCCTCCCAGAAATGTGCTTCTGGGACAAGGACTTGGGTCTCCAAAGGCCAAACAAGGCAAATGACTATAAATACTCCTCTTACTTTTTTAAAGAGACATTCATTCCTGCTAACAGAAGGGAAGTAGCCTTGTAATCCAAAACAAAGCATATCCTACAATCATTAATAAAGATCACAAATACATTAGAGTTTAAAAAAAAAAAAAAAAAAAAAAAAGGGGGGGGGGGGTGGGGGAACAAGCAATGCCTTACCAGCACTAGGACAAAACCCCCATTTTTCATCTTGTTCATAGTGACTTGTCGTGGCGCACCACTCAAATTCCTTTCCATCTCTGGTACATTCATAATACCACTTGTTGTTATACTTAAAGGGAAAAACGCATGGGAAACCAAAGGAATTTCCCAGCAAGGTGTATGTTTCTGTAATAAACAAAACATAGAGATTAAAAGAATACATCCACAGAAATTTCTTCTCTCCCATATTTCATTATTTCTGTTTTTTAACAGCAATAATTATATGTAAATATCTTAGGTTATTCTTTAATTTGATTCTATAAATGATACCACAGCATTATTACAAGTATGAGCAGCATAACTTCAATGAACAAAATCTGGAAATGTTAAGTTCATTAAATTTATCACCACATAAGACCACACATTCTTGTAACTTACTACAATTAAAGAAAACAACATGAACAGAGAAATTATGACATAAAATCTGCATTTAAATCTGTAGTCAGTGGAACCTGGAGATGCTCAGACGTAAGCTCCGCTTATTTTTTATGTCCTAGAATAGGACAGATTAACAACCTAGCGTAATTCCGCCTGCTCCTCCCACTCTTATTAAAATGGATTTCTAATGCTTTTTCCATTCTTATTGTCATTCTACAGGAAAGAAAACATGAAAGGAATATTAAATAAACTGTTTAAAAGAAATCTTTATACTAGAGAGAAAAATAATCTAACTAAAGCACTAATCTCACATTTGTTGTCATATCAATTAATGCCTTATAAAATATTTTAAATTTTGCCCTATTGTATTTTGAGTGCTGAGAGAATCAAGTGCAACTGCAAGCTGTAACAGCATTACTGCAGTATCTCCTTAACCCCAGAGCATGTGCTTCTAGGAAAGGTCAGAGTACCACAGCCACACTTGGAACAAAACTGTTTGTCAAAGATCCATGTTGATATGCTAAAGATCGAAGTCCTCTGACTACAGAGGACAGACAAGCTCCCAGATTCCCAGTGGTTTCCAGAGTTAATGCCTGGCTGCACGCATTGGAAAAATGTAGTTCATGGACTGTAAATTCCCTCCATAGCCTTCTGATATAACAGACGATACAAAGAAAATGGATTACAAGAAAGGAGGCTTGCACTTCCGTCTTCTATCACACTGCTAACTGTGGGAAATTATCTCCTTCCTGGCAAGAAAATAAATTTGCCAGCTACAGTCCTCTCATCATGGTTAATGTATCGTGTTTTTGAGGCAGAAATCTCCACAGGCTGGTGGACTAACAGGCTGCCTTGTACTTATCTGCATGTGCTGAAGGGGAAGGAAGAAAATAAAAAAATGGAAGTGAGAGAGGCTTTGCCTGGGTATTCATTTATTTTGATCCTGAAGCTCCTGGATGTTGCAGACCTAGGACTAAACCAGATCTACTTCCACATCGATGAGCATACATAGCAAATAATGTAGGGCTTTCCAAGGTTCTAAATGTTTTCTATCTGGTCTTAAGCACAGACTCTGCTACATTTTAGAGAAGAAGCTGGATGCTACCATGCATCCACAGGCACTGCAGATCCCAAAGGAACTGCCTGGCAGGGAGTGAGGGCCAAGCCCAACTGCATCTACAGAGGAAACCATCAAGACCCAGAGCTCCACTACCCCAAAGCCAAGTTCGAGTAGTAAGAATCAACAAGAATTAATCACAAGCCTGTTTTCTGTTCCAAAGTTTAGCACATCCAGAGTCCAGGTGCTAAATGCTGCAAACCTTTGGTTAATGCACACCACAAACACAGCTGACTGTCAGAGATCTGAATTCCAAACTTTGTCTCTCTCTTTGGGCTTATTTGATAATGAGACCTGAGGGACAGCAAATCCTTAGTTCAGCTTGTCATCTGATAGAGCATTTGGAATGGGCATTTCGTGGTTTGCAAAGATAGTTGGGCTTTTGGGAAGGTCCATGTCATAGATGTAGAAAAAATTCAATTATGCAATGCACTCAATTCAACTACAGCATATTAACCCAATGTTCCTTCAAAACTACTTCTGAAAATGTTCCTGTATACGTTTACGTGATTATATTATATGATAATATATGATAATATTTTATTTTTACCTTGGAAAGGATGTTCACAAAGGTCTTCATCATAGGACATGTACTGTATCCATTGATAATTAGATTTTTTTTTTGCTACAATATGTTTGCTGTTTTCAACAGCTAATTTGTACTCTGATACACCAACCAGAACTCTACCATCACAGTTCCACCATAGTGAGTATTGATTTGAATCACATTCAAGCATAGTCAATGGCTGTTCTGGTCTACTGATGTTCAGTCCTAGGCAAGTACTTCTGCCTATGTTGAAAAGACGACGATTAGATACCCATTTCCACAGCATGTGTTTGGAGAGCTGACTGCAGTCTTCCAGAACTAGGCCAGCTGTGTCCACTTTGATGCACAAGTTGGAGTCTGAACTTTGGATAATAAATATCCCTTTATCTGTACAGGGAAAAAAAATAATAATAAAAAGCAACAACCTCTCAGTCTGTAGAATGTTGCAGATGATCAAACAGTACTGGAAGGCAAATCCTCTAGTTATTCATGAAGAAAGCAGAAAATATCCATCAGAATACCTGACACTTAAAAAAATAACAATACTGATCTAAATTTACTGCCATTTAGAAACACATGGACCATTTGCCAGCTCACAGATGTGAGGCTAGGATGATACATCTCAAGTTGGTCATCTGAAAGCACATGGTTCTCAAAAACATCAGTCACACTTGAATAATTAAAACGCTATTCGTCAAGAAATAGTAAGCAATGCAGTACAGGTTGTTGACTTGTCACAGCAAGTCACGCTATGAGCTGCAAAATAATTCTCTGTGGTGGACTAAAGATTCCAATTAAGGTAAAAGTTAAAAAAAAAAAAAAAAAAATCCAAGGGGAAATTGCCATGCTAATTCCTCACTGTCTGCAACAACAGCAGCATAAAACATATATTGTGTTGTAAATATGATAAAGAAAAGACAGGATTTATCTCAATCACAAGAGCCCATGCATATTGTTCAACTAAACATGACCACCTGGGACCACAGCACACATGCGGGGTTAGCCTGACATCTCAGCTTTCTTGGAATCAAACAGAAACATACTGAACTCTGTGACATCATGTTGTAAGTATGTGAAAAGTCAGCTGTTTAAGGTCTTCTGAAGAAATGCCTAGCTGAGCATATGGACTGAAAAGGAGAAGAACTGAGGAACTGGAAATCAGCAAAATACAGCTCTGTAACAGCTCAGCGATTTGGTTTGTTCTGAAATCCAATTACAGTTAACCCATGAAGTTCCTCTCACATTATAGACATGATTTTAAGCTACAGGAGATTACACCCTGAAAACCTGAGTAGTGTCACCATTTTGCAGTGAAGTTTGCAATAATTTCTACCATGCATACTTTCTATCTGATGAAATTTACTACCCTACTACCCCTAACATCATGAAGCAGTGATAACAACAAAAGATATTCCACATCTGAAGCATGAGAAGCAGAAGCCCACCTAGATGCTGTGCCCAGGTTCAGCTCCTATAGTTTGAGTGCGGCTCACCAAAAGAAAGACCTCAGCCTGAGCAGAACAGAACTGCATGACAGACAGACAGAAGAGAGCTCACCAGCATATGGTATGTGCAACAAGCAGGATATAGGTTACAGCATGGTGTTTGGCTGCAGTTTCTGCACAGAACCCACGAGCACTCAGACTAAGAGGACAGGTCATAGTGCCAGCTCTGTCACTGGTGTCTGTGACAGGTACCCAAGGTGGGCCTTTACTTTTGCATTTTCAATGATACCATACAGCTTGTGTCTCATAATTCCTGTCCAACCCAATCCTCCATGGGCCACACAGGTGACACAGCCTCTATCCACAAGCACAGAGAACAATGTCAGAGAGGGGTATTGTTTTTTTAGGTTCCTACAGCAGCCTTATCTTCACTGACCAAGAAAATTACAGTTAAATTGCCAGGTAAGTGGAAGTCGTTAACACCAGTAAACACTGATTAATGAGGTTAATTCATCATGATACTGGAATTCACACTTAAACAAAGCTCTCATATAACAGCATCCTAAGTGTGTGGGGAACAACAACAACAAACCATCCAGAGATAAAGAACATACAACACAAGCGATCCAAGACATCTAGCATGGCTTCAACAAGAACAGACTGTGCCTGATCAATCTGTTGGCCTCCTATAATGTGACAGCATGAGATGACAAGAGAAAACCAGCTGATCTAATTTATATTTCAGAAAGACTTTTGACATGATTCCACACCACATCCTTACCTCTGAATTGGAAATGATAAGTAGATTTGAAGGTTGGCCTACTTGGTATATAAGTAGGCTGCAGCCAGAGAGGCACAGTCAATGGCTCTATGTCCAGATGCAGGCCAGTGACAAGCGTTGTCTGCTAGGGATCTATCTTGGGACCAGTGCTCTTCAACTTCTTTACCAATTATATAGACATTGGGATCAGACACACACTCAGCAAGTTTGCGGATAACACCAAGCTGAGTGGTACAGCTAATACAACAGAAGGAAGAGATACCATCCAGAGGGACCTGGACAAGCTTGAAAAGTGAACCTATATTTACTTAATGAGGTTCAATAAGGCTAAGTGCAAGGCATTGCATTGGGGTCACACAATCCCAGATCTGTGAACAGAATGGGAGAAGACCTCACCGACAGCAGCCCTGTGGGGAAGGACTTAAGGGTCCTGGACAAAATGCTGGACATGAGCCAGCAGTGTGCACCTGCAGCCTTGAAGGCCAACAGCAGCCTGGGCTGCACCAGCAGAAGGGCAGCAGCAGGGTGACGGAGGTGACTGTCCCTCATGAGTCCCATCTGTGGTACTGCAGCCAGGCCTGGGGCACCCAGGATACCAGGCAGGTCCAGAGGGGGCCATGAAGATAATCAGAAGGCTGGGGCACCTCCTCCTACAAAGAAAGGCTGAGGGAGCTGGGCTTGGTCGGTTTGGAGAAGGGGAAAACTCACTGCAGCCTTCCAGTACTTGAGGGGGGCTTATGAACAGGAGGGAGACCAACTTTTTAAACAATCATATGGTGATAGGACAAAGAGGAGGCAGTTTTAAGCTAAAAGAGGGGAGATACAGATTAGATGTTAGCAGGAAATTCTTCACTTAGAGTGTGGTGAGATACTGGTGCAGACTGCACCAAGACATTATGGGTGCCCCATCCCTGAAAGCATTCAAAGGCAGGCTGGATGAGGCCCTGGGCAGCCTGATCTGGTGGGTGGCAACCAGCCCATGGCAGCGATGGTTGGAAGCAAAGCATTCTATGACAATTTGAGAACCACCAAGAAAACATCTGCATGCCCTTATCAGTAAGAGTCTTAAGAGCTCCAGCAACTGCTGAGAAAAGGTAAGTTTTATACAGACCTCACCAATAACCCAGTTGAAGCACTACAAGGTGACAACTGGAGCGAATCTGTCTGTCAATAGCCAGGAGCTGAGCTTGTAAGCCTCAGAGGGCCAAGGAAAGAATCCTACAACTTGCACTTCAGCGCGTGATGCTTCCCTTTGGAAACGCCTCCCTCCTACCACCCATACAAAGACCAGGTGACAGCACACAAGCGCCAGAATCTGGGAGCTGAGCAGGCACCTCCAAGTTCCCGGCACTTATGTTTACCACCGCGAATAACGAATAATAGAGCTAGGAGAGCAAGTTATCTCCGCTTCCTTCCTCCTCACCTCCCACTTCCTTCCCACCCCCCTCCAAAAAAAAAAAAAAAGCAGTGAGAAATGGTGTGGCAATAAGGAAAACAACGGGAATGTATCGGGAGTGCCCCGCTTCTGGACCAGGTGCCATGAAAGCAGCGGGCAGTGGCACCGCCTGCGAGCACGAGGCGGCGCGGCACGGCTCCGGGGCTGCCCCCGGCTCCTCTCCCACCGAACACCCGCGGCCGGACCCGCAAGACCCGGCCGCCCCCAACCCCGCGGCGTGGACGCGAGCCCCACGCGCGGCCGCGGGCCGGAGAAGCGGCCTCCCCGTCCCGAAGGGTCACCCCGCGGCCGGCACTCACTCCGAAGGGACGGCAGCTCGTCGCGGCTGAGGGCGGCGTCGCCCCGCAGCAGGCTGCTGCCGCCCAGCAGCAGGCAGCACGCCAGGAGCTGTACGCCGAGCATTGCCTCGGCTCGGCTCGGTTCGGCTCGACCCGGCACGGCACGGCACCGCTGCTCTCTGCGCCGGGGGACCGGCCCCGCCGAGCCCGGCCCCAGGGAGGGCAGAGCAGCGACCCCACCCCGCGGAAGGCGGGAGAGGCACGGGGCGGGGGCACGCCGAGGGGCCGCGGGGCACTCAGCGCCTCGGGGGGAGGGACGGCCGGGAGCGCCGGGTCCTGCGGGTGTCAGCCCGTGCGTCCGCTCTCCAGCTCACTTGTCCTAGAGAGAGCCATGTGGCACAAGGGGGGCTGGGATGGGAAGCGGCTGAGGGCACAGTTCGCCTTCCTCAGCGCGCTCCACGGATGCAAACTTGACTCAGGCTTGGTTTCAGGTTGGCCAGCTTGTCAACCTAAGGCATTTTCAACTTGGGGAAAAGTGGTTTCTTTCTTCCATTTTCCACGTTGCTGTCATTCAGCTCTCGGGAGCTCCCCTGCATCAGGGGAGGTTCAGTCGCACGGAAGCTATGAGCAGTGGAGAAAAGGCGAAAGCAGAAGCTTGGGGTTGAAGATGGCTTTACTGGAATCTGCCCACAGCTCAGCTGCCACCTGGTTCCTGTGTTCTGCATTCACAGCAGACAGATCGATATAGGCATGTACACATCAGTGTGTAAGCACAAACACCATGCTGGGGCGTGGCTGTCACACCCGCACCTCCCTTGGCCTCCATCCTGCCGTGCCCACCTCAATCATGGTGCAGGGCTGGTAACAAACCACTGGGCTTGGGTGGTGTGCAAGAAGGAGCTGAGCAACGAAGGAAGTACTCAAAACAGCAGATTTACATTCCCGCCTATGAAGGCAGAGGTGCCACTGGGCAAAACCAGGGCTGCTTTGGGCTAGAGGAGCACCAACGCAGGGGGATTTTTCTGCTCTTTTCACCAAGACCAAATATATTTGTGTAAGTGACAAATTAGCAACTTGCTCGTTCTGAGCAACTTTACTTCCCTTTTTTCTTTGCTATTCATGTTTTCCTTTTTGACAAAAAAAATTCTGTACCAAAAATTTTGTTCTGTCTTCACTAAATCAGTAAATTCCTACTAGTGCAGCTGCAGGTGAGCTGCTCTGGGTATTTCAAGCTGAGCTATTCTGTGTTGTGGTAATAAGACTTCACTGTGGGCATAGGGGTTTGTAAAACCAATGTGATCTGTTTTTCTAGGATCCTTAATTTGAACAGTTATTTTTCCTGGTTTGCTATATTCTCAGTACTCATTTCTCTTGCACTTTTAACATTGTGGGGATTTTTTTTTCCTTCTGTTTTGTTTGAGTTGGGTTATGTTTATTTGTTGTTTTACATCTATCTTTTTCCAAATCTACCATAACCTAAAATAGTTGCCACTGAGTGTTGGTTACACGGTAATATAATTATAGGTTTGATTTTTAATTTAGTTTTGGAGGAAGTAAATCTTAATCTCTCACCAAAGAGGACCAACTGCAGCTAGAATCTGCCTTTGAACCAGAATGACGAATTTTGAAGCCTGAAGTTTTCCAGACATGGTTAACAACACTGAATAGAAATTTCCTGTTTCTTCATACATAAGGAGCTTGTTTTTATTTATACTCCTACCTCATCTAAATGTGGAAGCAGTAATGAAAAAGCCACTGTTGAGCTATGTTGGCCTATGGAAAAAATATCAATTTAAAAATATATATAATAACTCGAGAACTTTATCTAAATACAAGAATGCCTTGAAACAATTATATTTCAATTAAAAATAAGGCTACCCTGCAGTGTGAGTATTAGGAGGCAGGGAGAGGTTGCAATGAAAATCAGCTTTTGGTTCTCTCTGCTCATTGCATAGTGTTAGGCAGAACAAAGCAACTGAGTTAACTTAAGAAACAAAGCTCTATCAGCATCTTCTAAAAGCCCAAGCTTGTCCATTTACTTTTCCAGTGTGTAATGATTGTGCTTTTGTGGCTGTCAGCTGATAAGTACCTCAGTGAAAACAAAGAAGAAAAGTTTCAAAGCATGAACCATTCCTACAAACCAAACAAAATAAAATGTGTATAAACCTTCAGGGTACAATGCCTTCTAAATTACATCCCACGAGTCTACATTATGCAATTGTATCGGTATTAATAGAAACAATGCACAGTGAAATTCAAAAGAACACGATCTTAATGTGTGTCTGGAGAATACAATAGGCTTTAAATGCAGCTCTATCAAGGATTCAGAGGAATGCCCTCCTCCCCAGAGCAGGAAATTAGCAGACATCAAAATAAATTACTCTTCGTTAGAGATTAAAAAAGTAAAAAAAGAAAGAAAGAAAGGAGATGTAACATCAATATGTAACAGAAATTATTCACTTTGCCATGTAGTTCCAAAGCTACTACTGTTATTACACTTCAAAAAATTAACGAATCTTTAGCTTAAGCAAATTGTATGCTTTAGGTGCCATTGTATGAAAAGAATGTTGTATGTAATCAATTGTATTTCCAGAAATTCACTGCATACACGATTCACCCATTAACTCACTTCCTTGAAAAGCGAAAGAATCACGAATATCCAGGCACCTTATTTCTCACAGTGTCTTAAGAAAGGTGGAGGAGGATTTATAAAATTAGCTCCTACAGTATGCCAAAACATGAGAAATCTGCTGAGTTTAATCAAATAACATTAATTAAAAAAAAAAAAAAGGCAGATGTGCTGAAATGGAAAATGACAGAATAAAAAAGCATATTTAAAAGTGCATTCAATGTTATAATCTTTATAGAAGGTTCAATAATCCTTGTTTGACAGAAAGTTGAGGCACTTACCTGTTTCTTGCAAATAGTCCAAGATAAAAATTATTTCCTTTTTACTTTCAGATAGTGTGTGTGTTAAATTTTGTCAGACAGCAACTTTCTTATGGATATTGCAAAGAATTATTCTGCATAATGGTGGATAGCACAGAGCATACTGCACACTAACACTTCATGCTTGCATCTCTGGCTCATTACCTGCTAGTTATAGTTATAGACCAAGACTGAATGTAATCTGGACACATACAATAAGTCAAATGAAAAATCATCAATTTAATATACATTACAGAAAATACCATTCTACGAGATGCAAAAGATACACAAACGCCAAAAAAATTGCTAATGATTTTTATTATTATTATTTAGTAAAATTCCTATTAAAAATGTTTTGGCCACTCTCAAGGTCCAGCCCCAGGTCAAAACAGTATTCGTAAAAACAGCAGAAAGACATTTTCATACCACTTGCCACACACAAACCCACTCATAATTTGGTAGAGTTAAAAAGGAAAAAAAGAAAAGTGAACTTTTATACAAATACTACAAGATGAAAAAAAATATAATTAATAAAAAGATATGAACACCATTTATTTTTTTTTCTACAGTGAATGCCAAGTATGATCTTGTTTTTGTGGGTTTTTTGTTTGTTTTTTTTTTCAGTTGCGCTGTTAAAAGCATGGTTCATCCCTCAATAGCAGAGGTCTTTCTCACCAAGCCCTTCTATTTACTCTCTTCTGACGAATGCTTAATTATTGGAGTTATTTTCTTCCTGACAGTTTTGAAGGTGGCACAGCACATTTGTAGCACTCTTGGTCACAGCAGGGAAACTGCAGAACGCGCTGCCTGATTTCTGTACATCTCTGATAATTTGCAGAGAGATTACTACAAGGTTTAATTAGAGTGTAGGCATTGTCTCCCTCCCAGATCAGATCTTTGCTGATGATCAGAAGATGTAAACAATGGGAACAGACTGCAGAGTTTAGAGAGATGAAATCTCTTATAGAAACACAGAATGTAGACCAACAAACATTTAGTGTGAAATATGAACACCACTTTGATAACAATGTTTGAATATGGAAAAGTAGTTCAGTGTTGAAATGGGTGACCTACAGAAGAAGAGCTTTCAACACTCATACTGAGCTGCAGAATCAGCTTTCTCAGAAACAGAACTTAAAAGATTTTCAGTAAACAGAGAAGATTTTGTTATACTTTAAAAAGTAATAAAACACTTCCGTTTCTTTCAGAAAAATATTGGCATTCAGTGTCTTTACTTGAAAAACAGAAGAGTAACAGATTATTCACATGGACTAAATCTGGATTTCTGTACTCCTTTGGGCAGTCCTGACCCAAGTGGAATCTGAGACAGAGTCCAGGGGCCAGCTTTGCCTCTGGAGGTTTATCCGTGTACCAGGGAAGCAGGATTTAGCAACTTGCACTAACATCTGTGGCAGTTTAGTGGTTGGAAACAGGAGAAAGCAAGGGAGAACAGAGGAAAACAGGAGAAAACAAGGGAAAATGGAAAAAATTTGTGTATGCACATTTTCGTTTTGAGTTACACAAGAGTACTGAGGAATAAAGTAACCCGTAATTAATCTGTTCCAGTTTAATGACAACCATCATTCCCTTCACACTGCAATCATTTTGTATTTCTCATGTGCTTATCAGAGCACCTTCTTCCCAAAGGCATCAGATATTGTTTATTTCTCTTTGTACAGAAATATATATTATAGGTTCTAATCCACCATTAGACAGTATTAACTGGTTTGTTTAAACAAAACAATCATTGTAAACCAAAACTAATAGTTTCACTGAAACTAGATCCTCATTTGTAGCCACTGACTCCAATGGGCTTTGGATCAGGCCCTAAAACAGGCATGATATTATCAGTCTCACATCCAGTGGTTGTAGATGATACAGAGGATGAAGCTGCACAGGCTTTGTAAATAGTCATTGCAAAATGGACAACAAGTTTTTAGATCAAACACATAAATTACCACTGGGAATGTACATATCTGACTGCGACTGTGTCAGTGTATCTTTGTTTTCTAAGTCTTCTCCTGTAAGTCCATACATTTTGACCACCTATTCCAGAGCATTAAAAAATTGATATTAAAAAGTAACACTTATGTTAGTCTAAAATTGCCCAGTACTGTAATTTTTTTTTAATCCATTGCCTTAAGCTGATGTTGTTGAGACTTCTTTTCTTAATGATGTCAAGATATCAGCATAACAATTTAAGAAGTTATGGTGAATCATTAGTACCAAGTTAAAAGGGAGATTTAAAAATCCTTAGTGGAATTCATCCATCTATCTGTTGCTTAGCTTGAAAAAAAAAAAAAGCCAAAGAAGTTGAACATATACATTTTTTCACACATCAATACATGGTTTGGTTGCTGGGCATTGAAAAAAACTCCCACTTTATGGCTTCTCATCAAAAAACTACTGCCTTTGCCTGTGATACTAAGTCTTTGTGCATCAGCTTTCCATTGCATATAAAGAGCTCATGAAGTTCAGGTAGTGGTCCATCATGAGAGGTTTATTTTGAATGCATAAACAGGATGTGAATGGTAAAAATCCTCTGGTCTAAAATTTCTCTACTGTGGTCTCTAATTTGCAAATATTTCTCTTTTGCTCTCAATCCTCTCTACTGAAATTTAAAGGAAAGAGGAAAAAAGTCTTTAATACCTAAACAGAAAACAATTATGCGACTGAATAAGGGCTTGATTTTAGCTTTCCCTGAGACAACTTTAGGGGTTTGATTCTTAAACCACATCAAACAGCAACCAATTCAATGTCAAGGGAAGAGTGAAGTAAGAGGAGGAGGAAGAATTAGAGAGGAATATTTCTATATAGCTTAGATACATGGAAGATATACCATAACAGACATGGTTTGTTTCCAGTGAAAACCGGTTTAGTTACACAGGTGATAGGAGGAACCACTGACCTCAGTAGTTTAAGCAGCATTAATGAAAAAATTTACCTTTTTAAACTTAAGCCAGTCCACCAAACAGACTGCTATAAATATATACCTAAACACAAATATCAGATTCAGTGGATGAACAAAGTCATATAAAGCTCAGTATTAATGAGCAAATTAAAAATATTAGGTGATATATTTTTTATGAAATGGAGGTGTTTTTAATATTAAAGGGCTTTTTCAATATATTTCTATTAAAATTTACCACTATTATTATCCATAGTTCTCCCACCGCAAGATATATTTTCTCTAACAGAATGATTATACTACTGCATTGTGCAAACAAATAGCACATAATCAACTGTGAAGAGACAGGAATTAGTGTTTTCAGATTTCCTGGTAGCAAAACTAAGTTCGTAGAATTCAAAGTGCTAATAGAAGTCTGCAGCCATGGCCCCTTTTTGCTTCTCTTGGTTCTTGTAAGTTACATTTTTAAAAGTGCTTGTTGAACCTCTGTACAGTGGGTTTGTTTCCTAAAAAAAGGAAAAAAATAAAATAAAATAAAAAAAGAAAAAAAAGAAAAGAAAATCATTTGGAGTTTAACTGTTTTTGGCTGCAAGCTTGTGTTGCTGCAAGCCACCACCTTTAACACATCTCGTCAGCAAATGGTTAATTTTGCTAGAGCAGAGAGGATGCCTTCCTTCTACAAGTTTCTCTGTTTTGTATCTATGCAAAGTTTTATCATCTGAAACACCTTTGGAAATAAATTGTGTGGCATCAAACCAGTAATGGGTAACTATGTCTTTTGCTTCTCTGGAGCCTGTTATCTTAACTGTTTTGGTGCATAAAAATCATCCCATATTCAGTACCCCAGTCATAATTTTGTAGTATCACATCCTCCTTCCACTATTACTTTCCCCTTGCTAAGTGTTCTGGTTTTTCCTTGTGCAGAAGTTTCTTTGTACTTTTCATCATTCCAGTGTAGATGTTATTGGTGTTCTGATATTCCAAGCCACTAAAATTGAGCCCAGTTTGATACTGCTTGAAGGCAGCATAGGGGCAGGAAGGCCCTTGGCTGCTTCCCAGATTAGAGTAAGACACACACTCAAACAATGCCTTGCCAAATAGATCTGATGTTTCTGTACTAAATGTGACTGAACTATCCTAAAAACACAAAGAAAACACAAATACTGAGAAAGCAATTGTGAGATGTGAGGTGCAACTTGTCACAGCTTTCTTGTGTGAGCCACCCCAACTACCACAGACTGGGTGAAGGGCAGGTCCCACCTGGGCTTTTAATACTGGCCTCTCATCATTCTCTTCATCTAACTCCCTCTTGTGTCGGGAAATGAAATATTTCTATCTTCTGTACCCTTCCCTTTCCTCTTAGGTGCATAGCTGTCCTGAAGGATTAGGAAAACATTCTCAAGAGGCCTTGCCTGTAAAAAATTTTTTTTGTCTCAGAAACTGAAAGGTAGGCATAGGCAGTGTCCCTTCTTGCAGAAATGTTGCAATCGTTGAGTTTTGTAGAGGAATGTAGCTAAGTAAACTGTAGCATATTGCATATCCTCCTGGCACCCATCAGAAATGCTTACTCAACATGACTTTTTTTTCAGAGAGCCTCAGAAGTTGTAGAAGTCTTACAAAAGAACAAGAAAGCCAAGGGCAAAGGGGAAATAGGAAAAAGGAACACGGTATCAGCTTGCACCAGACCTATGCAAGCTATAGATAGAAGCTAAGGGCTAGATCATTCTGTCCTTTTATATATGTTTTGGACAGTGTAAACTGCTGTGTAAGCTATTACAGAGGGCACTGATAACCTCTCTTTTGTACAGCAGGCTTTGTATCTGAGGAACATGCTTCTGACAGCTACATAGACAGTGAGCAACTATGCTTAGACTAATCAAAAGTGAGGTATTAATTAAAAGAAAAACTAATAAAAATGTTATCCACTCAATTTACTTGTGGAAGAAATTAAACCAGGAGATTGAACTCTGCCTATTTTTTATCCCTAAAGAAAAAGGAATTAAACTTAATTAAAATCTACCAGTAAAATCTATATATCTATAGAATTTTTAAGGGCATTTGTGCCTCATGAAATAAAATTAAAGAACCTTATATAAAATTAGTGTATTTGACATACCGTTTGCCATTTAACTTTTGATTTTTCTGCTTCAAACTTGGCCACTTCTTTTCGGTCTTGAACTGACACCAGCAGTTTCCATATACAAAGTAAAACAATGCCAATCAGAAGGATAGCAAGGGTGACGCCCACCATTATCATTGGAATATTTGGAAGCTGTGGGCAATCTGTGGAAGGAGAAACAATTATGAGTGTGGATATCCAATCCAAAAGTTTCAGGCAATTAAAGATGGCCAAGAAGCATTCTGTTCTCATTTTCTGCAAGCTGTGCTAGTCTTTTCCTTCAAGTCTATATTATTTTACTCCTATCAGCTTGCTAAAGGGATGAAAAATATTGCCTTGAAATATAAAAAAAAAACAACTCACTAACTACTTTCACTGCTATTTTAGCATGTTTAGCTGTCACTTTTGAATATAAACCCAGATTTTGAGAAGAAAAGTTAGAACATAATTTTTAAATTTATGTCATCATTCTAAAAATAGGTCAGTTGTGAAAAAATCGTAAATTTTAAAATGTATGGCTGAAGTTTTACTTCAGTAGACTTATCTGCAGACTGTTGCAGATGAAACAGTGCTAGATATATATCTAACAGTGTAAAGATACCAATGATGCTGAAAAAAAGGAGGAAACTACATTTCAGTCATGAAAACAAGGAGGAAAAATAACATCAGATTTACTGAAAAGCATGGCACTGAACTTCACCAAAATCTGTTGAATCTAACAGCATCCAAGAAGAAGTCTTGAACAGCCATGTTCAAGAACTCGTTGTTCTACAGCATCTGAAATGCATAGATCATCTGTAATAGTCTTGTAGAAATTCCGTTTCAAAGTCACAGTAGGGACGAACAGCTTTGTCCTGAAAGACTGTCTGAGAAATAAGTTTGATTCTTCAGTTTGAAGGAATTTTGCATTTCAACTTTTCCAGTAAATTTCATCATACAGCGTTCTAAAGAATCAAAAAAGAGTTTGTGCTTTGGCAAAACAAGATATTTGATTCAGTTAAAATAGCACATAGGAATATTGTCATCTACTTCAGTGATGAAGACATAGGATCAAGGGAGTTGTGCTCACTTTAGACCCAGCTGAAGGGTCAATGTACTTCACTATGGGTGATTTGAATTTGATGACCTGTGTTAGAATGGGAGTCAAATGAAGTACTAAATAGGTAAATGCTGTTTGAAACAGAAAGCGTGATTTATAACAAAGACACCTGAGTTAGACTTCCAAATAACACAGCCAACAAGGGGCAAAAAGAGAGCCTAACTAGAAGTAAAAAGAAAGAGGTGAATGAATTTAAAAAAGAGAAAATCTTTCAGAGGCTTACCCTTAAATACTAGAGGCATGGTTTACAAACTTGTGTTTCTTTAATTTTAACCGTTATTATAGTGATTTTTTTTTACAGTCATAATCTATATAAAAGCAGACTAATGCTATTATAATGGAAGCAGGTATTTTGTACAATGAAATCACTGTCATTGTCACACGTATGCTGGAGAAAAGCTACACACAGGGTTACCAAAATGCATGCCATTTGTACCAACAAAATGAAGTTACAAATCTGCATAGCTTTCCCAAAAATATAATCAATATTTGGCACTGAGACACTGGGTGTGTCAGAAAAAAAATGTGTTTTATTGCCTGGAAACCAAACTGCTTGGCAGCTGAAAAGCGGTGTCTGTGTTCTCTCCTGTCCCACAAGATTAGGAGCTTTACTGAAACAGTAAAAGCAGTGAAATAGTAGTAAGAAAAAAAAGAAAGAAAAAAGAAAAAGAAAAAATTAAATGATAGGACATAAAAAGATCTATTGAATATCTGTTATATATGCAGTTCATGCAAAATTGAATGATAAAGCATTAAACATAATTACAAAGATACTTTAGCATTTCATCAGGTAGGTGATGTAGTTAGATACTGTCTTTTGAGTGTTTGTCAATCAGAAAAAAGGTATGTTATTTCAAAATGGATTATTGTTTTCTCATATAATCAAAGGACATTTGTTATCATATCTTAGAACTGCACAGGACTTTAGAAAAGTTAACAAACTCTTGCAGCTTTGAGGGTGATAAAGGGTTTATGGGTAGGAAACCTGAGGAGAGGTGAAGTGGCTTGTTTCAGGCCATAGAGAGACCCTGAGAGCAGAGTTCAGCAGTGTCTGATTAATCCAATGGGTCCTTCTGCCCATTTTCCATGACAGACTAAGCATTTATTTCACCATAGCATTAAATAAGTGGTTTGGGAGGTGCTCTTTTGCTTGGGCAGAACAAAGCTGAAAACACAAGGTGGTTCAGTGCTGTTTAGAAAGGCATCACTTCTTGTGTTGTTTGAACTGGATGTCTGCCCCATCTGTGATATCAAATTAGATGTCATGTAGAAAAGATAACACAGCTGCTTACCTTTTTGCGTTATGCTGTGAATGACTGTCCTGCCCTGTTCATCCACAGCCAGCAGAAAAGTGGTTATACACTCGTTTTCCCCCTGCAAAGAGCAAGGAATGGATTTATCCTCTGAAAAATCTGCAAGGGAGGAAAAAAGTCATCCATTAGATCAAACAAAGATCAGTATGCAATAACTAGAGAGGTTGCTGGCATATTGTTTATCATAACCTCTTATAACGCAGAGAGTAAAAGACAAAAACAGTTCCCTCAGAAATTCAGTGGAAGTGCTTTCAAGATGTTTAACTGTCAGCTGCCTGGGAAATGCCCCAGTAAGCAGTATTATTCTCTTTGGTTTAGAGCTACTTCTCACGTGGTTATGCTTCAAAAGTAGACACACACATGTTGAAGAGAAATGGACACGGATAAAAGGGCTGTCATTTATCTCTTCCTTCACTCAAAGGCAAGAGGGAGACAGGAGAAACTGGCTGTGACAGGCTGTATAAAGCAAAAAAGATGACTGAAAATTCAGACTACAGGTCCAGTTCTAGAAATCTGTAATTCTGAACCTAACCATTAGATAATATTTTCACAGGTCAAAATTATCCTACTGTACAACTGTGTGCACAAATGCCCCTGTGGCTGAAAGTTAATTATGTTTCCATAAGGCCCATTATCTAAGGACAACTGGAAAGCTAGGTATACTTTTCAATACATTTTTAGAAAAACTTGTTCACTTTTTATCATGAGTAAAAAATTTTATAGCAAAGTGTAGAAGTATGAAAGTACAAATAGCTGATGGCATTTTTATAAAGTGAGAACCATCTCTGGTTGGATGTTAATGGAAACATGCTCTTAATCTGTGATAATTTTGTACTTAATCTGTTGACTGTCCTTGATGTCAGAGCAGTGTGTTAAGGTGACAGTTGGACAAGACATGCTGATTTGTCAATATTTGTTTTTGTTGACTGAACATACTCAATTGAAGACACGCTTTGCCAGGTCACAGTTCCAGTGATACCATCATGTTTTGCAATATTTATTGTTTCCCAACTCCTTTAACCAAGCAGATCCAAAGAATCCAATGAGGGGAGATTTAGACTGGATATAAGGAAGTCATTTTTAATAATAAGCATGGTGGGGAACTGGCACAGGATGCCCAGAGGGGTGATGGATGCCCTTTCCCTGGAGACTCTCAAGATCAGGCTGGAGGGGCCCAGAGTACTTGACTGAGATGCATCGCAGGGAAGTTAGACCAGATGGCCTTTACAGTCCCTTCCAACACAAACGATTCTATAGTCCTATGAACGTTAGTTTTCTTTATTTCAAAATCATAGTTTTCAGTCCTCTGGAGAGCAGAGAAAATCTTGCAAGCATATTCCAAATATCACAAAACAAAAACAAACAACGTAAGACCTTCAAACCTGTGGATAGTAGGAACTGCAAATATATCAGTTATCTTTAAAAAATAATGTTTAGTTTAATGTGATAACTGGAGATCTTGGGATGTAGAAATCTGATTATATGCACAGGCTTAGACATGAATGTGAAAATGCCAGGCTATTCAGAACCCAACTTATGCTTAGAATTTGTATTTCTCTGATGTTATTTTTAGGATGAGGGGTACTAAGTGAAGACTGACCAATAAACTGTTTTCAATTCCTGGGTGTTTGGGTAGGTAAACTTTCCTTTGTGTCTCCCTCACAGTTCTTGTCACTGCGTTGCAACATATGCATGCAAAAGAGAGAGTAAAACTTTAAAGCACTAACATTTTATCTAGCCTAGAGATGTTTCTGGTTTCCAAATGCCACGACAAACTAAAGAAGCTGAAATATAAAGCAGAAAGAAGCATTATGCTACCATATAAAACCATGCTAAAATTCTGTCTTAAATAATGTGATGGTCTAGATATACCACTTTCAAAATACATTTATTTAGAGAATACGGTTCTGATTTTAGGATTTTTAATTTTATAAAAATTTTATTATTTTTTTCCCCTTCATGACATCTTTATGAGGCTACCTCGATAGCAAAACTAATCCTCTGTAGTATTATACATATATTTGAGATGAAACAGTTGCCATACAGGGGAAAATAGTTGCCACTTTCAAACTCTGTTACGGAGCAGTCTCATATGGAAAAAAAAAAAAAAAAAAAAAAAAAAAAACAAAGCTGGACATCTGTTGGAAAGATATGTATCCATAAAATGTTTGCATATGTGCAGATAGGTTTCCAATAGTTTATAAGATTCAATCTTTAGTTATGCATTCTGTGTTACCATCTTAAGTATTATGCTTGCCTAATGTAAAGCTAATGCTAAATGATGTGGATTTTTTTGTACGTATATCCTACCTCAGGTAGAAATTGCTTTTTAACATAGGATTGTATTTGCTTTATTCAGAATAAATAGAACCTACCTACTGTAAAGGTGAGCACCTTCCTCTGTAGGATAGAAAAATGCTTTGATGCACTCTTCCATTAAAAGTTATATTTCTTACTGATGGTAATACTTCATTCAAGGTCAATTCCTACTGCAGTAATTCCTAGTGATGGGGTGCAACTCTGAATTACTGTGAGTAACTGAAAGATGTGTCTTAGGACACTAGAAATGTCTCAGTAAAGCCTGACAAGAAGCAGTACATCTTTGCCAGAGGTTAAAGGGTTGCATCTGGATGCACATGGTATTTGGCTATCTGCATAAGTACTGGAGTAAGATTTTGAATCTGTATGGCAAAAGAAGACTCACTGAAACCTATGGTACAGGCATGACAACCTCAGGAACTTTCATCAGCCACTGATTTGCAGGAGCTGGTACTTAAATTCTGTCCTTTCTTACATAAGCTGCTTAGCAAGTAGGTGCAATCCAATGAGTTAATTAACCTGGAGGGGTAATACCAGTTCTGATCCACATTTCCTACTTACAGCAGAACAACCACAGACAGATTGCTTTATGAGCCCTAATATAATTCCACATCAGAAAAACAGGGCTACTTTCAAAGGTAAAATTACCAAAAGTGGAAGCTATCAGTGATCAGCCAGACACAAAAAAGAGATTGAGAATACAAACCCTCTGCAGTGCTGATAGTTGCATCAACTGATTTGCATTTTTCGCTGCATTCTCCCTGCAGCTTGTCATCAGAAGCTAAATGACATTCCACGCAGCTCCTGTAGAAAATAATTCAGCAGCTCATCCATCTCTGTCTGTCACAAAGCACTGATATAAAAGCGACTACAGTATGCATCTGCATTTTAAAAAGAAGCTAAACAAAGGCCTTGTGCTATGGATACAGTAGTTCTCAGAAATATGATAGGTATTGCCACAAAAAAGTCACCCAACAAAACCAACGCTACCTGAATAAAGGTATTGTGGATAAGCTCTCTCTTGTCCTCTTTCTCTTCCAGCTTATTAGCTACCAGACAGGACCCCAGGCAACATTATTCATGTGGGACTATCAAAGACATGAGGTTACTCAGACATAATATTCATTTTCAAATATAAATATTCCAAGTATGCTTATACTAAATACCAGCCCAAGGAATGTCTATGAGATGAACAATATTTGAAATTGACTTCAGAGAGATCAAGCTGGGGCACCTACTATAAGTCTTCCTTTGTTTAAATTCTATTGAATAATGTATTAAAACACAGTTCAGGCGTTCTGACAGATGTCTCTTCAGTGTGATTACTTGTCTCAGGAATTACTTAGATGCTAAGTATACTAATGCTATTTACTGGAAAATAATTTTCAAATCGTTTACTTCATTTAACAGAGCAATGGCTAAAATATTTTAAATTACAGGGTCTAAATCAATTCCACAGAAGTCTGTAAAAATCTTCCCAGAAAGTCAGATGAGAACATTCATAAATCCAGAGTTCATTCATGGGGAGAAAAAGGGAAACAAACAAACAACAGAATTCATATATGAAAAATGTTGATGAAGAATATATCTTTCTGATTCTACATGATTAGCTTCAGCCATGTTCAGGAGCTGAGACTCCAAACAGCCCCAAAGTACTGACAGCTTAAAGAAAGGAAAAGAGAATAACAGCAACAAAACACCCCAAGAAAACCTGGCCATCTCCTGTTGCACTGAGTTGCATATATCCATGAGAATATGCTGAGGCTGCTGAGATTATCTTCGTGTGATGGAGATGACCTTAACACTCACTCTGGAGATGCTGAATAGTAAAAGCGAATAGGTAATGGGATAGCCCCTATCTCATGAAGACAAATTGAGTGTTGGTGGTGTTTTTGTCATATTTGCCATGTTTCCTCAACTGCTGCTCTCCTTTTCTCAGCCATTAATCTCAGTCCCTACTGACCTGGCCTCCTGGCCCTCTTGGTTATCCTATCCCTGTATGCCAAGTGTCACTCTAGCTGCCTCTGCCCCGCATCTCAGCAACAGAAACGACTGCCACAGAGACAAAAGATCTAACACTGCATAGAATATACATGTTTAAATAGGCTAATACAATGCTCACCATGTAACCCAATACTTCCAATTTCCTGCCAAATTGGGCAGAGCAAGGCAGCAGCATAGTACTTTGTGTTTCAAGCACCTGCAGAAATTTCTTTACTTAAACTGTGCTCACTAAGGCCTATGTGCCTGAGCTTTGAACAAACTGGCTGGCTTGCTGTTGTGGGTCAAATGTAGTACTAACATAAATGATGGTTATATTGCGTGCCATAGAAGGGTTTCTTTGCTCAGCTATAGGGTACACTGGAAAGACAGGCATGAAAATACAGTGGTGTAGAGCTGGTGTGGAGGAGGAATGGGCCTCCGCTCTAGGCAAGCAGACATGGCATAGCCACAAAACAAAATGTCTGGGCCTCCTTGATTCAGTAAAGAGTAAGTCAATTTTTTAAATTTGCATGTGTGAAGCTTGAGCAGACAGCATAAACCTATTAGTTCACGTGTTTGCAAACACTAATTCAAATTCCAAACTTTCTGAGTCTCTTCCCTGTGAGACCTCATTACTTTGCTCTGTTGGGATGGTTTTGTTTGGCACTGTGCTGAAGGAAAACTGGTCAGTATTTGTTGGATATTGTCAGATAAGGGCAAGATTCTGATTCTTAGTGCAGCCAGGGACAGCTGTGGAAGTGTGTTTTACTTGTGCTGGTGATTAAACCGTTTTCCTTCATCTTTTTTTTTTGTTTGTTTGTTTTTGTTTTTGTTTTCACAAGAATCACGCTCTCATTGAAGTATGAGTTACAACTACTCTTCTCAAAAGACAAGAAGCTCTTGAGTTCCAGTCTGTAAATCCAACCTGTGGTTGTGGCAATAAGCACACTGCTGAAGGAGTATGGGAAATAGCTCAATGATAGCAAAAATCAGAGACAGAAAACCAGCATCTTACCGTCTGGAACTGCAAGGGTCACCACAAAGAGGGCATTTTTCACACGTTTGGCCCAAAGCCCCTGGATGTGTGCACACACACAACCCACAGATGCATTCACCTCTCCCACTGCACAGCGTTCCATCCTCAGAAATGCAGGAGCTGATGTCAGTTGTGCAATTACAGTATTCACCAGTCCATCCACTGTGGCACACACATTCGCCACAGTCACAGTCTCCATTGCCTGGAAAACCATTAATTATACCAGCTCAGTCTTTCAGTATGAATTGGAATGACAGTCTTTACAATAATTCTCAATATTATAACTATAAATAAAATATCATTGTTATTATGATATAATATATAATTATATTATTATATATTATTATATTATAAAATATAATTATATTTTATATATTATACACAATTACATATTATTATTATTAATTAATACAATAAATATTATAATTATAATAATTCTTAATAACAGATATTTTCTCTATTCCAACACTTCTCACTCTTAACCTCTTTCTTCCTCCCATCCATGTTCAATTTTAAGCCAGAGGATCAAATTTTTGCTTAGACTGGCTGCAAGACAGTACAACTTCATTCTCTTCACTGGAGTCTTCCACAGAGATTCTTATCTCCCAGCAGTGCACAACTTGATGGGTAAATCCTGTTTCATTTATAACAGTGTGAATACAGACTATTTATTCAGCACAATCTCATTGCTGGTTTCTGCCAGTTCAATACTATTCCCATTGTTTCAATAGAATCACTCTGATTGATGGTTGTAGTGCCCAGGAAAAAATAATAAACAGAAATCCTCACATTCTGATTGTATCATACTCACATAAGCCAAGAACAGTTGAAATCATCTAGGTTACTGGGTTAAAATTGTATAATATATATAAATCAGAATGAGTAAAAAATGATTAAGGTGGCTGTACGTTGATGACTATGTCATATTGAAGTTGTGCACTGCTTCACATCAATGTATGTCAGTAAATTTAATTACACTTCTTTAAAGCTACAGACATTACAACCATTAAAATTCTAACCCAGTGTGATGGAGGCAGGTGTGGTTCAGTAAAGTGATACCACAACTACTAGGTACGGTGTAGCTAAAAGTGTTCCATTAAAAATTTCAAAATAGGGTAAAAATTTTTTAGATCAAAGGATCATGCAGAAATGCTAAATTTATACAGGCTAATTATAATCAAATATATAACAAAAACAGAGCTACACAAGCTCATATGTAAGACGGACACAACAGCATTCTAAATCACAGACACCAGACACAACCCGTAGGGAGCATACCTCCACACTGAAGCCCTCTGTGTCTCACACATGAGAAGTCATCGCACTCACAGTGTGCCCCATAAACTCTTCCATACATGGATGGGTGGCAAACGCACTGCCCGCAATAGCAGCTGCCTCTCCCGCTGCAGGAGCTCTGCTCCACGGAGCCCTTGCAGGATCCCGTGCTGAGGGCATTCTCATCACACTCACAGTGTGGACCCATGTAGCCAGGGTGGCAGACACACACTCCGCACTCAAAAGAGCCTTTCCCCTTGTTGCATTTTGAGCTGTTCTTCTCGGCCTTGGCCTGGCAGCCACAGCTGCACTGGGGAAGGATTTCCATTTCCAGCACATCGCTGAGACCCACTGGTTTTATCACAACGTGCCTGGTGGCTTTATCACAAGTGGGCAGACTTATGGTTACATTGAAAGAGACCTGGAAGAGAAAATGGTGCCTGCATATGTAGACTGCAGAACATTCTGGAGATACATACATAGCACAGAACAAGAGTTTCTCTGCTTGAAGAAAGATTATTTAAAAAAATACAAACAAAAAACACCTTTCTACATAGGTGCTTTAAATTCCCATGAATTAACATCGTTTGGGAATCTGTTCCTTACTTACTGTGTCTCCCACTTTCACATGAGAGCATTTCCTCTGGTGTGGAAAAAAGGTCCCATTGTTACAGATGGCAGTGAAAGAGAGATCGAGTCCTTCTGTGTCCCCAAATACTTCCATCTCTACTTCGGACCTCAGCTCCTTCAAGGAAAAGGAGTGTGATGAATGAAGCGATAACACGGCCACAAACTGCTAATGTTCTGTGTCTGTGTGACATGAACTGTAACTTATCCCAGCTACACAGGAGTAAATGTGTGGTTTTGACACTTTGTTTACATACTCTATTGCAAGAAAAAATGGAGAATGAATGAGACAAAGAAAGTGCCAACAGAGGTGGCTTTCAGCTCAAAGCCACAGTGCTATCAGTTTAATATCCGGTATCACGGTTCTTATTTCCTGTTCTTGTAGAAGAACAAATTCAACATTTTATTAAATCATCTTTCACTGCTAAGTGCTCTGTTGACTAATACAGGTTGTCTATAACTCTGGTCTTACCAAGGAATGGATTTGTGCCTCTGATTGCTGTGCTAGTGCCAGGCTTTTCTTGAGTAGCCAGCAATCAATATTGCTCCCTTGTTATCTCTGTTCTTAGAATCAAACCTCACAATCTCCCTTTCAACCTGGCAGGCTGTAAGTTCAGTTTTGTCTCAGCGTGGGCCTCCATGCCCAGGGTTTGCAGAGCAAGAGCTGGTGCCTATCCTCACAATTACCTCATGCAGCCTGGTGGCTGGCTCTGTTCCTTTCTCTCCCAAAGGAAATTCTGGCTTCCTGAGCGGTCAGTGCTGTTTCAAGCTCTATTCAACAGCGTTCTCATTTCTTGAATAAATTTGTTAAATCAAACTTTCATTTCTTAAGTGAAAGGGGCTCTTCAACTCACCTCCTGAATGCTCTCATATCCTCCTTTTTTATATATGTTTAACTTTAAAATATTTTTATAGCAACTTTAGTTACACAACTTAGATTTAATCCAAAGCCTGTAGCAGGCCATGGGGAAATTCCCTATGATTTCATTGGACTGTCAACCCATTAAATGGAAAATTTTCAAAAGCACCGTAGCGATTACAGTGCAGAAGTCTCACTGACTTAGTTTTGTGCTCTTGCAAGCTTAATTGCTTTACAGAACACCCACTGAAGTTCAATCAGGGCACGAGGATATTGCTGATCTTCCTTCAGTGAGTCATTCTAGTAAAGGCATCAGGATGATTCACTGGAGTAAAGGTCTGGCAGGGTTAAAACAGTAATTTTGACTAAACCTACACGGACAGCAACTCCCTGTCCTTGTACACATTCTGGGTTCTCTGGAATTTTGTCTTGGGTCTGACGCTGGGTTCTTTTTTAAATGTCTTTTGGAAAACCTGATCGGTAAAACAAAGCACTTTAAAAAAGGATAGCAACACATCATGCAAGGTCCATTCACATAACATCCAGTGCTCTTTCTATCATGCAGCCTGAGCACTGGCCATCAGGCTGTTCATTTTGGTAGCTTTTCATGAGTTCAGTTTTTCCCTTGCATTTGTTAAAAGATGTTAAAGTCTTGCAATAACCATAATCAAAAGGCCTGATACCTGTCCCAATGCAAGTTAGAGTGCAATTCTGCAATACAAAGCCAAATAGAATTTAATATTAAATAAAGCAAGCAGAATTATGCTTTCAGGAGAAAATGAATCCTACTTAACATGAGAACTCCTTGTAACAAATATTTTGACAGCTCAGACATTCTTGACTTGTTTACTTCTTCTCTGAAGCTTTTAGATAGCAGCACATGGTAAACGATATTAACAAACCTTTTGTTTGTACAGCAAAGACTCTAGAGCACTTTAAAAGTGTTAAAAAATAGAGCCTAACACTACGTTTCTGGGAAAATAGTTAAGTGATCTGTTTATATAGGTGAAAAACCGTGAACCCTGGGTGTTGAACTGTACTGCTAGGAGTACTGCAAAAGGTCTACAACAAAACTGGAATATGTTAAATAAGGTGTTTTTCAGTGTTTCCTGCTTGGAAAGCTTTCGATCATGAAGCAATAAGGTTGTTAACCTTTAAGGTTAAGTGTAATAAAATGAGCTCTGGGAAATTCTGAAATTGGGACATGTTGCTACTTGTACAGTTTGTACACTGCAAAATGTATATGGGCTCTTAAGAACCTATGAGCAACTCAGGTGGATGGCCCAGACATGCTGTACCTGTACTAGGACAGGATGAACTGTGACCCAGAGGCAGGAGCCCAGCTCCAGCAGCCTCCTTCCTGCTGCTCCAGGATGTACCAAGCACTGAACTAGCTTCCTCCAGACCCTGACTACAGCTGGCTGAACCTAGGATGGAACAAACGAACTCCTTTTTTCCTCAGGAGACAGAAAATATCAGCATGTTCCAAAAGAGGAGTAGAAAAAAAAAAAAGAGGAAAGAAAAGGAATGAGCCGGGCTAGCATGCTGTCCCTCATCACCATCTCCTATTGCCATTGCAGCAAACACAGTGCTGGGCTGGATGGACCATGTCATGGTCATGTCTTCTGCTCTTATTTCTTAGGAAGGATAGGCTTACTATTGTTCTGAGATAGAAAGGAGAAATGCCCTCCATTCTAACTGGCAAATATGAACAGCAAGAATGTAAAAAAAATAAAGATCTTCCCAGCATCTAACAAGGCAGAGGTTGCCATAACAATGCAATTACAGGAAATACTGTTCTGCACTTGATATAACAGCAAAATCACCAGGGCTAGTCACTGGGAGAATTATTTTATATTTTACCCTTACTTACTGGATGTAAACTGGTGTTTCGCTGTTAAAGGTAGTAAACTATACCCATACTTCAGAGTCCTATCTTCAAGAAATCCTGATAGAGGCAGATGTGACAACTGACATGCCAAAGTACAGGGTTGAAATCCTGTAATCATTTAGGGCTAACTTTACTTCTGAAATCTGTTACTCTATGTTCATTACAATGTATAGACTCCCCCAAAATCCATTTATTTGCTCATCCAATTTTCCATAAGACAGAGAATCTTCCGATACTTTGTGTTTCATTTTAAAATCACAAACAAACAATTACTTTGCGCTTAGGAGAAATAAAAGAATTTAGTTTGCTTTTCCATCATCAAGTCCAAAATAATTTGGGGGCATAATAATAACTGTATTATGCTGCAGATAAGAGGAAGATCAGAAAAACAAATCAACCGGCCAACCCAGAAAGAAACAGAAAATGCTCTTCGCAGAGGGTTATTTTTCACTGTGGCCAACAGCTAGAGCTAGTTTTTAATAAAAAGGAGGGAAGACTAAGGAGAGAACTCGGTGGCATATCAGAATGTAAGAAGATACATATATATATACGTATATCTGTATAAAACTGTCTAAAAACATTCCCCTAAAAGAAGAGGGCCAGGCAGCCAGGATGCATTTTACAAATGAAGTTCTGAAGAGCAGCTCTGTATTTACGTTCCTGTCATATTTACAGTCTTATCACTATTATCAAAACGAACTCATTTGAGTCTTTTCTTGTACACTGTGTTTTGCTTTTCAAAAACCTCAGAACAGCCTCACAGGGGCAGCACCAAATTGCTAAAGCAGAGAACAGCACTGATCACGGGGTAGTGCTTTTTCCCCAGATATCCCTGTGGAATGGTTGAATGTATTCTCCAGGGGCTGTTACTGATAGAAAGAGAGTTGTTTCCCTGCAGAAGTTTTGAACAGGAAGACATGAATTCCTGTATTCTTTAGAAAGCTTTGGAGAGAGTGTGAAATAGAGGACAAGATAGATGACATGCCAATGTGAATTCTGCATTCCAGCACAAGAGCAACAGAATTAAACAAGAATTTTGTTTAGAAAACCATAGCACATGGATATAGCTTTAAATAATAGAGCAGTCAACCTTAAGCAGTCACTGCAACCGCAGTGAATACATACTTTGGAAATACACACATATAAAACATGCAGAATCTAGGATTTATAGATAAAAAAAGCTTTTCAGCAAAGTGCTGCAACAAAGCTGCCTATGCTGTGGTACTGCCACCACCTCTGTCACTCTCCATGCTGCACTGCAGAGCAAAGCTTACTGCTAGTTACACAGTGCCCTGTGCCCTTTGCCTGGCAGTAGGATGATCACTGACAGTTAACATAAGTTAATAGTGAATTGTATGGTTACTGGTTTTGCACTCACACCATTCTCAGAGCAAACAAAATTTCCCCTGTAGAGGTCAGCAACTAAACATAAAAAATGGTTTTTGTTATTGGTGCTGAAAAAGAATCAAAGGTGCTTGAATCTACCAAGCTGCACTCTAACTTTGAAAATAGAGACACATAGAAAGAAAACAGGTTATGATAACCTTACCTGATATGCAGCAATGATCAGCTGGAGAATATTTCCAGAATCCTCCTGCAGTCGACCAACAGTAGCTCCAGGAATAAGCTTTGCATAGTTCTGACAATATTGACAAAAAAAGAAAAAAAAGACTAGTTGACAGGGTAGGTGACAAGGAGCTGCCATCTGGAAATGAATGAATTACTGTGGAGCCAACTGAAATAAATAATAGTGATGTTTTCAAGGACTCTGGCTGATCCAGTGGCACACTTGTCATATTGGAAGAGGTCTTACAGAGAAGTGTTAGTTTCACTGACTATTAGGGGGAAATAAGTTACTAAGTGTGCTTGGAAGTTGACTCCGGAGTATTTTCTAGCTCTTTTTTCTTTCATTTAGAATGAAGATATAAACAGTTGTGTTTTTCTCTAAAAACAAAACCAATCCAAAAAAATAGATTCAGCTGCTCAACTGTTGCTGTAGTATTTGAGTGTCTTGAATTCTATATGCAATAACAACAGCCCCCCCCCCCCCCCCCTTTTTTTTTTCCCCTTTCCATCTTGAATTTTTATAAGGGAGGACACAGAAACTAAGAAGTTTCAACTAAGGGCTACAAGAACTTTGAAGAAAGGCCCTTAAAAAACTGCTGCTGTTTTCCAATTGCTGAAATACCCCCACACATTTCCCAGAGACCAGGGGCTGTAGCTGACTGTATGACGTTACATTAACAATATGGTACGAATTTAATAATTTATTTCAGTGGAAAGTTTCTTCTTTCCACTCTCCTTTCCTTTTTCATTAAATTGTATTTGACACTAAAAGAACATCCAACAGCTAGATTTTATATACACTTAGTTAAAATTTATCATGCCTGACTGTAACTAAGTAAATTTCAGTTGCATGTACCCATGCCTTTTGAAAATAGCAAATGCTCACAATTAAACATGCACATTGTAATATCCAATTTTCTTTTGCAATGTATCATATCAGCGCTGTTATTTTAATTGAAAAAAAGATCCAGAGAGCTATTAATAAACATGCATAATATGATAGCCTTACATCCCTCCTATGCTTCACATCTCCTAAAGCACTGTGATTGCTTTATACATTATGTATGGAATACTTGCCATTCATTGAGGTTCTGAAGTGCTATTGTAAATCAGTGGGATTAACTGCATTTTATGTTACAGCTGGTGACTTTGCATTCCTGGCTGCTCTTGAGCTTAGTGCTCTCTCAAGGATTCTCAGAATATTGAAACACGACATTTTGTAGATGTGGACCTCCCATGAGCTGGTTATATATAGAGAGGGAGACGATAAACCTGGAATTTAAAGTCTAGCACCCTTTTAATCTGTGGCATGCAAAACAAACAGCAGAGGTACTCTTTTCTGAAGACTTTCTCTCTCCTCTTAGAAGAAAATCTCGCTGCACGCTAATGTAGGGATGATGGAACACGCCCAGTGTAAATGTGACCCTCCAGTTCACTGGTTAAACCTACCTCTTAGCACGTAGTTCTGTTTAACCATTAACAGAGGCTGATGCTATTATATGTTACCATTAACAGAGACCAATGCTATTATATGTTACCATCATAAAACTATCCAGAGGATACCATTGAATTCAGTCCCCATTAAAAGATAAACAGCATTTTTCTAGTGATTCTCTCATTCATGGTCATGAAATTTGAGAATTATATCTTTGAGCTCAGCAAGGTTAAGTTTAACTTCCAGCAGTGTAAATGGCAGAAGTTTCAGCATAAATAAGGTGTGTTGTGCCAAAATTTATGAAATAATCATTTGAAATTCTGACCAAGTTTGGAGATTGGAGTATTTTTAGTCCAGTTTTCAGCAACAAAATACAGTTCAAAAAAACCTCATTTTTCAAGTTGTAATTTCTTGTGATATGTATATAGTTTTCCCCCAATCTTTTGAATGCATTTATTCAAAGAGCTCTGTTTGAAATAAGTGATATCAACAGTAATAATAATTAATTGATGGAACCTTGAAGTGTCTTCTTTTACACCAAAGTGGGATTTAAAAGTTCATAAAAATGTCATTGCAGTATTCACAGATGTTCTCTAATTTAATAGCTTTAGAGAATAAATGCATTCCCTGCTAATTATTTTTAAAAATAAAATCTCAAATGATCAGAGCTCAGTGTAAGAATTTCCACTCTCCTGCACTTAATGCTGACTGTTCTTACATTTGTTTCTACATGACTGCTTTGAAATGCAGCCACCTTGACAAGGAGAGCATCAGACCTCAACCTTTCCCCTCTTTGGTTATTTCTGTGCAGTAGATGCATGCTTGCGCAGAGGATCAAATCTGGAACCAGCTATGTTACAGGCATGTATATCTTGTGTGAGTGCAATCTATAATATTTGTGTATTCAATGGTATGCATACATTTCAGTGGAAATTAACTGAAAATTCAATTCAAGAGGATCAAGAATATTAAATGGCAGAATTATTTTTGGCTAAATTGTTGGGGATTATACAGGGCTAGAAATATAAAATATATGTTTGCCAGTCTGAGCATTGAACTAATCCATCAAGTTTATTTAAAGAGGTGCTGACCAAGTCCTCATAGTCATTTTAATGCATGCTTGTCCCTAAGAACTCAATTATAAATAATAGTGGCCCATTTTGGGATCTGATATAATTAGACACTCGGTACAAGAAGATTTAGATGAGGCATATGGAGATATATTAAAGGACAATTAAGTTTGGGAGGTTCTTTAATGAGGAGACTCCATCACAAAGGCTTTTAGGAAATGCCAGAACAAGTGTGGTTTAATGGCAATGCCCAAGTGCTAGTTCAGCTTCCTCTCCCAGCTCTTTCAAGATCCATCAGCACATGGGAATCATTGCCTTTCTTTGCTCTTTTTGCACTCTTAAGTGTGGGTAACTGCATGTTTACATTTGTATTATAAACTTGAGTAATGCAGATGAAAACATGGCACTAGAGTCTTGTTTGCATGTCCTACATCGAGCTGTGAAAGGAAAAAACCTGCAGTCTGAGAACTACATATGATTTCTACATGTGCTTTGTCTGATTTTCTGTGTCAGCTACATAATAGAAAGCAGAGCAGAACAACTATAGAAATCCAAATAAGCGACAGAAAGCGGTACTGAAAAGATGAAAGAAGCAGATAGAATTTATTCAGTAGGAATTCTCTATACCCTACAAGATAGAAGATAGTAGCTTTTTTTCCTTTTCTAACTAAGAAAGTAACAAGAACAAAAAATTCTACAGTCGGTTTAACAATGACCAGCATTTTTCTTTAGTTATAAATCTCCATTTAGTGTTCCCAGTGAACAAAGGGTGCCACTTGATAACTTTGATATTGGTATAACACTGACACAGGGATACTGAAATAGAAAACCACTGATAAGAATACTGTTGGCCAACTCTGAGGGTGACCACCTGCAATTTCTAAAGGAAAAATATAATGCCATCAGTAAGAGAAAAGTTTTTTTGGACAAAATATAGCTCTATAAATGAAAAGCACTTCCAAAAAATGTCCTAGAACAGCCCCTATTTCTGCAGCTCCTGTTGAAATTAATGAAAATATTTCATTTGCCATTCATCGGGCCCCTATTAATGGTTGAGCAATAATGAGTTTTAGCAAAAGTTACTTAATGCAAAAAGAATTTAACTCATCTATGCAGGTTCCCACTGCATTCATTAGTAAGTGATTGCCTTCTACTACTGTGGATTTTTATTTTCATTCTTCAGCTCAGAATTCAGTATACTTTTTAAAAGTGCTTGAAGACGAAGAGTGCTACCTTTCACTGCTGAGGTTGTAATTTGAGAATCAGTTTCTGAAAGATCTTACTCATACAACTTTTGTCGAACACTTAAAGTATTATCTTTACTCAACACAGTCTACAACTGGAACCAGTCACAGAAGCACTGGGCAGTGTTTCTCAGGCCACAGAGAGAAATTAGAAACAGAAAACAGTACTGATGAGTACTGAAAAAAACCAAATCTCTCAGGTCAGCTGAAAAAGAAACAAAACAAAACCCCACTACATTATTTCAGAGTTGAGCATAAAGACATAAGTATTTTTCAGAATGCATTATTATTTTATTAAAGGAATAGCAGGCTCAGCTGTCCTTAGCTAGCCTCACAAATACAAAAAGCTAATCACAATGATGACTCTGAATGGTGTAGAAATGCCTCATTTTTCAGTCCTTGTCTGTTGACTTGAAAATTGCAGTGTGATTCACCTTGAAATCCAATTTAAAAGTTACATAAGGACATCAAAATCAATACATGAAGAAGCATTCTCTAAGTAAAAGAGCCTTTCTATGACTCTGATATAACAATTTCCTAGATAATTTTATTACATAAATATCTTGCAGAATTGGCTCTTTAATACTGAAAGGACTGGATAAGCTATGAAAAATAGTGAACCTTAAAGCAAATACTGAAGAACTGAAGACGTTAGTTTGCTCACCTCATATGTGTGAACTTGTTCATTCGTTACAGCAAAAATTACTAAAACATTGTTTTGCACAAGTTTGTCAATTAATTGTCCAATCGTGGGATACTCCTGAAAGTAAACAGAAGAGAACCACATTAGTTTATTACATTTATCCAGTTCCTAATTATCTCCCATAAATACAGTTAAATGATCATAATTAATACTCTGTTCTCTGCATAAAATAAATTATAATTAGACACTAGGTGCATAGAAAAAATAAAAGTGTATGCATTTTCCTTGCCTTGTTTTGTGGAAGTCCCTTAGAGGGAAGTATGGTGTTACCCTCCAAACTGGGGTGCTTGGTTCAGCTGTATCAGTGGCACAACCTGAGGAGTAGCATCGTACCAATAGAACAAGACACTTGCACTAGTTTTGATTGCTGAATGGAAAGCTGGAAGGTTTTATTCCTTGAGCTGTGCCCTAAACAATTCTGAATTCATGCTGAATTCACGCCCTTCCAGGGAAGAAGGTTAATGCAAATTTTGTCTCCCTTGCATAAGGTAACACTAGTCAGTCTGGTTCTACGTGTTTTCTAGGTTAGCAGGAATAAGTGATACACTTTTTTTCTTTTTTCTTTTTTAACTCTTAGTTATAATTTAGCATAATTCCACATAAAGAAACTGTTTTCTTTTCACTGACATTTGCAAAAGTAAAATAGAGGATGGTAAATGCTCAGCTTCTGCAACTTCTACAAATTTCAGCAATTATGGTGTACTTCCACTAGGTTTCTTATTTGCTTTTTAAAATTCATCTTTAAATGTCTGGAATGGAAGAGTTGTACAAAATTCAGAGTGAATTACCAGAATAGTTGACATGGAATATTCATTATTGTGGTCCAAATGACAGTTTCCATCATTAGGAATAACGATTCCTGCCAGCTTACTATCCATCCCAAAGTGGGAATCGGCATCACTCACAAACACCAGCAAATGCAGAGAGTCATTCCTCCATCCAATTTTTTCCTGCCATTTAAAATACATTAGTTCAGCCGTCTGTATTACACTCACAGGCAGAAAAGCATCAAAATATTTGGAGAAAGGCATCTCAGAACAAATGAAGAGGAACATCTTAAAGAGAGTATCAAAAACATCACATCGCCTATTCTAAGAATGAGCATCAACATTTTAAAAGTGATGATGGTTTTCATTCTATTGTCTTTGGCTAACATTCTGTATTCTCATTTTCATGTTTATCAAAATGTGTTGGCTCTGTTCAATTCAGTCTGCTTAATACTCCAAGCGTAGTTAAACATATTTAAAGAAAAAAATATTAAGGGAACAGATCCAATAATTATGCAGTTCATTTTTTTTTTTTTTACATTATTTTATTCCTGGCAATTAAATAGAAACAATGAAATATTGCAGTATTCATGTTTAAAATGATACAGCCAAAAGTATTTTCACATAAATCTAATGAGGCTCTTGGACTGCATTTAAAATAAGAAGTAAATGAAAATAATAATCTACTCCTTTGAATTATAACCATACAACCCTGGAAGGAGATACATACAGCATAACTAGTATCATACCTAGAATTTTCAATTACCTTGCAAACAGCTGCCTGCATAAGAGCATCAAATCCTCCCTCTGGAGTATCTATATTAGCAGAGATTCGTTGTCCTTTCACAATTTCATTGAATCTCTCAGCATCATTTGTCAGTGACAAAACATGCTTATATCCAAAAGTGGGCAAGCACTCATATGGTACACTTCTGCAAAAGGAATGAGACAGCTCATGGATAACGCAGAGAAAAAGATCCTAGAGTGACTACATGGCAGGCCTAGCTGGATTAGTTTTTGGTTTTGCATCTCACTTCTGTGCCTGAGAGTACATGAAACTGCTGTTGCACGTTGGGCCCAAGTTTGAACCCATTTACCATTAGTGTAATAAAATTTCTCTCTGTATATGAAAGTATATACATACAAGCGTATTCTACTAAACAAAGATAAATATATAATTATTCTAAATACCTCTTTGCTAAACTCTTAAGCACATTTGTAATTAGCAGCAAAACTGTAGAGCAGAATCACTCTCAAATTCATCTATTCACATAACATAATGGAAGTTGAAACTCAAGCCATTCTGTAACTCTATGCAACAGAATACTGAGCAGAGTATGAAGCTATAACAAACAAATCTTGTTTCCCAAACTGACTGGAGTAGGGAAAGGATTTCAACAAGGCTGTAAAACTGGATTTTACCCTAAGGATTAATATTATGACTTACTGTTGGCATGCAAAGAAATGCAGGTACTTTCCCTACCTACCTGCAAGGGTTGTTTATCTCTTCAGCTGTAGTTTTGATAAATGGTGAAACTGGTTTTTCAACAAAAGATCCAAAACCCAGTCTGAAGTTGCTTGTCAGTTTTGACATTTCTTTGGAAAGAGTTGAGCCTAATTCTTTTATTGTATTCAGATCATCATCCATGGAAGCTGAAAGATCCATGAGGTAATAGAGATCAATTGGATAATCTTCACTTTGCCGAACCTTGATCTGAATCGTTTCTTCATGTCCTGTGAAGGTCATGGGAAGATGGGATACATCTTAGTACTCATAAGAAGTAATGAACAATGCCACTTAGTTCATAGACTTAAACATGGTGAGAATTATTTAGCATTTTAAATCATCCGTACAAATAAAAAATAATTGATCAGGCACTGGAACAGCCTCCCCAGGGCAGCAGTCACAGCCCTGAGCTGCCAAAGTTCAAGCATTTGAACAGCACTCTCAGCCATATGGTCTAACTTTTGGGTGGTCCTGTACAGAGCCAGGACTTGGACTCAGTGATCCTTGCAGGTCCTTTCCAGCTCAGGATACTCTATGATTTTATGACAATTTTACAAACTCTCAAACTGTTTGTCTAGAAAATTGAAAGCAGTTCTAGTGTATTTTATAAACTGTTCCTCAGTAAGGCTCTAGCCATAGACTTGCAACTGATTGTCATAATTTCAAGATACGAGAACATCCCTTTGGCTGTATGCATTGTTAGAAAATTTAGATATGAATATCATTGAAACTAAATGAAGAATTTATGGGATATGCCATGTACATTAGAAAACTAAAGAAAACCAGAGCATATACCAATTTTTATTCTCAGTTGAAGTACTACAGTATGACCTAAGTGGGTGTTTCTTATATTTCCTCAGTCCAATTTTTATGCGGGAAAAAAAACAGGTCTCAAAGACCCCAGAGTAGGTATGGAATGCTCCCATGAATGTCACTGCTACATTGTAAATCCTCAAAGTAAAATTTTTATATTGAATCCGAGGGGTATGCTGTCTGCCTGACCTGCAGAGGGAGAGGCACAAGGACAGGGCTGAAGAGATACGGGGGCTTTCCATTCGTTCACAGCCACCTTATTTGCCAGAGATTAGAAGAACAGAAAATTACATCCTTAGTTTTATGATAGACCCAGCACTTCTGAAAGTATTTCTTCCAAACCTAGCGTTTATCTGATGAGACAGATAATTCCAGAATTTACACCCACATTTTGTCTTTATCATTTTTTTTCTTTTTTACACCATTCAGTCTGATTGTATCACAGTATCTCAATATATGGCATGAGCAGAAACAAAGATAAAAATCTGCATTTATGACCTGAGTGACTTACCTGGTCGCAGCCTGAGCGTTAATTTCTGAGGAGAAATCTGTGTAACATCAGAATTGTCCTTCTGGGTTGCTATAGTAAGAGGCTTGTTTCTGTGAATTACAACTTCTGAAACGGGAAATTCAATCAAATTCAACTGGCATCCTTTTGACAAAAGGTTTTCTGGGGTATCACACCTCCCATGAATTCCAGCTGAGTCTGTGTAATTCTAAAGCAAACAAGAAAAGGGATGGATGAGTTAAATATATTTACTGACCAGACACCAGCAGCTGACAAAAGGTCAGTTCAACAACAAGAAACCAGAAACAAAGGTGCAGATTATACAATGAGTGCAAACCAGTGCAGAAGGAGATCTAGAGGGCACTGAAATCTAAATTTGCCCTTCATGGATCACATCCCACAGGTGTATACTTAATGTAACTTACACCAGTTTGGTGTCCTGGGAAAAACTGCTCTATTGTTGGGGAATGGGAATCATGCCACTCTCACTTGGCTTTTTGCGGCTCTGGGAACAGAAACACAAAGCCCTTGTAAGCCTGATGTTATAAACACATCACTTACAGGACTATCCCACAAATTCACCAACCTTTCCTAGACAGATTAGAACTGTGTGTGGAACACCATTTAAAAACAGGAGAGCAAATAATAAACTCCTACAAATTTTGTGAGAAACTAGAGGGGGGGGTGCTCACAATTCACTGGACTCCTTGTTTTTTTCTGACCTATTCTTTCTCCTCAGCCCTCATTTTACTCATTCACTGAGCCAACAAACATCACAGCTCCCTGGCTCCCAAGGCTTGGCTCAGTGTCCTCTTCCACCTTCCTCCCCCATAGGGGGAGTTGATATCACCTGGATATCTTGCAGTTGGTTCTGGTTCCTCATTACAAAGCACTTGATATACAATTCTTCCTGCAACTCAACTCATATTTCAGATATAGCATGGGCATTATCCCAAGTAACCGTGGACTTCATGTATTGTTTTACAAAAAGGCTTCAATGCCTTATTACCATTTCCTAGAGTTATGTCTAGAATTTAGTCCTGCAGGTCAGTCAGCAGCCTCCTGAACTGAAAACTGCTGAGGCCAACAAAGCTTTTTGGTGAAAGCTGGGAAATTCCTGTCAGAACAGGCACCAGAATACTCAGTGCCTCATTGATTGCCATAGTCCATGGCATGGGACAGCTGTTCTCCTGCGTTTGGCTGAACTGAGGTTGCTTGCCCATTACGCCACAAATATTCTCTGAATTCAGTCACTGAGGAGCTTTCCATCCAAAGAAAAATGTACTCACTTTAAACTTGTTAGAAATAGAATTCAGCCTCTCCTTTCAATCAAAACTTCATCTGACATTTGTCAGAGACCTCACATATTTTTGTGGAAGCAAAATTGGTGGGAACAGCAATTTACTGTGCTTCAGACCAATTCTGATGACCTTGCTCAGCAAAGACTGTCACCAACCACTTCTTGACTATGGTGCACACAGTGACCACGCAGTGTTATAAAGCTTTCACAGGGAGAACTATACCACCTCCTGTAGTTACACACTTTCAGTTGGCTCTCTGAAACACACATGCAGAGGCAAACTCGTGCTTCAAATACACCTAGAAGATAGATTTTTATCCTATAGAGACCATTTTTTAAATCAATGCATTGTTTTACATTTTCTGAATATATGTGGCAGCATTTCAAATCCTGATCGAATTTCAAGAATATCCTGCTTTGATGGGTGAGTGCAGACAGAAAATACTATGTCTGCTACTAATGTTTTGTTGTTGTTGTTGTAAATTGGGTGGGTTGTTTTTTTTTGGAGTGTGTTGTTTTGTGTGTTCTCCTCTCCCCTCCACAGTAACATTATGTACAAATTGCTGAATTACATTTATTAATCTCCTTCAAAAAAGTATTCTTTGATCTTTGTTAGTTACTTCATACAGCAGTACAGTATTCCTATCCTGTGTGCTATTCTACTACTTAAAAAAAAAAAAAAAGCTAGGAATAGCTTCTGATTTACAATTCTGTTGCCATCATGAAAAATATTGCATTTCTCAATATTTCTGGTAATTTTTAAATTGTGATAGCTAACTTCCTTGCCAACTTTAATAAATCAGGACCTAGAATATTTGCTAGGAATTATGGAGATATTTATCATCTTTTGGAGGTGAAAATTTTTTAAAGAAGAGATGTTAATTGACTTGCCTGAAGTTACACAGGAAGTCTGTAAGAGATGTGTAGGAAACAAATCCAAATATTTATGTTAAAGCCCTATGTTTCATCCAAAACACTCACACCTGTATGGTACTTAATTAGAAAACTGGCACTATCGTCATGTCTGAAATCAGTCACAGCTGATGCGACACAGATGATAATACAGCTTAAAGTCTGTACTTGAATTCCCCTTTTGATTCCCGGGAAAGTGTCACTAAGCACTGCATGCATTACAAAACCATGGGCTAACCCAATTGAGTCAATACTTCATCACTCACAGCTACTACAAACATTTCAAGTTTTACTTTGAAAATTTTTGGTATCATCTACCTCTTGGAAACACCAAGCACAGTGTGGTCCGGAAAGCAAACAATCTTCACAAGTCACTCCACTTTCCTGAGAGCAGGTCCCTAAGTTAAAATCCAAGAAGACAAAAGTCTATTAACAATATATTTAATCGTTCAGATTGTGAAGAATCTTGTCTCATAAAGAACATAGGAAGCAAAAAAAATCAGTATCACACTATGTGGCTAAATGTTTATAAAATCCTTCCCTAAAGAGATTTCTATTGGTAGAATATTAACTCTCTGGGAAAAACAAACAAACAAACAAACACAATTGCACATAATTAACATAATTTTGCATGCTTTATAGGTGCACATTCACTAAAAAAATGAGAATGTGCAACTAGTTTGCTCCAGTGCACTTGGTAAATCTTTGTGTTTGTTTATTTTATGAGGCAGAACATTGCCAACATATGCAAAACACCAACAGAGACACCAAAACCACAGATCTGTGTATGCTCACTCTCTATACTTAACATTGCTTCACCCAGGTCCATAGACATGATACTATTTTTATTGTGAAAATACTGGTGAAACATTGAGCCACTTGTATAGTATTAATTTTCTCAGTGGATCAGTGATTAGTTTAATTGTAATTACTCAGATGCCTGTCTCCTTCAAACATATTGTGCTATGTAACGTCCACATAAATTTTAGACAAATTCACACGGCTGCCCTTCAGCAGTGTGTCAAGAAAACAGTTATCAAACAGAAAGGAACAATTAAATACAGAAGATAAAAAGCTATTCAGTATCAACTTAAAGCAAGAAACAAAGCAAAACTGGTTTTGAAATTAACCTCACTGCCCCTAGTCTTACCTTGCACATCATTATTTCTTTGCAGAAATAGGAAAAAGAGGCAAAGCAATTCAATCCCCATTCGTTTTCAGTGCTGGCTGTGTGACAAAAAGCGTTAGCGTGTTAATTATCGTCCACGGAAAGGCAGTATGTCATAAAAATCATCATACATTCCCAAAGTGTATGTTTTCAGATGTCACCTACAACGGACTGCGAGGAAACTTCAAACCTATCAGCACAGAGCATGAATGAAAATGAAAACAACAGCTACCTGGGCAGGTAAAGACGGCAGGCTGTACATAGAGGTAACCTGAACATGGTTATCACTTCCTTGTTTTCCTGTACTCCTTATAAGGTATACAATCAGAAGGAAAATTCATTCAGGTGAAGACTTCTGTCAATTCCAGTTACTCTGGGTCCTAAAGCAACCCATCCAAGAGCGGTTTTTTTTGTGTGTATAGAGACACTCTAAAACAATTCCTTTAATTGTTCCCTGAGAGAATATGTTAGGTTAGAGGTCATAACATTGCTAAGTGAGTATACCTGGAGAGATGTAAAAATCCCATTTTTTCAGATTCCCTGGTGTAGAGGGAAGCTTGTAAAGGCAGCTGTGAAAAAAAACAAAACAAAACAAAACAAAACAGAACAAAACAAAAAAACAGAAAGCAATCAGTTGTTGCAGCTGAAGACCCGGCTTTGGTTTTTCAAGATACAGAGAACACTGGCTTTATTAACATTTCAAACTGGAAAGGAAATGCTCCAATTGTGGCTTTTTTTTTTTTTTAACATGCAGAGGAAGGAATAACTGCATTCCCAGTTCTGCAACTGACTTGAAAGAAATCACTTCAGCTTCAGCCCCAGTTAATAAGCACCCCAACATTCTGCAGCACTACAGCCAAGATACAACAATATAAAGTTATTGCTCTCCCTTCCCCCATCAGCCCAACAAGAAATGAAGGCAAAATATTCATTTCTTACAGCATTATTAAAGGAAATAAAATTTATTGTTCCTAGATTTCATCTACTCTTTATGTTACACTACTCTCAATTTTGAAAAAGATTCGTTCAGGACAACTCCTTTCTTACTGTGCAGGTCTGCAATCGGCTCTATGTACTGCAGCATAAAATTGCAATTTCATCAGCTGTGTTGCTGATCTGTCCTAAAAATATAACCTGTTTCTTCCACCATCAGAAATCCTACCAAAGTGGCAAAGGTGGCTTGTAAAACTGAGCTGCTCTCATCGTGAGAACTTGCAGAGAACCTCCCTTTTCAAACCTGGCGGTTGCTGCAATTTTGAGGCAGGATGTGACAGTAGGGATAGGTCTATACTAGTAAACTCAACATGCCTGGAAGCATTCCTGGGCATGGAGGCCAACTGGCACAGAAAGAACCACATTTATGCTTGCAAATTGCCTATTGGGACCATTCTAGCAACCAAATTGTGCCCAGAAATTGTTTGCAGAGAGTGTTAATTGGAAAAGGTCAAATTCCTGCCAGGGAAGCATTTTAACAGTTTCATAGCATAGAGAATCTCATTCTAGTGCCTGGAAACATTCCCAGGCACATCCAATTTTACTAGTATTTACACAGTCAACAGGTAGTTTCATAGCAGCTCCAACTGGATTACGTCAAGCCTACCTTTGCCCTGCCCTCATGCTCACACCCCTTGGCTCTTACCAGTGTCCAAACAAACAGTGAGCTGATTCAACCTCATCCAATAAAAATCCACACACCTTCTATAGGTGGGCTGATCTTCTCCTGGCTGAGTTTCCTGCTCTTTGTCACTGCCCATCATGGTGTGAGAGACATTTGAAGGGGGGAGGGAGATAGGCAGAGGGATGGGAATGTGGCAGATTGAATATAGCCCACCTTAGACTGTTGTGGAACCACACCTTAACATTTCTATTTACAACGACCTTACAAAGTCTCTTTCAATTGCTTTCTATACCTTGGAGTGTTCTGCTCACCTACAACAACTTCTTGTGGCATGAAAAAAGCATCGATTGAATTATGTTCTCTTAGATAGTGAGGATGCAAGGCTATGGAGGACAATGTCTGTTAGTTACATAAGGTCAAAATGAAGTGGAGTAGACTGAAAATGTTTGCTCATATGAAGAAAAAAATCCTACTGTAAGTGTAATCCAACACATTTTATTTCCCTGTCTTAAATTTACATTTGTGTGCATGTCCTATACTATTGTTGCTATGCCTACAGCCTCTCAGAGCTCCAAAAAACTAGTGCTTGCCCTTACAATGTAGGAGTTCATTTTGCAGCTCTTAACAGCCTCCGGCAATATGACAACACCTCAAAGAGTGTGCTCAAAGGACTGGGTGGCAGTCCTTCAACTACCAGATACCAGACACCAGGTGAGGGTGTCTGACAGTCTAAGGGTAAGGACCAGCCAGCTGAAGAGCTGGCAGTTAGGAAAAGCTTGTTTTCAGATTCACGATACCAAACATTTTAGAGAAAGAATTATACAACCTACATAAAACTTATAAATACTGTTTGACAGTATTGATTCTCCATTTGTATAGTAACATTTTATATAGGTCTTGGCAAGGACAGCATGAGCGGGGGCTAAGTGCCTGCCTCTGAGTGGAATGACTGCCAAATCTGAATTAGTCTTGCCTTGAGTAAAACAAACAGGTTTCTCCAATTTATTAAAGACAGACCTCTCCAGATTGTCTGTAGAGCACAGAAATAAAAGAACGTGGCAAAACAAGCAACAACAAAAACAGATATGCACAAAAAAAAAGAGAGAAGAACCAAGCTTCACTTTGGCTTTTAAAAAACTCACAGTGAGCAGATCATAGGACTGAACAGAGTGGGAATGACAGCTTCACTGATAAGAGAGGTCTTGGGTAAGGCAAAAAAAAATCTGGGTAGGAAGCAGATAGATGAGTCTTGTTTTGCAGTGTGACTAAATATCTTACGTGATATCTAAAGATAAGTTGGCTAGGAAGTTCCTCTACTAATTTATTGTTTTATTGGCTTTTGCTGCTAGGCATGCCAGAAAAATGGAAATCTGGAATAGTCATGCTGATGTGACGAGGATGTGTAAAAGACTCTGGGGTCCTGGCACTGCTCAATTTGACAGGAAGATTTCCCTTCTTTAAGAAGATTTGTAACGTAGCCTTGTTCTGTTAAACCAAATTAGAGGCATCAATCCAATGAGGCATAACAAATAGGAGATTACAGTACAGACAGTGCAATTATTACTGTTTTTATCATTCATACATGTTCATTCTGGAGCAAATTCTAGTCTTGCTTAAATCAGTAATGGTTTTATAATGACACATTGCAGCAGAATATATCTGTTATCTTCCAGTATGAGCAACTCTGAATAATGCAGGTCTGTGCTTCTTTAAAAGGTAATAAAATTTCTATAGGATAAAAATCTTCACTGCATGTTTTCTCCTGTATCTGGCATTTATAATACCTGAAGATAGCACAGAAAGATATTCTGGTCATTCAGTCAACCTTTAGTACATTTCACTGAGGAGTAATCAACATTGAAGAGAGAGAGAAAGAAAGGAAGAAAGAAAGAAAGGAAGAAAATGTTGTGGATAGTGGATAAGAATTAAAAACAATATTAGCCTCAAGTTGCATTTCGTTAATAAGGGTTCTTTCCTTTAAAAGCAGTGTGTAACTTGTCTGACACACTGAGCTGAATTCAACAGTGAGTCTGATGAAGATTTCAAATGGCATTCAAATTTGCATTCATTCAAATATAAAAGTTACTTCATTTTAGAAAAAAAATACTTCCTGCAAATAGAGTATAAACTGAGTCAGTGTGGTTACACAGACAGGGATACCAAACCAAGAGGCAATAACAATTAGCTCCTGCTGTACTAGACAAAACCTGCAAGAGGAGGCATGTTAGCTCCAGAGAAATCAGTCAACATAATGTCCCAAGCTCATTGGACCAAGGAAAATCTTTTGAATTAGAAGCTGGAGAGCTATGTATATGGAGGAGAATTTCCTGCAAATGAACTCTCAGCCTTACAGCTTTTAAATTGCAATGTTCTTCTTGTACACACTCTCACTCTGGGAGCCTAGAAGAACACTGAGTGATTTAAAATCTGAATGTCCCACAGGATGAATGATTCTATGGATATTTACAGAGGTGGGGGAAGTGCCTCCTGACCTTCAGAAAACATCTCTGTTTTCCTTCCCCTCATCTGCCCTGGGCTGTGGAAATGGAAGCAACGAGGCAGAGACCAGAGTTTAGGTCAAATTTTTGATCAGAGAGATGGTAACTGAAGGACCAAAAGTCTACCAAAGAAGTGATTGAAAGAAGATACGGGTTCTGTAGCTGCCCAGTGGCTCCTGACTCTCGGGGCCAGCAAAAACGGAAGGCATTTCCTTTGGAAAAAAAGTCTTTCCAGAAATGGGTCCCTTGCCAGCCTGACAGCCCTTGCTCCAAAGAACAGCTATGACAGAGGTCTCAGAGGTCAATGAACTAGGAAAAGAAGCTTGAGAAGGGTTTCCAAGCTTAGATTCAGCTCCAGAGGAGAACTGAGTAGTCACATAGTGATGGGAATGTCCTGCAGATGGAAAAATCTAGTACAGGTAGAAACTGAACACAAATACAGCAATGGCACTGAAAAGACTGTCCTGTCCTACCTTTGACATAGCATTAATCCTGACAATCCTTTAGAGGCAACTTTTAAAGAGGAAAAAACAATCCCTAATGTACAACTGAATCATATTTTATAGGGAAATTCATAGTGACAGTGAACACGCCTAATCGGCAATTTTACTTTTCCTTCCTGAACTCGATTTTTCTTTTCCTACCCATTAAACAGTAGTAGAACCTATTATATTATGGTACAAACTAAATAAATGCATTTGGGTTTGTTCATTTTTATGTTGTGTGATACTGCTTGCCATCTTTCTTTGTTAATCTGTACCAAGATAGATGGATATTACTCTGACAGAAAACAACCCCAGTCCAAAAGAAATTACTGTCAGCATTTGTGCCCTGCAGGAATGACATGGGATGTGGTAAGTGGAGATTCGAGTGACCAGTGTCTGAGCTCCCATGGTCTGACTTCCAGTGGGCTGCATGAGTTGAATGGCCATAGGTTGGGCAGGAATGTTTTTGGGCAGGAACGTTTCCCTACACCCTGTGACTCAGGCCATGACTCATGCCCCGGCCTCCTCTTGTTACCAGTGCAGTGTACTGCTGCTACACAAGGGCAGAGTGAAGCCAGCGAGCCATCTCTGAGCAAACAGGGAGGAAGAAGGAGGGATTGTTCACTAACTGTGCAGCAAACAGCTGGCGGACAACCCAGGGTGCTTTCGATCTGTGTTTACCTTACCCACAGCTCCAACCCAGCTGGTTTCAGCCAAGGGTGTGAGCAAACCTTTGTCCTCAATTTCCTTTGTGTGATTGAGCACTCTGAAAGATTTGTTTGATTTTCAGATTTGAATAAACTCCCACACTCAAACCCTAACAGTCAAACCTCTGACTGCACCAGGGCTCAGATGTAACTGGTAGAAAATCATGTGGTTTCCAGATAGGACCATCATCCAGCCCACAGCACTCAGAACATGGTGGGAACTTCCACACAGCCTACTGAATCTAGTTTGAGCTTCTGCTTGATGTTTGCAGTTGCATTGCACATCTATTTTTCTCCATGCTTTAAAAGCAATGCTGGTGCTAAGCAACACTCAGTGCTGCTGGCTGGAACAACCCTGAGCATCAGCTCTACAACATTGATCTTCTTAACAGTAAGGGTATCAGAGCACTGAAATAGGCTGCCCAGAGAGGTTGTGGAGTCTCCTTCTGTGGAGATATTCAAGACCTGTCTAGATACCTACCTGTGTGACCTATTGCAGGGAATCTGCTTTAGTAAGGGGGATGGTCCCTTCCAACCCCTACAATTCTATCAATCTGTGAACATTAACTGTGCATCACATCAGGTCTCTGCACTTAAACTGGAGAGCTCTCTGCAGATTCCCCCTTTGAGATATATATTGAGAGCATACTCTGCCTCCTGCCCCCATTACCATTAGAAAGGCAGTCCTGAGACACACGGATTGCAGCTGCATGGCAAGAAATGCTAAGGGTGAGCAAGATGAACTTGGTGACAATGCCTTGCTTCAGAAAAAAGCCGGTAGGAAATTGTAACTATGATGTATTCAGGTCTGACTCAACTAGTTGAAAATTCAAAACTACCAGGCTGGGATTCAATCACTTTTTTAAAAGTACTTTTTCCACTAGGATCTTACAAAGAGAAAATGTAGTTATATTATAGCAGTATTCTTAGGGATACAGAACTCCAGTGCTTTGCTGAAACACAGGGACAGAAAAACACTGGTCGTGAATAATGCGCTTATCTATTTTGGCTAAACTCAGCACACAGACAGCTGCTACAAATGGAGAAAATGGGCTGACCAAAACGAGTTGGATTATTGAAGCTTTCAAGGAGTTATTCTGAACTTTGGCATCATAGTTTCTATTCACAGGCACGCAGAATTCAGCACTCTCCTCCTGCCAGTGGGCCCAGACTCTCTGCGGGAAAAGAGCAGGATTTGGGGTTTCAGGAGCAATTTGTGCAGAGTGCTGCCATCTGTCGGCTGCTGTGCTGTAAAGAAGGATTATTTGACAACCTGCAGACGTAAAGGTGGCCAGTACCGACTGCCTGTCGGCAATGATTTGCCTCACTCTGTGACTAAGAACCTTTGGAAACATTTATACCTTTTTTTAAACAATTTGGTAATTTAAGTTATTATCTTAGAGTTACAATTTATTTTGTTAACATGATATTAAATACCTGAACTAAAACCACACAGGACCAAAAACATGCAAACAGAATAATCACTAGATAAAAATAAAATCAACTAAATCAATTTAAATTGCCTTAACAAAGTAATACAAAAAGGATAAGGCAGCATGTTTCTCTAACAACGTTTTCCAGGAGTTCCAAATAAATCATAGAATGGCTTGGGTTGGAAGGGAGCACAAGGATCATCAGGTTCCAAAGCCCCTGCCGTAGGCAGAATCATCAGCCACTAGATCAAGTACTGGATCAGATACAAATCCTATCAGTAATATCTGATCGATTGATACCTTATTCTTGCTTCAGGTACATACAACAGCGCTGCCTAGCTTTGGACAAAAAATTAACAGGACTGGAACAACTGAACGTTAAAACAAATATAAAATTTTTCATTCTTAATATTTTGCAGCATGTCAACACATCACAGGAGGCTATGGAGTCATGTTTTCTTCATGAACCAATAGATTAACAGAAATTTCAAAATATATGTGGTTATAGTAACACAAAGCAGAGGGCACAGCACTGTAAAAGATCTCATAGATACTGAATATGTGCCCATGAACCTTATACAACCATTAATAAGCATCAACATCCATCATAAGACTGCTCAGACTGTATGTCTCCCTGGCAGAGAGGCAAAGAGAAAGTGGTTCCACTCACCTTTATGCTATACGCAAGAAATAAGCAAATCCTGTATTATCCGGTTCACAAGCAAGGGAGTTCCATTTTGCTTTGATACCCTCAATCAAGATGGGTTGTTCCTATTACTATCACTAGAAGACCATTTCAGAGACTTCACTCTTCTCATGGATGGAGACCCTCTAAACTCCCGCCAAGATAGACTAACTTTCAATCTATATCCATTTGTTTTAGTGACAACATTGTCTGATAACTCAAATAACTTCTTGCCCTTCCTAGCATTTGCCCTGCCCTTCGTTCCCTCCCCTGGATGTATTTATAGTCAGCAATTGTATAGCTCTCACTCTTGGTTTTGTCCAGTGGTACTTCTCCGTATTTCTTTCAGTACTCTTCCCAAATTACGGGGGAAAGATTCATCCAGGACTCCAGAAGAGCTCTGACCACCAACTCCTACACTGGTGTCTGTACTTACATCCCCTCCCTTGAGCACCTACACCATATCAAAAGATGATCATTTTTGCCTTTTCTATGGCTTCATTGCAGCTCTTTGAGCATCCTTCTATGACTGACCACGACATTAGGGCCCTTCTCCCACCCCCTTGTTAAGCCACAGTTTATAAGAGAAACCATTTCCACTTTGTGCTGGAAAATTCAATCCCATATGTCCAGCTCTCAAGTTCTACCACTCCGCCCATGTAAAGGCACGGATGCTTTTATTGTCTGAGCATGCCACTTTTAGCAGCAATGAGAGCATTAATAATTTCGGAGGTTAGCTGAAAACCAGGATGCTTGAAATTCCCTATCTGTATCATCCAGGTACCCCAACAATTCCTTTTTCAGAACAGGTAGTATCTTATGTACATATGCTCAGCCCTTATATGTTTTATCAAACACTTATTGAATTCATCCTATTTTTATTCTGTTTTATTTCTAAATCTTTATTTATTTATCAGAATATATATAAAATTTGCACATAATTATTGAAACTATAGATGTGAGGTCACTTTTTCTCCACACCTTCCTCTCCTTTGTTTTAGCAGATCTTTTAAGAAGAAATTGCTTCTGTACATGAAATTTAATTTGCAGCTTCTGTCATCATTTTAGGATGGATTCTGGACTTCGCTCCACCCTGAGCCTACTCTGCTCTTTGGATTTAGTTTTCAGGTTTGGAAATGTTAGTTATTACTTCTGCAGATGCTTCCCATCTTGTTTCCATTTTTCTAAATGATCTATGCCATCCTCTTCACAGAATAATTAAAAAAGTTACTCAATTTGGGCAGTATCTACACTATTTCTAATCTCTACTCCATCATTACCATGTACCAGACCTCTTTTTACCTTTGTGGTACATGAAGTTTCTAGTCTTCAAATTTAGTTTACAGAAGGTAAGTCTTGGCAAATATGATTGTGCCTGTTTCCTGAGAGACAGTTGCTTTCCCTATTGCTTTCACTCTCTTTGCTCACTCCTACTATCTTTTATTGAGGATTTCACTCATCCAGCAAAGTGTTAATATCTTTTGTTCTCTAATTACGGTGGGAAGTACGAATTTGTTTTAATTCATATTTAAAGAAAACCTATTCCTCAGATTCGCAACTTCCATCCACCTGATATCACTAGCTAATTTCTCTAGTTTCTCAAAATTTGTCCTTCTAAGATACTGTATTTAACATGCCTATTTTTGTTTATTCTTTCACATATTTTCAAATGAGTTGAGTTGAGATAACTTTAGCGAGGCTATTTTCAACAACCAGCTGCTCTATGTCATCACTACCTAACAAAGACCACCTAGAATAGCACCATACTTATCCAGCTAGTGCCCAGTGATGAAATCTGCCAGATATCACACCCTGGAATAACTGACTCTGCCATTATCAGTAACATTTTCTTCAGAGTATTTCTGTGCAGTTAAAATTTCCCATAATGAGACAATGCTTGAAAATTGAAGCTTAGCTATCTCTGTAATAGACACATGTAATTGTTTTTCAGAGGTCCTTCAGAATACCCTTATTCACCATACGTCACCTCAAAAGTTCAACGGGTTTCATCCTCCCCTCATGGTCTCTGCACTGTGCCTAAGTGATGCTTATGTACCTCTGCTTTTGTTTCAGCTTCCCTAACAGCCTACACATCAGTTTAAGAGGAAATCAGTCATGGATTATTCATCTACTTTATTTTGCTGTCCTTGAGAGATTCAGGATCATCCTGGGCCCTGTGCTCCTTGCCTGAGTCTCCCTGCACACAGTTTCTGTATACAAATACCTCAGCTTGCCTTTCATGACATTGTGCTTCCTTTTTTATTTTAAATTTCATTGCTCACATTCCTTTTATTCCTGACATCCAGGACATTCGCCTCACGTTCTCACCCACATTAATGCTTATTTTTCCTGCCCACATTGCTCCCATCTGACATTTCTTCCCTCCCACACCATTTCCTTCTTTTCAGAGCCAGGCATGGAAATTACTTACAAGCAGCCCCCAAGCTTCTCTCCTATTTGCTTGCTTCCAATCCTTTTACTATTATGTGCACATATAAAAGTATATTGTTTCCAGATATTATTTGGTAGTACTGCTGCATGATTCAATTATGTTAAGGAATCATTTGAGCTAGAAAGGACCTTAAAGGTCACCTAGCCCACCTCCCTGCAATGGGGATACATTGCTATCAATCAGAAAAGGAGTATCACACATACTCAAAGTTCATCTGCTTTCTGTGAAAAATCCCCTGTCCTCTCAAAATAAAAATGCTTTACAATGCTCCCCATAACACCAATTCTTAAGACATCTGCTGCTCTTCGTTATCTCACATGCTTTAACACACCCTCTTCAGGAATGGAGCTCGGTTGTGGCAGATTTTCCTTCAGGACAAACCTACTCAGACACATTACCCATTTTGTGTTCTTCTCAGCTCTCTCTCCTTCTCTCCTTCGCACTACAACGTGAACTGATGTAAAGTTGTTTCATTCCAGAAATGATGGCATTGCCCCAGAGGCCAAGGTGGCTTGTTTCTTAAATGAAAACAAAAAAAATCCTATACACACACACTGTGTATGCATCTGACTGGAATAAAATTATTTTAGCTCAAAATTACATTGTAGTTGTACTGACAACTTTATATTTATGGAGCAGTTTTAAAATGCTTCAGATAAGAAATATATTTTTGAACGGAAGAAACAGAGTGAAAACTTCAATGCACTTTCGAACTTGAGTAATGTCAATGGTTTAATTGTTGGTAAGAAGTCTCATTAATTCTCCTGGAGGGGATTTAGTCATTCAGAGTTAGCCATTACCTGAAACTATGTGAACAAAAACATTCAAAGCCAGCCTACAAGACATTGTTGTGTTAGGGAAGGAATGCAGACACTGAGTCACGGCTGCAAGTTATTCATTATACAGCAGTCAGTTACGATGTGATTCTTTCCAGAGTTACTCTTTCTTTTGATTTCGTGTATGTCACTGATCAGGTGATGGACCAGGACCTCTCTAGGTCAGGACCCTGCCCACCCAAACCAAGCAAGGCACTGGGAAGTCTACCTCAGGGTCACTGTGTGAAGAACAGAAATTAGGGTGAAGAGGATGGTGAGCATGTTAGCAACTTGACAGTTACCATGTGAGATAGAAGAGAAAGAAACAAAAATTTAGAACTCTGCACAGGTTACAAAATGGCGCAGAATCATTACTGACAAAGTCTAATAGTCAGTGATGTAATTTCTTCGAGAGAAGAAGAAAAGTCTTCCAGGGTTTATTCATAAAGAGTGAAAGCTTTAGGAATGACTACATTGGTAGTTTTAGCATCTGAAGAACCAGTCCAGAACTAATTCAAAATCGATTTGCATTTCTGGTTCATGAAGCTGATGCCTGCACAAGGATGCTGAATGCAATTTGGAAGGCACATCTGAATGCCCTCTTAAATCAGAGAACAGTTGCTGGGCTCGGTAACGTTTGAGAAGAACAGAAGAGACCAAGGAAGAACTCAAGCAGGTTAAAGTCTGGTGCTACCGCTGTGCTCAGAGCACATGCTGAGACAACTGTGTGCTATCAGCAAACGTGCAGGCTGTAGGGAACAAAGGTCTTAGGATCACGCTCACAGGGTGAGCTTCTCTGTGCTTTCTACAGACACAGACAAGAGTAAAGAGACACCAAGGTTGGACACATCTTTTAGGACTCTGCTGTTTTCTGTTACTCAGGACAACCCTGGTCAAGAAAATTAATTACATAACCTAGCAACTGTTAATTATAATTTCTCAATTAGTTTGGTGGAAGTCAGATTCACAGCTATTCCAGTCTTGTTCTGTAGTGTGTCACCTCTCTTGTACACAGGAAACCACAAATCCCACTCCTGCCTGTTTCATATTAAGCTGAAGAAAAAAGGGGACAGCACATGACCCACAAGCCAAAAACCTGTTAATAATTTCAAGCAAGATTATACAACAAATACCCAGCATCTTACTGAATGTACTAGGAATGGCTCACGGAACGCATGGATTTCTCATGTTCCCTTGATGTCATCATTTTCTCTCCCATTTTTAAAAACTGTTCAACATCTACGGTTTAAAACTCATAGAAAAGCAAGTAAGGTCACTGCAGTTTTTTATTATTATTATTCGGACTGCGATTGGGTTTTTAGAACCTGTCACTCACTCCCTATGATACCTGTGCAACATCACATCACTTGTAGAGGCACTCATTCCCACAAGGTCTCCTTCAAATTCAGTTTGCTCACAAGAAGTAACAGAAACTACTTTTCCCTTGATTCTGAACTGATATGTACATTCTCATCTGTTACTAATTTATTCTTACAACATTTGCTGTGGTATTATTCTTTTCTCATCTGCTACTTCCTCTTAGTTTTATTTGTTATGCTTAAATGTTGAGCAACAACAGTATGATTTAGCCAGTGCCTCTGAATTTACGTATTAATTAATCCTGCAAGACTTGACCTTTTTCTTACATCTTAAGAGCAGATTATTTTGTTCATGACCCTGGTACTGTGCTTGCTCTGCCATTGTAGAGATGAGGCTTGCTTGGGGAAGACTGCTCTTCTTGCACCCCAAACGAGCCCAGGCTCAGATGATGCACCACAAGCTCCCATATGGGCAGCCTGTGGCAGAGAATCTTTTGGTTTATGGTTTCTATCAATAATCCAAATAATATCATAGCATCGCAGAGCCCTCGGTTCTACAAGAATAACAGGTAAATGCTGCCAGAAAGCAACATTCAGCACTGGGAACTGGGGATTTCCTAGTCTGAACCTGAAAACCTGAATGCCTGAGCAGAGGGCAGCCAAGCACAAGGGATGCAGAAGCCAGGAAGCGGGCAGAAGGGAAGCAAAGCTTGCTGAAGCTGACTTTAAACAGTCAACTGAGGTATTGGCAGCACTTTTATCATCCATTGCTACTAGATCAGAGGAATTGAGGCAACCATGGTATTGGGGGACTGAAGAGGGCAGGAAGTATCTCCCAGTGCTGCTAAGGATCACTGTTACAAATAGCCTCTCTGCCCTGGGGAGGGATGGCAACAGTTACACTCCTATCTTTTAAATGGTTCTGCTAAGGCAAAAGCTTTTCCTTAGGAGAAATGAAGTAAAAAGCAATGTCTGTATGACCTTAGTAAGACACTTCTGCAGAGGCAGCCAGGAGGCTCTATCATAGCAGCACTGTTCCTGGGCACTTTGGCAGGAGGTCATTTCAGGAGCATATAGCACTAAAGGAAACCCTGCTATGATCAAGCTCTACCTCGCAGCTGACAAGCTTGCAGACAGCTGAGCACTGCCTTGTCACAACCTTCAGGCATTTGGAGTCAGCAACGGAAACAAACCCTAAAGGGGAAATCTGTCCTCAGGTTTGCACCTCTGTATTTCTGAGAAAGGGATAAGAAGTGCTGTGAGAGAGACACTGCCCTGTTCCTGCAGGTCTGCTGAACTCACTGCAGCTGCTCTGCTTAGTGCTGGAAAGAAGCACTTAAACTCATCAGGAATTATCTGATGCATTAATTAGTGGGGTTTTTTTGTTTTTTTTTTTTTTTTCTTAATAAATGTATGAGGTATCAGAAAGCAACTCAGACAGGAGTTCTGGATGCTGTTGAGGTATTGGTCAGGTCACAGAAGTCTGATTTATGAGACATATTTCCAACCCGCCTAATCTTTCAAAACAAAGTGCTGTGAATGACAGTACAGGAGTCTTATGAGCTCCCCCAAGTCCCTCAGCAGACAGTGTGAATGTTTTCATTAAAGCTTTGACAGAGAAGTAGATCAGGACTGCTGTGTCATTTTCCTTCCATGGCATGTTTCTACAAGCTGATGCAGGCTGCTGGGTCGATGAGATATATCAATATTATAAGATGCACCGTGTGTCAGGCTGAACACATTAAAGGCAGATGTTAAATTTTAAAATGGGTCGTGAATCACTCAAACTTGTTCAGCCATCCAGAGTTAATATGAAATGAGAAGTATGACTAATAAATTTGGTGGGGTTTCTGTAGATGTTGTTTGGTTTTATATAAGAGAGAGGATGAGGAGTATTAACAATGGTTGAAATAAGACCAAATTAACTCTGCTCATATAGGAACAGTTCAGACATTTAGATCATGATGCAGAGAAATTGACAGCTGCATTTTATTGGAGACCTCAGTATAGCTCCCTGAGAACTAAAAGTCTGACAATTTGGTATAGGGGAAGTCTGTTAAGGATAAGTTTGCATTTAAAGAAAAACTGAATGTAAAAATTTCCTTTAGAGAGAGAAGAGGTAATGTTCTACTGGCATGCTATTTCACCAAGTCCCTCTCTTTTTGACCACTTACCGACTCCTTTAGCCAAATTTTTCTCATGGGGTTTTCAACTGTAAAATTATTTTGATTTAGATTCCAACTATACCACTCAGTCATGAAAACACAAAGCAGTGACATACTCTGTTTTACTACACTTGCACTAATGTAAGACCCTACAAATTGTAATAACTGTTAACAAGGTCTTTTATTTCTAGTCTTCAGACAATATGTTATCATGATTCATGGTTATTTAACTCTATTGTCTTTATGTCTACTGACTATATTCCCTTTATAGCTCACCTCTGTCTAGACCAATACAACTCCTTACAAAAACAAGCTTAATCATTACCAGGCATGAAAGCTCAACTGGGCAAAGATATGATGATCTCTAACATTCCTCATCAGATCAATAGTTTTCCTTTCTATTTCAGTAAGAAGGAAATAGTCTGTTCTCAGAAACAAAAAGCTTCATTTCCTCTTTATTGTAGGTTGTGTGTTGAAGAAGTACCTCATGGTGACATTCCTATTTTCCACACATCTTTGTAAAGTTTGTGGTACCTTGGAACCTACATCTGGCTCTGAGGACAGCATAGAAGCATCCACAAAACTCTACAGCTGTGCCAGAAGCAAGAACTTCCTGGGCATTCTGCACTGACGAAGCTCTACAATGAAATGTCATTGTTCAGAAATGGTGGCACAGCAAAAGGAGCACCAAGAGCATCGCAAGCAGAGATGTAAGTAACAGGTCTATTCATAGAGGCACTTTTCCCCAGGGAACAGAGGCTTGCGAGTGACTTCATTAACTGCTGACAGCAGACAGACTGCACTGTGCTGGGAGTGAAAGGGAAACAGTCATCAGATGGCCCCAGCCACAACTGAGGAAAAGCACAGAAGAGATAACTGGCAAGTGTGCTGCTTTCCTCCCTATCCAGAAAAAGTTAGTCACATCCCAATATTTACTGCTTTATTTCTTTCCTTTTGGCAGAGCAATCTTCTTGTGTACACACTCACTGTTTGCACAAAGGATGCTTCTGCTGACTAAATGCACTCAAGGAAACTTCCCAGGCTGTGGAAGGTGGGGTGTGAATTCTGGATGGGTTGTTAATTGTAAGGAAAATCCCCAAATATCTAGGCATTCATTATTTTTAATAGCCAAAGACACCCAGCAAGCCTCATTATCCATCATTCAATGCTGTGCTACATTTGACCTCTTCCACGTGTGATGTAAATCTTCCCTCTCTGCATGGGCACCAGGACCTATGCTCTCTGTGCGCTTCTAGCACATTTCTCCACAGAATTAGGGTTGTACAGCCCAGACAAAATCCCACTCTCTTCTACAAGCTTAAAAATATTAATCCCTGCCAAATCTACCTCAAGGGTGCTGGGTATTTGCCTGAACATTGCCCACATGCTCTACAGATCACATTAACAACTAACAGCTGATAGCTATAACAAACTATTTTCTATATAAAAAAGTCACCCCCCTACTTCGTTCCAAATACAGAGATACAGAAAACAATCACGGCTTACCTCCCATCCCCTGGTACACTTGAGCATTTTTAGGTGTGCAGCAGACTTGTTCAACACTGCAGCAGTCCTGCACGGCAGCCCAGCTTCCAGCTGGGTCACGGGGAGCTTCTCCTTCTGCTTGTTACTCCTTACCAGTCCTGCAGCTGAGACTTCTGGAAAGCATGCACTGTCCTGCTGCTCCTAACTTCAGCTTTCCTCGTGCACTCTTTACACTCACTGGGTGCCAGAGTTTCAGAGATCAGTACTTTGACTACTGACCTTTTTTAGGGTCTGCAAAGTGGAAGACATAATATTCCCTCTAGAAATTCTGAAGAAAAGTGGCCTAAAATGCCACCGGTCAAAAGTCCTATTCTTTCAGAGGAGGCTCTGATAGCCCTTCATAACCAAGGCAGCTATTTATAGGGATGGTGACAGTGTGTCTAACCCTACAGCACAATGAGCATGAGACAATCTGCACAAGATGCTATGATAGAGAGCGTTCATAAAATGAAAGCTGGAATTCACATGCTGAATGTCAACAGTGATTTAAGCAGCCGCTTCCTTGCCTCACTCCAGTGGGAAGAAATAAATGCCCCATTGTCCCATCCACAGTCTCTCTGTAATAACGAATCCATTAGCATAGCAAGCAATGTTGAAGCTATTTTGATTTTTAGAAGGCCTTTTTTGTTCATGTAATCCTAATTTACTCTCTCCCTGAAAGGCAGTGCTTCTGTCTCCCAAACATCCTCTCTCTGGCCTGGTTACACATACTTTCTGAAGGTACTTCTTCCTCATAGGACAGAGAGTAGGAGCACCTCAGGGTGCATCTCATTTCTCTGGGCAGAGACAAAGAGCCCAGGAAAGCACTGTAGAATAAGCAAACCGAGCAAGCAGGCTGAGGTCAGGCTCTATTCCAGACCTCAGTACAGGCTCCAGAGCTCCACTGCTAGCCTCAGAATCAGCTGGAGATACCTCACTGCCAGTGCTGCTGCATCTGTCCTTCTTTTGCAATAAATGAAGCCAAATCTCACCTCTGCCAGCCCCAAGCAGGGCTTCTACTTCCACCCCACCTGCCTGGGACACAGCTGTTCTAGATGATGCCCACAGAACAGAAGGAAAGCAGCCCCTGCTGGGGGTTACTCTAATAGCAGTGTGACCAATGCTCGTATCTGCTCCTTGACAGGACATTGCCATCACAGACCCAAAGCAATCTGTTAAGTGCAGTTTATGGTGGTGTATGAATGGAGTGGAAGGCCACCTCCTCCAGCACCTGAGGAGGTGGTTTAGAGGGAAATTTTCCCTTCCCTCTAAACAACAAACAGGGAAACTTCAGAGAACCAGGCATAGACCCAAAGCAGAGTCAGTGAGGTCAAAGCAAAGCAATAAATTACATTGTAAGAGAAAAGTCCATTACAGCTGAAAGGAAGTGGTGAAGAGTAAATTTTACTGAAGAGGAACAGTTACACTTGTTGCCATATGACAAGCACAGCAATAACAATGAGGCAGTAAAGTCTTAAGCTGCATGAAACAAGGAAAAACCCAAATGAAGCAGCTGTGAGCACAGAAACAAAAGAAGAAAATTTACTTACCTTTAGAAAGCCACAGGTGCACAGGAATCCCCAGAGAAATACTCTTACGTTCACTGCCAACCCTTAAATGAGGTCTGGGTAGGGGTGAGTGCTGGCTCCACCTCTTCAGGTCACTCAGATACGTTACATGCACCTGAGCTCCCCTGGGTTGGCCTACCTTTCCACCAGGAGCTCCATCACTGGTTCAAGCCATGATTTAGCATTTCTTCTATACCACCCATGAACTTGCATTAAGGCTTTCTATTGATACGTCTCTGGGAAACAACTGGCACGTGAAGTTGTACATCAGCAGTTGTCTTGGAGGCCAGAAGCATTCAAAGACCTCAGAAGCAGAAGGAGGCGGCAAGAAACCCCACTGTACTGCAATGTGGTGGGCACTCCCTGCCCAACACACTCCTGACTGGCAATGGCCATCAGTCAGACACCCATCAGTCATAGCCTTGGCAAGGTTTGTCACCAGCAGCATCTGCCATGCACCAGGCTGTGGCAGTTCATTAGAATCAGGCAGTCCATTACAACTTATGGGGTTTGTTGTTGTTCACAGCATTTTTATTTACTGACATCAGTGTAATCTCATCCTTAGTGCACCTCCTCAAATCCTCCTTTCACCACAGCAATCTAGCTGCATTTTTACCATGTTATTTTTTTCACTTCATTTTTTAAATCTGTCTGTTTCTGGAGGAGAGGTATACAAACTGAGAATCCAGGATGCAGGGACAGAATGTCTGCCATCTTGTTAGTTTCCATACGGCTCAGGTTGGCAATGCTTTGCTGTGGCACTTACCATTCTTAGACAAATGTAAAACAGGGATTGCTGCAAACAGTAACAGCGAGCCTTGTCCTCTCACAGGGCTGGGCTGAGTAAAGGTGAAGAAAGCAATGGCCGTCAGCAGGATCAAGACTATTAGTGGCTCTGGGAATAAACATTAAAACTGTCTCACAAATAGAACATGAAAATGCATTTAAGGTTTTTATTTTGTTTTATTTTATTTTATTTTATTTTAATGTCATTAGAAGAAGAATTCACATGAAAAGGGACAGGGAAATATCGAGTCTTTCCTGGAGAGACAGATGAATTTTACCTTTGATTCCTGGAGGAATTTACAGCTAAACACTAGAACTGAGTTTGTCCTTATATATGTACACCAGGAAAAAAGCATTACCCAAGTTGTCCTACCGTGTTTTTTTTCTCTTTTCTTCATACAACCATTAAATTAAATAAAAAATAAAAATAAAAAAAAATCCTTCTTATGTACAAGATCTGAGGCCAGACTCAGCCTGGAGACAATTCTGACTTCATACAATCAATCCTGTCGGTCAGTTATATCTCTTCAGCAATCCATGCAGACGAACAGTCACAGAAATTTGGAAGGAAAAAAGGATGCCTGTTGAACACACATGCCCTCATGCACAAACAATGGGTAAGACCTGAAAATAATTTCCTTGTAATAGAATGCAGCCTCTCCACCCCCAGAAATGCACTGTTTTCCTTCAGAGCAACATTCATTAATTCTACATGCTGCCCTGAGCCTCACAGCTGCAAGAGCAATGGTAGCAAAGCAGAGGATCTCATACACAACAAACAAATTACATCTAAAATTACTTTGGACAGCTCAGTGAAACCAAATGCCATCACTACTGGTGTCCATCCCCCTCACCGACCATACTGACTTTGCCCAGATGTGTCCCTGGAATGCCTGGAGCTGGAATTCCAACAAACCCCACAAGAACTTCATCAGAGCACAGAGGATAAATTCACATATAAATCTACAATGCAAAATTAACTTACAGAGTTACCCGAATCTTTTCCGGGACAAATTCTTCTGAACTGTATTTATTTACAAGAGATCAAAGTTACAACCATATATCTCAGGCCTGTCTTCCCAAAGATATTTAATTACTCTGTGGCTAAGACTTCAGGCAACGTTTGTGCTAAATGGAGTCATCTATGATTTTAGATCTTGATGGGCAAATATTGCCTACACTTGATTTGTAGATAGAAAAGGATACTGGAGCTTGTGTCGGTAGTCACTTGTGTTATTACTTCTATTACAGTACTGTCTCAATCAGAAACAGATCTTTGTGGTAGAGATCACATGAATATAATTAGACACAACTCATTCCACAGAAACATGGCACAGGTGAGAACCCCACAGCAATAAAGGTAAATTTTGGGGTGCATACCACGCATAGAAGTTGCCAGAAATGAGGCATGGCAGTGGGGGTGGGCTGGAAGGGTGTTGATGCTTGTAAAGAAAGCAGCACAACACAATATAGGCAGAGAAGGAGTGTGTGTAATGTGACAGGAGTAAATGGGCTTCAATTCTGCTCTTTGGTAAAGGGACCACAGGGCACCCTTCACTGTCTGCCCCAGACCAAGTACAAAGCTGCCAATCATTAGAGCAGAATCTGGTCTTAAATATGTGTAGCTTTAGTTTATCACAATCCTGAGTGAAACAGAAGGCAGCATGAATAGCCTCAAAGAATGAATGAGGAAAATATAGATTAGCCAAACTCTAATACTAATTGCTGTTCAAACATCTAACTAGTGTCCCACACACTGAGCGACTATGGGCGTCACGTGGGACTGAGGTTTAAGCAGATGTCACAAACCATTCCAGTACAACTGGAAAACTGCATTTTCAAATTATTCTTTACACAGTAAAATACTTGAAAGTACCAGAATGGGATCAGGCTTTATAAATGGACTAGAATATCTTTTATTTTTTAAACATGAAACCAAGAAGGTCGAAGTGATGCATAGCTCCAACAACCCTGAGAAACAGAGAAACCAATCTCTGGAAAACTTCACAAATTAAAGGGCACAACAAGAAACCTTTCATGCAATTCACACTAATCATCATCAGAAACAAACTTATGGATATTTCAGAATGAATTGCATTCTCTTTCTCAGAGTCAGCATCAATATTTTAAATAGAAACTTATTGAAACCACGTTGTAATTATTTAGATTATATATTTTTTTAATTAATCATTTGTACTTGTTTTTTTTTATTCCTAGCTGCAAATTACAGTGATAATGGGAGCAGACCTGGCCTCTGTGCTATGCAGCATTTAGTGTTACTTACCATTCAGGACATACCTTCCAATTCAGAAAGCAGAGAATGGACAGCCGTGCCCACTGTCAGCAGAACTCTCCTAGACCTATCATTTATCTCTATCCTGGTAATAGAGAGATTCTTGGCATTCTGGCATTAAGAAACCAGAAGTAATATATTAGTTTTAATTTTCCTTTGCTACTTAAAAATGAATACATATGATAAAGTACATAGTTTAGAAGACTATGAAGATAGCGTCCTATCAAATGACAGACTGCCTGGTTGATTTACATGAAATACCAAGCTCGTATGAGAAAAGGTTAAAATTAGATTGACAAGCAAATGTGCTACCAGACTGCTGGCTGACAAATGGCAAAGTTATGCCAATGTATTACTTATTCTGGAGGCGCCCAAGTAGCGAGCGGGAGATAGTAATTCATGTGCTAGAATACATTCACGTTCAGCATAAACAAAGAGACCCCAGGGTCTGCAATGAGAACATATTAACTATAAGTAATTTCTGTCAACAAATAAGTCAGTGGTAAAATCTTATCAGATATGGAAATTGAAAGACTTGCATTTTCTGAAGTCAAGTGCAGGCTGCTCCGCTGTCATTCAAATAAGATCAGAGCTATGCCCTACAATGACCACACTGTTCTTCAGAAAGTTGACTACTGTGTTCCCCTTCCTCCCACCAGCCAGACAATGCCGTCACACAATGCTGCAGGACTGTTCTTGGCTGCATCTTGGTCACCATGGGGTCCTTTGAGTTGAAGCGACCCTTAGAGGCCACCTGAGCCACCCCCTGCAATGAGCAGGGACACCTCCAGCTCCATGTCCCCTCCCATCTCTTAAGCACACTGTGCTAAGGCCCACGCAGCCAGCTGCTTTTAGCACATTTACAAGCATCAAGTGAGGAAGAATTTTAACTTGCTTTAATAATTAGCAGCTGGATAATGGTGCTAATGAACAATTACAACCCAGATGTGCCTCAATTTGTCTACAAACTAGAAATAAGATTCTGAAAGAGATGGAAACAAGTTAAATTACTGGCAGCTGCTCCTTTACAACTCATCCCATGCAGCCTAATTAGTTTTTACTTACAAATAAACTTTTATTGTTGCTGTTCCTTTTTATCAGGTGGACAGTACAAAACTGGATTGTACTCCCTTTGGCATTAATGGAAATCCTGCAGCTCACTCCCGTGGAATTGCGGCTTGGCTGCAGGGTGAATTTCTCAATATGCGAACGTGAATCAATTAGGATTTTACAAAGCAGACATCGCCTGAGCCTACTCCTTATTGGAACAACTTTTTTGACATTTTGTTAATATGAAGCTATCTTAAAGCTTTAACAGACCCACACCCATTTGCCAACCTGTTTCCTTAGGGAAACGTGCTCTAATTCCCTTTCAAATAGCCATGACAGACAGCATGTTAGGGGAGGGAGCTAATTGTCCCCATTAGTCATCACCTTGTCAGGATGACTGGCAGCCAGGAGATGTCAGGCATGCTTGAAGAGCTGCAGCCAGTTAAGTTCTCTTCAGTGTGCACTGGGAGACACCGCTAGGCCTGCTGCCCCTTGGTGACATCTGGGAAACCCATGAATATTTTATGCCTGGTCTTTAATATGTCTGAAAGTATTTTTTTCTCCTCCCAAAACTACTGTCAAGTAATGGGGAGGAGGAAAAAGGGGCATCTGAGGTCTGAATCACAGGAGGGTTCCATTCTAGCCTCCTCCCTGTGGTATTGTTCTCGTATGTGAGTGATGACCCAGAGCCATGCAGAAGCATTTTGTTACAATCTGAAATAATCCACTAGGGTGCAAAATAGCCTCTCGAAAAAGAGCAACCATTTCTGGAGAAAACTCTGTTTTTTGAAGCTCTGAGATATGGAATGGAATTTACCACTGGAGTCTTCACAAGTAGCTGTCGGGAGCAGCTATTAGGGTAGGAATTAGGCAAAATTCAGATCTCACACAAACAGTTGTAGCTCCAGCGAGCGCACTCGTGCTGACAGGCTGGTTTCAGTCCTTGAGGCAAGAGAGGCAAGAAGTGAGAGACGCTCGCAGAGCATCTGCTCGTGAGATCAGACAAGTCTGTCTCGTTGGCAGAGCTATTGTCCTTTGGTCACACCAATCCTAATTTGAGTCCTGCTTGCAGCAGCATAGAAAACCTGTGACAAACATAGTCACGCTGGCACTGAGGTGGCTGCCAAAAGGAGATCATTGTGAGTACTCAAGACTGAAAAAGGGGAAAAAAAGCGCAGAGAAAGAAAGCTTTTGGAACTGAAGTTTGCAAAAGAAAATGATGTTATTGGACTTCTTATTTTTCTCCCCAGTCCTGATTCCAAATAAAAAGCAATCCTCATAAATTACAAACGCACGCCTGCATCGGGTCCTTGCCCAGAAGTACCGGTCTGAGACTGCACGCTGTCTTGCCTCAAGCTGGGGTGTATGGAAAAACAGAGACATACTTCATATTTCCAGACTTGCAATATTTTGTACTTCTTATTCATGGCTGTCTATGAACTGCCCTATTTGTTCTCACTGCTCTTTGGGTCTTTTATTGTATCTGATACAGCAGTGTGGCTGATCCAGAAATGATTCATCTAATTGCTTTGACGAGTGACAATATCCCTGGCAGAGGTTAACAAATGCTTTTTGTAGTCCACATCTATGAATCGGATTGTGTAGGACCAAATCACTGGCCTTGCCCTGGGCACCGCTACCCTGCACAAAGCTGGGTTCCCTGCAGAGACAGAGGTGAATACAGCCCTCTGAAATGTGCCTGCAAACTGATTTCTCCTACCAACAGTGCTGCTACAAAAGGCTTCTGAGACTTGAAGCACCAACGCCAAATGTTGCACATACTTTTGGTTGTGGAGAATTTTCCTTTAGCCCACAAGAGACTCTCTTATTTTCAGAGCTTTGTTACCTTCCTGAAAAGGTGTTCATGCCTTTTACACTTTGTTACAAATGGGTATATATCTAATTGCTTTGGCTCTTGCAAGGAGAAAACAATAACAAAAAGGATGCTTCCAAGAGTATGTGCCAACACACTGGCTCGAGTTCACTGGTCTCTTCTGGGATGAATCTTCCTGGAATCGGGAGTACTTGTGCTTTATCTTATGAAGTTGGGACGAGGCTTTGTTTTCAGTGATACGGAACTAGAAGAGCAGCACCGCCTCAGCCTACGAACGGGATCGCTACCTTCCGGATTGCTCCGCCTCAGAAGGAAGATGCCCTCTGGTGGCTGCGGTGCTCTCTCTCGGCTGAGACTGGCGGCAGTGGGGCGGGAGGGGCACTCTCCGGAACGACCCCTACAGTGAGCGGAGCCCTGGGGTCACAGCGGGCACTGTACGCTCCCACTGTGAGCCCGCGGGGCCGGGTGCTTTGCAGAGCAGACATCGATGGCGCGGCCCCAGCGGGAGCAGATGCGCTGTGCGTACGCTCACTGCAGTGCACGCAGCGCTGCCTTTGTGCCCCGCGTTGTTCTCCCAGGGCTGGCTGGCTTCGGCTGTCACGCAGTTCCGGGAGAGGAATTCCTGGAACTGCTTAATTCTTTTTTTTTTTTTTTTTCCCTTGTATATATATATATGAACTCCAGATATTCCGCAGCCCAGTGCCAAAAAACTTGCCCTCAAACTGGGGGTAAATCTTTCCATTTTCCAGAGACTTCATAATAATAATAATAAAAAAAAAACACAGTACCATTCTTAAATACGACTGGCTGAGAAACAGCTTTAAAAATCAAAGCTGAAATTTGTGCACAGGCCTTGAGGAATATCTTCCCGTTTTTGCCTGAAAGCTTAATGCACCGCTGCTCTTTTTCTCCATCACCCCCGTGGTTTGGGAGCTCAGTTCTGCCAGGAACTGTCCTGCTGACAGCTGCAACTTGTTGAGCTATGGAAAGAGAGCAAAGCATGGCTGGAGGAGGTCAGGAACCTAACATACATGCAGCTGGTAACTTCTTCAGCATTCTGTTTGTTGCAAACTACACCAGATGCTCTTAAAACAGCTTAAAACCTAGTGGTGTTCTGTCCAGGCAAAGAGCAGTGATGACTGGATCTCGCTGAGTGCTCACTCTGCACTTTTGCAAGCTTTTCTCGACAGCAAGGAAATCCAGAATGTGTTATCCCAGTCACCAGCCCCCCATGTCCCAGGGACTGGCTGCCCCTGCACCCCAGCTCTGACACAGCCCAGATGCCTTCTTTTGGCCTTCTTTAAGCTTTTCTTTTTTTTCATTGCCCTTACACACTTCACAGATATTGCTTGAGTGTATTCAACTGTATTTCGAGTGTTGAATTTCACCTATGAATTCCAGCTGGGAAAAACACTGGGGAAAATTCCTACTGCAAACTGCTTCCTTATGATCAGTGGAATGCATATGCAGGAACGTGCCTCCCTTATTATTTTTTGGAACACTACCACGATGGTCTCTAAACCAGTATCACTACCCGTACAGCTGCCTGGGCAGGTTGGCTAAGCACCTGCAGGAAGTCTTCAGGGTGCCACATCCCTTCAGTCACTGAGTTTGCAACATATCTCTTTGTATCCCAATGAAGCTGCTAGAAGAGATCAGCTGAAAGGAGACTGATGAAATCGAGCAGAATTCAGAACAACACTGATGTAAGCATGGAGTGAAGGGCTACTGTTGAAAAAGGCAAGACGGATAACGCAAGCAGCCCAAGCTTGCCTGCTGACAAGCCGTCCTTTCTTCTGTGGCAGATGAAAAAGTCCAGTGGCATTTTCCTGTGATATGGTTTCTTCTTGGTCACAGAAATGGGCTGCAAAGCTTTTTCAGACAGTAGATGCAGTTAGAGCTGTCCTGAAAAGGAAACTTACTCACTCTGCATGCAGGCTTTTACTCACTCCCTCTGGTCACTGCATTGTAAATCTTCACTGCTCTGACATTAGTTTGGCTTTCCCTAGGAGACAGAGGAGATGCTGCCAAACAGAATAGGTTTTGTATATTCTAACCCCCTATTCTGGATAGAATTAATGGCCCGAGCAAGAAAGCCAAAAGCCTCAGATTTGTTTGGGTTTATCAATGCCAGAATTTGTTGGCTAGGAAATGGTACAGATGATCTTTCACAGTTGAAAGACTACGTCAGTATTGCAAGTGTTTGGAAGGTAGTAGCACACACGTCTTAAACACCATCACATAGCACATGGGCTTTCACAGTAAGGCATTGCTGGACAGGGTACGAATGAGCATCTTATTCCAACGTATGAAGAAGTTTGCAAATAATTTTGGAATGGTTGATCAAAGCAAAAGGAGCAGGTGCAGCGCTGTGTACATGGGAGGAGTAGGAGTAATGAACGCACAGACTCTGGCACACAAAGTGAATTTGTCATGATGTCAGCTGTTTCTAAGGAGAGTGAGTTGGCACCGTTTCAGTCGATCATGCAGGTTGTCTGGAGTGGTGGAGAAACCATGACATAAATTAACCCCACAAGGGAGTGATGTACCTGTGATCTATTCGTTTTTATTATTATTTTTGTGAAAACCTGATAGAGAGTACCAGGAAAGTGCTTTAAAATACTGTGACTTATGTCACAATTATTCTAGCACGATATCTGCAAACAGTCATTAACAGAGCTCAGCTGATCAACAGTACTTTGTTAACTGGCAGTTAATGCATCGCTTCCAATAATCCAGTTGTTAATGTAGAAAATAGAGGAAAATAGAATATTTCATTCAACCCCTACAGAAAGACTGGTTTCTAATCACAGGCAATAGGGTCTGTTCATAATCTTGCACAAAGTATTGTGTCAGGATAAAGCCACCCTACATGAATACGATGCTTATCAGTATTTGTTAACAGGACAGTATTAACAGCATGTTTGTAAGCGGGCTTCAAAGTCGAACTGTGAGCATCAGAGTGGAGCCAGTGTTTGAACAAGGCAGCAGGTAATAGATTAATTTTATTATATATAATAAAGTATATTACATAAGGATATTGCACTATTGCAGACTGTCTGATAGAAATGATACACACAGCCTTATTCTACCAGGCAAAGGTTACTAATATGCAAGCTTTCATTCTTATCAAATAGAGCTGGACTTACAGAGAGGTAGGGTTATCATAGCACTAATTAGAAAAGCAAATAGATAAAGTCTTTCCAACCCACATTATTCTGACTCTTCCATAACGCTTTTGTAAGGGAGCATTTGTACTTACCTCAGAAGAACCGCTTGTAATGTGAGATTACCTTGATATGATGGTGAAAGGAACAATGCAACAAAACCCCTTAGAAGTTTGCTGCATTCATCCATTATATTTTACATAGGCAACACACTGGGCCAGCATTTAAATTACCAGAAAATAGCAATCTGGTATTTTTTCAGCTACAGGAGATTGGACCTGCGAGCAGCAAAGTATGAGGTTTTTCTTTCTTCATTGATAAGAACCATTGTTGTCACGGACATCTTTATTGCCTAAGCTACTGTAAATCGCTATTTCCTAACCTGTAGGTGAGTCCCTTTTGTCTGTTGCATTGAAAACAGATTTAGTCTTAGTATCACAGCATTGTGCAATGGGAGCCTGGGCTGTGCCTGTAGGGCAGCCCCAGCCTGACTGTCCCACAGGCTGCCTGCCCCAGTGCAGGGCTGGTAGAGCGCTTGGACTGCGTCAAAAAGAGGTGGAGAATGTAAGAAGTGCTCTTTGGGGCAGCACATCCCCTGCTCCCCCTGCTGCCTTGTACTGCTTGCACTGGTTCCCTGAGTCCCCGCTCTACCCCTCATAATAGCACCCATGGGTGCCCAGGAGTCAGAGCTCACTGAGCCTGCACCTCACGGTGTTGTGGGCCCCATGAGTGGCAGAACCTTCATTGAGCTGGAGAGATGCACTAGCTGATACTGAACTCCATTTTGTTTCCAGGGCTTACTTTGAGCAGAGCAGCCCTCTGAGACACACCATCAGCAGCGGTGATCTCGCCAAAAGGATGATAAAATCAGAGATTACCTTTAGAGCAAGAGGTGCTTACAGACTGCAGCTGGAAAAGGATCACTCAGGCTGACTCTGAATCCTACTGAAGCACTACGCTCCAGAACGGGTATTGCAGCCAGCTCCAGTGCAGCTGGAACGACTGGAGCACTTCTGACTGCAGCTCTGTGCCAGGAGCTATCAGAGACCTCTCCACCCTTGCCCCCATGCCCACATTGCAGCCTGAACACGCACCTCCCAATAGGAACAAGAGCTCTTGTGTTCAAACAGATACATCTGATCATGTATTTGTCATGAGAGTTTCCTGTTCTGTATGAAAGAGCGAGCAACTTACCATGTAGTTCAAAAGACTTAAAATCTGATTGTAGCATAAGACAGAGGGCAAACCCCACACACCAAGCATGAAGCATCACTCTGCACTTCGGACTAAAGGGGGAGGTTCCACCACAACCTGTTTGAGTTTTCCCCTGGTAAAGGAACAGCTGAAGGAAACAGACGATGCATTTTCTCTCTTTCTTTTTTTTTTTTTTTTTGGATCTTTTTTATTCAAAAGTTTTCAAAGAAATAAAACAGAAAAAAGCTAACAATCTAATCAAATTTACAGTTCAAAAATGTCTTTTGGCGTTTAACAACAAGTCCTAGGAAACAAAACTACAGAGTTATCTTGAACCGGACAAATAAGTTACCACTGGCAAGTTTGTGGCACTAGTAAAACAAAAATAAAAAATTAACTCTCTTGATCATATAGATATCTCTATGAAAATCTTTTTTTTTTTTCAATCTGTACAAAAGGTCTTTCTTCATAAATTAATTTTTTATAATTTAATGGCTGTCTACTATGTGATGGTTAAGTAACTGATTATTTCTTTATGTACAGAGGTTAAATTTCCCAAATCTTACCCAGACAATGAGTATGGCACTTAGTTCAGACGTTTCGGCAGCAGCTCTTCCCTCCCTCTAACACAGCCATCATACTGCGGTTCCAAGTAACGCAAAAGTATCAAGTAGTGAGAGATCTAGGCGTGGAAATTCACCCGATCCAGGAAAGGTGCTGCAGGAAGTCTGGACTTTGACAAAGCAGTAATATTCCAGGGAGCATAGAACCAATAATACCACAACTTTTCAAAAAAAGAAAAAACAAAAACACATCTCTTATGACTATGTATTTCACTAGAATCTACACTTCTCAGAGCAGCAATTTACTTTTGAAACTATGAAATGTCACCGACATCTATACTCCAATACTCACACAAAATTTAAAAACTAAAAAATACTCGAAAGAAACAACTGTTAGCCCCAGCTCCCGAGCTAGGATGATTTGGTCTGTGGAAACAGGGAGGGCCAGCAACCTGTCCCAATACAAAAGGAAATAAACTTTGAGGTAGATAACTGATCATATACAGCTGACCAGAGAAGTACACAGTTTTGGAAGACAACTTAATTTATCGTTCGATTTAAAACATATGCGATTGTAATAAAGAGCTTTAGTAGCAGTGAATTATCTAATATGTGAAGTACAAATAACTGTGTATTTATGAATCAGGAATTTCATAGTTTCAAAATCGGTTTTCTTTACACTTAACACTTGTAGTGATGATGTAAAGTGTGGCACTGCTTGGATCCAAGTCTTCCTTCATGCTTTTGTGTCCATACGTCAATTAAAATTATAAAACCTAAATGCAAATGTACAAAAAAGGCACATTCTCCTAACCGCAAACTGGTCCGGCAAAAATAAAGAGTACAGAAGACGTAATGCTGAGACAAATCAAAATTATTGGTTACTGGCTCTTTGTTCTTTGGTAAAGTTACCTTTTAAAAGTGCCAAGTCTTTTTATTTTTATTTACCTACAATAGAGAGCTAGTACCCAATCAATTATGCTTCTCCTCGCATCTCAGCTCGTGTTTGAAAACGAGTCCTTTAGCTTTTGCCATTTTGCTGCAAGAGCAGCTTTTGTGTTTGCTAAGTCTCAGTACGATCCTCATCCTAAAGCACTATCATTAGTATAAAGGAAGGACAAAAACATTCGGTGAGATCCCCACCCCAAACTCCCTATTCTACCTACACTAAAACTAGAACATCGAGTTAGTTTCTGAAAAAAAAAAAAAAGGCAAAAAAAGATTTTACATTGCATCATACAGCAGAATTCCTAAGTCATTCAAACTACCAGAGGGAACTATCGGCATACGGCCTTACAAACGATTTATCCTATTAAAATTTCCCCGTCAGAAAATGTGTTTCACACAAAACAGTTTTCCCCTCTTGCATTTCACTACCTTACATATTATGTGAAAAATCATTAAAAACACTTACTACACATTAAAAAAGCCAAATTTTCAGCAATTTTTATTGACTACCTTTAAAAGCCCTATGCTGCTGTTTTACAAGGCATAATAGACCAGCTCATTTGGTCAAAGCATTCTACACCATTAGTTTGGACTACTTACTGAAATAGCTACAGCATCGAAAGATTTAAGGCAAATTGGAATTCATAGAAAAGGATAAGACACTTCACACTACGTTAAAAGAAAAACAGAAAGCTAAAAGACCAGACGCTATAACTGCAACACTGCACTAAAGCAACACTCACACACTGCAAGCACAGAACATCATCCTAGATGTTTTACTATTTTAAACTTCAGAAAACCCATTTCATACAATAAAAAAAAAATTTAAAAAAAAATCAGGAAAAAAAAAAAGGAAATAAAAGAAATAAAAATAAACCAAAACACAAATTCTGTCATGCACATGAATAGTCTTTGTGGTCATCTGTGCATACCCAGAAGTTTGAATTTTTTTTTTTTTTTGCGTCGTAACACTTGATAAAAATTTTTTTTTTTTACTAAAATAAACCTGTTCATGGGAACAGCTACTAGATGAATTTAAGGTTTTTCTTATGCACCTTATAGAACTTATAGCAAAAATAGTTTTAGTTGATTTCATTATAAATAACATTTTCAAGAACCTGTGCAAAACTGTCAATAATTCCTAAAGCACAATTGATCAGTAAAATCCATGATTGTTTCAGCCTTTGCACCCTTCTCCAGGCCAGGTCAACACCGGGCATCTGCAACACAGAAAGGTCAGAGCTACAGCAGGGTTACAGATTGCATTCATTTTGCTAACATGGCTGCCCACGAGCTACATCATTTCCCCTCCTGGACAGCCAGGAGAAGACCAAGTGAATGTGAGGGATTTGATTTAGTAGCTTGGTGGATAGGGATGGCGGTGTGAGGATGGTTGGACTAGATGATCTTGTAGGCCCTTTCCAACCTAATGAATCTATGAATCTATGAGCACAAATCTGAGAAGCAATCCCAGGCAGCACTTCAGGTGCTTGGCACTCGCTGGGATATGGCTTTCTGCCAGGACGTGGCCCCCTGGTGTGTTTTCCCCCATTGCTTCTAATGAAGATAAGCACTCAGAATGCCCACCGAGGAGCTGGGAGGCTATGCTCCAAGTTATCTCCCTGCTTGCTTTCTTCTTGTTGTTTGCTTTTAGTTGACCCAAAGGTGAGTGTGTGAGCTCACTGCTGCTGCATCCCAAAGGCTTTCATCTCTGGATGAAGAGGGAGGGTGTGCACAGCTCCCTATGGCTGATGCACAGGCAGCTCCCATGCCTCCACGCTGGTTAACATTTAACAGCAATTCAGGGCTCATTAAACACAAAGGGAGGCTCCTCTATTTGCTATTTTGGCTTATGTTGCCAGATGGGTTTTAAAAAAATATTCAGCTAATGAAAAGACAATTTTGGAATTTTTCAAGGAAAGGCAGTGTGTTAATTTAAAGTTTGAACAATTATAGGTGCATATTCAATTATACAGGGCTATTTTAAGTCCCTTTAACTATTTTCACATGGTGGCAACTTGTTGAAAAGAAGCTATTAAGTGTATTCATTAAGGGAAAGGTGCTGCGTATTCCTGATGGACTGCATCAACTCGTGTTAGTGTGCTGGTTGTCATTTGCCACTTATTCCTGGCAAAATATATCCCAACTTTTAATAGGACATGTCCAAAAGTGCTGTGAGTCTATTTAGAAAAAAGCTTCCATTTGCCAATGGTGACAAAACTACATCAATTAAGAGGCTGCAGTGTTCCCTGTAATATAGGGCAAGAAATAACCATCAGTTCCCTCCCTTTCACCTGTCTGATAAATGACAAGTACTGGCATGCTCTGAGGACAGAAATACTGAGTGCCATACTCCGGGGCTGAAATCAGTCGAGCAATATTACCCTTCCCCATGTACCCACACCCTCCACCTCACTGCACAAGTTTCCCTGTGCAGATCAGTGCAGGCAGCAGAGCTTCTCTAGGAATAAAATCACAGAGGACTGGCTTCCAGCAAGCACCCAGAGCTGTTCACAGAGCTCAGTATGCTACAGAGTCAACATTGCACAGCGTTTTTCAGGTCGCAGCACACCTGATCCCTTCAGGATATTACATACTGCTCCTCCTGTGGCCCCTGTCTATGGGAAAAAGGCTGGCACAAAGCTGGAGGTGCAGGGATGCTGTGCAGGGTTCTGTTTCCCCTCCTACTACAGCTCTCTGTTTGCAAGGAGGCTTTACATGCCCACAGGGAAGACTTAGGGCAAAACAAATAATTCCCTGAAAAGTGGTTAACACCAGCCAATAGCCTTGGCATGGGAAGCATGTGGGAGCCATGGTCTTAACACTAGGAGATGGAGAATGAGAAGAGTCTGTGGCTTTGCTTCTCCCTTCCCTGGAAGAAAACCAAGGATGTGGGCTCAATCTAGATGCCAGCATTTGGCCAGACTAAAATAATAAACACAGGTCATATGTTGTGCTATGCAGACTGTGCCACCTGTTGAATGTGCAAAGTTTCCCAATTGGTTTGTTTCTATCTTTACATACTTGAAGAAGCTGTTATGCCAATAATAGGGATGAGAGCAGTGTTGTCAAATAACACAGCTGACCTGCAAAATCAAAAGCGATGGCAAAATACGTGTACTGATAGATCTGTGCATTTTAAAGATAGTATCACACCATTGGAAACACTTGCACAAAACCGTGTAAGGTTTTTGAGTACTTTAGGAATGCCATGAGGGCTGTGAAAAACCACTTCTAAGACCACCTCTCATACATTCTTGTAGCTGAATGGAATTTTTCAGTGTTAGGTCTTACAAAATTTGATTTAATTTGATTTAAAAATTATGTAGTCCAGTTGTTTGCCTTACAAAGTACCCAGAAAAAAATGGGTTAGGGAAAAACTAACTTCCAGTAATTTAAAACATGGAGGATGGAGGAGGGGATGGTTAGTACAAACAGCATTTTCAGGGTAGAGATCTACAGAAAGAAAAAAGTATACAGAAGGAGTTAGGATAAAACTAATGAATGGTCAGCAAGGAGCGACCATGCAAGCAGAGAACACAGGAAACCTGCGGCAGGAAAGTAATAAAAAACTCTGGAATTAGAGCCAATCCAGGACCTGGATTGAAAATCAATTGACAAAACTGACCACACTGCTGCTTCCTAGAATAAAGGATGGGCAGAGAAATTTGCAAGAGAGATAGTCAGCAAGGATTTCTAACCCACCAGAACCTACCCACATACTTCCTAAATCAGTTGTGAAGCTGCTTCCCAATGAGATACAAAGGTTTTCTGAACTAACTCATTGTTATTCTTGTACACAACATGCTGTATACAAGATGAACAAATTAGAATAGAATAGAATCCGTATACGCTACAGAGAAAGTATCAAAGTGCTGTTATTTGTAATTCATTAACTCATTTTTTCCTTTCTCTTACTTCTAACTCTGGCCAAATTCAAGTTAATTTCAGTGTCTATCCCCAGATATTATTGATGTGATTTATATGATATACGCAAGAACTTTCAATACAGAGTACTGCATGTTATGAAAAAATGTGTATTTGAATTCACATCTTTCATGCGAAAGGAGGAGCCCCTACCTCACAGTTACTTATTTTGTTGATACGTATACGGAGAATGGTCACTGGACGTCTCTACTGTAACTTGCTGCTGACCACTGGCTTCCTGAAAATGAAGGGGGAGAAAAGACGTGAGATGAAAGCAAAGAGCATTACCTGCAATCTGTATTTCCAGGCAATGTGAGCAATCAGGGCTTCAAGTCAAAAATGTCAGAGTGCATGCAGAGTTACAATGCTTTAGCTGGCAATACTCCTTGCAAAAAACAATAAAATAATTTTAAAAATAGTAGATTTGTATCTCTTACATCTGGTCTTCTGTATCATATACTGACCTCAACAGGAACTGCTGCTGTCTGGACATGTGTGTATTGGGGTATGTAGGCTCCTTGCATAGCTGTTGTGGCTGGCATGTACTAGAAGGAGAGACAGCACATTAAGCTGAGTTGAAGTTCAGTGTAAATCGAAAAGTGTTCAAAATACCTGCCACGATATCATGTAATAGATACTGAATGCTTCCCACAAGTGAGAGACTTTTCTGTCATTTTGGAAAAGCGATTTTTTTTTTTAACATCTAATTTAGTCTTCAAAAGCTAAGTAAAGATTTTTTCTCTGTTAATCCCTACACATATATATACAAATATATATATTAATACTCGATACTCAGAAGAATCTTTCAGTTTAGAGCCTCGCCTTTATCTCTTCTTCCAGTCTAGTTTCTGCTCCACACTATGCATACCCTTCAGCAAGTCTGATCTCCTGAAGAACAAAATCAATCGTAGTTTCTTTTTGACTCTAACTCTGGAGTCATCTCCTGGGTTCCTTTCATTTGCTTTATCTAGTTTGTTTACTCATTATTTCTGACTAGTTAATAGACTGAATAAATAATGCTGAATCTAATTCATGTATGGAGACAGTTCTTAATATTTTATTGAATGAGGATTTTTTTACATGTAAATGTATACGGACACTGTTATCTACACACAATATTTTCCACTTGCAAAAGTTCTATTTTGTATTTAATTGCTACATACTGTTCCAGTACTGCCTAATGAAAGATGACTCATCTGCTGCGTCAGAGGGCTTATCATTGATGCAGGCTGTAGTGACATGGTGTGGTCCATGGAGGGAGTCAGTACAGCACCCTACGAAAACAAAGAAAGAAAAGATGAAGGCAACAATCAGACTTTAATTACGTTTTTAATTTGAGAGTCTAAGTAGGCATTGTCCTTTCAAGGGGATATACCGCGTGAATTCTCCTTAATGCAAGGCTCTGACTGACTCAGCACACAGCTCTTGGCCACTCAATGCGGATGTGTTTTGCAGTCTGGTCATAGGGTAAGTACTGCATTGGCTTCCTACTGAACGTAAATGGATGCACAATGCATTTGAGACACCTGCTGAAATCACTACAAACATGAGTTTAACTAGATGTTAAGTTTACAGTAAAACGTGGCACTTTACCAGGTACAGATATGCTTAGCTTGAGCTTTGGAATTTCAGGCTTTAAGAATCTTTTGTCTCATCTTTAGGAATACAGGCTTTGGAGGAACATCCGTGGTAGGAGAACATTACCTGCACACATCATGTTCACATACAAGACAAATTTTAGACAAGTGGGTCAGCAGAGCTGTGTTAAAAACTTGGTTCTCTGTGAAAATACCAGCTGTCAGGATGGCTCTATTGCTCCTGGGCCACTTTGCTAACTTTACAAAGTTACAAAGATTGTAACATTTTTAAAAACTCAGCATTGCTAAATATGCCAAGGCACACCAGTCAGGTTTTCAGAACTATATGGAAGTTTATCAACTGATTTTATTTTACTAATTATGTTCTGCAAAAACATATTTCCAAACATTCTGTATGACTTATGCTTGCAGAAGTGTTGATTAAAATTGATAGAAGGTCAAAATCAACAGAAATAATTGCGGTGTACTGAAAGCTAGGATTTTCGATCAATAGCTATTCCTTAATATGAAAAGAAATAAATAAAAAAAAAAAAAAAAAACCAACCAACCCTACAGAGTATAGTTGGAAAAACAACCATGTGACCAGTGTAGATGAAATGAGTCACAGGCACATCAAACACTGAAAGAATTTCCTGTCTGCAGACTGCAGACTTCTCTGCAAAGCAAATGAGTAAGACAGCACCAATTTCTGCACAGACCAAAACTAAACTTATGTCAGGAAACTAGATCTTTATTTTTCAGCTACAAAATTCTCATACTGTGTACCTTCAAAGCAGATAGATCTCACGGTGTTACAACATAGTAACTTGTGTCTTTTACAGTGTAATTTGCAAGACGTTTTTTACGAAAATCCATGTTGACAGAAACGATAAAACCAGTTGTGTGTGTGTGTTTAACATTCAAAAAATACAACAACAATGAACGGAGTGAGAAGGTGTCCTGGTTCAGTACTGCCTTCTCTGCACGCACAAGGAAATGTTCAGCCACACAGACTTATGTTCTGTAGTCTGGATGGAGAAGCTAACTGACACCAGGACAATATCTTTTCTATATCTGGAAACAGACTTGTTTGTTAACTATAGGAGAACATACATATCGAAGTGCCTGTTATTATTTGTAACGCTCCTATCAAGAAACCCTGTAACTCTTAGGTAAAATAGCACTCAATTGGCAAATGACACAGATAAGAAGCAAAACATGTGAGAGAATAGATTAGAATACTTGTCAGTCTGGTAATAGATGCCACAGCCATACAGGGAGAGCAGTGTTACTCATGCATGGTAAAGCCAGAACAGGTTATCCAGGTCGTCTCAAGCGAGTGCCCCTGCTGCCATTCGTATCGCCACATCCATCTGTCTGTCACAAATTATCCAGTCTGAACTCCTCTAGATCTATTCTAAAACCATGGGTCTTCTATTGCAGCTTCCTATTGGTACACAGTATGTAAAGCACTGGTGACTGCAAAGTGCTCACTATTTTAAAAAAGGAAAAAAAGGGCTCCTTGGGATGCCAACATGGTAAACTAGTTGTCCTCATCACATCAGTACCCCGAAGGCAGCTTTCTCTCTTTTACTAATAAAACGAGTCCCCAGTTTAGGTTATCATCGTCCTTTCTTATTTTCATTTACGATTTAATTGTTATGACGAGATTGTCAATAATCTGGAAGTAATGGGGCGGGAAGTGGCCTATTTTCTATTGCTTAAAATATGCAAATTGTTTACACAATCGTTAACACAACAGTGGAGAAGTATAAAAACTTACTGGGTGCTGCATTATATATGGTTGAGGCTGCATCCAAGACGGACTCTGAACCTGGAACAAAATTGGTATTTTATTATCCACTTCAATGAACACAGTACAGTGGTATTCCCCTCCTGTTACAGCTAGCATTGTACAGCATGATATTTTCTCATCAAAAAACCTGATTATCCAGATGCTTAAACTGAGGCAGGATGCCAAACTTCAGATGACAAGGTAAATTAAAAAGAGTAAAAATACACTGATGGGTTATAAGGTCTCCTTATTTAAAAAGAGTTGATTACAAAAGCTCTTTGAAAAAGCGTGCTGCAAGAAATATGAAAGGCAAGATGACAGTGTCTCTTTTTCATCTCTGGTAGTGCCATATGTGTAGGATAAGGCAGGATCTGACCTGCACTGGGCATGCAGACCTGACTCACCACAGCTGCCGGACACTTAAAACCCCTTAAACTCTTCACCTTCTTTCCAAGTGTCCTGTGAATAGGACAGGCAGACAGACTGTCTTAAAAAAAAAAAAAAAAAAAAACACAAGGCAGGGCGTTTTTGGCAAAATGGAAACATTTCTTCCATCCTCTTTCCATTCACTTTCAATTCACAGGATTTTTTTTTTTTTTTTTTTTAAGATTATTTTTCAGTCAGTAGAAGCGTAACAAGGAGTTCAGAAATGGAATGGTAAAAAGTGAAACAGTTGAACCCTCCCTTTCCCCAGGCAAAAGCTTAATGGCAAAAATACTGGTACAGCCTGACTAAAGCTTTGGCTAATCTACTCACGCTATGATAGTAACTGGCTTAGTGCTGTCATTTGGGTACACAGGAGTTGCAGAAACAAACACCAGTCAAAACTTTATTAAATCTGTTTACCTTTAATAAGAATAAATCTAGGAACAGGTTATACCATGCCTCAAAGAAAAAAATAAATCATTCTTTCATGATACGTTCTGTTGTGTAGATGGCAGAATGCTGTAAGTTTCAGTGGGATGGATCAGTAATGACGATGTGACTAATGCTCAAATTGTGAAATATTTCTGGACAAGAACCTTCTCCCTCCCTACCACAGAATGCTTCCCTTTCATTTTCAATTTGTATTACCGAAGCAGTTTAAATATCATGACGTTAATAACTCCATCCACACTTCTTTAAGCTCCGTGTGATGTATACCACAACACTGGTAACAACATTTTTAGAAACATACGTTACTGTCGCCCACCTCTCCCAATAAGCACAGAAAAGTGATCCTGTGCACCCAAGAAGCATGTTTCCATGCCAACTTTCAACTTTTACTTGGATTCAGAATATTAAGATTCTTATGTTAATTCATAATTTATATTTTAATAAAAAATTGCTGGTAATTCCACTGGAATACTTTCCTGGGCATGAGCTTGCTGCAGTTTTTGAGATTTTGCTGTACAATGCAGAATGACTCCATATATTGAAAAATACATTAGTGACACTGCCTGCCAGGAGCAAACATCATGTTGCATAAATCACCTCAGAAATGAATTCAAAATGAATCCAGCTGCCCTTTATCCCAGAGCACACCTCCTACATAACACTTTGTTTGAGCAAGAAGGCATTAGACCTCCAGACTTAGTACCAGACAATTCTTCCTCACTCTTCTCAGGTGGAATGGGAGAAGATATGGTTATTTCTGCACAGTAAAACTAACCAGATGGCCCACAGGTAGAAAATTTGTGTGTTAAATGGTAAAAAGGCAGAGAGGTGATCATTTAGGTAACACTGTGATAACACTCATACAATCTGAACTCCAAACTCCTTTCCAAGTTTCCTTCTCTAATGTTAAGAAATTTTCTGAAGTCCCCTTAGACAACCTATGTAACTTGTGACTGTCAGGCTTTTTTGCTCTGAAACAACCTGCAGAAACATTCAAAACAATGCAGAGACATCTCTGAAATAAAACTTAAGTAAACCAAGAGGGATTTAAATAGTGAATAATTATTTTAAAGATGCACTGTTGATATTAAAAGGATTTGGTGAAGAGAAAATAAAAAATCATAAGTGAAATGCGGAAGTCGCATCAAACCCTTAGCCATCACCGCCATTTAGAGAGTGTCTTTGGGAAGACAACTGGCATCCCACTACATTGCTGCACTTCCTGAAACACACCTTAAGCTTTTAAGGCTTTCATTTTCATGCTGTACAGCATGAAGAGGCCTCTTCATTAGAATGTAGCATGACTGGAGAATGCAGAGAACCAGATGTAGCAACTGATAAATAAACACAAGCTCCAATGAATCATTCCCGCTCTTAAGTTCTAAATACAAACCTGGTATGTGGAAACCGGAGAAGCAATGTATGGCGTAATAGATGTTTGAGTGATCATTCTGTTTGCTGTAATACTGTAGGGTGATGGATAAAATCTAGAAAATAAAGAAATATTTATTAAATGCCAGTTCTATGCATCTTTCATAAATGCAAACATTTTTTTTCTTAGCGTGCCAGTGCTTAACATACCCATTTTGTAAAGCAGCTGTGGTTGGATCATAAGTGAGTGTCATTCCAGCCTTTAAAAAAATAAGTGGAAAGAGAATTGACATAATTCATCTTGCTTGTAAATTATTTCTCATACTCATTAATTAGCTGTATTGATTTTAACTGAAAATTTGTACTGATACATCTGATTATCCTACAGTTAGGGAAAGGTTAATTGACAGAAGTAACTATAAAGTAAAGAGAGTCTGTGATATTTGCTAAAAAGTTTCCATCAAGAAGAGCAAAATGCAATCTATAAAATACCTGGCTTAGATAACATGCGTGTGTTTGAGAGGTAGAACAGGAGGATGATTACAGTAGGGCTACACTCAGCCTATAATATTAACTTTATATATGAATGAGGAGCCCATTTTTCAGAAGACATATTTGAATTTTGTTGTCTGAAACACATGAGGTCTCCAGGCTTGGTAAACACAGTAAGCCTATGAAAGATTTATCTTGAATATTAAAGATTAAAAAAAGCTGCAACAAGCAACAAAAATTTAATGCTGCACTGCACTGTTTTAATCTCAGAAAATGGGTGCGTGCTTCAGTTCTGCACGAACAAAAGGATTACTTACTAGATGTAAATAAAGTTGCGTTTCAGGTAGCTTTATAATAACACAGAGATATTTCAGGTATATTCCTGAGCAAGGTGAAGGAGATTTTAGTGCTCATTTTAATGAGGTACAATTTGGTGCTTTACGTTTTGTATTTTTTTTCCTCTTAAGGAAGATACAGATAAGCATTTTATAGAGTTGCAAACTGTCAGGTAAGGGCTGCTTGCATTTTTTTTTAATATGCCAAAGAGCCAAGCCAAGAAGTCTCAATGCCTATCATTTCCATAAGTATTCATTATTGTACACCCACACTAGAGCTTGAAGGGAGAACTTACAAGTCTCACCTCGCCTTCTCTGTGCCATGCTCTTCCATTCTGTATGTATTTATTCTGATTCTGTCTCTTCTTCTGTCCTCCATCGGCAAACTTGCACAACAAAGGTTCTGCAGGAACTGAGAAGGAAGAAAGAATATTACTTGCAATAGTATTCATATATAGGGAGGTACAACTACAGAAAGAAGAATACATATGTGAAAAGGGCTTTCAAATATTTCCCCTCTCCCTGGAGAGTTCAGTAATGTCCCAGAGCTTCCAACAGTTCTGCTCATTGAGAACAACCACAGCTGTCACTGTACCACATCTACCAGGTAGACTGGGTACCTTTATCTCCTGCCACTTTGCACTGAAAAATTGACAGTTTCCATTCCCCTTCTATCTCTGATCTATATAGAACACGTAATGCAACCAGAAACTCTTTGAAGATTTTTCTTGTTCTTTGCAAAATGTCATTAAGTGAGGCCACTATATATTTTTTAAAGTTTTGGTGTAACGGAATCCTTACCACAACTTCTACATTGAAATCAAATGAAAAAAAAAAAGTTTGCACAGTGCACTTTCCTTATGGCTGGCTGAAGCTGCAACAGTTCTGCATACCCGTGGCTGAAGCACACAGCCACATCATACCACACCCTCCCTAATCACAGGGTGGAAGCTCTGTTATGACTTGGATGTGAATACTTCTCTGCCAATAATTCCTGAGACATGAGCTGTCTAAGCTTGAAGGTGACACTCCTCTGAGCCGTTCTCTGTTTGGAAACACCTGAATGAGATGAGGCCAGATCTGACAATGTGCAAATGTCCCAGTGCCAGTAAACACACAGGGGTGGGGGACTGTGTGTAAAAAATCATCCCAGAGGAAAATTGCAGCATATCTATATCCTGCAATAAAATCTATTAGTAAAAACACAACCAGCGCTAATGTGCCCTTCATTCTGTCTGCGCTTAAAAAGAACTATTGGTTCTTCCCTAAGTCAGAGGAACAGTGAGTACTGAAAACCTCAGGGACCAATGACCTGGCCCAGAACCTGACTTCCAAACTACTGGCAGAGCACTAACACAGTCTGCTGCTGGCCAAGTCATCACCAGTTTTGAACGACACACATGAAATACTAGCTCTGGTTCTACTGGGAAAAAAAAATATGCACTTCCAGGTGATAAATCACTGACAGCCTTCTCTAGGAAAGGTGGATGGACTGGGAGGCAGAGCTGGAGTGTGACTGCTTATCTCATCCCAGGACAGATCATGTGTCCTTCAGAGATGTGCACTGCTGCAACTTGTATGATGTTATTCAGCAGCCACATACCTTTTATCTCAGAGAGTCAGACATCAGTACCTGACAACAGAATTAACTTCAAATGGATTGTCTTAAAGAGAATGGTAATTAAAATCCTATCACCATAAAATAAGCGAGGAAAAGGTTAGGCTAATGGGTGGGAAAAACATTGGAGACTATGAAGGGCAGAGTAAATGCACAATGAAGTACAAGAAACTCCCAAGTAGAAGACAGGAACTAGAGAATAATCTCTTCAGAACAGTTTCATTTTGGGGTCTTCTATCAAGTGAATTCTTGGCATATTTCGGGCAAAAATGCGGAGTATCAACAGACTGAAGGACAAACTGATGTTGCTCATATCACAGAGCATTTTAATCCACATTAAGTTCTACTGAAATAAGTGGGAGTTAATTGCAGAACATGTTACTGAACATGGCTAAAGATGTCAGGTTCTGGTCTGAAATTATTTTGGTCTTTGATTTTACATGGTGGGGAAAAACAGTCCTCAGAAAGAGAACACTGAAATATAAGCAGTTAAGTATCCCAAATGAAAAAAGCCATTTGCCAAGTTGAGTAGATATCTCTGGCTATTTATGAATTATTTCAAACCATCTAGGATAGTGAGAAGCATATGTGACTTCCAAAGTTCACACTTCAATTTTTTGGATGAAATAAAAAAAAAATAAAAACAAAAACGTGTCCTCAGAACAGCATACAAAGGTATCCAACAATACTAGAGGTTTCTAGCCCTATGATACAGTATTAAAGCACTATTAGTAAGCGCTATGTAAAGCTATATTATGTCTGCATTAGAAGTCCCCATAGTGAGATGTATATAAAACCCTTCTGAAAGGGTTATTTGAGCTTACATTTCCCATCACTGTCTCAAGATAAAGATCGTTTATTTTGGAAAGTCAGAGCAAATCTGTTCAACTGTTTGAACAAAATGTTCGTAAAAAACCTATTTTCAGAATAAATGACATTTTTGTCATTAGGTGACTGAATACAATTTGGTTTTAAATGATGAAACATCTCTCATAGAGCATTTGGAAATGGTCCCTGATAAATTTAAAAATAAATAAATAATGGGAGAAAAATGATCTGTATCTACTGGATTGTGTATATGTAACATCAACGCATGTAGCCATGAGACCCTCCCCCACCCACAAAAATAAATAAATAAATAAATAATAAAAAAGGAAAGAAAAAATCCCCAAACAACTAAGGCAATTATTTGTGATTTGACAGAAGTTTGCTCTCCATCTTTTTGAGCACAGATCTGGTCATGGGAACCCTTGTGTTTCTGACCTTCCAGCTTCTTTTGCTCCCCACTGTGTCCATAAACAATGCCAAATGATCCAGCTCACATTAAAAAATAAAAACAAAAAAAGCAGTAGACTGTCCATTTAATATCACCAGCTGCTGTGAGAAGGCTGTATAGCTTTCATCTTCCCTGATTCCAGTTCAAGATCTAAATGCTGATAGGGAGAACATCTGCAGTGGAAAGTCTCTGTTTCTGGCTGCTCTTCCATCCTTGCGACCTGAGCACTACCCACGTTCATTACTTCAGGAATGCAATGACTGGCGGTCATCACAGGAGGCTCAGGAGAAGGAGATAACCCTTCACAGGAGCTGAGCAGGATCTACTGATCCACCCTCCTACAGAAGAATGATCACAGCCCTTCGGAAATTAATTTCTTAGTTTAGCCTTCCTCCTATTTCTCCTAAGATATGTAAGATACTCTTACACATACAAACATGAATATATTATGTATGTACAAGAAAAAGCTCCAGCAAGCCCTACAGATCAGCCAGACAATCTTTTTTTTTTCTTTTTTTGTGGTCCAGGAAGGAAGGGAGAGTCATTTTTATTGTTTAATTGTTGGGAAGTGTGCAGGCCCAGGGATATGCTAATCACTCGGTGATTTGTCTGTATGTGCAAGACAGAGAGGCACAGCATCAATATTAGGAGTAGCATTCACAGCTAAGAGATGGGTGATCTAAAAGGCTATGACTTACAGTGGATTTATGCATCTCCAGGTCAGGTACAGAAAATGCTCACTTTGCTGATGCTCAGTGAAAACCAGCAGACACCTTGGTGGGATGGAGATGATAAGCTCCTGCCACAGAGACAGCCTACATGCACACTTTTCAGTGCATAAAAACCCAGCTGTGGGAAGAGCTGGGCAGCTCCCCCTGCCCTGAATCCCCCTACCCTCTTCCAGGACCAATGTTATAACAGAAAAAATAAGTGAATAAAATGTTAGTGTAGAGAGAAAATACTTCCCTCCCATACATGTTGTACAAGTGTGTGCATTAGAATTCAACCTTCGTTTGCTCAGTGTCTACCCAAATACACACCAAGTGACATGACTGGGCTACATGCTTGCACTCATGACTTTACGTGGCTAATCTTAATAACATTTCAATAAGCTCTGCTTTCAGATATTAAAAAATGTTTTAATATACTGTTGTCATAATCAGTTTTCTGTTAAACTACATCTTTTAAAGAATTCTAACATTAAAGCAGCACTTTAATGATATGGCAAGTCTGTGCAGCTAGAAACTTCTGCCAAAAGCAGTGGGAATTAAAAAATGAGTTGTGCAATCCAAGATATCAAATATCAGTAGCTTTGTAAGTTTCAAGAGAAACAAAATACATATTCCTCACACCACCCTAATCTTCACTTATACACTGCATTCAGGGATACATTTCTTTAATAATTCACACAGGATATAATAATTTGTCACAGGAGTGACATTTTGATATCTTCAGTGGTTTAATAAGTATTTTTCTTTTCATTTCCAATGTTGATCCTTTAAACAAATGAGCAATTACAAACTAAGAGAACTAGAGCAGGAAAAGCTTCTAATCTTTGATCTAATGGGTAAAAATTTGGCACTGATACCTTCAGTGTGACAATCAGGACTTACACCAGCACTGTGACCTCTTTTTACTCTTTGGTCATGGTTTTCATACTGTGGATCGTGGATTATTTCTAAAGAGTCTGTAAAAGATAACTAAGAAATGTGAGTTTATGGTCAAATGGCTGAAGCCACTGCATAGATTTCTGCAACACTAGATATTTTCAAAGGTAAACAAATAAGATAACTACTTCAGGGGTCCATTTTCCTTCCTCTCCTGCACAACACAGACAGTCAAGATCAGAACCATTTTCAACAGTGTCTGCCACAACTGGTACTCTTCTCCCTGGCCTATGCTAAGAGTGTGGCAGTAGCAGGGCTCTCACACCTGCCCCCAGTTTTCTCCCTGAAACAAAGTCCAAGTAATCAGTGTCTGCTGTAAATGGGAAGAGCAGGGTGGGACATGGATAATCTACGACCTCTGGTCAACACTGTCACCCATCATTTCTGGAGCAAAAGCAAAAATACTATGGGCTGCTTAGCAAGAATGCACTCTGTCTTTTTTCCATTGAAAAAATACATATATGCAAAGCAAACAAAAAAAAAAAGCTTTTTTCAGTAAAAGAGTGATAAAATAATTCAACAGCAGAAAGCTCTTGTAACATTTCACTTTATAATATAAAAAAAAAAGTTAAAAAAGATGTATACACTCAGACTTACATACCTTGGTGTGTCCTTGTGTATTCTACAGAATAACTGCTTTATGTAATTATTTATATAATTACTCTCATGTATCATCATGCAGCTACATGCTGCCACGATAGGGAGGAGATGCCTTTCATGATTTTGTCCAGCAGATTCTGCAATTACTATAGATCCAGCACAAAACATAAAGATAGCGAATTCTAAATGTATTTTTTAAAGGAAGGAGGCTAGAATTACGCTACGTCTGTCTTCACTACTACTCTTCTGTGTTCTGTCTCCATATAAGGGTTTAATCTCTCTTTCCTCCCATGTACCTCACAAGGTTTATGTTTCATAGGAAAAAAGAAAAGCTTTAAATAACTCACTGAAATCAGTATCTCTTTACAGAGAAGTGTAAAACTAAATACAAAAGTACTTTTTATGAGTATAGCAGTAACAAATATTTAGTTGAGAAGGGTATGAAATACAAAAATCAAAGCACTAAGAGAAAAGGACTCGAAGTTAACAATCCACAAATCAGAAAAAAAGTACTGGCTTGCCTAATGAAAGTACAAACATCAGACTAGAGCAAGCAGTGAAATGAATGCACCATTTCTAGGAGTTTTAGGATCATATCAACTTGCAGTGCATTTGAAATTGCTCTCTGAGAGAAACCTTCTACTTCCTGACTGAAGACAAACAAGGACACATTAAACATTGAATATATTTCATTAAGCTACTACAGAGTAGGGAAATAAAGTCAGAGCAGCTTGTTGCATCTGGGTCCAGCTTGATTCACATTATCAGTGCTCAGTGTGAGGCATTCTGTCACTCAGAAGTTCTATGGTCGGCACATCTGTGAACCCCCTGTGCTACCCTTGGCTCTCTCAGACTCACAAAAGAATTTCTGTTCTGCCTTCCTATGCTTCTTATAACTGTGTTTAACCCATTCTACTATTTAAGCCCAAACATAGTTAAAATAACAAAGATGCATTATGAAAGCATGTTTTTGTTAAACAGATGTTCTTCCTCCCACACCTATTTCATTACAGGCCCTTCTCTCCTACCCTCCCCATCCTGATAACAGTGTTTTTATAGCCAGCTCCCTTGGCTGATTTTAGCCAAGTTTCTAGGACATAGTGTTTTAATTTAAACATAGTTTCAGTTCCATGGTTTTATTTTTTATGTATTTGAACTTGCTGCTCTGTAACCCCAAAAGATGCTAGTCAATTTTGAAACATTTTCCTAGCCTTTGTTTGCGCAAGAGCCTTTCCCACTGCATCCCCCTCCCTGTGTGCAGGTAGCCTAAAACCACAGCTGCCCTGTGGCTCTGTCCCACTCTTTGTCAGAAAGCAAGGTATTGTCAAGCTGCAGCTTCCCATAAGCCTGCATTATTGGACATATGCCTGCTATGTGGTGAGGGCCTCCAGGAAGAAATAGAACTCCATAAAAATCATCCCATGGAGCAACAAAACTTCACAGCACCAGCATGGAAAAGTACAGCTAAGTACAGCTAAGGCTATAGCCTGTACAGCAACATCAGGGATCTCGGTTTGCATGACTCCCCTGTACACCTCGTCATCTGTAAAGCCATTCAGCACCACAGCACATGCGACTCGTTTCATTTAACTGACACTATGGTTAACATGATATGCTCAATGGCTCATGCACTGAGAAGAGCACAATGCAAAGGAGAATAAGCAAACAGAAAACACCAGTAGGAGGTTTTATTACAGCTTGGTACGGGCTCTAATTGAATAGAACCCCCTATACATTAATTTGAACTCTTGGTTTCTCCGTACTTTTTATTCTTAATTATGTCCAAGCAATAGCAGCACTATAAAACTAATCACAGAAGGTGGATCAGAGCACAGTCAACGTTCAGTGAAAATCATCCCATTATCTCCTTGCCTCTAGGGGGATTTTCCATCTCATAAAACAGATTGCTAAATATATGAAATAGAAAAATAAATGTTAGAGCCCCTACGTACAACAAAGTTTCAATAAAATAATTGTAGCCTTGACAATCAATCCCAGCGCAAAGGGTCTGCAAAAGCCAGCAAAGTCAAAGCCCTGCATTAGATTAGTGCTGGTGAAGGGAGTGGTTTCCTGTGCTCTGAAGTAGCCTGCCATCCCTACCGCAGCACAGACTGCCTCAAACTGGAGTAATCTTTCAGGGACGAGGCATGTGTGCAGCCTTACTGAACAAGCTGCATTCTTTGCTGCCTGCTGATGGCTGCTTCCCTTTTCCTCTGTGCCAAGCTCAGGCTCTGGAGAACATTTCACCAACGGTATAAAGGTGGTTCAGTAACCACGTCAACAATGCAATTTGTAAAATTCCCACTCGGGACCCTCAATAAAATGGCTACCAAAAGCAGGCTGGAATGTCAGGCATGCATTATTTTCTCCGATGTTATCCTGATTTCTTTCTGTTTTACTCTGCCTGCTCTGAATTTCCTTTCCTCATTTTTGAGTTAATGGAATGCTAAGTTTAATATTTTAGAAACAATGCTGACAAAACACTGGCGCACTGATGATGCACAGGGGAACATGATGTGACAAAAGAACTGCAGCATTGCTGCATTTTGCACTGCGCAAGATTTCCAGAATTATCTCTGTTGACCTCCTATCACCTTCCTGAAGAACCCCAAAGCCTGCTTTGACTTGAGAGTAAAATCTCCCAATGAATGAAAACACCTGGCATAAAGGCACTGTTACAGAATTTAACTTTTTTTCAAAATTAGTTTGGAAAAAAATTAGCAGACGGCAAAACAGTCCATTTTTCACCTCTTTAAAAAGAAAAATTGTTCATGAAAAATTGGCCAAATTCAGTTCTGATGCACATACAACACATCCTTGCCTCCTGACTTCAGCTGGAATTATGTGGGATGTAATATGTGCATAACTAGCTTAAGGCATCTTAGCTGGTTGTTTACCTGCTAGAAGAGTAGATCCCTAGAAAAGACTTCAAGCAGGGAAGTGATATACCGCGTTACAAGTGAGCAACTATTATAGTCATCCAACAAGAAACAATTCAATTTTTATAAGGCTGCTTCTGAATGAGAAGCCAGGTACAACAATCAGTCCTAACAGGCTCTCACTATGTAAGCAGTAACCCATCCATTCATCGTGTTAGAAATATATGCAACATACCAGAAACTCCTGCTGGTGTCTTTATGAATTTTCCATTAAAATGAGCAATCACTGCTTCACATTTTTCTGTTGATTCCATCCTAGGAAAATAAAGAATAATTTACATAAATTAAATGCTCAAATTTCCATATTTCTGATTTTTCAAGCACACTTCTTTCTTTCTCTTACTTCACTCTTGTGGCTTCCTTTCCCACATTAGAGCTACAGAGAGAATGTTTTCTAAGAATACACTACTTCAGAAAGGTAAAAACTGAACTCAGTTAACATTTTATATGGTGTAAGGTCAAAGTTAATGCACACTGCAAATGCAATACTCTTGTTTACTTAGGGATTAGGAAAAACATGGATAACTGCAGTGCTTTTGCTTTTTCAAGAAAGTACATTGATACACAGTCTTAATTCTAAGTGTACATGATGCACACACACACACAAAAAAAAATAATGCCAATTTTTATAGATACTGAAGTGACTGCACAGTTTAAGAGTAAAAAAGTCAAATATAAACATGCTTGACTGGATGCCCCAAACTTCCTTTGTACCTTTTGGTTTATATTCATCATCACAACTAAATAACAAGCCTTTCCCTAATTTAATCATCGTTACCTTCCAAACAGGAACCAGTAACAGAACAGATGTGGCAGCTACTGAGAATTCAGCATCCTGAACAGGTTAGTGTGCTTACACTGTCAAAACTAGCCTTAACAGACTGGGTGGACTGCTGTTGAGCTACTGCTGGCCTGGGAGTGGCTCCACAGGTTGCAGCTACATCCTTACATTGCAATGTAGATGTGTCAGCTCTAACAACTAAATTGGACTAAACTGAAACAGATGACTGAGACGTGTAAGTAAAATTAAACTTATTTTAATGGAAGTATACATTCTGCAGCTGTCTGCAAGATGATGCTTAACACTAACGGGATTTTCTTTTCATTTGCTCACTGAGTTCTTTAATGGAGATCCACGAATTACGGCCAATGACCTCAGCAGCAAAGAAGCAGTACTAAAAATGTGTTAAGCCTTGGCACCTACTTATTCTGACAGCCCTTCTGCACAGACCCATGAGATGCAGTCATAGATAAGAACCAAAATCATCAAAAGGTCAGACTATACAGTTTTCTTTATCATTTCAAAACCTCCTTCAAGGGAACTTACAGAAGTTCTGGATTTTTGAATATGAACCAAAGAACTGCAATTTTTTTTTTCTTTCATATGAAACAAACAATATTGTTTAGTTTCAGACTTGAGTCTGACTGTATTATCCCTTATTAACCTGGTAAAATGATCCCACAGGTAAGAAATGATAATCTTTAATTGATGTTTATGTATTTCTTTGACAATTTTAACTTTACTATTTTTAACTTTAATATTTACGCAACAATGCTTCAGTATCTACCTTGCAGAAGGGAATAATTTTGATTAGATATCACAACAACAGCATATTCTGTAAATAATGTATTATGTATCTATGTATCTATAAATAATAAATATATAAATATATATATTACTAAATGCCTATGTACATATAAAAATACAATCTATAACAGAATCTATTCACTAAATACTTTAAAACTAATCTTTCATAATGCCTTCAATACGAGCAAGGTTTTAAATACACAAGTCTTCTGGACTTCTGCACAGAATTTTAAAACTCTTCTGGCTACACTGGAATAAAAGTAATCCTAAAATACCACTGTGGATTCAAGGTAAAACTAATAAGCAAGTTCAGAGAAAAAAGACTGCATAAACTCATATAACCGACCAAAACTTAGTTTGAATTTTACTGGATTCTGCCCTTTACAGTACCCACACATAGCATTCCCCTATTTTTGTTAACAGAAAACTCCAATCTAAGGTCTCCAAATTTTGATTTCCATGCTAGTTTTAAGGAGGACATCTGGACTGATGGGACAGTACCAGAAAGATGCAGAAAAGGCTGAAATGAAAAAACCCCAGAACAAATGACTGTATTAACTATAGAAGAGGCAGATGCACACAGATAGAATATATGGGAGGTTAACTGCTAATTTATGGAAAATGTTTATTCTCATTGATTTAGGATACATACTGAATCAAGCTTCCAAATATTTTAAGGTGAAATTTAATATAAATGAATGAAAATATTTTCTTTCCCAAAAGATGTTAATGAACCAGAAAACTCAAAGCACTGATATTCAAAAAGTGATGATGAGTGGATTTTCTCACAGGAAGTAATGACAAAGATAGGGGGTTAGTGAGGTCATTTTCCTATGGTTTCCTGTTTGGAATTCAAGCCTCACAAGATAGAAATGTCACAGTAGAATTTTTAGTGAAACACACTGCATAATCCTTGCTTCAGAGATATAAAGGAGAAGTACAACAAGTAGGAAGTAGTAGAGATGAATTCTTACTTTTGTCAGCTGTCTAGTGAGAACAGTAGATTCAGATTCAGACATTATAAGCAAAATGAGACACAGACACATTTTATTACACAAAAGATAAATAAACAGAGCTCTGCTTGTATCTAGATACCCCTATTAGGGTCTTTCCAATTAATAAAGGAAAAATACTGTCAGCATGGCTAATAAGACTGAAGTACCTGGCAAAGCCAACACCACGACTTGTCCCACTTGAGTCACGCAATATCCTCGTTGAGATAACCTGCCCAAAAGGCTTAAGCATGTTCTCAAGCTCCTGCTCATCCATTGAAAGTGGCAAATTGGAAATGTATAAATTCGTTGGATCCTGTTCTTGTTGCTGAAACAGAATTAAAAACAACTGTTATTTTTCTAGAAATGGGAAAGACATTTTGAACACAAAATATAAGAGCCATTACATATAACTGAATAGTTTTACCTCTTAGACCCCATTCTAAAGGTGAATGTCCCTAGCATTAGCAATCTCCATCTTCTGTCACTGTATATTGCATCCCTAAGAGAAGCTCCCCTCCTCTTTGTATTAAATACTGCTGACCAGGACGTTTTTAAGTGGAGATAAAGGTGAATAACTGTGCAATTTTATAGTGCATGTTAGAACTTCACGTTTTAGATTCTTTTGAAATGAAGAAGCAGCAAAATGAACACAAGGGAAAAATGACAAGGAAATACAAGAAAGAACCACCAAAAAAAAAAAAAAAAAAGATGTAAATTAAACACAGAAAATATTAGAATGAGAATATAAAATAATATGGGGGAAAGAAAGAGGTATTGCATTCAAAACTGTGTAGATGGTCAAAATATTTTCATAATAGCCTAATGTACGAAAAAATGAGACACTGCTCTCTTCTCTTACACATGAATGAGTTTTCATCAAAGTTTTACATTAAACATTTAAATAATCAAAAAGTGTTCCATAAATGTCTCTAGAAATAGACAAAATGACAGAGTTAGCACATTATTAGGGTCTGTATTATATATGGGAGACAAATGTAGGCATGTCTGCAATTCTGATAACCTTGTGGCTATCTACTTTTTGTGGTATATGTATGTAGCAAGAAATTCCATCTTAATCAAAGAAACACTTCTGCTGAAATCCATCGTTTCAAGTGCTTGTCAACAGATTCTCCAGTTGTGGTTAAGGAGGCATCCCTTGCATCCCTCTCGTACTGCTAATTGTTGGCCATGCTCTGTTAGGAAACACATTCTTAACCTACGCAGATCTGTTTGATTTGGCCCTTACAGTTGTGCAAAACCTTGATGTTATCATTGTGGCTTTCTGTATAGATCTAAGTCTCTGCAGCATGCACAATACTCAGAAGAACTTTACTAGCATTAGAATAGTATGATATGAAACAAATACAATTTTGTTGTCTTATGTCTCAGTCTATTTTCATTCTGGGCAAGTGTGTTAAGTTATAGAGAAGTTTAGATCAAAACAAAAAACAAAATAAAACAAAATCATAACATCTACTGGAATTAAAGCATTTATTGAAGTGACTATAGCTATATGAGTGGTGATACCTTCTTATAAAGAATAAACATCGATCTGTCATTAAAGTGCTCTTGTATTAATAATATCTCAGTACCTTCGGTAACATATAATGGAATTTATTAGTTTTCTGTCCTGGATATCATCTCTCGTGGGACTGGTGTTCCTTAGGGAAAAAAGGGCCACGTGGCTAAGTCTTGGTCCTTTTAGGCAAAGAAATTCTTACACTCCAAAAAATAATGAAAGTTAAAATAGGGAAACAAATCATATGCTAAAGGACTCACATTGGTTTGTTTTGTTTTTCATTTGTTTTCAGTTAGACAGGCCTGAAGTTTTCCATATGTGTTTTTAAAGAAATTTCAGCATCAAAGGAACTATAAAAGGGAAATGTCCCCATTACGTTCCCTCTTGATCTATATAGACTGCCACTAATATATTTGTGATTCCTAGCCACTCAGAAATCTCACCTAACTTACAAAACTCCAACTTTTCCAAATGCCTGAGTGTAGTCCTATGCAGTTCCTTTACAGTTCATTATAAGTGGTATTTAACTAGCATGTGTGGTCTTCCTTTTGTTACTGAGTGGGAACAACCCCCTCCCTTTCATTTCCCCTTCCTCCCCTTTTAGTAGTGAATCTGTACAGAGTACATAGAAGTTTGTTGTTTAAATTATCTACAAACATCTGATTTATCTTTCATATTAGAAAAATAAGCAGAAGGAGGAGGTGAGAAAATGGATTCACCAGAAACCAAGACTTTACATTAATATTCATTGCTGGGCAGGGTTTGACTGTGAGGGAAAAAAATCTGCATAAGAGCTTTTCAGAGCCTGCTTGTTTCTTAGATCACCTTAAAAGAATTGTAGTTTATAACTTGAGATATGTAGGCTTATTTTCTTCTTCAACAATCAATACTAGCTTTATATACACAACTATCCTAAAACTTCTGTAAATAACTTGAAACAATATACAAGTTGGAAATCAGATCCTTTGAATATTTTCATCTAATTTGCTTATCTTTTTTATTCTATAATAACAGAAAGCCTGAGTTATATTATTAGAATGTTCTCATTAGAAAGTCTAACAAGCTTTGGAAAGATGAAAAAATAAAGAACACATTTTGTTTGCACTAATAAAAATGCCATTTATGTGCCAAAAATGAAAAGCTTACATTAAAAACCAATTATTAGAGAAAGAAATCCACTGAATTGCAGAATGTCAGGAGAATCAGTTTTATATGGGTAAGTAGGGAGATCACACTCCCCTTAGCCAGGCTACTATTCCAGCCAGTGGGTTTACCACATTTCTGCATTATATATGTTGTGTTAATAATGAGAGGTAGAGGTCACAAACTTTCCTTGCCAAAGGGACATATGGCCTGCTACAGTTAATTATATGACACAAAGATCTTACTCCACACATGCTGGGGAAGCTCAATCCTCATACCTGTCCACCTAACAGAGAGCTTCATGCCATAAATCATGACACAATATTAGAACAAAAAAAAAGGAATGTTAACTCTAAGGGAGTATTAGCAACTTTAGCACTAGCTCACATTGGAAATCCCTCTACAATTATGGGGGTACAGAGCCAGTAGATGATATGGCTTAGTATTAGATGTGGGAGATAAATGTATGCACATCCGCAATTCCACTAACCTTATGACCATTCACTTTTTATGATATATGTATATAGCAAGAAATTCCATTATAATCAAAGAATTATTTCTGTTGAAATCAATTGCTTCAAGTGTTTGTCTCCTGCTTTAGGACCTTCAGTGGGACTGACCACATAGGAAAAAAAACCATGGGAAGTAAATTGGAAGATACTTCCAGATATGCCCACAACTGGTAAAGAAGGCTGACATGGGCTACAAAAGGCAAAAATAAGTTAAACAGATCAGGCTGTCACCAAGAAATTCTGGAATAGTAGCTGGAATGTCACTGCTCTCTAATTCTCCCAGAACAAAATAGTTAAAATGTCAACAAACACATGCTTAAGTGCACCAAGGTTATAACTACACTGCACATGCTTCAGCCCTGGGCAGTTAGCAGCAGTTCAACCATAGCAGAGAATTTAATCCACTTCTGCGTTTCGATGAAAAAAAAAAAAAAAAGGAAAAAAAGACTGCCATTGGTACTCAAAAATAGCTGGTTTATGACACTAAGATAATAGCACTGGGGTAGACATAAAGGAAGACCAAACTCCTTTCTACAACACATCTAGAATTTTATGTAGTCTGGAAGTAGAAAAATTACACCTATTAGCATGCAAAACACCTCCTCTTCTCCATTAATTTCTCATGTCATCATGCAGCTTCTGTCATCTCCATAAGATTAAGCCTTAGAACAGCTATCTGGGGAAGAGTTGGGAGACTATAAGAAGCAAGTCATTTCCTCTCCCTCAAAACATGCTGGATTTCCAAGCTGACTTCCAAATGGCAACCACAACCAGGACTCCCCATCCAACTTTATCCTGTCTTACACAAAAGGCACTGTACAAACAGATGTTTGCTTTTATATAAGGATTTGGCACAGAAAATGGTTAAACAGTTAAAAATTCAGGAAGTTTGGAGAGAGACAAACTTTTTTACTCGTTCCTCTGTCTCTCTCTGGCACAGAACAGTTTAATACATTAAGTTTTGTGACTTCCTTCCTTACTGAAACTTGTCTCACCATAAACTGATTCACAGTTATTACAATTCTGTGTTAGAAAGGAAAAATAACTCCTTGAATATGAGACTTCCTGTAATTCAGCAAATAGGTGCAATGAAATACCTGCAAACACAACCATCTAACTCAACCCTTGCCTATAGACAGCAATCATTGTAAGTCTCAAAAGCAGATTCTTCTGTGGTTAAAGTCCATGAAACCATACAATCAGGTTTTACATTAGAAAATTTAAATCTCATGAAATTATTTGTACGACATTATGAGAATGATCAAAAAGAGTTACTAAAGTCAGTGGACCTACTGACTTAGGATAGCACTACTTAGGATAGCAAACTAAAATATAAACCACTTAACCATTGGAATTTCTCTTCCTTTCTAAATGATTTGGAAAAGTACTCAAGTCTTAGTATGTTATGGATGGTCTACTCAGTAAACATGGCCTTCAGTGCGTTCTGGAAGACACCAAAAGTGCTCAGCTCACTGCAGGTTATGGGCAATGTCAGGGAATTTGTGGGCTACCATAAGAGTGCACATTACTGAAGAAACTAGGAAGTCTTATTTTTAGCCATTCATGTCAGCAAGTTTCTGACAAAAGAATCTGTCTTTTCTCACCAAATACCTTTAGCTGTGTCTTCAGAACTCCTCTAGCAGCACAGAACAAAACAAACACTCAGAACAGTGCTTCTTCAGCTCAATGAACTTGTTATTCCCAAGTAGCACTTGCAGCACTAGCTTAGTAAGCTGACTATAAGATATGTCATCTCTGATAAAAGGAATAGAAATGGTCAACTGCTAACATCCATTTCTGTAGAAAAGTGGTGACTGGAGTCCTACATAATATGAAAGGTTCTGCCATCATCTGAAATAAATTAACAAAAACCTCACTGTGCATGTGGAATCATTCCTAAATTGCAAGCAAGAAACTTGGCAAAATGATAAGACATCTGTTTTCTCTTGCTCTATGTAAGGTCACACTTAACAGATAGCCATTCAGAGACATGTGACTAGGAACTGCTCACAGCATGGAAGATCCTCTGGCTGATAGGGAAGGGATTAAATGCTTGTCTGCCTTCCTATAGAAACTACTTGAAAATGTACAATTGCCCTGTGTCTCACTGAAATATGTCTGTTTTAGCCATAGTTTGAATACTGTCTGACCACAGACTGCTAACAAGTCAATTCATTGGAAAAATCACTACTAAAATCTTCACTTCTTAGCCAGAATTTCACAACAAATGCATAGGATTAATATGCTGGGCATTTTAATTCTTTTCATAGGCACATCTCTATTATGAATAAAAAGTCTGAAAAGTAATGTTTAACTATAATAAGCACAGTGTACAATTCTGCAATTAATCCCTGCAACCACATGTTCCCTTGTTATTATTCCTCACAATTCTTGCTTGAGTTCACTACTCCAAGGGCACCAAAGTGCCCCCCTGGCAGTGCTGGATGTTGCTCATGGATGCCACTATTTCCAGCAGAAAGCTGAATGAGCCCACCAAGACTCCTAACAGGGCATTCAAGCCTGTGCTGAACAAATCACAGCACTACTTGGCAGATGAGGTAAGACTTTTGTGAGCTGAAGCTCGAGGGAAATGGTAGTTAACTGTCTTATTTAATGCAAATGCAATTCCTGAAATGACAGACATTTAGCAAAATTTGGCTTACTTTCAATTTATTGTAAAATGATTTTTAAGAATATGGAACTTGCAGAAATGTCCAATATATTTAAAGCTACAACCTTCTAGCTTTCTATTGTGGCTAAATGAAACATAGGTACACAAATGGGGAGAAACTGATCATATTTACTTAAGACAGTCTATAACCAAAGGATTTAAGACTATTGCCTACAAAAGGTACCAGAAACTAGTAAAAAAGAAAGTTTCTCTTTCAACTGCTGTAGAAATCTGCTTGAGTTATGTCCTGTTTACCTGTCATCTGCTCTATGGCATTCAAAAACCCAGATGCAGAACAAAGACTACTGCAATATGCCCACCTTTGCTAGTTGGATTAAGTGCACAAGCTACCATGGTAACATAAATTTATTTTCTTACTTTACTCTGCAGGAACAAAAACTGATTTAATTCTCCAGAAGGTTGCCACAGCGAAGACAAGTACAAAAAGTAATACATTATTTAGTCATAAAAGTTATCTGTTTCTCATTCTTGCTAACTCAAAATCATTTTCCTCATCAGTGATTTGAAAGACTACCCTTAATGCATTATGTTTAATAGCTGTGGAACAGCCTTGACTTGTTTCAAGGGATGAGGACAAGTGACTAAGCAGGCCTTTTCTTCCTCAAAAAACATAGCTGCTGTGCAATTCACACTTTATTTATGTGACAGTTCAGCTTTCCCAAACATCTTTGGAAAAAAAGGCATCTGAAGTTGTTTAAAATACAAAAATGTTCTTGCATTGGACTTAACTGGAAGCAAAGATATAGCTACCAACGTCTGGGGAGTGCTTCACAGTTTTGCCTTTCAACCATTAGTAAAGAATATAAAGGTGACAAGAACTATGAGTGCTGGTGCATCAACATGAAATCAGACAAAGGGTAAAAATTTATAGCACATTAAAAAACACTTCAACATTTAAGAGAATGTTTGGTGCATTGTTTTGAGGGTCAGGAGACCTCTCCAGAAAATATTAAGTTTCTCAAGACTGTTGGAATAGTGTATGCTGGTAAAATCTATTTTGCATTGTTATCACTGGGCATCTTCTAACACAACTTGACTAAGAAACTGCTCCAAAGGCATACCTATTTTTTGCACATGCCTGAAAAAAAGATAAATTGTGCATGCCTGAAATAAGAGAAATGATTTGTTAATGTGAGATCTAATGCAACAAGCACGAGCATATTTACTTGCTCCAGTGGAAGGAAGGAAGTGAAGACTTTAAAGAAGAAATTATAAAATTTTGACTCTGAAGCCCTAACTCCTAATAATATGTGACTGTGGGGAAATCTTTCAATGGATAAACAATGACTCTTCCCCCAGAAATGCACATTAGTAGATGGAACAACAATCCTTGGCTCAAATTAACAAATGTCATTGTCCTCAGAAATCCTCCAAGACCATGGACTACTTTCATGAATTCTGTTAGAAGTGACACTTTAGGGGGAAAAAAAAAGGAAATACAAACTGGAAAAAACTAAGTATCACTCTAAAAGCATAGCAAAGTTGTACACACAAGAACTAAAAATCTCATGAACACAGAAAGACAACAGAGGAGGCAGGAAGGAAGTTGAGGTCTTTAAGAAAATCGAGTTATCAGGTTCTTTGAGTCTGTAGTCTATAACTGTATTGGATTCAAATGGTTATATTATGTTGAAGGGAGGAGAGCCCACTAATAGTAAGAACCAGGCAGAAATACATTTGCAAGAATACTGTGTTTGCGCTAATGGTTTCAGTGATGCCCAAAAAGCATGACAAAATCTCTTCTAAAAAAGATGTGATACAAATTTAATAGCTCTAAACCTTTCACTATATTATCTCAGGAATCAATATACCTACCCAGAGCTAGACAATATGCCTATGAAAGTCTAACTGTCAGCCCAAGAAGTATATTACATATCACACAATGAGCTATGAGCTGCTACAGCCAAGCTGGTATTCCAGCTTGCTCGTAATATCTCTATAGTGTCATCAGAATGATATAGATATTCTCATCTGGCTTTATCTAGGCTGTCAACACAATAATGCTCCTGCATTAAGTTTGCTAGACAGAAAGATGTCAAAAACTATGCTTTTTATAAAACTTTCTTATTCAGTTCTTTTTTTTTGCCTTTTACATTTACATACTGATTTACACAAAGAACTGAATTCAATTTTTCTGATAAGAGAGTCACTTTCCCAATCATTTGAAACACAGTTACTTCTGGAGCAGAGAGCTAAACACAGCTGAATACCATTTAATGGGAGAAATCTCATAACACTGACGCAAATGCAGTATGTTAAGTTTAAAGTCAAAAACTTACAAGGAATTGGGTTACTCAGATCTCTGAAACTTTCAGACTTTACTATCTCTAAAATATACCTTAAATGTTCTCAGGTTTTAAAATCTCCATTCACTGGTATGCCAACAAACCAATATGCCAAGTAGATTTTCTATGTGCACCTGCCTTTCTATACAATGTTATTTGCTGTCTGCTCTGAGTTGTGCATGATCCTACAATTCTGTCACTGATTTTACGTTTGCAGTGGGGAGGGGAGAGAAGTGAGAAAATTCTCAAGCAATAAGATTTCATCCTTATAGCATCCATAACAACTTTTCTAACACAGATCAGTAGTGTTTCTTAATGATATTGTCTGTACTGATCCTAGTGAAACAAGTATTTGAGGCAAGAGTTTATTTGGGAAAAAATGCAAATTACTATGAAATTTTAGTTGAGTAAACCCTACAAAAGTAGTATTTCAAGTTTATCCTCGGCTATGTATTTTCATAACATGCATGTGATCTTTCCACATGTTATCTCTAGAGTAAGAGATAAGCCACTGTTTCTGAACTGTGTCATGAAACAAACTGCCTACCACTATTGCTCACATCACCTCCTCATCCCCTTCCACAGCTGCTGCTACACACTGGAAAAGAAATCAACAAGACCGAATGCTAGAAATAAATACACCACTGAAAATGAGGAAAAGGGGAATTGCTTATCACCTCCATTTTAATTTTCAGTCAAAAAGCTACTCCCATCCCCTGGTACTGCCAAAATATCTTCTGTAAGCTCACAGCAGAATACCTTCACCAACAGGAATTTCAATTTCAGCTGTCACCAGAAGAACTTCCCAAGTTGCTTAAGTGTAGTTGTCTTAGTAAAGTTTTCTAAATCCAGATCTCTGAAAGGGCAGAATAACTGAAAGCATAATGTTTCTTAAGCAATGCTCTAACACTCAGTTCCTTAATCGGCACTATCATTGTGACATCTCTTAGAACGTGGCCAGTTCCCCACAATGACCCTCATCTCAGGATGTGGCTTGAAGCTGCATTTCAGGCCCCAAGCCCTCCTAGTCTGCTCAGTAATAGCTGAAAGTCAGATCAGATTGGAAGCAGACAACAGAGTACAGCATGAGCTTACCCAGAGCACAGAAAAAATTCAGAGCCAATAACTGAAGTTATCTTTACAAAGCAAACAGCATAAGTTTTGAGAAGTATGATCTGGACAGTTTCTACTAAACTGGGATTTGTAAATGACCTTGTTAAAAAGAATAATTTTTAATTTATCTGTACATAGTTATAGTATGACGCTGCAAAAAGGCATTCATAGCAGACAAATTCAGGACAAGGTTTCAACACTAAATTTTTTCCTTCAATTTCATCTGTGATCGAAGAGGAAGATTTCAAAACCTAGGTAGGGATGGTTCTACTGATGGACATGGGCACAGTGTAGCGATTCTTTCCCAAACTAAGCTGACAGACACACCACTCTTTGTAACCGAAGCAGTTGCACTGGTCAGAGTAAGGAAATCCATCGGCTCACAGCTGGCAAAATATTCTCCAGATCTTTCTGTGTTACATTCAGGCTAATGCCAGATTACACAGTTTCACTGCAACATGACTGTTATATTGCACTTGCTTTGTAGTGCGCAATAGGGTAATATCAAATACACAACTGTGAGTAAACTTTTACACAGCATAATGCATATGAAGAGTCTGATCTTTGATCTTGCCAAAGTAAGTGGAAGCGGCTGGTGATTCTCTGTTTGGCACACCCAACTGGAGATACCATTTTTCAGACAAAAGGAGAGCAGCGCTGTCTGCCCCCCCCTTCCCCACCAAAATTTCAATGGCTCAAAATAGACAGACATGAAATCAAAGCACTCAAACTCTCCATCACTTGTGACTGTTTGTTGTAGCACTATTCATAGTTGTTTCTTTTCTTTTTTTTTTTCTCTCTTTTTTTTCTAAATGTATAATTCAATCACTCTTACCATGCTAAGTAGAATAATAAGTTTCACTCCAATGCCAACTTTATTGTTATAGATTTCCCACAGGTCATCAGGACTGACAGACTCAAAGTGTCAGAAAATCAATCAAAATGGTCAAGAATCATGACAATTTTTTTCACTAATGTTACTGAAAGAAATATTAGCAATTTTGCAACTAATTAACAAAGGAAACTGTTCAAAAATATACATGGGAAAAACTAGGAAACTATTCATTAGGTAACTACAGTGAATTATTAAAGCTTTGCCTACTCAAATCAGCTAAAATTCTTTATTAGCAAAATGAATTTATTTGACTTGTACTTTCTTTTCTCTCCTTTTACCTACATATTGTATTTGTAAAATGGCAGACAGAGGCTTTGAAAAATCTAGTGTATATTTTAAAATGATTACCTAAAAATTAAAAATTAATTAAAGTTATGTATTAAACATACATAAAATACTATAAAAAGAAAAAAGTCTGGTGGTTTTTGGTAAGCATATATGTTTGTACCATGGCTGCAGTGAAACATGCATTAAGTATGAAACATATGGTTTCCATTTTGTTGCCCTGGAACCCATCCAAAGACATTTTATGTTGTTAGCTTAACTGTTCTCCTCAGCTGAGAAGCTGTGGAAAATATCTCATCTGAAAAAAATCCGCACCTAATGGATAACGAGAAAAGATTTGCTATATCTGCTATGGACTGTTATATAAAAAAAAAAGCTCCGAGTTTACTGTTTAATTACTGGAATATGTTTATTTAGTTAGAATATAATTTTCAAACATAAAAGAATTAAGAGGTATCACAAATTACATAAACAGATTATGTTGGAAATATTTTCTTTACTGAATACATTTTTAGTGGTGGCTATGACATTCTGTTGGAAACTGGCCATTTGACCTAAGACCACCATATGACAAAATCATTATTAATGTATCATCTCCCTGATTTTATAGATTTAAAAGCTTATCTCGTGGAGATAGAGCTCTGCTCTGAAGATCATGTTAAGTAATAACTCAATACAGAGACCAGAGATCAGTAAAAATAGGGAAAAGAAGAAAGATCATATTCCTTTCAATTTAGTAATACTTGATTTTGTCCTGATGCAGAAAAGGTTGTCAAAGAGTTGGCTACGAATTTCAAGAAATTCCTAGCACAGATTTATATTTTACTTCTGTTAATGCAAAATACATTAAAAAAGCTAAAAACCAAGACCCAAGGTTAAATTTTGCTACGTTGTACTTAAAAATTCACCCTCAAATTGCAAGGCTGTTAACCTCAGTAACAACAATTAGATGATGTATATAACCTCCCACACCTGTGTGCTGGAAGCTGTTGGAACTAGCCAGTTTTTCCAGAAATTAGCATGACGAATTTAACCCATTAAGCATTCTGTAGTTCTTACATATTATTCCTAATTATTGTCATAAATGCCAATGGAAAGGCAGTATAAATAAAGTAGTGATGAATCCAACCAAACACATTTGGAGAATTTATTACTGTTTTTTCTTTATTTTGTTAGTTGAATAGACTTGGGATATGCCAGTTGAAAGCCCCATTTTATTACTTTATGGCTTGAGGACTGTGTCCTCCATAAAGGTCTTGCAACCTGAGAATTCATACTGCCAATGCTCTGCTAAAGTACAAGCTTGTTCTTCTTCATAAAGCACTGCAAGAGTTAGCCAGTTAATTTAACTCACCTTTGCCATTTGTGCCTGGACTCCACTAGCCTTTAGAGCAGAAACTGCCTTCTGAGCAGCTGCCGGGCTGTCGAAGTCAACAAAACCATAACCTGAAATATAAAACATTCTGGTTTCTCTTCAGATTGCATATTTCATCAACAAGGTAGTAACCAGCTTTTAATCAAAGAGTTCATATGCTACGAGCATGGTTATTTAATACAATTTTCTTGTTGGTGAAGAGGGCCAACATGAGCTCCAAAGTTCTTCATACAGTTCCCAGAAAAAAAACTTACCAAAGTCCTTCCAGCGTGAGATGACGGAGACCAACTGTAGCAGAACAAATCAATTCCTATGCTCACTCATTATCAGGATTTTGTCCAAGTCTAATGAATAGTTTGGTGCTTTGTTTTGTGTTATCTCGTACATAACCAGGAAGAGCAATGTGACATAATAAATTTATTTCATAGAGTTCACCAAGTAAAGCGTAATCTGTTAATTTTTCTGATCTAAATTCTTAGTCTGGTTTGAATAAGTGACCAATAAGCCTTTAAGTTACAGGTCATTTACTCAGAATGGGGAGAGTAGGTTAGTTAGAAGATGCATATCTACTGCACCATAATCCAGTTACTTCATTGTATATACATAAAGGACAGAAACTGATTGAAAACCCACCTTCAGTGAAATCAAATGATTCTTTCATACTGCTGATATTGAAAACAGAATGTAAGAAAAAATACATTTTTTCTATGTCTCATAATGCAATATTTCAATGTTAATATAAAACTGAAGTTAATTATAACAATTTCCATATGTATTCAACACTTCTTATTCTGAACAACAATATACAGCTAATAGATTCCAACATACCTGAACAACAATATGCCTTGGTGTCTACAGACTGAGATTTTTTACCCCTGAAAAGTTTATTGGACTTTGGAAGCTAATTTCCTTATTGCAAGCCTCATTCTGTATTTTTTCAGACCCTCTTCTTCCAACCAATAAACTACATTAAAAAATACAACAACAACAACAAACCCTCTCCAATGTCTAAATTGGGATAAAAACAAAAACCAAGAACTGTAGAGGAATAGAAAATTCAATCATTTCTTCAGATGGTAACAGTATCTTCTTACAATATGTCTACTGAGGACAAAAGGGTTGTGCAAAGATATTACTGAGCCAGCTTTAAAGTCCTTAACTTGGGAAAAACAACTACAGCAGCCTCATACATTAGAGCAAGATTATTTAACCTGCCAAGAAGCAGAAGAAAGCAGCATATTGTTCTGTGTAACATGTGGTGTTGTGGACTGTTAAATTTTGACATGAAACAGAGTGAATTCGCTCATATAAAGTTTTGGGCTGCCAAGGCGGGACTAGCTTTCCATACCCATGCTAGCATAGGTTAACACTACCAGCTCACTACAGGATGCAATATACTGATACCAAGGATGCCATCAGAGCTGGCTTTGCCATCTTTTCGATGATACGTAAACTCAATTGCTCATTGCTCCAGTTACTTTAAATCCCACGGTATGCTTTCTTGGCAAGAGACAGAGATGCTGTCAATCTCTTGATTAAATTCCAGTTACATCTCTGCATTCTGCCTACTCATATTCCCACTGCAACTCTGAAGACACAGAGTGAGCTTCCCCATAGCTTCAACTTGCCATACATTGTTAGTTACTGCTTCACACTGGTGAGATTTCAAATCTGTATTGGAAAAGTCAGCTAAAACCTCTTAAAATATTAACGTTAGAATTTCTGTGTTTAAATCTTTCAAGAGTCAAGAAGCAGTATTGCTGGCAGAGCTCCTGAAGTCTTTAGGAGATGGGGAAACAGGCAGACTAAATCAGTGAGCTGTTGTCATCAGTATCAGTGGATAGAAATAACTGAAAAGGGCAACCACTATTTCCTAGTCACAATGTGCATGGATGACATCTGCACATAAGCTGAGGAAAAAAAAAAAAAGTAGAAATTCTGTTTCTGCACTATCAGTCCCCCATTAACAGCTTAAGATGGGGACCCAGGGAGCTATGTACAGGAGCTGAGCTGCTGCGCTGTTTCCAAATCCTCCACAAAAAAAACGAGGCTTGCCTCTTACCTACCAGCTTTACGCTCATTCATGGAGCTTTACCCTCATTAACACTGCTAAATCATCTGACTCAATTCTTCAATTTGCTTAGAAATTATCTTCTTAATTGTAAAAAAAAAAAAAAAAAAAAAAAAGCAGTCTGCAATCTGATATTTCAGTGTCTGCCACACCTCCCACCATGCACGCTGCTGGGATATGAGATTACATCTCACTGTAATTGCAGTGAGTGCTGCAGATCAGTGAACGGACATACCCAGCTTATCTAAAGGAGGTTTTGTATTTTTTCCAGCTGCAATTACTTAGGTGAAAATGAACCCCCTCTTTGCTCCCAACACATTGACTAGCATATAGCTAAACATAATTACACTACTGGAACATGAAATTAACTGCTGCTTTAAACTGTTCAAATTAGCAGAGCCGATTTCCACAGTATATAATTTTTTCAGATGTTTAGTACAATTGAATGGTCTGCTGCAAGCTTTGCTGGTTTCTTCAGGCTAAAGGAGAAAAGCTGCTTTTAACTCCATTTTTGTGTTTCAAACAGAGGCCGAGCGGCAGCCAGCAGTGTGCGTGTCCGCTTCACCCAGGGCTGGCTGCACTGCTGACACGGGCGGACGGCCAGCTCCTCTGGAAACAAATGTACTGAGCACGATGACCACAGGCAACAATAAGCCTGATTTACGAGCACAACTGAAGAAAGGAAATTAAAGGCACTTAAAATACAACACTGGTTTATTTTATACAATCAATTAATTGGTCAATTATTAAATAGTCAATTTTATTAAATCAATTGATTAACCAGGTGAATGCAATCTAAAAGCAAACATACCTTTGCACTTGTTCGTTGTCTTATCCAAAATAGCCTTCGTGGATACAATTTTCCCATACCTAGAAAGTATTATACACATGTAAAGAAACATGTAAAGGAAAAGTAAAAAACATTCAGCAGACATCTCATTCATATTGTTTTATTGTGCTTACCTTCAGTAAGTTGCAGTAGTATATAAACTGTATATTTATTTAATGAAAACTCGTATGTACATAGAAGCAACAAAAGTGATCAATTATTTCAAATGTCATCATGCTTTCCTCTTGTAGAATCATAGAATGCCTTGGGTTGGAAGGGACCTTAAAAATCATTCAGTTCCAGCCCGCTGACATGGGCTGGTTGCCACCTCCCAGATCAGGCTGCCCAGGGCCCCATCCAACCTGGATTTGAGCACTTCCAGGGATGGGCAACTCTCCCCGAGTTCCCAGTAGCACAGGAGAATCATAAAACAAGCCAAAGAAAAAGTGCTTTAAGTGAAACATACTATTCTGGTTAAAAAAAAATAAAATAAAAAAAAATATATATATATAATTTTTTTTACTAATTCAAACCAAAACCAATGAAAACCTCTCTTCTGGGAAACTGACATGTATGAATCAGATTTTCAAAAGGTGATCAGCAGAGCTGAAGAATTTTCTATATGTTTAACACGGAAATATAAAATGTAAACCATTTCCACTAAAAGCAAAACATCCATCAAGAAAGTTTCAATTTCCTTTTTGTAAAGAAAAAGACATTAATTGCCTATTTGCATATTTTCAATAGCTTGACAGCCCAGGCATCAATCTGCCATACAGCCCAAAGGTGAGCATCCAGAGAACTAAGACAAAATTACAGACAGAAATCTCAGTTTTAGGAACTACTGCTGTTTCTGAAGCGCCCTGCAAAGTTTGCCACCAATAGCTCTTTTGACTCTGAGTTTGAGCAGAACTTGTTGCATCTGGTAAAAACTTGTGACTTGCACTGGAAATCAAATTCCATTTTTGATTAAATAATAAAAAATAAAAATGCTGCTCCACTGGCACAGAGACACTCATTACAGAGCAAAGCAGCAGCTGAATCAAAAACTGAACAGAGGTTCCCAAGTTCCTTACCACAAGCTTGTATGTTTGCTTTTGAACTACATTTGACACAATACCATTAATATATGAGAGGAATGATGAAACATGACTTTGTTTTTTTACATGAAAAAGCACAAAGTAACATTATATACATATATACATACATACACACACACACACACACATATATATATTTTATATGTGCCAGGAGTTTCTGTATCACTGTACAAGAACCAAAAACAAACTGAAAAGTATTAGAAATGTAATCAGCAGAAGAAAGTGGAATTTGGGGAAGAATGAAGTTTCGCCAGCTCACTTGCTAAATATAAATTCATCAGAGTGGCAGTTACTGAGCAGCATTACCAAAAGACATTATTTCAAAAGATGACTGATGGAATTTCTGTAGAAGCTATATTAGTCTTAAAAGTTCTTCAAAATATGCAAGAAATTCAATAAATAAAGCTATGCTAGTTGTGCTTAGGTATACATAAGAGTGTTCAAATAGCTGCTTACTTGTAAAATTATAGTTATTTAAGGGTGAAGCCTATCTACAAAGTGCTTTCCTCCTAAAGAAAAATTAAGTTGATTTTTTCAATTTTCAGGACAAAGTTTCAGGCCAGTGAGTTACTATATGACCTCTATTGGCTGCAGCAGAGTAAACCTGGGGCACTATCCACTAGCTGTTAGTTTCCTCATTGCATTTGGAACTGTGAACATCTACACTGACATAACACAGAACTGTGCATCCATAGCCTAAAAATGTTTATGTAAAACCGTATATACTTAAATATACCATGCTAGAAGCTGTAATAAAGCAACAGAAATTCTGCCTAATAACTGTAGCATATATGTCCTTATTAGTAGCAGTTATTTTCCAAATAAATCATTCCACACAAGAGCTTCATACCATGTGAGTTCAAATTTCTAAACTTTCTCCAAAATTTTCCTGTGAGCGCAGAGTAAACATACGCATTGTAAATGCAAGAAAGGCAAACTGTTCAGGAAGAGGGAACTTCTGCTAAATTCTTGCGTTCCAGCACTAGATCTGATGCCAGCATTCTTTGAATCCTACCAGCTTTCACGTTGTCTTAATGTGAAAAGTCACAAAACCTTTGATGAAAACATACATACAAAAAACAAACAAAATCAAGGGCGATCTCATCTCTGCTACTGTTTCAGGTCTTGAAAGTATAGAAGGTTGTGGTAAAGGATACATTATCTATGTAAATAAAACAGCTGTAGTCCTCAACCCATTTGGTGACTGAGGGGAATTAGAGGACAGCTCTGGGCAGTGCTGGCCCCGATACAAATGTACACCAGCCAGCAGCACCTAAACATGTGTCTGCATGCCTGGTCCTTACAACTATCCCATAGACTGCTTTCCAGTGTGCAAAACCACTGGTGATTTAATTCACTATCCTAGATAGCACGGCTCTTGCAGAGAACCGGCTGCCATGGAAAGCAGCCAAGAAATGTCAGCAGTGTGAGTCTAGGAATGCACCAGAGATGTAACAACGGCAACCATCACCAGGGTTCTTCCTGTGATGTTCCCAGTAAATACTCCTTTCAGGTGAAAGCTCTCCACTCCCCATGATGCACAGAAACACAATTTGCTCCACCTGCACCTGACCTGAGGAGAACGCCCTTTCCTTGCTTCCAATGTGTGGTCTGATATCAGGGGAAATTACTCTTTGCAGTTCCTCATAATTGCTTCCTTCAAATGATGACTATCATAAACATCTACTTCCCCCCTCCTATATTCAGCAATCCTAATATTACTGCTAGCATAGGCTCCTGCATTCAATCTCTCAATTGCTAGTGGAACTGCAATTGAGATCTACCAGAAATCAATGACCTATAGGATGCATCAAAGTCATGCTCCAAACTGTCCTAGCTGTCCTAGGCACTCCTGCAGCCCCGCTGTTCCAGAGCCCTCCTGCATACTTGATGAGACTTGCTGCTGAAGGCAAGGTGCGTCTCTCATAGCAGACAATCATTTTCATGATGTTTGGTGGTTGCTCATTTCCTCTCCTTTAAAGCAATTAAAAATAAACTTTCTTCTTAATTTAGTGCCAATCTTGAGAAATAACTTTGCTAATCTGGCTGGTGACAAACAACTAAGTATTACCTACTAAGCAAGTTCTTTTTCTCCCCCGATAATATCAAGTAGATTCAGTGAAAGGGTAAATTCATGTGTACAACAGCAACAAAAAATCTTGGAGATAGAAAGATGTATTTAGCTTCGTATCTTTTTTCTCTTTTTCATTGGTACAACAATTGTACTAGCATCATTTAAGAAAGATAGGACTCAAGTAAGAGGCAGAGTGAATCGACTATGGGACTAAAGGGGCTATGTTCAGTAACAAGCTGTGTACTGATGTAATAGATATCTGTTGTACAGAAAATCATGACAAATGTATATATGGACAGGAAATCAAGGAGAGACTTCTCTGAAAGCCAAGTTAGGGAGATATACAGTATTGCTGCTTAACAGGACAATGTTCACCTCTGCTTATTACAAACATTGGAAATGAAAGGATAACTCCCATATGCCCCAACATTTACTGCCAGGCAATGCGAACCTCAAAATATAGCAACATACCTTTGACTTGGATACTTTTAAAGTGGAAAGCTTGAAGCAAAAAATCTATACCTACCTTTTAAAATCACATTGTTCAGTAACATGATCAAAGACAGCACAAGTAACGAGATCTATTACATATAGCTAGGAATACATTATGGATACTTAAAACACCTCTGAAGTATAATTTTGGCAACCTCAGTGATGGAGGATGAAAGAAAAGGGTCTTTAAAAAACTCTGTACACTGATCAAACTGAACAAGTGTTTATTTTTCTCCCTTTGTACATTTGCTAGCACAATGAACGCACTTGTGACATGAGGGTGAAAAGGTGCCATCGGGAACATGGCAAGGAATGGGAACAAAGCAGCTTGAAGTCTCCGCCACAAGTGCTACTTTGAGTGTTGAAAGAACTTATCTGTGTGTGCATTAGGGGAGGTACAGTAAGAACAGGCTGTGAAAGGCCAGACAGAGATTGTCTGCAATTGTTTAAATCTTTGTCTACAGCTTAACACACCTCATTCCACCAAGCTCAGTACTTCCCTTTACAGTATTTTCCAACTGTGAAGGTTTTTCTACCACCTGGCTGTGACTTGGACCCTAAAATGACAAAAGAATCTCTATTCTTCTGGAAAGCCCTCACCACCTAGAGTTGCTTAGCTTCTCCAATCTGTGATGAAGATGGGCTGCACTCTTTGTAGAAGCCCAGTCCTGCTGAAGAAAGAGCACTCCTAGAGATGCTGCTGTTCTCCCCTGTGTTACAGTAGCACTGTTAGAAGGCCTCTGCAATGCAGAAACAACACTGCAAAGCTTTTGGGTTTATTTTACATCTTAGCATCTTATCTCTGCCCTTCACAGAATGTTCTTTATTTTTAAGAGTCAGATTCAGGTGGTAAAGCCAGGCACAGATTTCATAAGTGGCTCTGAGTACATGAACTCACTATAGGGTGGAACTGTGAAAGGAACGAGGACCTGGCTCAGCACAAAAATTTTGGGGAGCAGCCAATGTCCTCACCAGGTGACCCAAAGATATGAGAGAGCTGACAGGGCCACGTGGGAAGGCAGATCAGTTAATGCTAAAATACCCTGCAGTTGCTGCATGCATCTGCATCAAAATAAGCCATACTTCAGTAACTAGAACAAAACAGGTAAAACAAATGGGAGAAATACTTGTAATGAAATTGCTGTATATTAACTGTAATACAGAAACTGATTATTATCCTTCTGTATGACCCCAAATACATACCAGCAACAAATACCAGTTTCTCAAAATCAGTGAACATTTAACCAAGTACACTCATCTTTCCAAACCCAGAGCATCCTATTTTTAATAGCAAAAAAAAAATAGAAAATAAAAATAAAACTTACATAGAACTAAGGGCCTTTCATAGCCAAGTCTGTATCATGTTTTGTAGCATATCTGTCATATATGTGGAAACCCAACCAGTTCATTTTCACTAAGATCTAGAGAAATCTGAGCAGTCTATGGGAAAGCCTCACCTACACTGCAGTTCTCAGACTCTTTGCTCCAGGTGGTATCAAGAAAACAAATTCCCCATTACTGAGAGAGGAGTCATGAGAGTTGCCAGCAAGAGCTGACTTGGCGCAGCTGGCTTCCATCCCTCACTGCTCTTCCAACATTCAGGGCATTTCCAAGCCAACATAACAGCCACAGGAATATAATCAGCCCCAGCAATCTTTTCTCCTGGATCCAAAAAACATGCTCACAGCAGTGTCTGAGAGTACAAAAGGTTATATCTGGCTCTCATACCTCCATCTTTGTTGCACCTTGGAAAAGTGGTGTACCAAACCTCACACTCTTGCTTCTTCTTAGGCTTAGAAGATAAGCACTTTTGGTTGGGCATTTTTTTTTTCATTTGTTTTTTAATTCAAAATCTTTTAATTTCTGATAAAGGGAATTCCAGAAAACAAATGTATATATAACAGTCTTCATGGCAGTCTACTACAATCCTGCTATTTAAATATGGGTAAATATTCTGTTATTAAAAGTTGATAAAGAAACTTATTCAATTCAGAAGAATACTGAGTTCGAATAACTGAACCACAGGCTGCACAATCTATAGCCATATGGTTTTCATTTTTAAATTCTTCACCACATTTATGCCTGAGTGTAGAAGAAGAGATCAGAGGAACATTTTGTTTATGTTTTGTTTTCTCCTGTTGGAAGACATATTTTTTGACAAACTCTTTGGAACTACTCACTTGCTGTATGGTCATCCCAGACCTAAACATTTGCTCACCAGATTATAATAAGTACCTACCTCTGAAATTTGGTTTAGCCACTTCTAGTGTGTAATTTAACATAAATAATAATAATAATAATAATAATAAAAACCAATATTTATGCTTTTCTTACTTTCATTTGCACAGGTAGGTATGAATAATGTAGCTTAGAACAAGTTATCCTTCAAAATTGTTCTAGATTTGACTAATTTGTCTGCTTTATGAAGAACTCCCTATAGCAGCTTCAGATATTGAAGCATTGGGTTAATCAACTCAGCTAGATGCGCCCTGGTTCAGGCATCAGACTATGAATCTCATTATGCACAAAATAGGACTTCCTAAACTAAACTTAAAAGCTAAAGCTTTGCTTTGTCAACATTTCTATTGAATGGTCATGTGTTTTTGACGACAGTTCCTTTCTTTCTTTTTAGTTGTCCCTTTGCCTCTCCAGTACTTCAGAGAGAGCTGACATTTTTGAAATATCCAAGTATTTCTTGCTGTTGTTTTGATTGTTTTACTCAGGAAATAAATACAGCTAACCAAGCAGATTAGAGTTTACTATGACGGAAAACAGCTATTGTTTTATTCTACTTTGAAAATCTCTAAAATAACAGTTTGTCTAACTTATGACAAAATATATATATTTATATTTAAATTGAGTCAGGATCTATGTACTAAAAACAAAACAAAAAACGCAAATATTTGGCTTTTCAATAGTCTTATATGCAACTGTAAATTCTTTGCAAGGTCAAGAAAACTTTAATTCTTCATTGAAATGTTACATAAAAGCATATACCATCATCATTACTGATGCAGTTACCAATATCTACATGGTGCAAACCAGTGTCGCTTGTGTATAAACAAATCTTTTCTTCAGGCTCAGTGTGTTACAATTTCAGATTTCACTAACTAAATAAAAGTGGCAAAAGCAGATGCAAAATCAGATATGCTATCAGCTCTTGCAGTTATCCATCCTTAAAAGAGCTGATGCTTAGCATAAAGGACACATACAATTCTTATCAGAGAGGTATGAACAGATGTCTTCTCAGTTTCTTAGACAATATACATTATAACAGATAAAAAGCAGTATTTTATGAATAGGTTTTATAGTGTTCTGGCTCTGCACAAGTGTATCTATTTCTTACACTGAAAAAGAACCGGGATTTCAAACTGCAATGAATAGTAAAGTGACACACAGGGAGGAGATTTTTGAGATTATTTTTCAGCTACCCCTTTTTTTTTTTTTTTTTTTTTTTTTTTTTTTCTTGAGAGCAGTTATTTCCTGGTGTAGCAGAGTATGATCTGTGGGGACAGGAAAGAAATGCTTTTAGAATCAGGAACTATTTGCTTCCTCTTGCTCTACAGAGATGTGAATAATCTCCATCTATTGCACAGAAACTGACTGGAAGTCAAGGAAAAAAAAGGGCGCTGTTAGCATCCTACAGCTATTCTTATTATATTTTGCAAAGGTTTTTCAATTAATACATTCTTTTTTGCTAAACGTGTTGATTGTCTTAAAAGTGTGACCCACTGTACAATGTATACAATGCACTTTCATTCATTGCAATGGAGGAAGATTGCTTTTTTAGTGTCTCTACATATTTTAAACGTTTAAGACTTATTACAGCTGACACTAAAGCAGCATTCCTAATGTTTGTAGCAAAACAACAGATTTCCAACAACTCCCTGAAGAGGTTTTTTCTCCATCAGTCTTAAACCATAAAAAAAAAGAAGGAAAGTCTAACATCAGGTTTGTTTGCTTTTTTCTTTATTAGGTTAAGGATTTTGCAATATATAGAAATGGATGTGATGGTTTTGGTTGGCAAGTTGAGCATATAAGTCACTGTCACCGACAGAGGGATGGGGTGTCCCTCTTTATACTGCACTGGTACACCTGTGACCTGCTTGGGCCTCACAGCAAACAAAGTTCATAAAGCTATTGGACAGTGTCCAAAAGATGGCTACAAAGATGGTGAAGGGTCTAGAGGGAGAGACATATGAGAAGCAGATCAGGTCCCTGGGTTTGCTCAGCACAGAGCAGAGATGCTGATGAAAGGTCTTATAGCAGCCCACAGCTCCTCACAGGGAGCTGAGGGGCAGTGCTGATCCAGAAACAGGACCTGAGGGAACAGCACAGAGCTGTATCAGGGGAGATACAGCAGGAGTCAGGGAAACCAGAGGGCAGTGGGCATGGAACAGCTCCCCAGGGCAGTGGTCATGGCCCTGAGTGCTGAAGTTTCAGAAGCATCTGAACACAGCTCTCAGTCATATGGTCTAACTTTTGGGTGGTCCTGTGTGGAGCCAGGAGTTGGACTCAGTGATCCTTAAGGATTCCTTCCAACTCAAGTTATTCTATGATTCTATGAAAGGCAGTTATTCTTTTGTACTTTGATGTCATGATCATATTAAAAAACACCCATTAAACCTCCCCCTCAAATAGCTTTTAGGGTTAGAATCCCTTCCAACTCCATCAGGTATTCTTTCCATCAGGCTTCGAGAATAATTCAGCAGATGGCACTTTGTGAAAAGGACATTACAGCAGGAGAATGGAAATAATGAGAGACCAAAAATCCTAAGTATAATGTCTTTACAGTTGCAAGGTGGGTGGTGAAGGTTTTGTGGTTTTTTTTTTTGTTAATTTAAAAATTTAACAAATTTAATTTCAGATGAAATATAAATTAATGAAATGCAAATTTCAAAAACTAAAAACAAACATAGCAAATTCTGAAGGATTTACAAGCATCTGTTGCCTTAGTCACTTCACTGAAGATGGAAGATGTGAATATGGATATTTAGCACAACTGTGATTAATAATCACCCACAGTTTGGGGTGAGATTTATCAAGCCCTATCTTTATCAACCTATCTTTGCTCAGCTGCAACATGATTTAGACTACTAAATATGTGGTATTTTCACAGAAGTTAGTGACACCCTGACTTCCCTCTCTTCACAGCAGAATGCCATAATTAGACAGCATTTAGAGGAGGCCACTCATGCTAATCCCTTTTGAAAAGTACACTCTTCAATTTTCATTTAATCATAAAATGAAACAAATACTATATACTAGTAATGTTCAATAGAAGGATAGCAGCAAATTGTTCAACTTAATTTAGTCGCTTCATCTTCAATTCCAGTTAGTATTTCATAGGCTAGTGAGATCACAACGCTCACCTTGATGGCAGAAAGAGACTGCAGCAACAGCTCCAGACATGGCAAAAGGGGAAGGCAGCAGCAGCGAGAGTGCCTGAGCAAGTCTCTTGTCCCACAGAGATCATCTATGTCTTGCAGATACCTAATGATCTGCTCTGATGATTATTATGAGAGCAAGGATACCAAGAGGCTGGTCCCAAATTTGCTGCTTTATACATACCCGTTTGAACTGTAATAAAAGTGTTTGTACAAGCAACATTAAGAGAAGGAAGAGGTTACGTGCTGTGAAGAAAAATGAAATTTCAAGCAAGGAACTTAGACTGATCCCATTCAATGTTGCTTACAGACACTGTCCCTGCAGTAACCCAGCCTGACTTCTGACAAGCTGAGGTGATTTAGTGTAATCTCTGAGCCATCTGCTAGGCTGTCTATCAGCTCAGTAGCCTTGTTACCCCACAGTTTATAGGTTAAGCAGGATAAATAACCTACCAGAAACACAAATGGATTTGCCTCTTTGACACACTTTGAAGTGCAAATATCGTCTAAGTAACCATAGCTTTCTTTCTCCTAAACTGAAGAGGAAGAAGAAAAATCACAGCAATGCATTAATCAAAGCACCTGCTCTTCAAAAAGAGGAAATTAGGTTTCTCATCATCTTTGCAGTTTGTGAAATCAACAGTTTAGCAGTAAATACTTTCTACCTTCTTTCTGCCTTCACATTTAGGAGCGTTTCCTTTTATTACGGTAGGACCTACGTGCAAAATGTTTTGAAAGGTGTGAACTTCCTAGACTCACATTCAGCTTTCAAACATTTTTTTTTGCATAGATGGATGACACTAAAAGCATTTATTTCCTGCCAACATGCTACCGAGCTTAAAGATCAAATCAGCGTAAGACAACTACAGCCATTTGTTTTTTGTTTTTTTTTGTTTTAATAAATTACGGGGCATTGTTCCTCAAAGAAAATATTTTACAGTTGGATAGAATATGAAATGATGTGTGTAAATTATTATTAGATCAAATGGCTCAGAAACTGAACTAATGTTATGCTACTTCTACCACAGTACATTGTGATAGATACAAAGTACTCCTACGGTGAAATTACAATAGATAAAACACCAAACAGGATTTTTAATACAAAAAATTATTTGTTCAGTTATTCATCAGACTATGACAAACAAGTCCCAGAATTATCATAAATTAATTAACCCAGGAAGACACTCACACAATAAATGACTGGTAGACAGTATATAAGCAGAAAAAAAATCAAGATGTCTGCCTCTTACATCCTGCCTCACAAAGCAGCCTGCACTTCCCAGCCTGCACCATTCAGTCACCAGTTCAGCAAAGCAAACTTTGGAGAATCCTCATTAAACAAACAAATAAATAAATAAACGAATACTTTGGAATTCTCAGTTAACCCACTTTTCAGCACTACACAGTCATTCTTATTATAATAAAACACAGAATAACTGAAATTTTCTATGGCAGTTTGCAGCATTTTGCCTCTAAATCAACTGACAAGGGAAGGGGTCACAACTTACACAGAATAACAAAACTGTGTCATTTTATGAAAGCAAATATTGGTGTCCTATCTTAACACCACAGAACAGACACAAGTTTGTCTATGTAAACAGCAAAATACTGAGAAAAGTCCACATTTTAAAAAGACCCCCATCAAAGCAGAAAAAGAAATATTATTTGAAAATAAATGACCATTGCTCATGAGGCTCACAGGAAGAATACAGAAAAGAAGAGAAAGCATAAAGTTTCACACAGCCATGAGAGCATGAAAGATTTCAGGATTTTTGAAAATCATAATTCATTTGCAAGCAAAATAATAAAGTTCTGAACGGATTTAAATTACAAGTCCAGAATATTAGTTCTGCAGTCTGGCAATTCCCTCCCCCCCCCCCCCACCTTTTTTTTTTTTTTTTTTTCCCTTTTCATTACTGAAAAATGATCACTAATCAAGACAATGATTTGGGAAGATGAGAAATTAAACTACAGATAAATGCTAATGCGTATTTATGAGCCAGGCTCATGGCAGCTCTGCAGGCTTGTGTGTATTGATTTACCACTGCTAGCTGCTTTAATCTGAAAGTAAGGCTGTATTTCTACACCCAGGCATAAATCTTGGCAAATTCCAGCCTCACCAATTTTGCAGAGCCTACACTAACAGCTTGAAAGAATAAAACTAAAAAGACATAAGAGAGCAGTTCTTGTTATTCATAATTTATAACTTCTTTCTCTTGCCTGTGCTAAGCAGTACAGATCAGGTTTGGAGCATAAATTAGTCTCTAGTCCGTATACCTGAAGATTTTTTTTTTTGCTTCTGTTTTAACTCCTCTTCCTCCTCCACCCTAGCAAGCCAAACTCACTCATTTCCAGTGTATAACACATTGTCCTTCATTTTGTTGGTTTGATGTTGTTGTTTTCTTTAAAATATATTTTTCATGCAGTAGGGAATGGCAAAGGGAAAATAAAATTTATCATCACTTACCAACACTTTCTTCCCTTTAATCAGAACAGTATCAATCAAAAGACGACATTCTGGCTACGATCCAAGGCAGTATAAGACTACCTCCTATCTAGATAGACACCTATTAATGCTACAAGGCTGTGTATCTGCAGATTACTCTTTATTTTTGCCTATTAATATCACATCTAGGTAAAAAATATGTTTATTGACCTTTCCTTCCACGTAAATAAGCAATGCCCTAAAGAATATATAGGCCAAGACTTTAAAGCCATAGGACTGGGGATTGCCAAAGCACAAGGGTGCCTTCAGCCACAGTTTATTTCCTATGCACCAACAAACTTGTGAGCTTCAAACAATAAAAAACTACCTCACATATTACAGAAGTTACATAAATATACATACACAGATAAGTGCATACTATATATATGTATGCCCACAACACTTGCTGCTGCTTTTATCTTATAGAGAAAATGCTTGGTCACTGAAATAATGTCCATCATGAGTATTTTAGTTTTTTTTTTTTAATGTTCTGCTTTTGTAGTACTAAGACGAAACAAAAACAACAGCACAAGCGAAGCTGCTGGATTAAAATAACTTCTCCACAAAGATATCTATTTCTTCATGACTGCATCTTGTACTGATTTATCACCCAATTTTGGGAAGTGCTGACTGCCCCTCTCCTTTCTGGAGGGCAGAAGAGGAAAAAAAAACAAAACACTTCAATACATTCAGATAACTTCTAGGCACACTGACCTGCATTTGAACAGTGCTTCTTTTATGAAATGCTCATAATAACATCCTGCTTTCAATAGCTATTCGATACTGGAATTAACACCTAATTATGAAGCCACTGTAAAATTAATATTAAAATCTGATCTCCTTTAATTTCTGTTAACTTAATGTCAATCATACTAAAATGGCACTAAATGAACAAACTATTCAAAATCATTGCTCAACCTTCCATAGGCCTTGCCCCCTTAATAGCACAGCACATAGGTTTGATCCCTATTTGAATGTTTTTCTACTCTCCAGTCCCAGCTGTGCTGAATAGCAAATATCTCCATTTCAATAGGGAAAATGGCTGGACCAAAGTAGCTTCCTCTGGGGGGTCAAAATACTTCAGAAGGGCATTTAAGAGGCTGTATGTTATTGAGCGGAAACATCAGCTCACATATTATTGATTATAGCTGCATGGCTCAGTTGAAAAGATGTCTGCAGTAATATTAAGTGCTGAGAGAGACACAAGAGTGCTATGCGTTAAGAAAATACTACCCATCTGTTGCCAAATTTGAGATACATGAGCAATCACAAGGAGTAACACAAAATCTGAAGTGCAACCTTTGCATCTGATGCATCAGGTCACATTCAGTGACACTCCCTCGGTTTCACACTGCTTCAGATAGACAGCCTTTTGAATGTTGATTGAAGCAAGCAGGAGGCAGGGCTTGATTTCTGCAGTTTTGCAAAGAAAATGTAATAGATACTTATCTAGAAATTTGCTTACAGAAGCTTAAAAATACCATTTTCTTTAACAACACCATTAACCTACTCTGATCCCACCACTGTAATAGCTAGCCAAGTACAACCAAAGTCTTCTGGAACAACCACACATTCAAGCCTACTCAGAAGCTGCAGGCAGATATACAGACACAGCACACACTGCATTACCAGATCTCATGTAGAATGTGTGTGAGCTGGCTGAAACTAACGTGATCCCCCAGACTCTTGTCTCTAGTGATTTTTTATTTTTTTCGTTTAATGACTATGACAAATACCACCATGAAAGGGTAAACTGAATGTCCCACTTCGGCCAGTATGCACTGGGGAGCTCCTGGACTGATGGTGGTTGGGTAGATAAAACTCAACCCATAGGTAGCTGTGTTCAGGGAATCCATACTGGGGCTGACTGGACTGCTATCATGCATTTAGCTGCATTAACTGTAAGCTTGGACAGAAGAGTAAAACACAGATTCAATATTGCTTAAAAAGAGCAAGCAGGGCAATTTCACAAACCCAGAACACCAGACACAGAGACAGGAAAAATCACCCAGCCAGTGCACTAGCACAAGCTAATGGACAAGCCCGAAGTCAGTAAAGTCAATTCTGTATGATACATATCACGACAACCTTATAACACAGGAGGTGAAGGCAGTTCATATGGCACAGTCATAGCGTTTCTGGGCTTTGCCAACCTATTCAGATCTTTTCTCTTTTATATTTTGAGAGTATAAGATGACCATTCCTTTGCCTGTAAGAGGAGTGTAGAATGATCTTTTTCTTGGAAGTGATAATGTGCTATACAAACACATAACTTCTACTTGAAGGTGAGTATCAATGATTACACTCCAGATTCTAGAATAGTTCATTTACCCATTTCCCAATTGATTTATCTAAACAAGATGTTTAAATCAATCCAAATATAAACCTTAAATTATTTTTGATGAAAATCATTCAAAAGCAGGAAAACGTAATGGATACACCTCTCTCCCAGAAAGGACAGAGAATGCTAACAGGCAATGCCACAAATCCACCCATTAGTAAAGAGTTAAAGAGTATCTAGGTCAGTTTACAGCCTTTCCTGCACAGCCTGGGCTGGCTGCGTATCGGAAATGCTGTGTGGGAAGGCCAGGGAGATGAACTCACAGACCCAGAGTGACTCAGTCTGAAGAAATTTAATGATATTTTGTTTCTCTTCAATTATCTTTGGGATTAAAAGAATCCACACCCTCAACATGAAACCATATCAGCGTGAAAGGAAGAAACTACAAATTCACACATCTTTGAGTCAACAGGGAGGTTTTCTGGAAGCAAATTAATTATTAATAGGAAATGACCGAGACCTTGCCTGTAACATACTACATGGTTTATATGGTAGTGTACATCAGGGCACTGTCTGCCAAAAAAACAGAGAGCCAAATGCTGATCTCTGCGACAGGAAAGCAACTGGAGAGAAACAGCCTCACATTTCCTTTTCCCCGCAGACACTGTGCTCAGGGGTTACCAATGTCTCTAGCACAAGGATGGGCAGAAGGCAACTACAAGATCCTGAGGAAGGCAGAAGACCAGGGATGCAGACCCAAACACAAATCCAGCTAAACCTCTGAGGAACAATTAACATTCCAGAAAATTCTGTCACACTGAACAAAATGGAGGTCTGGAAAGGACACTAGTGAACAAAAGAAAACATTGCCCTCAGAAATATTCCTTCTGGATTACAAGGCAAAAATGCAACATTTCATTCTTTCCACTGTACTTGAAGATGCTTTCCTCCCACTCCCTTCACTTAGGGAAAGACAAAGAAGGCACCCCAACTACCACAAACAGGAGAACAAAGCTAGAATGCCCTCAGGGTGTTAAGATGTCTTCTGTCACAGAAACTCATTAATTTTCATCCAGAGAAACAGAAACTAATTTCTTCCTCTCCATGGCAAATCCCCCCCCAAGACAAACAAACAAACAAACAACTCAAAGATTTTCTGCGGTGAGATCTCATATATAAAAAAGGTGGATCCTATTTTCAGAAGTGTTTTTACTGGTATTTTGCAAAGTGCACTGCAGGACAATTTTTAAAAAATTGGCATCTTGGTTCACTACAATATATTTTGACATATTCTGTTCTACTTCTAATAAAATTATCACATGGATTTAAAAAAAATAAAAGAAATAAACATTACTTTCAAAACCTATATTGGTCAGCAACCAGTTACCCTTTGAAGTAGCATCTTGCTTAGGTTTCAGCTGCAACCATGGTTTCCAAATAGGTGAAGGGAGGGTTGGACCCAAATGAGTTCAGATGGAGGACTCTGGCTTGAGAGTACAGACATACCACTCAATCAGCAAATTTTAAGTAACATCTTCAATACAAAAGACCAAAAATCCATCAAAATAAAGCAGCAGTCCCATGTTCTTTACTGATTCAGATCAATGGAGTCTCTTCGCATCTTTGCTTCAACATGCAATTTGGTGTTTAAATGAGAACTTAAGAGGAGAAAAACAGAATACTTCCATCCTAATAAAAAAGGAATCGGACTCAAAAACCTTTCTTACTCTGGCTAACAACCCAAAAATATCTTAACAATTAACGATCTACCAAAAGCTACAAATCTGTAGCATCTTATCAATTCTACTTAATTCACTTGCCCAGAGCTCCCTAGGCCACTATGGCAACATCAGCTCAAGTGGCAGATGGGAAAGAGTTGATCAGCAACAGATAGAGCTGACCCCTCTACCTGAGGCAGCCAGTTTTCCAGAATACTTCATAATATTTGCAAGACCATATAATTCAGAGCTAGTCTCTCCTACACTTCAAAGAGAATTAAGAAATATCCAACTGCATAAGCAATTAATGAAACGGGTGGAAAAGCCTTTAGAATTTCCCATGAAACAAAGCAACACGCAATTCACATGGGAAGAAACAGAAGAGGGGGGCAGATGACTGTGTATTTTTATAGTGTCGTAGCTCTGAATATTTGGAAAATGTTCAAAAAGAATTGATCCTCATTTGCATAGTAAAGAGCATGTTCCTGCTGTGGCCATGGTATTACAATAAATAGCTTTCAATGGCAGTCATGGCTAACTGTCTCTCTTGTACTATGTACCTCTTTACTGCTGCACAAAAAAAACTGAAAGCTGTGACTGTGACTGGGAAAAAATGAGCAGGGGTGACGACTTTCCCTCTCAGTCTTTGAGATCTTCAAAATACAGCAAGGAAACCTTTGGCAAGAAATAAAAAAGCTTTAATAATAAACTTCAGACAAAGCCTACTACCACTCTGCGGCACAGCAAAACCAAACATCAAGCATGAAGTGTTGAATACAAAATATCTGAGAAACAAAACACAGGTGATTCAGGAACACTGCTTTTCAGATCTACAAACAGCAACATGGAGAAGGAAATGGATGATGCTTTATCAGTTCCACAGGATGCCCCACCAGGCTGATGCACACAGGCCTTGCAGGGAAAGTCTCTTCTCTCCACCAAGCAGCTCTTCCATTTCTCAGCCACATTATTCAGGGAAAATTCCTGCTCTGGGGTACTCTACAGCTACAGGTCAAAAAAAAAAAAAAAAAAAAAAAAAAAAAAAAAAAAAAAAAAGGGAAACAAAAAACCAAAAAAACAACAAGCCAGAGAGCATGGAATTTATCTGGCACATTGCAATTGCGTAGCTGAAAATTTTAGCTTTCTGCTGTCACACAAATACTAAGTCCAAAATATGGAGTGCTAAGTGGTTTTAAATCCTAATACTGGCAGTGGGAGCTGTGGGCTCCTGCAGGTGCCTGGTGCCTTCTAGGATTTTGTCTTTGTGAGCAAACCGCAAACAAACAGAAATTAAGCTCACCAATGTCTTGGAGGCATATGTAAGCTTTCTGTTCTACGTGAGGTTCATTAACACAAAACGAAAGAAGCGAGAAACACCAGTTCCTTGGCAATTTCATACACATGCTAAATAAATAATAAATAAATAAATAAATAAATGGAACTGCATACTGAAGTACATGATTCTGCTCGTCTTCAGACTCCAAAAGCTAGCTCTTAAGTTCCCGTATTAGCAGCATCCTCGAAGCCAGAAGTGGCTTGTCTCTTCTTCTATGGTTTAGGTAATTTTATTTCTGACATCTAGGGATAGCAAATAAAATGTTTCAGATTCATCCAGTATTTGTTTCTTTGTATGAAGCAAGGTCTTATATCTTCTGTTACAAGAACGCTTATTTCACTACTGCATTCACTCAGATGCTACAGAAAAAAATCCTTATTAATGATCCAGAACAACCGTTAACGTTCTGATGGACTTCCCAAAGCTTGTTAGTGACTGCTTCTGAACCAAAAATCAGCATGGGGATTGGAAAGACTGATTATGTGTAAGGTGTAAATGAACCATGTTCTCCTAGACAAAAACAGCAACCCACTATTCTGACTTTTTAAAGATGGTATGTGCAATTGCTGCACAGAACACAAAGTGAAACAAACAGAATTTTGGGCAAATGTGTTCTATGACAATCGCGTAAATTATAAATATCTCAAACAAATAATAAATTAATGTAATTATTAATAGCCAAATCATTAAGTGAAATAAGGCACAATTTTTATACTGGGGGATTTCTCTCTGGGCAGCAAAGCTACAGATTCCAAATGTTACCTCTTCTGAGAGAAATAGCAATTTAACATAAGAAAAGAAATGGAAATAGAAGGGCAGAACAGGAGTACAAATTTGAACACGTTTCTACTGAAATTGGTTCTGTTAATGATTAGCTCAGTCCACACAGGTTACTTCAAGAGGAATATTTGTACTAGGAGCAGTGTCAAAACAGACCCCAAATCAAAGTCTTCTCTTTGTGTGTTCTCACTGGGGCTCCTTCCTCCATTTCCATGTATCATAACAATCAACATCCAAATTAAAATTTGACTCTTTTCCCACATTCTGCACATCTCTCTGCAAAGATTAGATTCTAACCGAAGGAATGTTAATTTTTTTCACAGCAACCCTTTAAAAATTCCATTTTCTAGTTCTGAGTCTTGGGGAACGGAGCTGAACTGAGGCAGTGGACATTTGTTGGATGTGAAAACAAGGACAGAATTTTAGAAGTTGTGGGAAAACAATCAAGGACCTAGGTCTAACATTTTGGCATGTTTGTTCATCTTCATTGGTCTGTTTGTTTAAAGGGTAAACACTGATTTCCTCCGTTAAAAGTTTTGCTGGATGCAGCAGATCTGAACTGACTTGTTTACCTCCATTCACTACAGCTTTCATTTTGTAGGTAAAACACAGATGTTTATTATTTGTATTTCATGCAATCTCAGGGTGTTACTTTTTGAACCCTAAATGCAGTTTGGCACTGATGAGGAAGGAAAAACAGTTGAAAGGCAACCAAAAAAAAAAAAAAAAAGGTGGTCTTGTAACACATCAGCCTCAGCTGGCTCATTTTTTCCTTTCAGGGAGTTAACATCACGTAATTCAGAGCTCAGCAGAAGGAACCTTTAGCAAGCAGCCAGACTTCATGAGATTTCTAAGTTTCGTGAAACTGCATGAGAAATGCGACATCAGGAACCAGTTTGCAAATACAGACCATGCTTTCAGCTCTCTATGCTATCCTAAGGAAAAGGAAAGCTTCACATCAGCATGCTGGAGCATAACAAACCCAGGCTCTAGGTTGAGCGAGACTCCTGCTTCAGTCATCTTTAGCAAGAGAGAGCATTTGCATCCACCTTATGGGACTCACTAGAGAACATACTAGTGTTTGTTAACACTTCCAGTTGTCCACCAAAATTAAGCAACCCCCTTCCTTGGAAACATTCTGTAATTACTGGTTATTCTGATGTACAACTGCAGTGCTATCACCTCCCATCGGAGATAGGCCCCTGCCACAGGGGGAACTGGGACTGGGACCCTGATCAAAGGCATTCCAGCAGCTGCCACAGAGCTTTTTTTTTTCCCCTGCAACTCTGCGATAGTGAACAAGGTTCGCATCTCTGTAGAGCAAATACCTGCTTACTTGCAAATGCTTATACATTTTACAGGCCCTACATTACCAAATTAGCTTTTTGTTTCCCAGCTAGAGATCTTCCATGGTGGTAACTCTTGCAGAAATGTTTCCCTAGCTCTCCTTTTACAAGCAGCTGTAGCTGAAACATTCCTTCCCCTTCCCTCGCCCCCACTTCCTAGAGGAAATTCCATGGGATCACCTCCTCTCTGGCCCCATGCTGCAACCAAGCTCTCAGCTCCCAGGGGAAACGGGCTTGTGCAATTGCTGGGTCCCTGCCTCTGTGGCTGGAGGGCAGCTCTGTGCACTCAGAACCACTCCTTGCATTTTGGAGGTGCAGAGGGGAACAGCTGGTCACTGCTAAGCTATTGCCACTGCACGCAATGCTGCATTAGAAAAGCTTTCATCTTCATTTAAACTTCAAACTTGATCATTAGAAGTAAAGATAAAATTAAATCTATCATGTTTCTTTGGAATTCAAGAGTTCTCAAGAGAGTTTCTGCATCCAGAGGGTAGAACTTCTAAATATAACTTGTTTTTTTTCCCTCAATTACAATCTCTCCCCTCACAAATTAGATTACTTGCGATGATAATCTAGATGGTAGTATTCTTATGAAAAAAAAGAAAAAAAGACCACCCTGGACATCCTTCTCAGAGAGGATGTCAGCATGGGTTTCATTTCATCATGAATACAAAGCTGGCTGATTTTTATTTCTGTCTCATTATAGGGCAAATTCAGAGGAAGAAAAAAAGACAGATTCTTTGCAACATGACTGCTGAAGGCAGTTGCTGAAAAATGGAGGAAATCACTGCTCCCCTCCCACCATCACCTCTGCAGTCAGGCACAGCTCCCAGGGCACAGTGCACTGACACCTCACTCCTGGCCATGGATGTCAGGCCCTGACAGCACTGAGCTCTGCAGCCCATGCATCACAACAAGTGGGAGAAGAGGAGGCAAAACCAATGCTATTTCATCTCCGCAACAGGAAGGGGATACTTCCTTTGACACCAACCTATTAAAAGCTCATCAGCTAAGCATCTGCACCCACGCGGCAGATGGCAGTGTCCCAGAGCTCCCGCCCTGCTGAGGGCTGGGCAACAAACCTCTGCCATCCTCCATGATATGATTGCTCCAAAGAGCACAAGCTGGTTGAAAAATTGCAATTCAAGGGATTCTCCTGCAGACTACACATACTGAGCAAAACCCAAGTCATGCTGCAGTCCTTGAAGAAGGAACAAAGTAAATGACAATGCTTTTAGCACACAGCTCGGAGCTGAACATTACAGATCATGTGCTGTTGAGTTGCTAAAGAATTCACCCCCTCCTACAACCAAGTGATATTCTGTAAAACGGGGTGTTATTTATTCAGAGATGCTTGCAATAATACTACTAAAAACATTAAAGCATACATGAGGCTGTAAAGGAACACATTTGCAGGGGACTTCTTCTCAAAAAAAAAAAAAAAAAAAAAGGGGACAGGCTCCTCCTCTAGTATAAGTGGGGCTAAAACTGATCTCCAAATGAACTGTATCAGGGACAGATGTATCACAATCATATGACATGAAATATTATTTCACGTAATCATGAACACAATATTTCACTGCACCTGACAGACAACACATGAAATAAAAATGCAAGAAAAAAAAAAAAAAAAGATGGGAAAAAGGAGAAAGGAACTAAGAGAAGATACTTTAAGAAATTAAGAGGTTGGGTTTGAAATCTTCAAGTCAGCTCCCCCTGCCCTGCATCATCTATCTAAAGGAGTCATAATCATGTGTTACAGACCTCTCAGACTGTGAACAGAGCAGCAGCCACCTGCCAAGATCACTCTCTTAAAGGAGTTAAACACACAGGACGGTTGGATTGCTTTCTGAAGCCCTGCCCTGTCTGATTTCTAATGAGATATACGCTGAGTAAAAGTAGTAGATTTCTTGCTCTTAACTGACTGCAGTGGCAACAGCTCCCTTCTAAAGCAGTTGTTGAGCCCTTGTTCACAACTTCTCAGCACTGAGCATGTTTGAAGAAGATGGGAAATGGCGGCACAGGGAGAGGTCACAATTACATGAGAAGTATGGAATGTGGAAATGTTAATACACTAATGGCTGTCACATGACTTGACAAAAAAAAAAAAATTAAGAAAAAGGAATTGAAGCAATTCTTAGATGCTCTTGCCCCAAAATAGGGGAACACTGGAGTATGTAACTATTAAAAAAAAATAAAAAAATGTTCCTATGCTGTAGAAACACTACTAGACAGCACACATGACTCACATGCTTTACAAGGGCCATCAGCCTGCCATTTGTTTTACTTGTACCCATGTTCATTATCCTGAATATTTAGGAAAGAGTCCTTAAATGCTCTCTCATCCAGATGTATGATTTCCCAATGCACGGAAAGTAAAGGCAGCCACCACAACAATCTGGTTTTTCATTCCAACTGCCCAGGCACAGACCAATGGTCTGTCGTGGTAATTATATCACTAACTTTGTTACCCTTAAAGCAGCTGCTTTCCTAATTGTAATCCTATTAAACATCTACATTATAATCATCCAGCAATAATTTAAGGGAGAAGGCCTAAGTGAAACTGTCCAGAGCAAAAACAGATTTCAAAAATACATATAGATGACAAACAGCTCAATAGAAGCAACAGGGCACAAGCAAACTGCCTGGAAGGGAGCAGCCCAGAGGCTGGGCCAGCTCCATGATTTATGCTGAACTGAACAGGTGGAACCTGGGCTGAAACTCAGAGCTTGAAATCTCACCCTGAGACTGGAGGTTGTCAGAAGGAAGAAGGCATGCTGCATCATCTGATGTAACCATGAGAATGGCACAAAAGAAGGTCTCTGAAGACACGAAGCACCACAGAGATGCCACGCTGCAGGCCAGTAAGTAAATCCTAAGTAAGAAAGTGGAAAGCCCCCACAGCTTTGGAACCATGTGGCTTGGCCATAGAAGTCATACACAGCAAAGTACAGTGCTTGGAGTCTGAATTTATAGATTCATAGATACATTAGGTTGGAAAGGACCTACAAGACCATCTAGTCCAACCATCCTCCTACCACCATCCCTACCCACTAAGCTACTAAATCAAATCCCTTAGCATCCCATCTAAACACTTCTTGAACAGCACTAGGGATGGTGCCTCAACCACCTCCCTAGGCAGGCCATTCCAGTGCCTGACCACTCTTTCAGAGAAAAAATTTTTCCTCAATCTAATCTAAATCTTCCCTGTCGCCGCTTGTGGCCATTCCCTCTCGTGCTGTCATGAGTTATCTGGGAAAGCACCTAGAAAACATGACAGAGCCAGCTATGGGTTGACACAGTTGCTTAAGTCCCTAGCCACATAAGTAGTAATTTTTAATATCTAAATTTTTAATTTAGATATTAAATAAACTAAAAAAAATGAGCGTCCCATAGTCAGTGAGTATGAATGTGCAAGTAAAGCCTAAATAATGTATTTATAAATAAAGAAAATTCAGACAGCAACTGGACAAGTTGCATCACACAGGTACTGTCCACTGCCCGTAAAAGCAGCAGGGCATGGCAGGGCTCACTCAGCACAGACCCTTTGTTTGGAAAAAGAAACTGTAGAACTGCAGAGCAGAGTTGGGTGGGGAAAGGGGAGCAGAGCAAGTGTCTGCTGAAACTGCTCCGCACCCACAGCCACGGCTGAGGTCAGGCAGCTTCCTGCAGGCTTCCCCCGCAGGCTGCACTCTCATCTCTCCTTCCTCTGCTCTTGTCCTTCTGTTCAGCCAGTCTTTCCCATCCAGCCTCCCACAGAGGAGGTACATCTGTGGGCTGCTGCGCTGCTTGCTTTGCCTGTCCTCAATGGTAAGCACCCACAGACAGGTGACTCAGGCATTGTCCCCTCATAATTAGAGCTGCTGTGACATTACTTCAGCAAACACAACACCTATCTTATTCTGCTCTTGGCATGACTGCTATGAAGAAACGTATTTTCCCCAGGTAGAACAGGAGCAGCAGGCTTGAGGCCGAATGTGCTATTCAGAAACATGGTGGCTTTGTTGCCCACACAAAGCAGTAATGCTGCCTGGAGGTGGCTATGCTCCCAGGTAAGCCATCGCTGCAAGATCGCAGCACACTCTTGGAGTCTCGGAAGTGAGGAGAAAGCATCACCTTACAGCACCAAGAAGAACCACACAGGTGAAAATGGCAAAGAGACCCACAGCAAAGTGCTGCTCTTCACTTTGTTAACTGCAACTGTAAACACTGCACAGCTGTGCTACAACAGGAAAGGAGGCCCACTGCTTATCTAATTTGATAAGAGGTCTCTCTAGTGATTCACCAAAAATGATTACCTCAAATATAAACATGGTCAAAATTAGCACTGCTAGCTGTAGCGCGCAGGAACTACAGCAAATGTACGGACTCAAGGAAATCAGTCTCTGTATGCGGCCAGACCCACATACACAAGAACTCTGCAGATGTGTCTATATTGCATTCTGGGTGATTTTACTAAAGGTCTGCAATAATCATCACTGAAAATAACTTCTCAGTACAGCGCATGACACAAGTCCATGATGATGAGAGGGAAAAAATCTGTGCAGATCTGGCATTTGTAGTGACAATGACGTTCTTCAACCATTATTTCCTCTGCCCACAGGTGTTTTTCCATCTTGTTTGACAACAAGACAGAAAGCAAAGACAGGGAATTTTTTCTGTACATCCACTGACAGCTGCTGCGGCAGGCCAGTCAGACTTCTGCTGTACAGAGTAGCTCCAACCATCCCCTACAGTTAGCCCAGCAACAAGGTGGGTGCTCTCTTAGGGCACCACAATCGCAATCACATAGGGAAAACATGCTAAAATTACCATACAGCCTCCCAGTAAAACCTTAGGCATTTGAAAAGAGGTGAAGAATATGTTTCAGAGATCTGGAATAAGCAGCAGTTTCTTCACTGACCTGTGTCCATGGTTATATTCTCCATTTATTTTGTACTACCTCAGCTTAAACAATGAAAGTGAGCAATTAGTTTCACACTCTCACTATTATCTGACAGTTCAATACTCTACATTTTTTCAGAAGAGATTGCACAGAAATACAGAAAACTAAACTGAAAATGCTATTTAACAAACAAAAAGTAAACTAATGCACTCCACAAATATTCCTCAAATAATTATTAATTTTAAAAACCTCAACCTTTTTCTTTCCTTTATATGAATAACTTGGTACTGATTTAAAAAATAAAAAATCTGTGCATAATTTGTAAATAATAGGTTCTATTTACAACACCACAGAACATATCTGCAGTTCTCTTCGATGATACGCACAGAAAAGATTATTTACTTCACAAAGTTTTCAAAAATTACAAGCATCTCAAACAGCAAGGTTGCTTCAGTGAGGGTGCTGGATATTACCAGGTCCACTTCTAGGAATCACTTTGTCCTCTGTGCCCCGGAGGTTTAGGCAGATTTGTAGGAAGGAACAACTTCACATCTGAAACTTTCCATAGTCTAAAAAAGCAGTGAGCATCTGTGAACAGAGAGTGCAGTTGCTTCTGTCTTACTCAAACATTTGCTATGGGGCTCTTCCAGCACAGGAGTCCCAGGCTCTTAATAGATTACCCAGATTTTTGAAAGGTGTTCCAAGCCTAAATTGTCTGAATATCTCACTTGGTTCCTTAGCAGAAACAGAGAATGTGGAGACAGGGCTTCCTTTCCTAAGTCAGATTTTTATGTGAAAAGTAACTCACAGGAAAAAAAAGCAATAATCTTTAGAGTGCTAATTCACTTCAGAATTCATTTTGTAACCACACGGCTGCAGTTATTGCCCTTATTATTATTTATTCGTAAAATTCATGCTATCCCAACTAGAAATAAATATTAAATGGCAACATCAACAAAAAGCAGAATCTCTGTCTATCCAAGAGGGAAAGAACTGATGACAAAAAAGCACTGAACATGTTTTTCTAGGATGTTCAGGTATGCCAGTGACATCCCTTAAATGTCTTCAGAGAGAGATTCAGGAGTAACCACTGCACAGTAGTAGCTACTGAGTGTCTCCAGTGCAAAATAACCTCCTAACTCTGCCCTAACCTGAGGGCACAAATCAAAGCTTTTCTATCATTTCAAGAGATGAAAACTGGAAGAAAAAAAAATCCATTTCTGTTTAATAACAAACAAACAAAAAAAAAACAGAATCTGCAACAAAAATTCAAATGACAAGAAGCCATAATCACATGGGAAACTGTAAATAGTAATACTTTACTAACAAATTCCTTCAAAGCCAGATAAATTATAAATAATATGGATTGCATTTACTGTTGGCAAAATTACCAAATGGAAATATTTTTAAGAAACGATAGCAAGTTGTCTTTCTTATAATGCTAGGCTTTGTTTGAAAAAGAAGAAATTAATTATTCTCTATAAATTATATAACAGATAGCAATATTAAAGACTAAATGCATCTCATGTAAGCCGAGATCCAAGATTTACAGGTTTTCTTGGCTGTTTTGCTAACTTGTGTTGTGATCTTAAGCACAGACTTTTATGTATCATAGTTCCTTGTATATAACACCACTGTCTGAAACTGAGTACATAGATAAGTCCCAATGATCCTTCAATTCATTCAAAATAGACCTGGATGGTCTTAAGGTAGCACTGCACGAATATCAATTTCAAAATTGTCCAGAAAGAGCACTATGCATTTCAGAATTTCTAAGTGCTTTTAAAAGTCAGTAAAATATTAAAAATGATTTTAAACAGTATATACATAACATAACAGCACACAGTCTCTACCCATCTGACCCGTATCTGACAGTAACTCAAAGGCAGGTGCTGCTGTAAAGACGAAGAAACAAACCTAAAATCTCACACAAGCAAAAATCTCATGCTAACAATATTGCCTAAAAGCCTCCCGCTAAGCCACATCCCCCTGGATCTTCAGGCACCAGAAACTATTCTCAACTTTTCCACTCTTTAAAATCATAAATGTATTTGTACAGTAATGTACAGCCAACGTAAATTAGACTGAAACTAGGATAAGCTTTCAAACACACGTTATAATTTACAGCGATATGAACAATCGCTTGAGTTTATAACAACAGATTAAGTTATCAGTGAACAAAGGAAAACTTCTATTGCAAGTTCTTAATAGCAGGTTTCATGCTCAGGTGTTAATTTTCATGTATCTGTCATATCAACAGCATCAGATCACAACTTTTGCTCAAGCAATAGACTGCTTCTGTTCACCATCACATTTAATCTGCTTTTGCTTCTCCAAAGTGACAAAACTATTTCTTTCCTACTGATTTCCGTGGAAGCTGAAAACTTGCCATGATACTACAGGAGGTGGAATTTTATTAAAAAATACTAAGAAATCAGTTTTTCTCCCCTTATAATCCAAACACTCATTTAGCATATCTACTATAAACTTACAGGTACGATTCTGTAATCTGTATTTAAGTATAGTACTTACGGTTGGCATAATTTTACCAGGTCCTGATCAGTGGTGTTTGGAGGCAGTGCTCTGATGTAAAGGTTTGTTTTACTTAATTGATCCCATCCTGAGTTGCTGCTGCTACTACTGTTGTTATTACTGCTGGTGGTGCTGGGACTAGGAGGAGCCATTGGGTGGGCTGGTACAATGGACTGCTGCAAAGGAAAAAGGGCGTTAGAGTAACTGCAGAGAGCAATCGCAGCATGCACATTATGTCAGTCTACAGCAGCCTGGCCACCATTTGGAGCACTGTGTTAGAGATGCAGTAGTCACTCCTGGACCCTAAACCCACTTTCACACCAGGTTTGGGACAGAAACTGAAGGTGTGTCCAACATACCCAGCTCCCAGCTGAAACACACTCAGTACAAAATGCATATTTAAGTTATGTGTAAGTTCTGCTGAATATTGCTCATACGAGTTTATCTTTGTTGAGGCATCTGATGTGAAAATGAAGAAAGACTGTTCTAACAGGTACAAATCAAGTTTACTCCCTTCAGACTACTACACATCGTAAAGGCTTATTGTGGTAGATGTGAAGACTATGGCATTTCTTTCATCTATTCAGATATATAAAAACAATAAGAAACCACTGCTGCTCTTTAGTACTTCACATGATGCAACTTTATTTAAGATAAAGAGAGCACAAACAGCTTAAGGTCTACACTCCCATTGTATGCCTCCATGAAATTACTGCTGTTGATCTCAGTATTTGTGAGTTATTTAAAGAATCTCAAGAAAAAGAACATATAATTCCAAACAATCAAAGTTTCGGAAGGAGATAAGCACATAAACACTTTGCATACTTCTCAGGATATCTAACACAGGTGTTGTTAAAATCAGACCGCAGTGGAACTTAAAAAGCCCACATGGAAAAATGCAGTAGAGCAGACTTCATCCTTTCCTTTAGCAACAGTATAGAGGTCACAGTACAAAAAAATACAAAAACTAGTTCTATGGTGCTGTAAGAGAGAAATACTGGAATATTAGAGCTCAGGCTGCAGATAAGTCTCATACAGAAGGTTTTCACTGACAAAAAGAATCCACTGCATGCATGCCCCTTCTGCCAAAGTCTGATCCTTCTCAGCTCAGAAGCTCAGAGCCAAGAACCTCCTCGCAAGCTGCAGAGGTAAAGCAGAGGGGGAAACAAGAAAAAAAAAAAAAAAAAAAAAAGAGGAATGTAATTTGAAATACAAGTGTGTAAGTATAGACTCCCTCGTCCCCGCCCCTGTGCCACCCTTCTCTGTGGAGTTGCACAAGCACTTGTGTGGCCACAGCCCAAACTGAAGAACTATCCTCCCTGCTCTGGCTGACCACACTGGGAAGGTGTGGCTCGGGCTGCCACAGGCACTGCCTGTGTCTGTCATAGTCAGGAGCCATGCATGCACGCAGGAGTGGACTGCGCTCGCCTCAGTTCCAAGGGCTCAGGGAACTACAGCCTCAGCACATGAAAGTGAAACCATTTGGGAGATAACCTTGGGAAATCAGGATGAAATTGGGAGTGGAAGAAAAGCAGAGAGGCCTTCAATCAGATACTTCACGTTAATTACGTGTTTCCTCTTCATGTTTCCCTGAGAAGGTTTTGAAATCTTCTAATTCAGTACATTGCAAAGCTTATTATGCAGCAATAATAGCCTGGAACAGCAAACTGCAACACATGCTCAATGCAAAATCAACATGATATGGAGAAAGGATGTTATTGCCTACTGGAACTGAGCTAAAAACCAAAAGAACACAAGTGAAATATAGTCACAATCATTTTAAATCCCAAAACCGATTACCAGTATTCCATTGCCACTGAGCTGCTTTGTGTACTTTGTGCTTTTGTTGCTCTGTGGTGCTGGGTTTTGTGGCAGTGTTATGCTTTTTTTTAATTAAGATTCTTAGGGACAACTCTCTTTCAAAAGATTTACACTGCAAGCTGAAAAGCTGATGCAGAATTTCTTCCAGGCTTGATTTAAAATGGGAAAAAGATAAAACTCTCCCTCCAAGTTTGTAATGGAAACATTGACAGACACTAACTACAGCAGCACGAGTCACGTCGTCAGAGTGCTCTGTTTCCCGTAACACCAGGCAATTACTTGTTGGGTTAAAGCAATGCAGAATGACAGAGCAGAGAAGTGGCACAGTGCTGCTGCTCCAGCAGGCACACAGCACCCAGTGCTGGGGCTCTGCCACGTGCACCGCCTCACACACACTCCTACACGGCTCCCAGAGAAGCGAGCATGCACGGGTCAGTCACAGTGCAGACCAGTAATTACTACCAGTCCCTATTCCATTCTGCAGCACCTTTGGTTTGATTTTCAAGTTTTTTGCCCTTCAAGGCTTTGGTTTGCTCTACTGTGAAGCTGCAGTTCTGCGCAATGCTGTCCCCAGCTTGCCAAAAGCAAGAGAGGAAAGTGAGCGTGCATGTGTGCAGAGAGCAGCAATCCTAAATCTCCCTTCCTGCAAAATATAAACACTGTGTTCTGAGAAATTTAAACTTCTGCTTAACCATGAAGATGCTCTATGCTAGTGGTTGCATCCAAACACCACGGGAATGTAAATGTGATTACAGCTGTCTTCCAGAGTTTATAGACAGAAGATTTTTGACTGCTTCTACACAAACCCATACCTTTACCAGCCCTAAAAGGCTTCACAAAACACAGATGTTTGGCACACTTTTGCATCTTGCAGAACCCTGCAGCCCAGTGAGCTTAGACAACTACCAAAGGGCCAGCAACTCCAGAAAACCACCCAGCTCATACAGGCTGTTTACACTGAAGCTTCATCTAAAAAATCCAAACTACTTGTTTCTGCTCTGCTCCCAAAGGACACCCTGACAGCCAGAGGTCCCTCTCGGTTCGGGGCAGTTTGTGTCTCCCAGCCCAGCCGCAGTAAGGCTCAGCCCGGCCCTGTGCCAGCAGAGCAGCTCTGCAGGCATGGTTGCATCACCTCCCAATGGCTCAAGCCAAGCCCATAGAGCTCTCCTCCACTGCCGCAGCTGCATCCCCACCTGGGCTGGTGCCAGCACAGCGATGTCAGCGAGGATGCATGACTTTTTTCCACACCCCTGGCTAATGCAGTGCTTGCTGGCAAGATGTTCTGCTGCAGAGACCTGGCCAAGGGTTGGGGTTGTTTGTTTGGTAACAACTTTCATGAACACTGACTGAAAGCTTTGCAAAACTGAGTGCGGGCTTTGTTAAAGTTTGTCACACAAACTGTAGTCTGCTGCTAACTCCTAACTAAAGCGGCTCTTAAGATTTTATCGCATGGACTTCATAGCGGTTTGCAATAATGTAGTACAAGCTAAAACATTGTTTCTAATTGTTCACTGCATCTTAAAACACTGTATGGGAACAGAGGAGGAAGAAAGCTATCAGTCCCTTTTTCTTGAGACAATGTTCCTGCTTGTAACAAACAAACTCACCAAGCTCCTTTCCTGTTCCTTACTGAGGTTCCCCCCAAACGCTGCCAGGCCATTCTCTCTCCATAGCAGCATCCTTCCCAGTGCCATCACCCAACACAGAAGCAAAAAGCCCAGCACACCGCAGCATGAGCAGACCCCGCTGGCTGTGTCACCGCCCTGAGGCCCCTCCTGGCCACCCCAGCCATGCTGCACCGGCTGTACCCTGCAGGTATGGGAGGGAAGGGAAATGCTTGCTCCCTGGGGAGGGCCCCACACTAAAAGCAGCTGTCTGCTTCTCTGTGCAGAGAAACAAAATGGGAACGATCAAAAGGCACCATGGAAAACCAGCTGGAGAATACACTCATCTTTATATGAGCCATTCCTGTCTGTCTTATAAACCGTTCCGTGCTTAAGGACTGGAAATGAGTCAGAGCAGGATTCTGTCTGCCAAAGAGAAGAATCTTCTTATTGTCAACAGGAAAAACACACACACACACACAAAAAAAAACAAAAAAAAACCAACACCACCCAACCCAAACAATGAGGAACAACCCTGAGAAACTCCTTGGACCTAGGAGCTGAGCGATGCTGATTGCTGTGGCTTTCAGGCTACAAAACTCGAAGGAAACCCTAACAAGCAGAAGATATGGACCCGGATAACCACTGTCCCACAACAGAGCACAGTTATTATGGTAGCAATCCATTTAAGTCTGTATCTTTTGTAATAAATGCACATCTATGGAGTTATATAACATGCCAGCATTTAATTACAAGTCCCTTTGCACAGCAAAAATTCCTGATGGGAAAAATACCGTGACTTACCAACAGAGCTAGTTCTCACACATCTACTCTAACTCAAACCATAAATTACAGCTTGCATTAACCACCCGACTTAGCCTGAACTTCGACTTGGATCTCCTTGTAGTTCCAAAACCTCGCCACTGGTGTTTGCCCAGCGTTGTTCAGGTGACTGCACCTCAAGTACCTGCTCTCCCTGCCCTCCAGTGCTTAACCTCCTTTGTTTCACTAACCAGTATTTTGAAACAGTACCTTCAGTAACTGGTACTGATTTAAAATGACTTTATTTTTTCTTGGATGTGCAAAAAGGTCACATAAATTACTAACAGACACAAATATGGAAAAATTCTGGATTAAGCTAAGAGGTGAATTTACATATTTATGAACTTAACATGCACAATGAAAGTCTGAGCTCAGGAAGATAGAAGATAACAACTAGTGAAAAAACAAAACAAAAAACAAAAAATCCACTGTCACAAACATCTTAGGAAATATGAGACTGGAACAAAATGATGTCCTGAACTGCAGGAAGAAATCCAAGTGTTCAACAGGAACAACTGCTCTGTGGTGAAGACAGTTGCTTTATCAATTTCCTTTGGAAAGGACACTCAGCCTCAGCTCGCAAACAGACAGTGGTAGTGGGGATGCCATTTTGAGTGTCCTACACCATTCCATTTCACGTTTTCCATCACTGTGTCTGAAACGTTACAGCAAGCAAAATTTTTGGAGGCTTCTCCAAGTCCTATTCTCAATGGACGTGAGTCAACCAGTAGAGGAATAGAACGATCTGCTGCTGCTGTCTGCATTCACATCTCCTCCCTTAGGGTAGGTTCTCTGACTGTTGTTCTTCAGTCTGTCAGCACTTGTCACAAAGATGCAGCAAGTCAGCTGCTTTCTAAGCATTTTCATGATTAAGCCAATAAAAAAAAAAATGTAGAGAGAATCTCAGAAGCTTTGTCCTCCAGATTCCCATTGAGAACTTTTCTGGTAGAAAAAGCAGTGGGACCTGCCCCTTTTTCTCCTTTCAGCCTGAAGCTCACTCCAAGCAAACGAAGAACACAATCTCAGTGATTCTGTAAGAGCCAACAGGTCTATTTCAGCAAGGGCTGATTTACTGCACAAAGCTGAAACCACGGATGCTGTGTCTCACAATTGCACAGAGCTAATTGCACACTCCAGATCCAAACCTGTTCCATCTCCCTTTGCGTAGTGAAGATGGCTGTTGGTGCTGCAGACACAAGGAACAAGCAGGGGTTGGGAAGAGGCAGGACTCCGTGGGTGGAGGCTGGCATCAAGCAGAGACTCTCCCTGTTACGAAACTTCACAGACAGCCCAGAAACACCTGGAGATCCAGCCCTGGCTTTATCATAAATAAAAAAATAAGTAACCTTCTCTAAATCTTCCATGTTTTGGCATGAAAGGACTGTTCCCAAAATATTACAGCTAGCACTGTGATAAAGACAGACTGCAAGAAAAAGGCTGAGAATCAAGTACTTAAAAATCACGCTAAAGTCAAGTCCTGCAGAAATTGTTTCTCTAAGTACAGGCAGTATTTTCCATACTGAAAGAAAACACAAGGAAACACGACAAAGAAGATAGCATGTCTCCAAAACTAAAATCAATCTGAAGTAAGAAGCATTGTCATGTTTACTTTTCTTTTTAATTAATATTTTCTTTCTTCTTTGGTTCATTATATCTTAACCAGGCTGAGCTATCTTGCTAGTAGGAACCAGAAAACTTTCTGTCAAAACCCAGGGAAGTAGTCACTGGACTTTTCTCCTCAGTAATTTGGGAGGCTTTTCCTTGAAACACAGAAGTGTGGGAGTGAATAGGTGCTTTTCTTCACCTCTATGTATTAAAAAAAAAAAAAAAAAAAAAAAAAAAAAAAACCACGTTTATGGAGAGTGGTTCTATTAACAACAAAATGAGACAGTTCAGCACAAACCCTTAGTCACAGCTCAGAGGCTCCTAACAATTTCAGCCCTAGGCTGTTCTGCTGCTAACCTTCTCCCCACCGACAGCTATTTTGCTTCCTTTTGCACAGGACAGTTTGAAGACAAACCACCAGTCACAGTAACAGAGCAGGACTAAATTTCTCACCAGAAAGCAGCTATTACCAGCAATGGAAGGTGCCACTCCAGCTTGTCACAAAACCCTGTGTTCTCACCATTTAAGAGAGCTGGAATTAATACTATTTAAATTACACTCACTAAAGTTTGATAGAACAGCAATCTCCTGCCAGTAAGGAAACAAGCAAAACTCCAAATCCACATATTCCTTTTTTTATGAAGGCACTTCAAAAAGTGGGAGCATAATCATGGCAACACTGAGGTATGTGACAAAACCCACGTTAATTCCACCCAGTAGGTTCTACAAGAATTATTTATTTTTAATTACTATTATGTTTAATAAAGAAGTAGCTCTAACTTGGAGAAGGCAGGAGAGGCTGCAACAGCAGAGCAGAGGAGACAGGAGAAGTTTCCTCCTAGCTCAGGTAGCTCTTTTCAGCAATAATGGCAAAGCTTCAAAGCTCCCAGGAGGTCAGCTCCTCTATCAAAGTCATCCCACCCAGGATTTTTAAGTGCTCCACTGACTGACTCTCTTCATCCAGAGAAGAATAAAAGGCAATGGATCCAGGAAACCAGCCGGGCTGCTGCACAAAAGCTATCACAAAGGAGCAAGAAGGCAGTGCAGAACTGGCTAAGCCCTTCCCTGTTCCTCTGCAGAAGCTATTAGTACTTCTCCCTTCTGCTTGCTCATCATGAATCACAGCATCCTTGTCCCTCTGCTTGAGACTTGCATTCCCTGGAACAATACGATGGTACCATGCCCTAGCTATGACAACATGATAGACATATTTAAAGCAAAATATTTGAGTTTTAGTTTCTGCAACCTGAGCAGGGTAGAGCAAGTCAACAGTTAACCTCAGTTAGAACAAGTGAAAGTCAAGATACTGAAGTACCTGAAGAAAGAGAGGCTGGTACTAAGATCTACCGAACAGAAAAACACATTCATGTTTTTATGGTTAGCCCTTCATTGAGCAACAGACATAAAAGAATTCCCTGCCAACTTCCTTCTTGACTCCAGTAAATACAGAGACCTGCTTCCTTTGGTACAACCAGACAAGGCTTTTGCCCAGGATCCAGTCAGAAAACAGTACTGAATCTCTAGACTTATATTGAAGTTTCTGTTCCAGGCTGAGGATTCATGCTGCAATTAGAAGAAAACACAACTTTACACAGAGGCTTAACTCACATGCCAATGGGTTCATACAAGGCTCTGAAAGTCCAGCATGTGACACCAAATACAAATAACAAAAATAATTCCTCCCTTACATTACGCACCTACTGGTGCACCTTAGAAGCAGGGTATAAATCCTACAACATACACAATGAAGTGCCAGAGGTAACCACATAGAGGGGTGCTCAGAGCATTGAGGGCAACACCTAAATGGCTTAATGGAAAAAGTGCAGAAATTAAGGTATTTGCACATTCCTCTGACATATGATTATTTTAAGAGCTGACAGCATAAGAGGTTTAGAGATCCCTACACTACATGCTCACAGCAGTCCCTTCTCACTGTGTGCATGACTTTCCTTAAACATTCATAGTACAGGAGACTCCTACTCATTGCCACCATTTGGCCCAAAGCAGATTAATACCAAGCAAAAAGAACAAGTTTTAAATGCAATTGTTCTGCTTCATGAAAGCAGTCAAAATCCCAGGGTATGAAAAAAATAAAAAAATTAAAAAAAAAAAAATTAGCCAAACTGCAACTAGCACGTATAGAACTCCATAAGTAGTTTCACTTCCCTGTCAGCCGTCTAATATTTTGCAGCTTTCATTTATTTATTATTTTAAAGAGGAAGAGGAGGATCAAGGGAACTTCACAGCAGTCAGCCAAGCTTCAATTCCCGGAAATATTCTGGAACAGATTATTAAACAATCAGTTTACAAGAATCTGGATGATAATAGAAGGAGAAAAAAAGCAGACAGAAAAGATCTGTCAAAAACAGATCACATCATCAAAACAATCTAATTCTCTTTGCTGCCAAGATAACCAGCTTAGTGGCAAGGTAGAAGCAGTAAATATATATAGATCTTGACTGAGACCTCTGACACTGTTCCACGTGATATTTTTCATCAGCAAAAAAAAGAGATATTGCCTATATCAGCAGATCCTTTCTAATGCACTTTGCAGCAGAAAGGGTGGCACAGGAAGGGGAGTGGCACAAGCAGTGTGCTCATCAGCTGCTCAGCTCACTGCCCAGGGAGTGGAAGAAGCAGTGCAAAAGGTACTGAGAGGCACTGCTGATCCCACCACTTCCTCTTTCCCACAGCCCTTAAATACATGGTACATCCTCACCTTTTTGTTTCTAACCACTTCTTAGTGAGCAAATCTGCCCTATACAGTACTGAAGATCAGAAAGCGTAGCAATTTCTCACAATAGAAAATAGTGTTATGATAGTAGGATATATCTTTTTTTTTTTTTCCAGAAATAAAAATTAAAAACAGTGCAATATCTCCTGTAATAAAAAATCCAAAACAAAGATTAAGGTATTAATTATCTAGAAATGACTGCATTGAGAACTGAAAATAAATAATACGCATTATCCTTTTATCATACCTCCTTTATAGCATAACTCAGACTCCTGCATTAAGACAGATCCCAAGCTCAGCTGTGACTCTGCTCACCTTTTGTGCCATCACCTAGTCAGAACTTTTGCCCCTGCTGCCAACAAATGCAGCCATGGACAACATTCAATACAATCCAAACGTTACTGCTGTCAACTATCTATGTTTATGACATTAAGATGCATATTTTATGGGCATAGGTAATTAAGTTCATAGTTTCATAAATGGAAGCAGTAAATATGCAATGTTCATGAAGCCACTCCCATTTCTCAGCAATTTGGGATGCCATCCATCATCTCATCTCAGCGGCTGGCCAGCTAACTCTATCTCACAAAGTTGCTGACTGCATTCCAAGTACCACATTAGAAAAGGAGCATGCTACAGACATGCAGATAACTTGGGCTTATCCAGCAAACCTCTTGAATACCTGTATTACCGGCAGCACAATAACAAGCATGTCTGACCAACCTCTCCTTTTTTAAGAGAAGACAGAGTAAAATGGTACTCATTTAATTACTAAAAATTCCGCAAGGAGGAAAAGAAGAAAAAAAAAAAACAAGCCAGCTCCTGAAGTATTTTTTTTACTGTTCTTCCTCATAACATCTAATAAATATTTCTGTTAAGCTCTCAAAATATTGCCTCTTTCTTATAAAGCATCACAGGCCTCATGAGGCACATAGGTGAACTTTACAGTCTTTTATTTCAGTGTTTTTTGAATTATCTTTTTCTTTGGGGAAAAAAAAATAATTCTAATTCCTCTTTTCCATCAAAAAATGCAATTTCAGCATTCTGCTCATCTGGAGAGCCTACCTACCTTCCCTCCATAGACAGCAATTACAGGACAGAAACAGCACAGCACTGAAGATGCATGTCAAAAGAAGCATCTGCTTTTTTGGCAAACTCCACACTGTTGGTGGCACTTGAATTATTGCTACACTGTTTGTCACAGGGTTAGACCACAGATGGCTCTTTTGGCTGACATGGGATCTGCTATGTCATTTTCTGTTTACTGAAGTTAAGAAATAAATTAAAGAACTTGTGCCTGACCACGTACGAGAGAGACAATTCACATTCACATCCCTTTGTCTGCGAGCGTGCATCCCATATGGGCAGGGTACCATACCAGCACTGCAGCAGCATTGTCTGCACCCCTCTATGCTATTTCAAAAAACAAAACATATCTTCTTTTTGGCAAAGCCATCATTTTGCTGTGCCAGTATTTAATATGTAGCACTGTGTGGTAACCTCCCAGCCTATTCCTGCCTCTCCTGCTGTGTTCTTTGAAGAAGTGGATGGGAGTGTACAGGCATCTGGCTCCAGCCCTTTCTGCTACATTCCTAAATCTTAATCTGCCTCTGGCAGCCAGCACCCATCTCACTACAGCCAGCAGCATCTGCAGGAAAGGGGGCACGTCAGAAAAGCCCTCCAGAAAAGAAGCCAGTTTGGTAACCCCTCATTGCCAAAACTAACCCAGACAACCCCAGGAACATCCTTTTCAACTACATAATTTATGCTTTACACTATGGACCAGTTTAGATATTTTATAATTCCTGCTCAATGTGCAAATGTTTTTCTTTCTAGAAATGCCTAATGCATCGTGTCTCCAGACTTAACTACTGCAGAGGCATTGGTAAAGAATAAGGTAGCAGAGAAACACTACACAAGTGCAACACCAGGGTTTCCATCAGCCTGGCACCCAGAGGTACCACCACCCTGTTGCAAAGCAGTTCATGAGGTGCCTGTAGTAACATCCAAGTCAGAAGGGCAGCATCTCACTCCGCAGGAATGAAAGACTTCTGAAAGTGCTGGACACCAGCAGTAAGAAACTGAGCACCACTGCTCTCCCTGTCTGCTCCACTGCAAGTATTTACACGGCCCTTGGTAACATTTCTCTGTTTCAAAGTGGACCGCCAGTTTTCCCCAGTACTTCTGTAAGGCTTTAGAAGTACTCCAATGTTCTGTGGGGTTTTTTTTTTGTTGTTGTTGTTGTTGTCATCAGTTTTCTGCATTTACACACATCAACCTTGTTTCACTTTTACCAGTGGTTCTGCCTTCATTTTCACAAATCTACTCAAGAGTTTTACAAATTCCAACACTGTATAAAATGGACAAACCAGAGAGCACAAGACAGATTGTTGGCAAACCTTCCAGCGCAAGGCCTCTCTACAGAGTACCATGGAGCAAGTTCTGCTTGGTTTGCGCATTGCAACAAACCTGCCAGTTTTTTGGGGTTTTAATGAGACCGTGTGTAGCACGTACATGGCTGCAAATGAAATTCCTGAAGTCTTCTGAACGACTCCTGAGACTGTATGTAACTCCTTAAAACTTGGAAGCTCGCATCTCATTAGAAAAGAACTGGAGTCAAACATTATTGCTTTCACAACATTTGGTCCCCATGTATTGCTCCCCATTGCAAGGCAGGCTCTGCAGACCCCAAGCAAAGGGCAGCACGAGTGCCTGGCTGTGCCAGTTCAGCATAAGAGGGCCATGGAAGTGGTGCTCACCCACAGCTTTTTGTTATGCAACTGGAGCTGCAGTGATGCAAGAGCTGAGGAAGAACTGCACATCAAGGAGAACCGCTTCTAACAACTGGGGGCTAGTGGCTGTCACCTTTTGTTACTTCTCAGGGATGACTTTTCTTACAGCTTTATAACAGTGACCCATTTCTACGGGCATCTGACACAACAGACACATTCATACACAGGACCACCCTCTGCCTTTCAGGAACAGAGTGATTCACATAACTTTCCCCACATAGGGTGTGGCCATTTACCTGTGCACAGGCACCACAGAACAAATCTAAAATCAATTTAGCATGACTATATTTAGCCACTGGGAAAGACAGAAACAGAAGACAGCTCCTCTGGTCAATGAGTGGTTCAGACAGACACCCACCAACTTTTATCTTTCAGCTGCTGCTACTATCAAAATGTGAACAACTTTGGAGACATTGTAGACAACTTCAGACTGCCTCAGCTACTCAGTAAACACTGGTTGCAATATACTTAGCTTGAAAAGCAAAAAGACACTTCGAGTGTGTTTGTCTAACTTGCTATCACCATACTGCCCACACACACAGCAACGATATGGGTGTTCCTTCAGACCCATGCATCCCATCCACCTGGATCCTGAATCCAATTAGAGACCATGTGAACGATGATCACTAACGCAGCATCACACAACACATTTCCTACTTCTGCAGAAGCCATACATCCAGCCCAGCTCCTGCAGGGGCTAGTGGTAACATAGCTGTACAGCTCTGGAGAGCAGCTGACCCCAGAAGAGACCATGTCTGCCTCTGACAGAGCTATGAGGAGAGCTCTCTGCTACATTCTAGCAGTTTTTATTTGAAAGCAAATCTGGAAGCTCTGAACACACTGCACATCAATTCTGCAGTGAAGGCAAACTACTCATAGATAACTATGAGCTGACTGTTCTTTATATGACCATTCAAAGAAAAAAAAAGTGCATGTTTTTACATTATCAGTATTACTTCAAGAATATTTACATTCCTTTCATGTTCTACTTTCCACAACTTTAAGGATCTGGGCCCACAATGAAGGTAACCCAGAGCACCAAGTGTCCTGGGCCAGATGCAGTCCTTCCCTAACAGCACGCTTTTATTAACAAATCTCTGACTCTGTAACAAGTGCTATAATGTGGCTCTGAGCCAGGCCACTTTGGGTCAGAGGAATGCAGAGGCAGAATGAGGCTGGGGGTACAAATAACTCTGCCTGGGACAGCTAACGAGAGAACCACTGAGCACCACACAGCTGCACCCTTATTTGTGGCTGGTGCCATTAATGACCTGCAGGGGTCAAATGTCTACGAAACTTCACATCTAACTCTTGGGGTCAACTTATGTCATAGAGAAAGGTAACTTACATCAGTTCCTATTAAAACCACAAGCTTTCAGACTAAAGACAGTTCTAAGTAGTTAGCTAGATCTGTTGTTGAAAGCTACCTCAGGCTGCATGCACAGCCCCACAGCCCAGAGAAGCTGACTTGAGAAGTCTATTTAAAGCACAAAGTTGCTGAACAGTGATCAAAACCAATCAGGGGGTGAACTCTTTTGAACTTCCAGCCAGAAAAAAGCATGACACATTTTGTTAAAAAGTATTAGGGAATCTAACCAATTAATGCACCTAATCCTCTTCAAGCAAAGTTATTAAAAAAAAAAAAAAAATGTTAAGTGCTTCCCCAAGTTCAAGTGATCAAGGGTTTACAGATGAGGAGTCCTTTAGTACATGCAAGCGATACACCACTACACTGTAAACACAACAAATCTGGGGACTTTATGAAACAAAGTCAGGAGCTGGCTAAGATCAGCCTAGCAGAATCCAGCACTCAGCTTGATTTTATAACTAGCAGCCTCCTTCTCTTTGCAAATAAGGAAACTCGGATTACTTCAGTGATGGTCCTGAAGCCGCAAAGGAAGGCAGGATTAGAACTGAACACACATAAAAAAAATTGGAGTGAGATTTCCATAGGTAAGGAAACTCTGGTGGAGCTCCCCAGCTGATTTCCATCTACACCCAGAGGAACCACTTGTCCTCATCGACCTCTTACAGTCTATCCATGGCTGCGGGCACAGAAGGCTGAAATCTTTCAAATGCTGTTGATAGGGTGTTTTAAGCAAAAGAAAATGCCAACTTCTGATAGTTGTGAAGTAGAAGCTGAACCTTCTGGGAGATATAGGATTTACAGCCAGAAACTAGGAAAAAGGCCATGTAAAGGAGTGCAGAAGGGGCTGTCACAGCAATAGGCAGACATGGAGCCTGCAAGAGGCAACTGAGGGAGGGACCACCGACTGTGATAACACTGCAAGGAACAGCCCTGTAACTAGGTTGAAAGCAGGAGCCCTGCCCTGGCCGGGAAAAAAAAAAAAAAAGGAAGTTCGGACTCCTTTCACCATCAGTGTTGAGTCATGGAAATAACAATACAGCATCAGGCAGTCAAACAATCAGAAATGAAACCTACTTCAGTTTTTACACACAAACCGCAGCAAATACATTTGGTACCTACATCTGTAACTAAACCTTACAAATACAGCAACAAGTGGCATGCACATGCCCACCTGCTAAACCTTGGGTGAAATCCTGTGAACCATGCAGCAACACTCCTCTGGCTTTAGGGTCAGATTTAACTTACACGCTTATCTGAAACAAATCTGAGTTAGTCATTCTCATCCCTTACAGGAAGATGCTTTTGGATCCAATACTTGAAAACTGCTGTAAACGTAAACTTCAATGACAACCTCCTCCAATATCTTCATGCATACTCTCAAAAAAAAAACCAAAAAAAAAACACCTTTGTCCTTCTGCACATTTAGTTATTATTTCCTGTTCTTCTTGTAATTTGGAATTCTTATTGGCATAATGCAAACAGAAGGTCTGCTCTAACTTTCTTCCATGGTACTCAGCAAATTTCCCTAACTTGACATTTATGTCTTGTTTTGAACTAAGCAATAAACATATATGTATGTATACACACCTAAACACACACTTCATAAACTCCAATAACTCATGTGGCCAACTTTCAATTCTAGGGGAAAAGTAGTTTTAAATGGTTAAGAAATATCATTCAGAGGTCTGAAACTGAAGCACTGTAACAATCTTAAAATTACAATGTTGGTGACTTCAGAGTTTATGTCAATTAACAGTTCCATCACAAAATTTAGTGTGCAAGTTAAATTACAAACGTTTAGCAACTGTATGCTGAAGAAATGCAGGACAGTGGTCCTTGCTGTGTGTTAAGTTAAAGGAAGCAAACCCCAGATAGCTCCTGGGTGAATGTCTGCCTGCATAATGAATCACTCAGACACTGCAGATCGTTGTTAATTCTGAAATGAAAATTAGGAGAATTAGCTAACACCTAGGAAGACTTCCAGATGTACTGCTAATACAACACTAAATACATGAGGAATTCCACAGCCAAGATCAAGTGGTCCTGGCAGCACAGATAATAGTATAGCTCAAACATACAAACGATTATATCTCCAACTGCACAAGTGAAGCAGGCAGTGCCTCCAGCACTCACCAGCACATTTAGATGCACGTGCGTTGTGTATGAGCCCAGCTGGCACAAACAACTGCAGCACCTGTGTGCAGCAGCCTCAGTTTCTGGAAGGGGCTGTTTCACTTCAACAGTGTCTGGTGCTGTAGAAATAGATGATGAACACTTACACGTCAAACAAGTCAGAAATAAAGTATGCCATTTGGGCACAGAGCCTGATCCATCCACACTGTCATTGTGTTCTAGCCCTCAGCACAAGAATTCAGCTGAGGAATCTTGTTTCTGAACACATCAAAAATTGTGGATAAAGGAGAACACTTTGAAAAGTATACTCCAAATTAATAATCAACTTTAAAACAGCATAACAACAGGGTATCTCCAGGCTAATGGCAAACATTTTAAGATAAATTAATCACTTGCCTCTACTTCTTGCACAAATATCACTCTGAGCAACTGCTTTCAGGTTCATTCTACACTGTGGGCAATTTCAATAAATTATACTTTTAATCAAAATATTCAGCTCCTACCTATGTGGCTTATCAATCCTTGCAACTGTTGGATGCTTAATGCTAATAATCTTGTAAGCCATTACTAGTCTGCCACATCAGTCCCAGGAAATTGAAGCTGGAGCGCGCCTTGCATTTGCTACAAGAAAAAAACTGAAATATTTGAGAGTATGTGATTTAACTGAAATTCAGAATTAAAATGGGACAACAGAATTAGAATGGGAAAACTCTCTGAGGAAGGAAAAACGCAGGGTTTAATTTAACAGGAGAGATAAGGCCACAGAACCACTACAACTAAAAAATATGCAAAATCTAGAACATGAAACTTGAAGGAATTATTCCTGTTCTGAGCAATATTTTAATGTCTGGACTCTGCCCTACTGCACACTAAACTTCTGCTTAGAACAAAAGTCTATTACTAAGAGAAAAACAGTAACTTCTTTCTAAAACTAGAGTTCTGGGCAGTTCTACCAGTCTAAATCCTTGCCAAAATGAACTCCGTCATTGTTATTAATCTGGAAATATCAGTAAGAGTCTTCATATGAACATCCACGTAGACTACAAAGAAACTACTCACGCAGCAAACGATGAGCAGAATTTGAGCATGAAGTTTTACAGTTCTGAGTAATCTGCTTTATCTTGAGCTTTGGAAGACTGAATTAAAACCAAATGAGGTTCAACAAGCCAAGCACAGGGTGTTGGACTGGGATCAGGGCAACCCCAGATGTGTGAACAGACTGGGAGAAGACCTCCCTGACGGCAGCCCTGTGGGGAAGGACTGGAGGGTCCTGCTGGATGAAAAGGTGGACATGAGCCAGCAGTGTGCGCTTGCAGCCTTGAAGGCCAACAGCAGACTGAGCTGCACCAGCAGAGGGGCAGCAGCAGGGTGATGGAGGTGACTGTCCCTCTCTGCTCTGCTCTCACAAGTCCCATCTGTGGTACTGTGGTACAGACAGGCCTGGGGCCACCAGGATAAGAGACGTGGATCAGTTCAGGAAGGTCCAGAGAAGGTCCACAAAGATGATCGGAGGGCTGGGGCACCTCCTACAAAGAAAGGCTGAGGGAGCTGGAGAAAGGCTGGGAGTCTGAATAAAGCTCTAGTGACAACTCACTGTGGCCTTCCAGTACCTGAAAGGAGTTTACAGGCAGGAGAGGGACTGACTTTTTACACTGTCCAATGGCAACAGGACGAGAAGGAATTGATTTAAACCAAAAGAGAAGGGATTTAGGTCAGATGTTAAGAAGAAATTCTTTACTCAGAGAGTGGTGAGGCCCTGGCACAGGCAGCCCAGAGATGCTGCAGATACCCCATTCCTGGAGGTGCCCAAAGCCAGGTTGGATGGGCCCTGGGCCACCCTGGGGGGTGGCAATTGGCCCACAGCAGGGGTTGGGAATGGATGATCTCTAAGGTCCCTTCCAATGTAAGTCATACTATAACTCTACGATTGTTCTATGATTAAAAGTACATCTATCTATCTATCTGTATGATCATGTGAGTGACTTTATATGTATGCATATATATATATATATATTTTTTTTTTACATTAAGCTATTTAGCCCCAATTACAATAACAACTGACCCACTTTAGCATATTACTACATTTCTGAACAAAATCTATGGAAAGTAGGAAAACCACTGTTACAAAACACCTTTTGAAGAGTCAAACTGACATGATTTACCTAAGATTAACCGAAACAGCTTGGACAAGAAAATGAAATTTGAATTTTATGTTAGTACCTTAACACCTGTACTGTCCCTGGATAAATTTTTTAGGCGTGGCTAACCTTGCACTTTTAGCATCAGCAAGACAATGACTCAACACCAAACTTTAGGAAAGAAAGAAGGTGGAAAAGGAAAACTAGCACTGGGGATTCTGTAATTTTGGAATTGGTTCGGAAAGGAACAGTCACACAAAAAAAAAAAAAAAAAAAGCATGTTTTGATTGAAGGACAAAAATCACAGGCTAATTCCATCATTTTGTATATTGGAATATAAAGCCAAATGTTAATAATACAAAAAACAAACAAAAAAACAAAAAAACAACAGAGTTGGAACATTCGACATAAAGGGGTTGGACCCTTCCAACCTAAGCTACTGTATAACTCTATAAACCTGAAAGAACAAAGAGATCAAGAGCTTCAGAGCAGGGAATTCCCATCAGCTGATCATATGATGTAAAGAATGATTACACAAAAAGCCAAAGTGCCTTCTCTAATGACAAAGCCAGTTTACAACTCTCAGAGACTTCCCTGAGACTATAACCCTCTGCACTTGACAGACCTAATAAGAACAGTACATTTGTTGGCAAAGTGACAAAGTCTGGTCCAAGATTTAACCTTTTTTTTCACTACAGCAATTAAAATATCAACATAATGCTGAAATAATTCATGACTTCCTCAACCATTTCCATCTTGCATTATGCTTCATGGGACTTCATGGAGTATTATTACTAGGAATGGAAGGGCTCCCAGGGCATAAGAAAATCACTTTATTTTTCTGTTAGTGTCGCAGTATGCACTGAAGTTCATCAGAATTTTTAATGAACAGAAATCCTACATAATTAATTACATCCTGATATTTTTCCCCATAAAAATTACTAAAGCTTCTAAGCATACTCATTAGCTTCTCAGTACTATAGAATACTGCTACTGTTTTAAAAATTCCCCAGTTCTGAAATATTTACATATATGCACATGCACTGGAAGCACTGCTGCCCTAAGTCACTGAAGGATTACTTAGCATTTATCATTTTGTTTAAGCTAAACATTGCAGAAATGTTTTTGAAATAATCTGGTTTAGGTAAGCATTTCTCATAAGAAGTACCCAGAGCCACATCTCCTAGAATGCTGAAAAAAAGGCTGAAAACTCTCACTGTTTCAAAGGTTAGAAGCTAAGCAGTTCTATTAAATACTTAACTCAAATGTTTTTCCCAAATTACACAGAAGTATTTTTAAATACGCCTAAGTACTACAGTAATGGGGCTCATGTAAGCCAAGTAGATTGGATGGAATAATATTAAAGCAGTTTAAATACCATTTGATTCTGCTGACTGTCAGTCTAATACCGACCCCGGATACACCAACCATTCATCTCAGGTTTCTCATGAGAAAAACTCAAAGGTCTTCTGATTCTCTGTCTCAATGAGCACTTATTCACATCTGCAGCCTCAACGCAGTCAGTGGCACCACTGGGTAAGTAAATATGTGATGGCACAAGCAAGTGTCTTAAAACTCAGACCTACGTTTTCAGACCTCTTCTTGAACTCATGTGGAACACAGACCACTAAATACTTCAAAGGACCTCAGCCTGCTGGCGGTTGCTTCTACACGGACAGAAATGTGTGTAACTGCTTGCCCAGCTCTGCCAAAGCCTGCATTTATTTGGTGGGGGACCTGCCCCCCCGGATTCACACCAAGGTCTTCCTGGCCACCAAAAGGAACCAAGAGAAAATTCCTCTTACATACAGGGCACTATTAGCAAATTATGCATAGAAGTAGGAGAAAGAAAAACACCACTCCGAGACTTGAAATTCACCCACCACAGCATGAAAGCCCAACCTCCTTTGCTACACAGCAGCTGTGCGCTTAGTGCCGGACGGAAGAGTGCTCAAAGCCAGGGGGCAGCCCTGCACCTGGCTGTGCCCCAGGGACACCAGCACTTCCCAAGCAGAAATAAAACCACCCAGGTCTGGCAAAAGATGCCAGAATAACCCTTCAATGAGTTAAAAGACCAAAATATTCCTTTACCCTTTAACCTCAAAATGAGTTTCAAGTATAAAAAGACATAGAGAGTCTTAAATCAGAGACTTCTCTAAGCAGAACCAGAGGGACCGGGGTTGCACAATAACCAGACTGTCATTGAGAAGACTGGCAGTCACCTGCCACAGTACCACACACAAGGTAAAAGAAACCTTCCTGCTCTACACTACAGTGTTTTGTTTTCTTTCTCTTCATCAAGTTTAAGAATCTTCCATTTTTTGTTTGAAGGTTTGTAAACAGGGATTTAGATCTGACTTTACCCTCATCCGCCTCCGTGTTTTGAGTGATTTCAGACTACAGCACTGGCAAGCATTAACTGATATGTTTCCCATGGGTTAGACAAGCCTTACACCAGTACTCTGAATCACCAAGGAGGAGACAAGCATAGGAACATCACTTCAGAGTTTTAGAGACATGCTCCCTGCAACTGCCACCCAAGCTCCTATCCAGACTCTGGGTTGCAATCTACAGGGACACTAAAAATGAAAGCACCACACAGATCTCAGTTAAGCTGCAGTACCCAGATGACAAAATATATGTAGTTGTAGTTAACCTATGGAGTCACATTTCCACTTTCCTGAAACAAAGAACCACATGGTAGAGGAACTCGAATATAAACAAAAAGAAACAAACAAAAAAAAATAGAAGGTAATCAAAGAAAGAAATCCCCTTCTTATCTTAATGGAGAAACAGATAAACTACTCAGAATAGCACGTGAGAGGGTCACTGCCAGTAAGAGACACTGACAAGGAAAAGAATCAGTGATAAAACTAAGTTATGTATATTTAATTGCTGACACAAAATGTTTCATCCCACAAACAGGAAGACATCCAATGAGACCAAGCTTGATGCTCACCTTGCACTGCTCTTTCTGCTTCTCTTCAACCAAGCAACCAAGGGAAATCAGGCCCAAATTGGGCAGCACAGGCACTGTTTGCTCCCATTGCAGACTTTGCAAAGTCCTGCAGTCCTACCAAACAAGAAATAAAATCTAAACACCCACTCTAATCTGACTTGGCTCATCTTCCTAAAGCAGATCACTTTACACAAATAATGCACAGATGAGTGATGTGCTAAACTAGTACAGTTAACTGACGAGTACTGCTTTTCCAAGGACACATAAACAAAAAGGTATTTTTGTTAATATTAAATATTTGTAATTACTAGCATTGATTTTCCAACAGACCAGAGAGCTGCTGTATCTAACTACAACAAATTCAGGAAAAATATAAACTTCTAGAACATCGGAACTACTCCTTAAAAGAGCTTATCACATCAGAAAACATTTGCTAGATATTTTTAAACCCATGCATCTCAGTGCATGGGTATAATGCTTTACTGTTAAAATCAATTTACACAAACAGTAATAAACATTACTGAATTTAATTTAAACTGGCACAAACCTTAAGTATCCTTGTACTTGTGTAAAGCAATCTCTCCTCAACATGCAGTTACTTCAACTGCAGTTTAAAGCCATTGTGTGTCAGTGCACAGCTGTAGCTTCTCTAGAGTAACTACAGTCTCTTGAGGAGGGCAGAGCCAAACCCCTGCTAATCACAGCAACCAGCCCCTGTAGCACATGATTTTTTTTGCCTTTTTTGTGTGTGTGTGTGTGTGTGTGTGTGTGTGTGTGTGTGTGTGTGTGGTGTATCTGTTTTGCTAAGTTGCTGGGTTAGAAGGCTTTTGCTTATCTAGCATGTGGTTCTCCCCCGTGGCTCTCCCGGGTTTGTAACTCATCCCTTCCCTTTCCTGTTGCATCAGGAAGCTGCAAATACAGTGGCTTCAGTGGGGCTGCTATAATTACCACAATGCACTGCAATTCTGAAACATATGCAAAATAAGTAACAATTACTTAAACAAGGTCCGTGGAGACACTTAAATGTGGTTCTGTTGGCTTTCTAGAAATCTTCTAGACCAACATGCTCCAGCCAAGATCAAAACACCTCTGTGTACCTTTTCATTAGGTCAAAAGCTTTATACGCCTTCACACTGCCTCCTTAGTGAGATCTTTAAGAAATAATCTAATGTAGAAACAGAGGAAAAACACCTATAAGAAGCTGGGAGGGAAGAAGTTAAAAAGTCCTCATTCTTTACCGACTTCTTTTGTTACACTCCATCTCACTGCACAAATAAACATCAGTTTTAATGAAAGCTTCAGAGATGGAAAAAACGCTGACTCAAACAGCTACCTTTTCTTGTTAGTTACCTGACAAAAAACACACATCAAACTATAGTTATTACTAACTTGATTGCAGCACTGTGCTGATGTTTTAAGAGCCATCTCCAGCTCTTGGGAAAGGATTTTCCCCTCCCTTCCTTCCCCTCTCCGCCCCGCCAGTAATCCCAGTTTAAAGGATCTAACTCTTCTGAAATGTGTTAACTCAAGCACTTTTTTTTTTAACAGTTGGAAGTTTCAGGAAAAAAAAAAAAAGCCACCCAAAAGAAAACAGCAGATGTTCAAAGCTCAGCCTTCCATTTTCCCTTCCACGTGAAGCTTAATGACAAAGATACGAACTTTAAACTTCCAAACAGATAAAAACGTACTATTTACCCTGTTAGAAATCCTAAACAAAAACTTTAAGTTGCCAAATACAGATAAGACAATCGTATCGCTTTTCACCATCTGTACCATCATGCCTGACAAGATAAGGTGCTTCCTTTTATTTCTTTCATTCACGTTTGCATTACAAGTATAGAAACCCACTGACTGAGCAGTTTTGCTCCCTGGAGAATAAAGCGTACTTTAAAAATAATCTTAGAAATGCACTTAAACATTTTAAATAACTGATACTTAACGTGAAGTTGAGTCTGCCTAAACCAAACTATGCACTGCACATCATTTAAGGGGAAACATAAGCAGCCAGTGCAAGCTGATGAAGCAAAATAGCACATCCTTAGAGTTCCAGAAGAAATACAGGATTTCAGCAATGTTGGGGACAAGACCCACTCACAGGTGCTATGTTGGGAAGCTTAGTCTCATTGCTCCACAGAGTTGTATGTTCAGAATTATGGCCATGGCGAGTTTAATGAGATTACATCCCTCACACAGACACCATACACCACGTGGGAAACTGAAATGATGAATTACAGGTGTAGCTGCCCCATACCATAAACCTACAGTTAAAACCTCATCCACATTTTTACCCAAAGGTCAGACAAAGCTTTCTCCATTCAGCCCCCTTTGGAAGTCCACTTGAATCTTCAGCTTTGAACAAAACTCAGCCTGTGGCACAGTGCCTGATGTTAACAGAGTCGTGTGAAAAGATTAACCAACAGCTTTGTAGTCTCCCTCAAACAGGCCAAACCAAATCAGTGTTAAATTCCTCACGTGCAGCTACGCCCAGTTAATCTGCTCGAAACCAGCAAACTATGTATATCTACTTCCATTGGCAAGATAAACAGGATGCCCATCATAAGGCAACAGCAGCACTGCTACCAGGCAGCAGTGGGCAGGAGTCAGCAGCCACCAGCAGCCCAGGTGAGCCTGCTCTGGGGCCCGTGAGGAGCCCCGCTGCATGGCACCACAGTAACACAGCTGCTGAATGCAAGAAGCAGATGGCAGGAGAAAGCCTCATTTTCTCATTTATGTTAATTTTACAGTGCGTGGAAATATTTACTTGGGAGCAGCACCTCCTGATTTCCATGAGAACCCAGAGGTAGGAGCAGGCCACAGCCAGGGAGCCTGGCACAGTGCTCAGGCTGAGCACGATACCATGCATCGCAGTGCTTCCTTTGCTGTGCAGACGCACACGTGCATTCTTCACATAACTCACGTAACCTTGCAAGAAGAGCTATTAGATTACACCTACCTTCTTCAGAGAGGACGCGTGGCCACGAGCACTGTGATAGGCTGTTACTGCAGGTACTGCACGGGGTTTGGGCTTTAAGGAGACACGAATCTGCACTTCAAGGAAAACATCAGATGAGCTGCTACTTATTTTGACCATAACTAACTAAGCTAACTTATAACAGCAGCCTGGCAGGAGTTTGTTCGTTTTTAATATGCCCTACTGGAAATACAAGTTGAGAGACCATAGTTCAGTATTCTTACTCTAAAGCACAGAAGATCAGGCGTCACCTCACCGCATCTGAATCAAAACGGAGGATGCTGAGTGGCTCCTGTGTGCCTGAGTTACACTCTGCAGCAGACACAGCAGATAACAAGCACAGCAGTGTTAACACCGATTTGTTTACAAAACAAAACAGAGCTCTTTGTGGAGACAAACAGAGTATGGGCAACACTCTGGACTTACTGTAGCTAACCAGAAGTTAGTCAGTACGGTAAATGAAGGCAGAATTTCACATTAAGTGTCTTAAAAATAGAGAGTCTTACAATGCCTCTTACCAGTAGTTCTTCTTTTCAACACAATATCTAGTATTAAGCTACCTGAATATGCTATAGACCCTTCAGAACGCAACAGGAAAACATAAAAAACAAAGTGCTTTTCCACCATTCTGATACCATGCATGTTACAATACAAATAACAAGACACAAACTGCTCATTTTGGTTTCATTTTTAAATTACCTATTTCCCCCCAAGTTCCCATATGAGGGGCTGTCACATAGCTGCTCCTCTCAGCTACTCTCCCTGCACTTACAGCATCCAGTCTCTTAGGCTAAAATACAATCATAATTCAATTGTCTGGATACAGGTTGCACAGAGACGCAAAGACTTAATCTGGACTATTTCTAATTACCGGGAAAGGCTGAAAAATTAGGCTCATAACACTGTTCAGCACTGTCTGACAGCAGCTCGCCCCTGCAGGTGAAGTCTGAGTGAAAGGGAGATCAGAAAGTCAATCTTTAAACGACCTCGGTCTACATGAATGAAGTTAATGGGAGTTTTCCAGGGACTTAAATGGAGAAAGGCGCAGGCCCGGCTCCTTGTGTAGGAAGTGTTTGAGCGGAGAATGGCTACACGCTAACAAAAGAAACCTTTGGTACCCGGGGTCTTAAGACCACATAATACCCCCGCATTCATTTCTTTCTCTGCCCGTTGAAAGAAAAAAAGGCTCTGTTTGTTTTTCCGACTCAGGCAGCCCTTTCAGCTCACTGAATCCAAGGAGGGCACTGAGCAGAGCGGAGCGCTTATCAGCGCGCTGCAGCACGGCGGGCAGCCAGCGGCCCTGCGGCCGCGCCCGGCCCTGCACCGAGCGGCCCCGGGGGGGCATCGGCGGAACTGCCTTCATGTACGAAGTATGCCGAAGCGCCGGGCTACATCACCAGCGTGGGTGTAGCCAGGGCATTTATTGAAAACAAACCAAAACCAGCGCGCACAATGAGCGTGTTTTATTATGCACGGACTTGAACGCTTCAAGCGCAAGATACAGAGATAACTCCGCACGCTGTTAGCAGCACCGGCAGGGTGCCGCTGAGACAACATCCACGAGATTTTCATCAAGAAGATATTTCCACAAAACGACGGAAGAAGAGAAAGGAAACCCCGATTTTTAAAAGCCGTCCTTACGCTCCAGGTGAGCCCAGCAGCCCAACTTTCACCGTCGCCCAGCCCGCGGCGGTAAGCTGGGAGCTTGCCGTGCGCGCCCACGGCAGCGGTGCCGCCACGACCCACGGCCGAGGGCCTCCAGCACTGCGTGGGTGCGCCCCGCGCTCAGCTGCACCCAGCACCGCCGGGAGCTGCCTCCACCGGGCAGCAGCTGCTGCTCTCGGTGAGCCCCGTCGGCACCGACCTCCCCTCCATTCACCCCTCGGGCCGCCACTACGGAGCTTTAAGTACTTTAAAAATACCGAAGATTCGATGAAAAATTGGTTTCTTATTCAGATTTTAACAACGTTTTTTGGGGAAAAAAAAAAAAAAAGTTAAAAACGCGGCTGAAGAGCCAGTGGCCCAGCGAGGCTGCGCTTCAACTGTTTTATTTCCAGCTGCTAAACAAGCAACCAACCAACAAAGCGCTTCTCTCAGTGTAGCTCGACAGATGCGAGTACCCCGAGCTTATCAGGACGCTCTGTCTGCCCAGAAAATGTCACAGGATTTCCCTTGTGTACTTCAAGGGGGAGAGAAGGGGAAAGCCTGCCTGCGCTGCTGGCTCTCTCGAGGCTGCATGAGAGCAGCAGCGGCGCCTGTGCCTTTTGGGCACTTCACGCGAAGCCAGAAATCACCCAGCCCCAAGTTTCGCTTTGCAGCCCGGGTTGCGACACGGAGCGGGGCTTTTGTCACTTGTTGCCGAGCCCGGCGGGGCCCGCAGCCGCCCGGCCCGGCCGCTAAGGTCAGCCGGAGGAGGCCTCCGCTCGGGGCTCGGCGCTCGGCAAGGTCACGGCGCGGTCTGCGAGGGACTTAGGGTGGGCTCTGTTTTGCAAATCCCAGCTCTGCAGAAGCGAACAGCGAGAGTCACCACCCCATCCCCAAAGAAAAAAAAAAATAGTTAAAATAAAAAAATAAATTAATTAAAAAAAAAAAGCGGGTGGGGGTGCCACGAAGCCCCGCCGCCCTTACCTGCTTCCTATAGGGCGTCCGGCTGCCGCCCGCCGCGCTGCTGTTGCTGCTGGGGAAGATCATCGCCCCGCCTGATCCCCGGCTGCCCCTCGGGATGGGGAGCAACTTTGGCGGCCGCCGGGCTGCGGCGCGGCGGGGCTGCAGGGCGCTCCCCGCCTCCGTGCCTTCCCACCACCGGCTGCGGCTGCCGCGCGTCCCCTCCGGGCCCCCGCCCGGCTCAGCTCCGCTCCGCGCCGACCCTACCCCGCCGCGGCCGCCCAGCCTGCCATCAACGGGCGCTCATTGACCGCCGGCGGCTTCCCCGGCCCGGCCGATCCCACCTCCCGCCGGCCTCAACCACCGCCCAAAAGGAGGGAACGAGCGAGCCCAACCGCAGCGGGGAAGCGCGGAGCGGACGAGGCGCCCGCCCCCACCCCCGCGGCTGCGCGGGCGGCGGCGGCGGCGGCGGCGCGGGCAGGGGGCCGAGGGCCGGGGCGCGGAGCGGGGCGCGGCCCCCGAGCGGAGCGGGCGGACGGGCGCGATGGGGGCGCCCCCGCGGAGCGCAATGGTCGCGCCTGGGGGGCGCGGCGGGACCGCGGCGGAATGCAACTTGCGCCCGGCCCCGCGTGCCGCGCATTCCGCCGCGGACCCGGGGCAGGGTGAGCGGGGATCAGCCCCGACTTTGACCTCCGGGACGGTGCCCGTGCCCCTCGGGGCGGCTCTCCCAGCTGTTCTTCTGGGAGAAAAAGTACAACTAATGGGGCCTCTTCTCCCCACCCCCCATCGAAGAGCCCGGGCTTCCCAGTGGTGGGAGGGAGCTCAGGGTCCGTAACCCTCGGTTGCTGTGGGGAGAACGGATTGCTCCGAGCGCAGTAAACGCAGGAATATGTAACTCAGAAGTTTTGCTTTGTTGGAGAAGGGAGTGGAGCTGGGGGAGCATCCGGTCACAACCCTCGCGGAGGCTGGTGCAGAAGTAGAGGAAAACTCTGATTTCTTCCCAGAATCCAGGCCTAGGAAGCAGCGCAGCTACGAGCAAAGAGCGTGAGGCCGAATGCAAAAGCCGTGCCGGGAGGAGGGGTTGCCGGGCTCACCCCTGTCCCCCCGCCCCACTCGCACGGCAGTGCTGCGTGCAGCCCTGCAGCAGCCCACAGCCGTGGGCCCGTCAGGCCCTGAGCTCTGGCCGCTGCCAGCAGCGCTGCTCAGACGGCACCGCCCAGCGCCTTCTGGTTCTTCTTCCTCTTTCTAATAGCGATGTGGCCTCAATCTCGTACTCACACAAATTGCAAAGGGAAACAGCTGAGAAAAAACAAAGACTTGCCAGGTAGCTCACTGCTACTCATGTAGCACCCCGCTTGTATTTACAAACACCACAACCTGTAACTAGAAACAATCACCAAACAGTTTGGCATCCCACTGTATTGCCACACCGCAGTACGCAAAGCGCTGCCCCTTGGCAGAATGACATTCTGCATAACTTTCCTTTTTTTCCTTCTTTCGCGTCCTAAAATGGATCTCTTTCGGCTTAGCCTCGGCTCCTCAGCATGGCTGAGTGCTGCCAGCACGGGGCCGGACAGGCAGCAGCCCCATAATGTGACCCCGTGGTGGCTGCGGCTGGGAAGCCCGCCGGGGCACGTCTGCATGGCAAGCACTGTGCTGGCGCCGCCTGCCTGGTGAGCACATATTGCTGGGGCTCCCAGTGCTGCCAGACGGTGGCACAGAGGCTTGGGCGAGAGTAAAGCCACAGCCCTTGCTCTGGTTGAGGTGCAGCTTCACACACACTGTACAGCAGCAATCGCTGGCATGGCTGCTGAGGAAGGCACCAGCTGGGCAATTGATTCTGGGTGAAACCTTTTTTTTTTTTTTTCTATTTTCCTTTTTTTTTTTTTTTCCCTCTGATCAGATTAGTTTTCCTCCAGATCATTTCCTTTGTCTGGTCAGCACGTGGCTGTGCTTACAGCTTGTGCTGGTACAATGGAGGGGGTACCCTGGGAGCACAGACAGGCAGGGACGGGAGGGTGGGTATGGCTGCTTGTTCTGGCAGCAGCAGCAGATTAGATGGGCTTAATCTGCTCACGTACCTGCAGCTTAGTTTGACAGAAATGTAGCTGAGTGCTCACATCTGCCCTGGGCATAGCACAGGAGATGATCTATGCACCACTCTTGCCTGTTACAGGCCATGGTCACAGATGGCACAATCACACTCAGAGTGGGAATGCTGCCTTACAGCAACATGAGCTGTAGCAAGTGAGAGTACTTCTGTTCCAAGCTGTACCTCCAAATGAGGGATTAAAACCATATTTTTCCACACAAAGAGGGGACAAAGCTTCAACCTGCTGCACCTATAACCGGGACTTTGTCACCTGGAGGAGATGGAACAGCGACACCTCCTCCACCCAAGGAAAAACCCTCTATAAAAGCCACTCACCCCTTGTTTCCTCCCCTCTCTTTCTGTCCCACAGCCCAGGCCAGCTGTGATGTGCAAAGGAGCTGAAGGACATCTCAAAGCAGCAGCCTTCCTGCCCAGCCTGGCCTGGCCTGGCCCAGCAGCCACTCTGTCACCCATGTCTCGCACCATCCATGATGCCCATGCAGCTCCCCTATGCTGGACTCACATCTTCCTTGGCCACAATTGCTGTCTTTTCTAATGTACCATAAAAAACACACATGGCAAAAATGGTCCTATAAACATCTACTGGACCACCAACAAATTGTGCTTACATATTTTTGTTACAGGAAAATGCATTATAGAGTTTTACAGGACAAAACACTTGGTGTCCTACCCTAAGTGCTAATCTACCTATAGACATTTTCTGTTTGTTTTCCAAGTCTTGAGTAACCTGACTCCACTTTTGCCTTCAAAGATGTAACAGCTGCCTTCTGATACCTACACCAAGATCACCAAGACAGCAAAGCCCAGTATAGTGTGGCTGGAGGGAAAGGGATGGCAGACATCAGCTGAAGACTGCCTCTGCCAAGAAGGAAAGAAGGGTAATTGTCATAAGCAACTCCTTTCTGAGGGGAGCAGAAGACCTGATATGCTCACCAGACCCTTCCCTATAGAGAAGTGTACTGCCTCTCTGGGCCAGGCTCAGAGACATTACTAAAAAAACGTCCTGGTCAGGTTTGACCCTCTAATCTTTACCCTTCACTGATAGTTCAGGATGGAAAAACTGATGAAGTCACTGAGAGAAGCTTGAAAACTATCAAAAGGGACTTCAGGAGGGAAATGGATCCTAGACCAGGAGCTGGCTGATAGGCTTATAAACTAGTTATGAAGGAGGGAGGGGATAAAATGAGCTTTGCTAGAGATGAGCCTGGGGGAAGAAAGCCAGGATGGGGGATGAGGCAAGGGGGCTCAGCTGAAGTGCATCTACACCAAAGCACACAGCATAGGCAATAAACAGGAGGAGCTGGAAGCCACCATGTGGCAAACTGTGACTTAATTGCCATTATGGAAACATGGTAGGATCACTCCCACAATTGGCGTGCTGCAGTGGATGGCTATAAGCTCTTCAGATGGGACAGGCAAGGAAGGAGGGGCAGTGCCACGGCTGCCTATGCTAGTGTTTCAGTGTTGTTGAGCTCAGGGCTGGGAATGATAAGGCTGAGTCTATGGGTAAGGATTAGGAGGAAGACCAACAAGGCAGACATCTCGGTTGGGGTCTGTTACAGACTGCCTAACCAGGATGAAGAGACAGATGAGGCACTTTACGAACAGCTGGCACAAGTTGTGTGATCGCCAGCCCTTGTTCTCATGGGTGACTTCAACTTCCCTGATATGTGCTGGCAATACAATACAGTGCAAATGAAGCAGTCTAGGAGTTTTCTAGAGTGTGTAGAAGAAAACCTCCTGATGCAGATGATAACAGGGCCTACCAGGGCAGGTGCCTCGCTAGTCCTATTGATTACAAAGAAGGACAGGTGGGAGATGGGGAGATCAGGAGATCTGGAGCTGTTTTGGTCAGAGTGACAATAAAATGTTAGATTTCTTGCTTCTTGGTGAAGTCAGGAGGGGAGGCAGCAAAACTGACTTCAGAATGGCAGACTTTGAACTGTTCAGAACACTGACAGGGTGGGTTCCTTGGGAATCTGTCCCGAATGGTAAAAGGATCCAGGAAGGCTGGATGCTCCTCAAGAAGGAAACCTTAAAGGCACAGCAGCAGGCTGTCCTTGAGTGCTATAAGATGAGCTGGACGGGGAGAAAACTGGCATAGCTGAATAGGGAATTTTTGCTGAGATGTCTGTTCAAACCCCTTTGTTTTACATTAAATAGGTAAGGCTCTTGATAATTCCCTGCACTTTTCAAATGTACAGTGATATACTTATTCCAGATACTGGTAACTAGTTCCCCTATGTATTTTCTGGGACCCAAGCATGCCTTGTTTACAAAGAAAGAAGCCTCAGTTTTACTCATTTAGCAGTTCCATCACTGGAACAGCCCTGCAGGTCGGCAGGCATCTGGCTGGTTACTGTTACAAAGGATCAACTCTTTTTGTTCCTGAAGGAAAAAAGGTGATCATGGAGCTAGGAATATCTGTGTCAATTGTCCATACAAATTACACTCAGAGCTTCTCTAAATAACCCAGAGTTGCTTATTTAGAAACAGACACTACTTGCTGAGCAGATTTGGTGCATCTTGGAGCTAAAATGTTGTGATTAATTGTTCACTTGTACATTCAGTCTGGAAATGTAGGTTTACAGACTGGGTAAATACAGAAAGATTGCTCTGGAAACCTGGAGACAACTAGAAGTCTTCAAGGATCTTTCATACAACATTTGTCAATCTTAACAAACAGCAGACTGGTAAAACTGACCCATTGCTTTAAAAACAATTCTACACATTTAAACTGCTACTTCATCATTTCTCTTCTAAATCAAATCCACAGCTTCCCTTATTTATCTCAAGCTCGCACTGAAGCAGTTAGCTCCCTGCAGGGCACTGCCTCTGCAGGACAGATGGTTCATCAGCTCTGGATCTGTTTTAAAAAGAAAACTTTGTTCTGTTGCAAAGCCCAAAATCAGACTTGGAATGGGATGTCCTGAGCCTCCTCAGAACCTGGCTCCTGCCAGGACCAGTGATGCTGCATCAGGGCTTCCTGAAGATTGTGGGCACCTAATTTCCCCACACTTATGGACCTGGAGGACCTATAATTTTTTCACCCCCTTCAGTTAAGGATCTATACTCTCACACCTTGTCGTATGCAAAAAGATACAAAGCAGAGTGGGCTGGGGGCTGAGCCACAGAAATACAAAAATACATTCAAATGCCCTATGCAAGCTGGGGAAATGGTTTGCAGGGCTGAACTTTGAGAGATATTCAGCATTTCCTGACATGCATTCGTAGTGCTGTATGGGAAGCGAGTATCACACAGAAGCTGGGTTTTAATTTTAGCACTAAACTCATCTACTCAGATCTGAGAAGAAGAAAAGCATTTATAATGGTCAAAGGGACAAAGAGAAGCTACTTTAGAGATAAATATTCTCCTCATTGTTCTTGTTATTATTTAAATATCCCAGGTGTGCAGATAACAAAACAAAACAAAAAAAATCTGTATCCTGGTAAGGAAGGAAGGAAGAAAGCCAGTAGAAATGGGACATACAAAAGCCATGAACATTCCATATTAAAACTTCAGACACTATTTTTTGTTAGAAAAATAAAATGATTAAGAAGCAATGCCTTCTGCGGAAATACTAAGAAACAGTACTGCACACACAGTGAGAAGTTGTTAAGAACACAGTCTTGAAAATAATCACAGAAGTAAATTCAACAATAAGAATCCCCATGACAATCAGAACCAAAAGGAGGAGGCAAATAATCTTTCCCAGCTGTACTGTTTCAAATATTAGTAACAAAATACCAAATTATTTACATTCTAGATTAGAATCTAAAGTAGCAAATCCTATTTTATCACTGACTACAGAAGACCAGTTCACTGTCACTATCACAGATTTCTGTCGAAAACTCATCACTAGAACCTATCAGCTCATCCTCCCTGGGAATCCTCCCACCTAAATCTTTAATTTTCCCATTACCTCTTTTGTGTGATTGTGTTTTTGTTGGCCATTTGTTGTATTTTTTCCCCCAAATCCAACAGCTCCCTGTGATACAAAGACCAGCCCTCTGCTCTGTTTAGTGCACATTGAATGCTGTGGCTTTACCCGCTGGGTTTATGCCTCTCGTGGCATGTATGGACTCCTCCTATTGCTTTTAGCTTGCACTTCATTCCTCCCATGCTTCCTTAAATGTTCCTGGAAGGACACTTCATAAATTGCACAATTAAAAGTAATTGTTGCCATGCCTTCAATGATTACTGGTGTTAAGAATATGAACATAGAGAACAGCACATTCTATTGTTAATGCCGTGCCAGCATTTTACATTATGGAATGCATTATTTATTCTTTGAAAGCCATGACAAGATGCTACTTTACAGAAATATTTCCACTGTCAAACAAACACCCCCTTCCTAAACATAGCTCATATATTCTCGGAAGCACATGTAGGAAAGAGAATTACTGTAAAGGATTGTTATATAATAGGAATTTAAGGAAGCTGCTCATAATTGGCGATTAAAACAGGACAAAATCCAATCTTGATCTATGGTATTTACTAAAATGACTCAAAAAGACCTAAATTCTGCCATTAGCCTGATAACAGTGCCAGACACTTGTCTGAAACTATAAAGCAATCAGAGTCTGTAAACAGTTGCCAGATTTATTATAGAACAAAATAATGAAGTCCAAAATAACAAAGTATATTGTTGGTTTTGGTTTTTTTTCTGTGTAGGAAGTTGTTCATCAATTCACTTAAAAATGTAACTACTACGAAGAGCTTTTTGTTACTTCTGTGGTTTTGCTGTTTTTTTGTTTGTTTGTTTGTTTGTTTCATTTTGAGTGAAATAAAGTTATAGAACTGCAAGGAATGAAAGCAAAAACCTATCTGCTAGATATTTTCTAGGAAACAATTGGTGACTACTCAGGTGTTTAATTTTTTCCATATGTTTTACATATTTGCATTTTCAATGTAATGATTCAGAAATGGTGAAGAAAAATATGGAACTAAATATTTTTTCTAAAATTTCAGAATTAGTTTGATTTGGAAATAGAGTTACAATTGATGGTTTTCCAACAGAAAAGAGGTTCTTTCTATCCACAACTTGCTCAATTTAAATGCATGGGAATTTTTTTGGATGAAAATGTTCAGGATGTGGGCCAGACTGCAATGGTTACCTTTAACTTTTTATTGGAATCTTAGAAATAAGAAATGAAATAATTTAAGTTGCCTATGATTAAAATATACTTTAAGATTGAGAATAGTTGGTGACACCGAGAGGACAATTCGCTGTGCAGTAGTTAGAGGGGAAGGTCTGACCAAAAATCAACCAGATACCAATTTTATTCCTTTGCGTGTCATTGTGTTGGTTATCTAAGTGCATGAAACAGCTTCAACCAGATTTGTCAGAGCTCTGCGCTTATGGAAAATAAAAAATAGAACCCCTATTTGTTCTTTCTACATCTATAAAATGGGACACATAATTGAAGGAAACATGCACTCCAGGCATTATGAACAGATCTGGTAATAACACAGTGAGGGACAGGCTGTAATTGCAGCACACACTATATCCAGAATGGGTCATCGTGGGAAACAGAAAAAGACAGAAAAAGTCACTTCCAATATGACACAAAAAGGGTGGAGTTATTGCCACTAGCGCAAAGCCAGCTCGAGGAAAAACCTCTGCTGCAGACAACAGTTGTCTTCTGTACACGGTGAGACAAGCCAGACTGGAGACTGTGTATAGTAGGTGCATACATGTTGACATCTTGGAACAAAAACACAAAACACCTCTTTCCAAACAGTGTTGTTGTCCTAAGATGACTCTTCCTGCTATTTTTTTCTTCCCCTAGGAGGAAGTACTGCTGTATTTGTTTGACAAATACTGGTGGTCAAGTGAGGAACTGGCAGCCGCACCTACTGACAAGCGCTGTGCAAATTTTTCCAGCCTTCGCACACCTCCTTGTCAATTAACCTCATTTCTGACCTGCAAAAGTCTTTGCTGTGCTCAGACTCCCCTGAGCACGCTGACAGCACGGTGCTGTCCTGCGGTGTCAGTTCCTATCATCTCACCTGGATGTGAGAAACTCATTTCCATGTAGGTTTCAAGACAGCGTATCTATTTTATCTGATTCAAAATTATAGCCTTTACCCTGCACGTTTGCTTTATAATCACATATAAACAGAAAGACATTCGTTTATAATACACAATCTGATTACAGTGACCTAATTTAGAGCAAGAAGGAAAGAAACAAGATCACGTGACAGGAGTTGAGCAAATATTCATCTGAGACTGAATCTTATCTTATTTTCAGTATCTTTACAATAAAAGTATCTACATAAACCTTGATAGAATTGTTCCTGAGTACCTGGTGCAGCTCCCATCTCTGACAGGCATTAGGGTTTCAGTCACCCAAAGAAACTATAAACTGAGCGGGCTGCACCAGAGACTCCCAGAGGTCCCTGCCAGCCTCAGCCTGCCTGAAGCTGCTTTTTTTCTCCTAAAACACATGCTCTCCCTCTCTGAGTTTTGAAATTGCAAACTTACATTTGCACCAGCTACACAATACCACACAATACTGAATAAGATGATCAACAGTTACCCTCAGAATAAGAAAACCATGTTTTTAAAGCAGCAAGTCACTGCCTTCAAAGCCTTGATTTTATTCCAAGATGCTTTCCACACAGAAGCCTCCAGGTAAGTCGACTTTTCCCATTTGTGTTCAGTGCTTGTAGCATTCACCATTAGCACCATCATTTCAGTTCCTGTAATTTTAAATTCAGAGATGATCTGAATATTTATGCTCAGTAATCAGTAAATTAATCAAGATAGCTAGGACAATTTATTTCAGGGAGTAATTCACAGAGTTATTTACTAATTGTTCTATACTGAGTGTCATGGGCTGGAAGCAGCACAAATCATGGTGGGAAAATATTTCATTGCATCATAATTAAATTGTAAATTTATTTAGGTAAATAGATTCTTAAAGTTGTTTCCAACACATTCCCTCAAGTTGGATTCAAGCTATCTATCACTAAATTTCACAGCCCTGTTTGCCAGCATCAATGGATATAAATCAAAGACATGTAACAAGACCCTAGCCTGGACAGTGGGAGCTTCACTGGTGGGTCCTGGGCCTCACACAGGATGAAGGCATTTACACTGTGCTTTGCGAACAACTCACAGCATGTAATTCCTTGGGGATGCCAAAAAAGCAGAAACCTGTACCATTCCCCCTTCCTCATCAGAGCTCCATGGTTTCCAGTCATCTGTGCAATCCACAGATTGGTTCCTCTGCCTGCTGGTTCACCTCAGCCACCCAACAGGAATTTTTTCTCTTTTTGGACACAACAGGGAGCTCAGCTGGGCCACCAAGGTATCTGACAGGGCCACCACAAAGTGCACGGAGGGGATACGGGACGGTGAGTGTGCTACTTGCCAGGCACAACCCTTCACCTGTCAAACTGTAGTCAGAGCATTTTTCACTGGCAATCAGCTTTTCAACCAGATGTTTGCAGTCAGATTCCCAAAATTGGAGGTTACTGCCACAACCAGACCCAGCTGCATTGCGTGGATGGGCTGCACAGAGCTGGGTGAGAGAGTCTAGATAAAGTAATTAGGCTGAACTTTCGCCCCCAGTTTGAACATTCTTTGAAGTTCTTTCCTGCCTTGGCAGCTCCTTCCCCTATCTTCCCCTATTACAGCCCCAGTTGGAGGCCCTGCATAGCCAGGATTTTCTCAGTTCTGGGATCTTCAAAAAGAATTTTGCACTGAGCTCTCCAGGGACAGGATCCCCATAGCATTCCAGTGCCTGTGGTCCACCTCTCTGCATGGATTCCTGAGCAGAGCACATGAGGTTCAGTGCTGGGAAACTCCCAGCAGAATTTGCTCAACAGGGCTTCAAGACAAAAAGGATTTTAGCAAGCGGATGCTGGGGCCTTCTAGGATGGGATCCCCAAAGGAAACTAATGACCTAGTGAGTGGAAGTTTTGGACAACTTTCTCTACGTCTTTTGACATGAATCCATGCAAACATGCACCCTTGCATGTATGTTACAGTTTTGTTTTTTGTTGTTGTCATTGCATTTCCATCACAACCAGCACATAAACAGCTTCCCACTTCAGGACCCTATCCAGCTGGCCCTCAGTGTAATCCAGTAGTGCTTGAACAAAGACAACCGGGTACTGTCACAATATTGCTCTCAGCCCTAAGACAGACGATTCACCCCTCACTGTTCTAAGCATCATTGAGAAGTTTCATGAGAATATTTGTTTGCATAATTACAGACTGAGCTTTGCAGTATTTCTCACAGTCATCTGCCAGATATATTATTTAACTCAATTGGGCAAAACCTAGGCCAAAATACCATCCAAGTGTATCTGGTGAAGGCACAGACAAAATGATGTTTTGACAAACAGATGGATTTGGAATACGTGCAGATATCACAACTTGTGATATCTTGTGCAGAACACAAACATACTCTCAAAGAGAGGAGAGGTTAATGACTTCGAAGAGCAAACATACTTGCTTCTTATACCTTCACTGTAATCAGTTACTCTACAGCAGACAGTCTCATTACTATAAATTGCAACTAGAGGCATTTTTGCCTTGCAAAGGAATTCATACAAACATGTCAGATCATGTCAGCTGGGATGTTATATAAATCACATTCTGTACAAAGTGAAAAAATACATTTTGCATCCAAGAAATTTTAGACTGTTTTATGAGTAGAGCCCACTGTTTCACAACTCAAGTCTTATCAGAATTGCTGACACTATTTAAAAGGTAAAAAAAAGAAAGTTGAAACTCTAAATAGGCCTAAATACTCGTGTTTTAATCCCCTTGCTCATTACACTTCCAGAAAAGTCACTACTTCATTCCACAGAAGGGTTGTTCCTAACCCTAACCATTTAAAAACGCACACAACTTATACACTTGTATATATGCAACCTGGAAAAAAAGGAGCATTCTTTCATACAAATGCACTGACAAGAAGTAAGGGGAACAGAAAGTCTTTGTCATTTTCCTAATTTCAAGAAAGTGGCAAGCTCCTCACACCAGTTGCCTACAAAAACTACCAACTTTTTGCCATGATGAAGACTTTAACTTCTTTCATCTAGTTTAGTACTCAGTAATTTGAGAAAGACTAAACCCTTTTTCCTAGTGAAGACATACAGTACAACAGCTCATGTCAGTAGATCTTGTAGGCACAAGATTTTGCAGGATCTGGGCTGCAGTGAAAAAAAAGCCAGAGCTGAATGAATCCCACGGTGACTGTATTCCACGGGCCACGCGTCAGCTCAGCTGGTACATTTGACCAAGTCATACTCCTCCATACAGTGGAACAGAAAAGTAGGAGAAGCTAAAACTTTGAGATGTAACTGACAAAAACTGCAAAACAAAGTCCAGCCTGATTCTTTACAACAGTTCCAAACCACATTCTGTATCAAAATGTAAAATTCGAACATCTGAGGTTCATCTGAGTAGAATGACACAAAGTAACTCACGTTAAGCTCCCTTAGCACAGTTTTTACCATGTCATTATAGAATACTGCAAAAATCTGTTTATTTTCCTAAGAATTCAGGTTAAGTCTTTGAAATGTCATCAGTTTAGACAACCTTTAATTTTTTTCTTAACAAAACAAAAGACTGCCTTAAATTAACTGAAAGGTTAATTTTAGAATGCATTACCATAACATTTCCATTTCAAATAATACCTGATATTATAATCTATATTCTCCACTATGTATTTTAGATTCCATGGTTACAGCTGGTTTAATTGCCTGAAGTTGTCTAATCAGTGATTTTCTATTATGTCTGGCTGATAACATTCAGGAATTGATGTCAAAACGCCTGAGCTGCTTTGTGGTGGTGCAGAGCTGCCAGGCAGCATGCAACCAGCTCCGTGCTGGCTGCTGGAAACAGTTCTGTGATCCCTGCATACAGATCTCAGCTGGTGCTGGACTATTGCACTGTTTCTTGCTCCTTTCAAGAACTGTAAACTATAAAATAAACACTCCGAAAAGGCAAAAAACATTATTTTTTTTTTAAATAAAGGGTCATGCCTTCTCATGTTGAGAAACTCCAGGCTTCAGATGACGCATAGAACTTAATGCTATTTACTGCACTACTATAATTATTTGGTAGCTGATCAAACCAATAAGCATACAATTTGGCAGGGCAGATACATGTCACTGCGAGCAGATGTGAGCTCCTGGCTTTTCAGAGTCCTACTCAGCCGTCCCTTTGGGAGCAGACCCCATCCATGAGGTGTCTCCCCCAGCACAGCCCCCTCTCCCCAGTCCCTTATTTCCCAGCAGACTTTACAGCACTGCCTCACTGTGCTCCACTCCTCATGGGGGTATGCTGTGGAGAGGGAAAGGAAACCAATACAGTTTAAATCTGGGTAGAGAAATAGATTTTATAAATTGGTTTCCCAGTTTTGCTGCAGAGCACAAGGACCCTGGCTAGACCTGGGCTCTGAGACAGGAACCCTGAAATCACCCCCGCTGCTGAGAGCTGCACTGTTGGGGCGCAGCCTGGCTGCAAAGCCCTGACCAGAGTCAAAACTGAAAGCAAGCAGCTACTCAGAGCTTTAAGCAGCAGAACGTAAAATATTTCATTTCCAAGAGACATCTCCAAACACTGAATGTCCTTAGTTTGGTCTTGAGATCTTGATTACACTTGCAAATGAAATCATCATTGTTTAAAGCCATACATCAGAGAAAGACACTGCAGTGTATTATATGGTTGGAAACAAATTAACAAAGCTCCACAAAGAGCAGAAAAATGTTATTTATCCATCTGAGTTTATCTGAATATCAGCAGTTTAAGAGGCACAATGGAGATGTTGCACATTTAACAAAAAGCTTAAGTCTACAAATTTTCTCACGTGCGTGGCAAATCTTTCTTTAAAAGCTGAAATCGTGGTTACAGTAACTTCCTATTCAGTCATTTCCTTAATTAAAGCATTGAACTTTAATGTGAAATACAGCCATTACCGAACCAGAAAGGAATCTGAACAATAACAATCCACTCAAATGGGCAGCGCAATAACCAAAAGTGATGTAAAGAACACTGCCTGATACTTTTTGGTCTGAATCAATTACACTGAGATACTAAATCAATTCCCCAAGATACTAAATCAAGTTTTAGGAAACTCAGTATTAGATCAAAAACACACTAGCCACATTGATGTCATGCAGTGAAAAATCACCACAAATGTGCTCTCCTTGGTAAAGTGTGGGGGTTTATTTGTTTTTTATTTTTCTCCAAGTTCTTTGAAGGCAATGCTTTTAGTCCAGGGATACATATGTTACACTGTAGTCTCAAACATCTGGACTACTCTGTAACTAAAGATTGTTCAGAGTTACACTTATCTTTGGCACCTTCTCTCCTTTCTACTCCAATATCACAGTCCTCAGTGGTGCCCAAAAAGCACCCAAATGCACTAAATGCCCTCCTTTCAAGCAGGCTCTTTCCTATGGATGATCCCTGCATTCCCACCTGTCCTTGCTTCCCATAAATGACTTTAGCAGCCAAAAAGCTACCACCTCCAAGGACACAGGCCAGCACCGCTCACCAGAGGCAGGGCCTGTTCCCTTAGCAGAGCTGGAAGCTGGTTGTACTCAGCACTGCTGATGACTGCTGGCTTTCAACAGCATGGTGCAGGACAGGTGCTGGGAGCCCCGGGAAAGACTTCAGGTACTGCTCCATCTCTGTGAATGTAAATCCTACACAAGCAGCAGAAATGCAGCTTATACCTAGTCTGTACTGCCAAGCAGTCCCATAGGGCACACATCATGGGACCAGAGCATCAGGCTGTGATGCTCTTCACTCTTTTTTGTCACCCAGACAGTAATAACTCTACCTGTCATTAGTCACCTGGCTAGCTCGCATGTTGTGGGTGAGGTTGTACCTGTTGCAGGGAAGGATATGATCTGCTGTTTGCGCAGTTTTAGGGTGCTGGAGCAGCATCATCCTGAAGACATAAGGCCACCATACAATCAAAGCCAACAGCACCTTTGTCTTTGGGAGATTAGTAGGTCTCATTAAAGATAAGAGTTTAAAAAAGATGGGTAAATGCTATCAAAATTCTAATGCTTACTATTTAGGATATCTTACACCCATCCTTACATTTCACCAGGCATGTTAGTTACTTGGAGCTGACAGATCCATGTTTCTCCTCCCTGATTTTACTCTCAATAATTTAAAAATAAGTAAATAAAATCCAGAAATACAAATATTAACAAGGTCTTTAGCAGCAGTATTTTGAAGTGCACGTTGTTTGCAGTTTGATCCAGCCCCCAGACAGAGGGATTTTTCTTTTCCATGTATCCAACAGGAAAGGTATCATGTTGCAAACTTACTGCAGCCATCTGATTGACATTTGGCAACACAAGCAGATAGCTACCACAACCAGCTGGATTCTTCCTTGGGCAGAAGAAAACTAGAGGTAACTCAGAGCACTGGGTGCCAGGGCTAGGGCCTGCTGGTTGCTCTATCTGGCTGCACTAGCACACCAAGGCAGTGTCCCCAGCTCTGCCAGCAAAACACAGCACGGGAGCAGGCTGTGCCCTGGTGCTCACTGCAGGACGGTGCCTCTGCATATGCAGAATGCTCCGCAGCAGAGATTTCAGATAAACACAGATCTTATTTTCAGAGGTGTAAATCCAAAGCAATGATTTCTGAGTCTAGTTTACCAATCTGACTTGGCATGAATTTCTGTGTTGCTAGACGCTTGTAAAGCACCTGAAGTATCAATGGGATAGTATCTAAGCAGTAACAGCCACAAGAAGACTGTGAAATTCATATGGACTAGGTAATACCCTTAGTCCTGCTGGATGATATCCACACTAACCACCTGCCTAAGTTCATGACATTCAGTAACATGGTATTAGTAACACTACTTCTACTTTACAATTAAGATTCAGTAACCTTTTTTTAAAAACAAAAACAAAAACTAGCACTTGTGTAACAACCCTGTTAAACAAACAGACTGACACACAGAGAAGTTGAGACTTTGTTTATAATGAAGATACTTTATTAAAGAGAAACTAAGTCTCCTACTAGGCTTGGTCTCCAAACTGAAAGAGTTTTTCAGGTGATGGAAGTGAGCATTGTGCACGGTCCTGGGCCTGATTACTTCCTGCAGGGATGGTTTTGTCATTGTGCCACCACCCCTCCCCAGCGACTTCTAAACAACCCAGGGTCACTGTGTCCTCTCTTTAATTAGTATCTCACTGCTGGAGGGCGGGGAGAATGTCAAGGAAAGAAAGAATGAGAAGACACCGTAAACAAAAGCCCTTGGGGGCATCTTAACAATTTGGACAAGGAATGGAAAAAATGCTCCATTCTTTTGTTGGTGGTAAGAAAGAAAAAAAAAAAAAATCATTGTTGTGGGCAGAATTTCAGTTTTAGTTGCATGAATTTGGATAAAAAGAGAAACCATACTATAAAAGAAACACATTTTGTTCCCAAGATGGCTTTATCATCCATCAGATGAGTATAAAATCTACATTTTACATGAAAGCCAATGAAAAAACATGGTGCTCCAACCAGAAAGCAGCTGAAGCCCTATGGTCTGTTCCAGTAAGAGCAGTAACTGAGCCAAACAGGAGTGAAAGTGATTATTTTTATTTGCATTAAAACACCCAATGTTTCAGGGATTATTTGCACAAAAGTAAATAAAAACTGAAATGAGTAGCCTATTGCATTACTGTACCTTACATCTGTATTTTACAGAAAAAAAACTACAGACAAACTACAAATGAAGTAAAATAGCACACAAAGCAGTGAGAAGAACCCCACCTCTTTACACTAGATAATTAGCTTGCTCTGGCTGTTCTCTAGGCTAACAAATCAGAAAATAGCAAACATCACTGAAGTTAAAAGACTGTCTTTATCAAATAGGAAAATTTGTGCATATGAACTTAGGGTTTATGAGTTAAAAATGTACCTTTTTCACTTTCCTTAACCTGGGTACATAAAGAACTAAGCTCCAGGTAAGGCAGGACATAAGAACCAGCATGACTGACTGCTGATCAGCATGTATAAGGATCTAAACATTCTGTTCCTCTGTTTGAAATTTAAATACTACCATGCAACTTGGGTTTGGTGGGTTGTGCTTCTCAGGCTTGTGTTTAGGCCCTGGATCAGGAAGTCAGATGAATGATAGAATTATGGCAACAACTCTAATGTGCAGCTCCATTGCAATGAGTTTTTGTTTTGTTGTGCATTTTGTTATGCTCCCATACCCTGAGCAGGCGAGCCACCACAAGGTGGGTTTCAGATTCAAGGGTGTTAGCCTGGCTGTGAGCTGACTGTTATTTGGTGGTTTATAGTCTGCACCACATGAGAGACACTCACCAGCACTCAACTAGCACAGTTTCTACCTTTGGACTATAGTGCAAGTATACACAGAATCTCACACTTCATTTTAAACATCTAAAAACGCAGAAACCTCTCATCTCTTCTGTGTAATACTGTAATGTCACCCTAAAGTACAGCCTGACTTTTAATGATTGATTTTAAACAAATCAGATGTCATTCTTAAATCCCTTTTTCTAAAATCAGTTCAATGATGTTCATGACTGGGCTTGGGGAGATGCCAAACATGGAGGGCAGGTAGCGCCATTCGTCATGCATTACCTCCTTCCCATCCCCAACTCATGCAGCCACCACAGAACAGTCTTCTTTAAAAAGAAAGCAAAAACAAACAAACAAACAAACCCAGCAAATGAATGCACAAACTGGTTGAGGGGAAGTAAAAAGCACATTTGAAATGTATAAATTTCAGCTTTAAAAATATTGACATTGATTAAAGATTTCCATAGTGAGCAATTTACAAGAAATTACCTCAGCAGGGTGATTGGATTTGGTTTCATAATGACAAAGTTCCCTAACTCCACAGTATTATATTCCAAGCAAGCTTGTATATTAAGTTTAATTTCACTTTTTTCAGGAAGTGATTTTACTCAAGATTGAATACAGCTGTTAGCAGAGTTCACTGCTCCAAAACTGCTTCTACGCACAACAAGAAGAAAAAGTGTTCCATGAGGTGTGGATTCGCATTCTGACTCCGAAAGAACAGAATACATCAGAGAAGACAAGCTCCACGGTCAGAAATATTCCTGAAGAAATAAAGTTTTCAAATATGTAAAGAATGGCAGAAAAGTCTGGGTAACGTGCTTGGTGACTTACAGGAGTTGCTCAATCCTCTCTGACAACACAAAGCTACAATACTTGCTGGCTTTAAGAAAAGAAATGGTGGTAAATACACCGCCTCTAGTTCTGTTCCAAGCATTAGAATTAAAAACCCATTTACAGGGGCTCATTTTATGTACTATTTCATCTTGATTCTGTTCTTTTAATATGCACAGCAACACATGCTGGCATACAGAGCAGGGCCTCTGCAGAGGAAATGCTGCCAGCTAGAAACACAGGATGTAATCGAGACCACAAGAGACACATACTCGGTTATAAATGCAAGTATGCTGGAGGTATGGGAAAGAGGAAAAAAAAAAGTCCTATTTTTCTCTGCCAGCTTTAATTGTTTCAGTGACATTCTCCCACTCTCATTTTGTGCCAGCATAATGAAAAGAAAAATAATCAAACTTAATTACATTTGCAGCTAAGATAACTCCGGGATGCAACGTGCAGCAGGGCAGCTCCCTTCTCCTGGCAGCCGCTCGCCGTTTGTTTTACACACCTCTCCCAAGGAGCCCTGTTCTGTTCCTTATGAAATGCCATCTTCAGCAGGATGATATTATCTGCTCAACTAGGCCCAAACGCATCATGTAAAATACTATTAAAAGGCAGTCAAGGGGGAAAAAGTAAAAATCAGCGAATCTCAAAAAAGGAGCGGTTAATTCAAATTTAAGAAGAAACATAAACTAACAATCCAACTGCTCACTCGTGCCTGTATCCCAAACTACAGTTTGCGAGAATCAGAACGCAAAGCAGACAAAAACGGAGCAGAAGCTACACCAGTTCATTTCTTTCCTGCCGCAAAACCTCTTCCCTAACGCCACGAAGCGCAAAGGAGGTTTCTCAAACGCTTCATTCAGGTTTCGCTCACGAGCAGCGTTCACCACCGCCCGGCACAAGGCGCTCGAAGCGGGCGTTCCCCGGAGCGGGGCGAGGCTCTTCCGAGAGCTCCGGGGCCGCCGTCCATCTTGTCCGCGGGGCACCGCCGCCCGCTAGAGGGAGCCCGCCGTTCCCCGAGGTCGGCAGAATGAAGTCCGTTCGATGAAGGAAATGGAACGTGGACTTCTTCCCGAGAGTTTGCTGCGATGTATTTGGGGCACCTCGCCAGCCGCCCACAGCCTCTGGTGCTGCCAGCGCCTTCCGTGACTCATCGCTGTATATAAAGCCACCCGGAAGGTTGGAGGCTATCACCGTTACGCGGTATTTATGTAATCTCACCCGTTTGTAACACGCTTAAAAATAGCATAGAAGTCAGAACTGTCCCTGAAATATTTTCTGTATGCACATACTTAGTCTGAGAAGCAGACCCACGTGCATGTACCGATACATGTACAGATGCAGCCGCCGTTCAGCCCTCGCAGGGCTCCCTGGCAGATGCGCTGGAGCGCAGATTAAACCCGACTTTGCTGAAGGCAGTGGATATTTTATCTCCGAGCCCAGTGGCAAATAACAGTCCTGGATGCGCTTCTCAAAACCACAGCCTCCAGGGTGAAACACGCCTGCGGTAATGAAGCATCTCCTGGGACGTCCCATCAGCCACAGAAGCAGCTGGAGACAGTCCTTGGATGCGTCTGTCAGTTCATCTCCATCTATCCAAAATGCTCTCCGGCACCTTCATAAAGCGCATTTTGTGCAGAAGAGCTGTTTATTGCCTTCATCAAATGAACCAACAGCAGAAGGACAAGTCCCAGCTTTCCCCATTAGATGCTTCTCCTTTGGAAACAATTGCTCTAAGAAGGGAAAGGAAGAGAAAGCTACATTGCACAAAAGCTGGAGATACACAGTTGAGCAGTTAAACAATGCTGTTTGTGACAACAGGTTGGGATCTATTCATACGCATTTTGATCTTGCACTATAGGCTTTTATTTCAGCATCCACTGAAATCCAGTTACTACCCATTTCCTTAAAACATTAATAACAGATTGCTGATATACTTGGAACGTGGTTTATCATTTTAATCAAGTATTTGTTGCCCACAGTTATGGTTTGCTATTTCTCAGATTCTAACCTGTATACTAATTATGAACTTCCTTTCAACAAAAGGATTACAGTACAAATGTCTAGGTATTCAAAGTTAACACAAAACACAGGTGAAAGCATCCAGCTAAAGGTTTGCCCTTAGGAAATAAGGACTCTCATGGTAAGGGGGCCTATTGATTAACAAACCACACTGGAATGTGAGGGAGCTATGCAGCTTCTGCTCTACTGCCTCTGTGTGATTCCTCCACTGTGCATTCATTCTCCTGCTGTAAAATACACATACAGTCCTGGGATCTACTTTAAAGCTATTCCAGACCTACCAATAAAAAACAAGTATGCTTGGTTTTTTACCTACTGTTACTTTTACATTCATATTTCAACATTTTAAAAAGTGTTTTTTTATACAACATAAGCAATATTTTTTCTACCCTTCAAATTTAATAAGATTTGATGTACTGCGACTATTTATTTGATCCAGTGTTATCAATGTTGACCTTAAAGCAGTTCTCTCCATACACTTGTAGAGTGTAAAATAGCTGAGAGCTTTGTCCACATATCATGTTACCTGCTTGGCATCTCAATGCTTGTGCCAATCTTTTCTAAGTAGTTAATAAAATACCCAGGAAATTCAATTTGGTTCATTTGCTCAACCTTTCAGTGCTTTTGATCCCTTCATAATGTAGAAGGGGAATTAGAATACTTAAGAGTATTTAAAAAACGCTCCTATTAAAGAAAACAAAATCTACATTAAATAAAATGAAAAAACTGCATTGTACAGTCAGTTGACCGGCACTGATTTAGGCAGGGTCAAGAAAGCCAATATGTGGAATGATGTTTCAATTCTTGATTCGACCTCAAGTCTGGATACTTTTATTATTTAAACAAACTGGCAGGCCACTGCAAATATTATAAAATAGATCATGTTTACAGGAAATACAGAAAATGGAAATATGGAGACAGACATCAGACAGGAAGCTTCGCATTTGCTGCCTGCAAATGTTCCCAATGGGAACCAGATCTTATGTAAGCATCTGATTGTCAAATATATATATATCTCTGGACAAATTGTATTGACAGGCCAGTCTTGCAACAGGAAAGCTGATCCCAGTCTAAAAGCAAATTAGGGCAAACAGGGAATTACATAGTTGCAGTGTAGTTCTCCCAAAAGCAGAAATCTGGATTTATTTCTCTGAAGGCACTAACGAGTTTTAACTAATAGGAAGGTTCAGGAATTGCAGTGTTTTAGAAGACACCCCTGCTGCTACACATTCTACTGTCTTGGGCACTCCTGGACCAATATTTTATCTTGATTATTTGCAGGCTACTTAAGATATCCATTACTGGAAAACTAATGACTAACAGGTAGTCTGGGATGAGAGAAATCTGGGACCTGACTCATCGCTCCCCATGCTCTACGTAGTCATTTATTCTGGTGTCAGCAGACTACTGAAGATATGACTTAGATTTATATGAAGACTCTGGACAAGACACATTATGACCACTCTTTTTTTGCTATAAGTAATTTGATGTGGGGTAGGGAAATTAAGAATCATAGCCCCTGCCTGTCCAATTTAGGGACACACAGGAAAGCTATGATAATCAGCATACAACAATAAAGACATTTCTTTTGTTTTCTGGTATACTTGGCTCAATCCTAAATACAGGGAGGCTGAAATTGTCATTTGATTTCTTTGGGTGTCAGCTTCTTTTGCACATGAGGACATGGCCATGTTCCTTACAAGCAGGCATTTCACTTAAAAAGACCTAAAAAAATAAACCTAAATATGAATTTTAACTCGTGTTCTATGTTTCAAATTTACTCATTAAAGCACTTAAAATCACATATGCTAAAAAGAGAACTACGTGACTTAATCCAGATTAAATTTGTCATAGAAATTCCTTTTTCTTCTTAGAAATACTGAATTGAGTTGGATTCAAAATATGAGTGTTGTAGCATTATTTTCTTCAGGGTACAAGGAGGTCTGGCTTGCGTGGTGGAAGAGCTGAGCCTCACACTTTTTCTAATCAAGACACTCAGAGGCACAAAATATTGGGGTTTTGTTTTGTTTTTTTTTAAACCCAAGTTATTTCTTTTTTTTTTTCCTCCTTTCAGAAGTATATCAATTGATAAAACCAATCCTGGAGATAAAATGAACAACTCCACAGAATCGCTTTCTTCCAAATTCTGAGAGAAGTTCACAGCATAAAATAATGCTGACTCTCTTGATCTATGTATAGATTTCTCACTCACTTAGTCATAAAGAGCAGAAGTCAGGTCAGAGAGGAGGAAAATTATGGAAATAGTTCCATACTGACTTGGAAATGGAGGCCGAACAGCAGAGACAGATTGGATTTAAAATGTTATCCTGCAGTGGTTGCTATCCTGGACAGCTTTAGGCTGTCATTTGTCTGCTCCTTGAGAAGAAAATGGTGTCTTAAGCTGCAAAATGCAGAGCTTTCCCAAGACAAGCAGAGAACTTAGCCCCTTAGTAAGCAAAAACTGTGACATGGACCTAAATGAAAATATGTGGATTAGCTTTTGATTCTTATTCCATTCTGACCCTTTTAGCCTGTGATTCTGACAACAGTAGGAGCACAGCACAGGGATGACTCTTAGGGCGGAAGCGACTCACTGGAGTCAGGCACAAGGTATTTCCTGAATCTGTTATTTTCAAGTAAAAAGTTTTGAAAGCCCGTTGTCTGCTATTTCAGACAGTAATTGGTTTCCTCTATGTTTGAAATGTCAGATCTTGCCATGCAGCTAGAAGTCATGCTTCACAGAAGTCATGCTTTTGTGTAGCACACCAGAACGTAAGTGCATAAACATTTTAGAATAATTAGAGTATGTTATAGTTACATATGGGAATATGGTATTTCCATAACACATGTTAATGAACAAGATATGTTGTCACTTCATTATAAAACACCCATTAATTCCTACTCAGTTTTCAGTGTTTAAAATAACAATCCAGGTTTTCATCTTTCCACAAAAGATGGCCCAAAGAAAGAATGATTCTTTTGGCTAATTATTTCCAAATCTAACTCACTGAGCATATCTTTTTCTTACACTGAAATTACTAACAGGATTTATTTAACATTTTTCATTCTTGAAGCACTGCACAAATAACGAATCTTCTCAACTCTATTAATACTATTAGTATTTATTATTACTGCTCACTGCTATTACTGAACTATTCATTTACAGATGGTGGAACATCTGTAACCATTGTAGGCAGCCATCCTCATGAGTAAACAGAAGACAGCAAGCTTTGAAACTTTTCCTCATTTGTACACTACTGTTTAAAAGTCTCTTCATTAACTCAGCATGAAGTCAAATACTCAGTGTCTTAACACCTTCACAATTAAATCTTTTGCTCATTTATGTCATGTTCAGCCTCACTGACAGTGGCCAACAGATAAATGTCATTCAGTCTTAGGCTCCTCAGCCTAAATAAAGAATAAGTAGCAGCTCCCACAGTTAGCTGTAACCAATCATTCCAGGCAGAAGGGGTACTGAAGAACAAATCCATTATTCTCCACCCCTTTTTGGCCTTAAAACATATCTAGTGCTTCAAGGGGTTGTCTTGCCACCAATCCCTAGCAGTTACTTCAGCATCTCTGGAAATGATGCTATCCAACTTTTCACAGAAGGTGGTATAACACTGGGTGCTGTTGATTTACTTTACTCCCACTTTTGGAAGCTTGCCACCCCCTCAGAAAGGGATGACTATGCAATTCTACCCTTATTTTTTATCTCCCTGCTGAGAGCACAAGGAAGGGTGACAGCTGAGGCAGTGGTCTGTGTAACTACAACAAGCACAGGAGGTGACTGGCTTCTCATTTCACATTACCAACACAAAGCCATTGAACACTGGCAACTTTGTTCACATCCTACAAGCTATGGTTTTAGATAATAAGATGATGTTGGAAATCAGAGACATTTTGGTGAAATAAAGATTTTTTGGAAAAATCAATTGCAAATGGAATCTAGACGTGTCAGCATCATTCCTGCCTTTATAAATTATACTCTTATTCTAAAATCTTAAGCACTATAAATGACGATATATTAGGTGCAAAGTAAGTAAAAATGAATTCTCATGTCACTTTTGCTGATGTTTTTTGCAAAATTTATGAAAAGCAAAGACACAGAGAAGCAGGCCACAGAGGCAAAAGATGATTAAAAATTATTTATACTATGTAGTTCAAATCAACTTTTATATCAGCCAACAACAAGATAAAGAATATATTCCTACCTTTCAGAAACCAGGGCAGAGAAATAAGGACAGAGCTTTAAATATAGAATGAGGCATTTGATCTGGAAGTTGGAATCTCAAGGAGTGTTCAGAGACCACACGCTCATAAATCTGAGCTAAGTCCTGCCATTGACTTGATATCAGGGTCGACGACCACACAACAACAATCCTCACAAAGGTTACTGAAGTACACACAATTATCTCATTCTAACATTTTTCTTATTAAATGATTAAATATCATATTTCAAAGTGATCTTTAATTATAACTGAGCTTTTAAAATCTTGAAAATGAATTGCGTCAAAGAAATACTTAGGCCAGCCTGAAGGAGAATGGTTCCGACTTCTTACTTTATTAAAATTTCTAAAAATGTTCCAGTTCTGGGGAACTGTAAACACATTTTCAACTGTCAGCAACACAAAAAATGATCTATTCAGATAACAACAAACGTCTGAAGACACTGTCAGACCATCCAGTCCTTTGATCTACTATATAAGGCATAAAAATACAGAGATTAGATGTGACCGTGTTTGAAATCGTTTAACAGAATCTCTGAGGGAAAAGAGATTCCCTTAAGGTGTTGGAATGGTAGAGAAGGCTGGCAAAGCTTCTTGGCTGCAGAAACACCTCTGTCTGTGGCACACTGCTCCTCTGTGTACTGAGGGATCACCAGTATCTCAGCACCCACACACACAGCCACTCGCCACTACTTTTATTTTGTTTGTTTTTAACTAACCGCAGATATGAAGTGCAGTGTGCCATGCCCTGTTTACACGAATCAAAAGACCTATTTACAAATACAACAGATAGGGTGTCCTAGCCTTTGCAAAACTGAGTTCTTCACAAATATAGCACGTTTTCCTCATTTCATTTTCCTTTTATGAGCTTATATCGTGTTCTGTGGCACAAAAATGATTTCTCCAGCAGGAATAGACTGACTGGATTATTTTTTAATGCTCTACAACTGCAGTCATTAATCTTTACTCAGGAGAAGGTCCTCATTTTTTCCCTTATTTCCATACTTAGGGATTGAATTCATTTCCTCGTCTCATTTGTAATAATGAAAATAAGTATCTATACTTTACATACTTCATTAGGCCTTTTACAGTGATTGTTGGGCTACTTTATACCAAAAGCTAAAAAATCCAGTACTTGAATACTCTAATGCTATAGCACAGGATTTTCTTCAGAAACTCCCTAATTCTAGTCCTGGTTTCAGAATTAGTTTTTCCTCCACTGCAGTATAAAAGCAATTTTTAATATTTAATTTTGTATCCCATTCATACTTAGACATTACAGGGGGTTCTTACAAGGCTATATTCTCCATGGTAATGCCACAGATGTAAAAAATGAATACCAGCCCACATAAACACATTCGCCTTCATAGGAAAAGGATCTAGAAACACAATAAACACAATTGTTCTCAGACTGTCAGGACACAGATCTAATGCTGTACTTTGCTGATCATTGGTCATCGTTTTCTCCAATAGCAAATGAGAATCCAAAAAGTTTCTTAAATATTTCTTCCAGCAACAGTGCTAGCATAAACATTTTCCCCCTTATCCTCCTTGTTCCTGGTATTCATTTTTGCTGTTTATTTTTAACCTGGACTGATTCCCAGATCTATTTCATTGTATGGCCCACTAACAGCTACGCTGGCATTGCTGATGGAGTAATGCAGGGAGAAAGAATGGCTGATGACAAAGAGGGATGCTTCAGTACTGCCACAAAACCGTACCTCTGAAAACACAGCTTTAGTATAACAATGTATCTTCTATATAATGGGATAGTAATCTGAATCGAGCTGTAGACATCAGAGCACCAATCATGAGCACTTAATGTTCTCCTCCTTAGACCCTCTACTTGTGCCACCTGCTTCTATTGATAACATACAGCCCATACTCTGTTGACTACTGGTGAGCAGCGAATGTCCTCACTGCAACTGAGACTTTGACAGATGAGCATTTGCAAATCTTCCTCTAGCAGTTTGAGGTACTCCTGCCTCCAGGTGTCCTTTTTGCTCTTCTGCCAAAACCAAGTAGCAGAGAGAAGAAGGGAATGACTGAGCCTCAGCTGCTCCCAGTGCAAAGTGCAGTATCTTAGCTCAGCAGCCTTTAAGTTTTCTCTCACATCTCCCTCACACAGGACTAGGTTACTTTCCAGCCAGTCCACCTCCTTACAGTAAGGATACTCCTATTCCCCCAGGATAGGCTGAGGAGGAGGTTGGAAGGTGAGCTTTCATGTACTCTGTTTCTGCTCATCTGTATTCCCTTGGTAGCACTGTACCCAATCCCTTTCCCAAATAGATTTTTTTTCTCAGTGAAGCTCTACTTCACTTGCAGGTATATTCCTTTTTCACTTACTCCCTACATCAAACTTTCTTCTCTGCTACCAACTAGTTACCAGGGGCACAGCGGTTTATAACCAGGGAAAGTGAACCTAAGAGGTAGTTCCTTACTTCAAGAAAACAGCTAAGGCAAGGGTAGCTGACCCCTCAATGCTGTCTCTCCTCAAACAGCTATTAGCCAGGAGAGGCAAGGCTCTGGAAGGCCTGTGGTTAGCTAGGGAAAATAACGTCTGAAATCTGTGTAGCAAGATTCACCAGAGTTAATCTCAGAAAACCCACAAATTATCACTCGCATAGGAAAAGTTTAAGAAAGCATTTTTGTCATGTTTCTCCATTCTGTCACTGAACCAAGATCAAGAGGTTTGAGGTCAGGATTAGCAGCAAGGAGGCACAGCCCATTGCTGTTTCAGTGTCACTGCCATTTGTGACACATTCTGAGTTATGACTTTAACAGAAGAAAATGCCTCATGACCAGAATTACTTGGGTGGAGCCTTCAGTCAAACAAAAGCTGAACAGCAGCCAATCGATGCTTTCTCTTGATGATGTGAATTTGTAATCTGATTATGAAAATGAACCTTAGGAAGGCATCAAGTAATCTCCAGCTGAGGACTGTTGGTAGGGTTGGGCAGTTTTATGCAGTAGTTTGTAATAATTCATTTGCTATGATGATTATGTCATATTTAATACACAGTTCCCTCGAAACTCCTATGGCATTCACAATACTGTTGGGAAAATAATATCCAAGTTTACTGCGATAAGCTACAAACAAAGAAAATGTGTTTTATTTTTTACAGAGCTTTTCTGCCCATACTCATCTTAAATACACTTCTGCCATAGCTTTAAAGGCAGACATCTTCCAGAAATAGGAAAATAAAAATAAAAAAAAACCCTAGCTATGGTTAAGCAGAAGTAAACAAACAAGCCTTTTGTACTGCTACTCCCAAGCAGAAAGTTTACAAACGTGTTGTCTTCTGATGCTCTTGTGCAACAGATACTCAGAGTATCAAAAGATCAACTTCTAATCCCTGCTTGCCACATTATTTTTTTCTCCTATCCAGCAATTCCATAATGCAAAATGGTGCCCACATGTAAAAACTTCAGTAGCTCATGCTATTTCAGTGAAGGCAAAAGAACTTCTGCTTGCACCAGAAAGTTTTAATTCTGCTTTTATTTTCATAGTTTCTTCATAATCCTGAGAACTCTCATGTTCTTTTCTTTCCCCCAGTCTACCCTCAGCTAACACAGGGTATCTCTACACCATCCTCCCCCAGCAGCTCTGAGGTCACACTGTCTGTACCCACAGAGCAGCAGCCACTGAGCTGACTCCTCAGCAGGGCCTTTAGCTCAGGATAAGCACTGCCCCAACACTGTTTCCCTTCAGCTCAGAGCTAAAACAAAGCGAGCTTATGGCAGCATAAAAAAACATGTGAAAATACCTGCAGGTTCTCCTTAGGGGGTTTTATAGCAGCTGCCCTGCTAATCGAGGAGCACTGGGGGATCTCAGGAAATTATAATGAATTTTGCTCTGCAGTACCACAGCAGTCTCTGTAGCTTTTGCTGTGAACCAAGAACTCATCGATTAGGTTGCTGGAAAAGAAAATGAGAGAACACCCCCACTAAATTAGAAGGCTGCTAAAGAAAGGCAAATTGCATTTTTTATGTGAGGCACATACCCCAAGGAAATAAAAAAGAAAAATACAAGAATCCTTTCTCTCTCCACTGAGAGCTATAGAATTAACTTTTCTCACTGTCTAGGTAGCACTACTGTTACAGTTCAGTTTATAATAAAAAAGTTTAAGCCTCCACTGCCTCCCTTCATTTGCCATTAGAACTTCAGTAAAGGTGACAGGCATTTCATTTTCCTCTAAATCCATCTGTGACACGCATCGGCGCCGTGCTCCGTGCAGCGTGCGCTGGGGATGCTGGGAATGTTCAGCCATGCCCAGATCCAGACCTTGTGTTTAAGCCACAGCTCCTGCCAGCTGGAGACACATTTAACATTCCCTGCATGACTTGAGCAGCTCAGCCACTTTCCCACATTCCACAGCTGGCCTCCCACCACCCTGCAGCTTGTGAGCACGCAGCACAGGGGTCATATCCTTGCCATCAATTCTCAAGTAGAGCTTTGCTATTGAAAATGCTGGAGAATGCTGCTTAAACTACGATGGTGCCACTCGGCCCATCTCCCATACGTCCTGGTCTCCCAAAAGTGGCACAGCTATGTACAAAAAGGTACTTTCCATTTGTTTGTCAGCTCCTCTATGTTATACAGAAGGACTGCATATCTTGGGAGCCAAAAAATTGTTGGGTGGCAACCCTGCAATGTCACAGAACAAGTCCTTACTACTATGAGTAATCCCAGCACTTTACAACAGGGCACATTTGGAAATAAACTGTTTCAGGACTGCGTCCATGGGAGTTTACTGTTAATAGTCCTTTTCTTCTGACTGCAAATTCATGCTGCTTCACTTGGATGGCCCATCTATTTCTACCCTTGTGAAGAAATTAAAAAAGATAAAGAAAGGAAACGAAGTCTGGAGATTTAAATTTTTTATTAACTTTTAAATTTATTTATACTTTGCTTAATGGGTGAAAGTATGTATATTTAAATGCCTATAATCTCAACCTTCTCGTGCCTTTTTTGTTATGCTTTTTATGTCATGAAAAAAATAAAGACTAATGAAATTCTGGGAGAATTAGTGAAGACATTCACACTCTAATATTAAGTAGCAAGATTTTACGACAGCAGCTTCCTGACAATTCATTCTTCTCAAAAAAACAAACAAACAAACAAACAAAAAACAGGTATTCAAACAACTTAAAGGTTAGACATCATGATAGTATGGCGACAATGACTAGGAGGGAAACCTATTGTGTGATCTGTAACTGGATTCCTTGTCTAACTCCAATCACATCAGTGGTTAGGGACTGTACAAATAAAGTTGCTTGCACAAAGTTAAACCTGGGGGCGTCGGACAGAAAGGTCTGCAAACACATTTCAGTCTTCCCTGAAAACAGTGAACGAGACAGAGTGCACAGATCATTGACTTTCTGAGGTACAGCACAGCACTGTTAGCAACACCAAACTGGTTCGTGCAGCTGAAGGGAACACCAGCTGTGTGCACCAAGTCCACTCAGATAACTACAGAAGCTGGCTCATGCATCTGGACAGGGAGCCAAAACAATGCCTGGGAAATGCTCAAGATTCATTTTTAGGACATTATTTTGAGACACAAATAAGACCTAATCTCTGTTCAGCACCTTACACTGGATCCAAGCATATACCAGAAAATACTCATTAGAATATGCAGTTTATTTAGGCAATTGTTATTTATTTGCAGTAACTATTATAAAACTTTATTTTATTAATAAAGTTAATGCCTTAAACAATTCAGACCACGATGCTATCATTATAACATAAACTCATCTGGCCAACATTTTGAATTATCAGATAACATCCTTCCCCTTTAAAAAGTTAAGTCAAAGATGAAAAAAAAAAAAAAAAAGTATAACTAAAATAAAAAGCTATCTTCCTGAAAGAGAGAAAGAGAGAAAGAGAGAAAGAGAGAAAGAGAGAAAGAGAGAGAGAAGAGAGAAAGAGAGAAAGAGAGAAAGAGAGAGAAAGAGAGAAAGAGAGAAAGAGAGAAAGAGAGAAAGAGAGAAAGAGAGAAAGAGAGAAGAGAGAAGAGAAAGAGAGAAAGAGAGAAGAAAGAGAGAGAAAGAGAGAAAGAGAGAAGAAATATTTTGTACATACTATTCTCTATAAATTCCTGTTAAGCTACATTGCAGTTCAGGAGTTACCATAACAAGTAAAATACAGTCTAGCTCTAAATGCACCTAATGGAGATTTATCATGGATGCAGTGACAAGCCCTTATCTGTGCTGGGCTGCCTGGCACCAGCACACAGAGCAACCAGCTACAAATGCATGCCATTAGGTATTATTAAAAGAAAAATGGGCTGCCAGTGAGAAGGTAGATATATATTAGCAGGCACAAAATGTTTATTAAGACAATTATTTACAGCCATAAGATATTCAGTGAAGTACAATTATTTTAAATGCCTTAAAGGAAATGTGATGATGGCAATTCAAAGCAAACCAGTTGCAATAGCCTTCAGAGTCTACCCAATTATTCTCTAGGCATAAGCTCACTCAAATTGGTGGAAATACTCTGGATTGAAGCTGGTCAGGTTAGCCATAGACCCCAAAAGCTTATGCATGGGTCCAGTTTTTGGAGGTGCACTTAACTCCCTACATGGTGTTTCTGCATTTTTAGCATTTCAAAATATTTTAAAGTAAGATGCCGAGATGTCTGGCCTACACACCAAGACACAGAAAGCATCTGGCTTGAATTTAGTTTTTAACTTCATTTCCAGTTCATTCAAACATTTGCACAAAAAGTATAAGCTCAGATTAATTAATTAAAACCAAATCATTGCATGCCCCTTTTAAAAGCACTGCTAGTTCTGACAGTATGAGGATTACCACCACTCTCATAGCAGTCACTTGCATCCACTTCCAAATACCTTCTTTTACAAAGACCAGTGGCTCTGACTGGCTGCTGGGCATCTCCCATGTAGCGCATGAGGAGCTCCCTGGTGAGGTGTCCATGCTGCTTGGAGTTATTTGGAACTGCCAAGAACAGGAGCTAACAGGAAGTTTCTGAGTAAGCAAAAGCAGTGAGATTTGTAGGGATAAAACGTTGCTACCCCTCAGGATGTTTACCTCCCAGGAGTCATGATGCACAGATAGCAGGAACACGGACACACAAAATCCCTATCTCAGCAAGCAGGCAAGCCTCTGTGGCTCACAGTGGACACAGCTGTGATTTGCAGCAGTGATTTGCCCTCAGGTTTAGCATTTCCTTTGCCTCACATCAGCCCACAATTCTCTCACATCTAAATACCAGCCGCCACCTAAACCCTAGGAGTGTCCTGCTTTGTCTCCACCTTACAACCACAAAGCAGAGCACCAACTGCTTTGCTCATGCAGTGAATTCCTCTCACTGTCCACACACTTACTGTCCATTAATTTATGGACTTAGAGCATAAACATATTAATTCCGCTTCGCAAGCCAGGGACTTTCTGTGGATTCCCAGACCATACGATGATCCATCTAAATTTAAAAGAACTCACTCGACACCAGATGAACATTTTTGTATTAAAAATAGGAGGGAAAGGTACTGGCAGTAACTGGCAATGTAATACCAACCCCATCAGGATGAAAGGCTCGATCCAAAGGAATGTAATTTGAGAAAATTGATTTTAAATGGTAGTAGAATTGCTGAATATTCAGAAACGAAAATAACTTCTTGAGGGTGCTTGGAAGAGCCCCATCTACCACCAGTAGCAAGCACACGGTGGGATTGCTAACGAATTTGTTTATCACTATGCACACAGGGATCCGTGTGCTGTTCCTGATTTCTCTGTGGGGAGCAGCAGTGCTTGCCTGCCGCCACTCCCAGCTGCATCGCCATCCAGACCAACAAGGTGCCATGTTTCATAAAATGAAAAAAATATCCCAGAGCAGACACCACCGAGGGTCTGTAAACATAAAGTGATGATTATTTGCCTTGCCATCAGCTCTGGTAGAGTAGAATGTAATTATTCTATCATACTGTAATAGACTGCAATTTCAGACAATAATGTGAATAATTTTTGGTCAATGAGCAGTAAAAAATGCTTCAGTGAAAGCAAAGAGAATGTTTCGTTTAAATATTTTAATTACAAGTGTACAAATACTACAAAACCCTCACAATTACCAATGAGCAAGTGTTGTGATTATCTGAAATGGCATGGATTAACATTATAACATCAGAAAGCAGGGGTCAAAAGGTCTTGCTTAAAAAAAAAAAAAAAAAGAGTATTTGAATGAAAACAGAGATCTAAAGCATTCATGTTTATAACTTGCTCATAAGCTTTGAACTGGACTTCCCTTCTGGATGCTGATGAAAATTCTGAGCATTTTTCATATGTAATAGAATCAGCGCTCAGCTTTCTGCAGTGTCATCAGCTGCCTGCAACCTACTTAATCGTCCTAGATTTAAGCAAGTCATATACTGCACATGTATATTAATACCCTACATTAGCTTCCATTTTTACCTGCAGCCATTAATATTAACAGTTCTTCATTAAAAGGGTTCCCTGAGTTATCGTCTCTACGTAAACAGCTCAATAGAAACAGTGCAGCAAATTAATGAGATAATGTTAGTTACAAGCACATAAGAGCTATTCTGACATAAACATATACAAAATTCATATCACAAATATTTTTTAAACAATTAGAAAAAAACACATACTTATCATAAAACTGTGTAGGGGATTCTAGAAATTCCCACTCTTATGATGTACAACACAAGTCTTTATACAACTAATGACAAGCCAAGCTGAAATTCCAATTCAGATTACCCACTTCTAAAGTCTACAACTGGCTTGCTGCTCTAGTATAACTCTGCTTTTCTTCGGTTAGACTGACAAAGAAAGGATGAGCACCTGGATGGTTATTAGTCACAGGCATAAGGGTTTACAAGCACTATCAACATAAATATTTCAGTATGTCGAGTAACTATTAATCCATGCCTGCAACTCACAAATTCAGGTACACATTCACACTGCAGAAGTGAGTTCATATTTTACTGCATCCCTACTATTATTTTTCACTAGTTTATTTCTTAAGCTCTATAGGTGAAAAAGTAAAGTTCTGACCCTTGGATAGAGTTACAAGTGAATGTTCTCTATTCCTGACTGTGTTCTAAGTTCCAAGAATGACGATCATATGAGTACAATGGAGGTCTTTTAGCCATATGCTGACACGAAAGAAAAGTTCAGCTCTGTTGTTTAATTGTGTATGCTCCAGTGCTAGGCAACTCTCCAGACCGTACTGTAAACAATCTTTAAGATCCATCCAGATCAGCATGGTAATGAAGCTTATGCTTCTTAGGCTAAACTTTAAATGACAATTTTGTTGCTGTTTGTTTGTTTGTATTTTTAGCCATGCTGAAACACGGACATCATACCAGGCTGATCTTTCTATTTTAAAGAGTAATAAGTAGCTTCCAGAGCCTTGGTCTAATATTATTTTTACTGGGTGTAATTTGCCTGGACAGAAAACAGATCTGTTACCTTTTTGCAGCCTTGCCTAGTGAATATACTCATCACAGCCTAAAAAATAGCAACAACAGATTAATAAAAATGAAAGCGCATGCTCAACAAGCATGTCAATGAATATTATAATGGACGAAAAAAACACTTAGTATTTCCACAAGCTATATGGCTCAACTTAAATAATTATGAACCAACAAGTATGGAAGCACATAATAATGTAAAACTGGAACTATTAACTCTAACATATAATTACTATGAAGTTATTTTTGTTAGCGTAAAGACACCTACCAACCACAAAAATATACAGTTGAGGCAAAAAAAAAATAAAAAAAATGTATAGGACATATGTGCTGCTACAAGGGAGAATTATTAGAACTGCAGACTGGGTGTGTGTAGGCAGACAATTATGAGACAAAGAACACAACATTCCAAACTTCAGTTCAATAGAAGAAGAGAGTTCATTTACTGTTCAAAGAACATCATTTACAGTGTTCCAAGTTTCTATTACATAAGTGCTTCTGTTTTATATACTCAGCAGAGCAGTGAAATTTCACTTAAGAAATGACTACTAGATTTGATATGAATGTATAACCTTCATGTGAAATTCTTCAACAAAGATGAGTACTGAATGATGTGCTTTCTGTAATTAGCTGTTATACTGCAACATAACAGAACCACCACTACAGCATTTCTCCAACATATTTTTGAATACTTACGCAAAGTTCAATGCAAGTTAATAATAATTATGTTTGTCAGAATATAGATTGTCAGATTTGAAATCATGCGAATATTCTTAACTACATGATAGTTCCAAATGCTATTCCTACGATCAAACATTTTAAGAATTGTGGCACTGAGCTGAAGGCTGATCAAATTTGATATAAATGAATCACTAGAAAAAGATAACATCTATTTCATTGGAAGTAAGGTGTGTACATATATAGTCATTTTGACAGTGAGATGTACTTATTGCTTTGTTTCCCATCAGGTTTCTAACCGGTCTGACATTATCTAACATTATGCTGGCTACCCAGCCTAATTACTCTCTTCTACTAGAAATATATCTCATTCCAACTATTTCTAAGGTGTAATTTGATTCTCCGTCCTTAGCTACATATCAGTCATGGGATACATTCCATAGTTATGAAGTATTACCTTGAGAGATTTTGTGGTTCTCAGCACACAGCCAATTTCTGCCCTGGGATGCAAATGTGCAATTCTCTTTGAAATCTAGACTTCAGCTGAGTTTTGGTTGGTTTTTTTTTTCCACATTTAGAGTAAAACACTACTCTGCATTACTCCTTTAGCTTCATTCCCAACCAATTATACAGCTATTACAGAGCAGAATTTGTGTCTAATGACTGCAATTAAATTTAATACATCTATGTGTATACATCATGGTAGTTTTTTTATAAAGTTAAGCAACATCACATCCATTTTATGTGTAGTATAGCTTTTTATTTATAAAACTATTATTTAAAATAGAGGTATTAATGTATTTATGGTACACACATTCAAGTAGTTACTTGCACGCTTCCCTACTGCATAATCTAGGAACCTTCCAAAATGAAATTAAATTCAAGACTTTCCTATAACCTCAGTACTTAAAATTTTCAAGAAAGTAGACATCAAAAAAAATGCAAAAAAATCTCATCTGCATTCTTCTATGAGTGCTGGGGCCCAGTCCTTACTAGTGTATGCAGGCAAAGTTCTCAGTGAAGTGAATGAATATTCATTATGTATTCATTTACTTCTGGCATTATTGGATTTAGCTGTCTACTTAAAACTATTAAATGTATTAATTAGAGGACAATACAGTTAATAGAGTTTTAGTTTATATGATCTTAGTGCAGCAAATTTGCCCAATTAAGTCTTGTCTACACTCACAAATTCACCAGAACTATTCCAAAATAACCTGTTAACAGACACGCAGACATATGAGTATCCATGCAGTTATTCATAACACTCACTAATTCCAGAAACTATTTCCTTACAAGTTGCATTACATTTTTATTTCCTTAAAGCTTTCATAACATTTGTGAGTGTAGAAAAGGTTAAAATCCTGTTAGCATCAATATTCTTCACCTTCGATAACTTTTATTCTCTATGGCTCCAGTGTGTTTACATCACTGTTTCCAAACATGTGGAGCTCAGTCCTGAAAAGTAGAAACTAAAGTCTCATGTATCCATACAAATTGTCAGATTAAAGGGAGAATAGTTAAAAACACTTGTAAGTGTTCTCTGTGAGAAGGCAATCACATTTCAGAATAAGAATGGCTTTTCTCATTTAGCTGACTTTGAAAGTGGATTAAGCTGTTTTGGACAATGGTACTCTTATTGAAGAAGAAAGCCCCACTCACTTGAAATTATTTGGGGATAATTATTCCAGAATACTTAATAAATCCTTATACCTGGCCTTCCACCAGTGCTCGCTGTGCTGGTATTGTGCACAATGCCTGCAAAGCAGTTGTCTCTCAAAGAACCCTACTGTCAGAATCAAGCGATTAGATGCCAAAAACCATTCTCAGAGTATCACTGTACACAAGAAATGCAGGACAAAACTAGACGCTGCCAAAACTCCAGGATTTTATCGCTTTTTATAGGCTAGCATCACAAATACACCAATTGGTTAAAAAAAGAACAAGAAAAAGAAAACAAAAACAAATGTCAGAAGAAAAAAAAAAGGAAAAAAAGAGATTAAATCTGAACAAAATAAAAGTTATCTTCCTTCAATCAGATGTAGCTTCAGTTTAGCACACGGAAAGTGTGAAATCATAATCTACTATTTGTCACTCCTTCCTCATAAAACTAAAGCCTTTTTTTGGTCTGCATTGATCCGTAGCAGTAGGTTGGAAGAAAACACACACTCTGTGTTACCTCTCTGTAAAACCATCATTTGCACCACCTCCAGAGGCTACCACAAAGTTGACAGGCATTCTGGACACCTCACAAAAAAAAAAAAAAAAAAAAAAAAAAAAAAAAAGAATTAAAACATGCAAATGTGCTCCATCTCTGAGGAACTGAAAACACTGTTCTCTGGTGGTGACATTAGCACTTTAAACATGCTCTTGGCCTTCCTTTTCCCTCCAAGTGATCTTAATCTGAAGAGATAGCCCATCTCTGCTCACCAAAGCAGGCTGTGGTGTTATTTCTAGTCTCAGCTCAGGCTGCCAGTAAGGACCTCAGCCTCGGATTTTCCATCTGACTGACACATGACCAGAGCAACACGCTCAGACACAGAAGGGTTCTGGCATTGTACACACAGTGCAAATGAAAGATCATAACTTTAATACAAGAAGGCCTGGCTCTATCTGCGAAGTTTAAAAACATGAAAACATGTTGTTATAAATACAAAATTTCACTTGGGCTGATATATACTGCGTAATTTCCACTAAACTCTATTTTTTTTCCTTTTTTTTTTTTTTTTTTTAATAATATTGAGGTGGATGGTTTCTGAATTCTTTTGTTTAGCCACTTTTGCCAGGAGTAGCATGCAATACAGTCTGGTGTTAAAATCTGCCTGCCAAGTGGATACCAACTGTTTCTACATTTAGTCTTTACTATAACTGAATACTTCTTCAGCTTTGATTGATGCCAGATTCACCAGAATAAGAGAATTGATGAAAATATTAAATATAAAAAAAGAATAATAATATCACCATGTCACTTAGGAGTGTGCTCAGCAAGTCTTTACACTCACCCTAGTTTCAGTGTAATAAGAAAATGTAGAAATTGCAAGAAATAAGATGAAACTGCAAACTGACAAGCTTACCTTTGTAAGGTATTTCCGCAGCATCACAGTATGGCCACATCAATTTAGAGGCAAAGGTAACTGCCAAATTTATCCTGCAGATATCCTTTGTCCCTAAAAATCTACATGAAACAAGACCTTTCCCAAAGGCTTTGCCTGTCTATTCCCCAAAATTCCATTGTTTTTGTAGAATAACCTTTAATTTTTGCTGAACTTTAGCAGTGTCCAAAAATGAGTTCTAGCAGAATGCTGTCTTAAATCCCCTTTTGTGGGCAAGGCAGCTCTCCCTGGGCTGCCTGGCAGCCAGAGTTGCCTTCCTGTGCCATGCTCTGACACACGAGGCACAGCCTCTCCTCCACTCCTCCAATCGGCTCTCTGCCATTTCTCTTTCCTGCCCTTTTCTGCCTGACTCTTTTCCCTTATCTTTTCTCAACAGCAATTTACCTCTTTCAAAAACTACTTATCATGCTTTCCCTCCATCTAGTTTAGTATTTCTCACTTATGTTTCTTTTTTTCCTAGCTCAAATGACAAAACAAGGCTAAAGTGATGGGCCTATAGCCAGGTTTATAGACTATTTAACCCACTTTCAGAGACAAGCTCAGTGCTGGAGGTGTGAAGAAAGCCCTAAGGAACAACCCAGTTCTGTGCCTGGGCCACCAGCCCAAAGATGTCTGCTGCTTCAGTGAAGCCACTGCTACACAGAACTGCAGAAACCAAAGGACTCGGGCATTGTTAACCTTAATGGTGTCTTGATCCATTCTTTCCTCTTTTCCGGATATTATTCCTAGAAGTATCAATTATCAAAAGATCCTCACAAAGCTGTAAAGTGCTCACCATTCCCAGACAGAGCTCTCAGCTTTCTGCTTCCAGAAAGCCCACCTCAGTCCCCTGATGTCCTCCAGTAATTAGGTAAGCAGAAATACTCAGATTTGCATACAGCAACCCTTGACACCAGAAAGCCTTCTCTCCTCTATCTCCAAAGTACCCTCAGTAAATGGCTCCTGAATTCAGCTTTGGCTGGCATGAACAATACTCTGGCACAGTCTGGAGATCCTGCATTTACCACATTTAAATTAAAAAAATGTGGAGCTGTAGTGAAATAAATACAGATAATGTTATAACACTTTTAATTTTTTAAGATTAGCTTGCAAAAAAATAAAAAGAAAATTCATCTGCATGATTTTCTGCAAAGACAGGATTCCATGGCCATGAAATTAAAGAACATGTGGAGCTCACTATCAGTGTCAACAGAAGGACCATGGTCTTAATTTATGAGAAAAGTCACAGCAAAGTGTCCATTTTACACAAGAATGCCTTCATTACACAGTCAGCAACCCTTGATATTTATTAAATAATACATGCACAAATGCACATCACTAGTTTGCCCAGTATCTTGAACTAGACCACTCAGTTGGCACTGAAATATCGAGAATCCAAGAGTAATAATACCTAGTCCATATAGTAAATTGAATAACAGCAAGTATTTCCTAACAATTGACATATAAATCCAATGTAAAATATATATCTAGCACATTTCAAAATGTGTATATGCAATGTTAGCAACAGCTACCAGAACGCAGGGATCTGCAGCAACCTCCCTTGACAACAACAGCTAGATGAGATGAAGCACATTTTCCATCAATGACAAAGATGGAACAAATGTTAGGAGAATGCACTGAAGTCTTACTCTTGAGAAGATCCACTTAAAAAAAAAAAAAAATACAGGTGTTGCCTTGTTCAACATATATGCATTTCTAAACTTGATATAAAAATCAGCAAGAGGAGCCATTTATGCTAATCTTCACAAAGATGAGTAGGGTGCAAGTAAGCATCGAAAATGGCCTACTGTATTTCATGTGAGTAAAAAAAAAAATGAGTAATTATTATTCATTCATTATTCATATTCTCCATTATTCAATTATTCATTTGACATGGAACTCCACTTTCGCTTTTAAAAGATGGAAAGAGGTAGCAGATATAAAATACGTATAGCTGCTTTTCTGCATCTTTTGGGGCAGTATAACAAAGTAAGTGTCTGTCATTCTTTCATTTTTATAGTGCTTTAGTTCCTTTCCCCCCAGAAAGACGCATAGCTTCTTTGCATGTAAGTGTTAGACATCAGGTGTTTCCCTAGTCCCAAACACACAACTAAATAGAAGTCCAAAAATAGCATTTAAAATTCCTAAGCGAATAAACACCTCCTGTGCATGAACGTCTCCTCAATTCTATATTTTTTGTAAAAATCTTCACATTTATTTATGTTCAGATAGCCCAGCCACCATCAAGGCAAACAAGCTAAGATAAAGAAGGAAATAAGTGTTCATTAAGGTAATTCTATTTCCACTATAATAACTTGGAGTGATAGTGCCACTGTGTTCACAAGGAAGTCATCTTCAGGCCAACATTATCCTGTTCCTAAATATATATTCTGAAATCAAACAAAGAAACTGATTTTCAGAATTAATGAACAACCACTGCCACACTAGCTAGCAGTGTAAAAAATAAAAATAAAAACCCTGATATTTGATGGCTTATGTATTTTTTTCGAATCATCAACTTGGCTGCTAACTAAAACTGATTGCTTGCTTTTATTGGCTTTTTGGTTTTTTCCTTGCTTGTCTTGGGGGGGGGGGTTTCTTGTTTGTTTTTATTTTCCATTAGAAGCAGCATCTTTAGGATTAACTTCAGGGTTTGGGATCATTAAAGCTTCCAATTATCATACCTTCAACTGAAAATCCTTAGAACACATGAGGGAATGAGTATATAACAGACACTTGAAAGAAGTCCTAATAGCGTAGGCTAGAGGAGCTGGATGAGTGGGTTGGAAGCCCTTCAGACATCCATAGATTCTATTGCTGATGAATTTACTGTAATTTCCAAGAAAAGTCACGTGAGATATAGCTGAACTGTAAAGGAAGGGCAACACAGTCATTCTTTCCCTGTTTTCTCTACCAGAAAGTCAGAACATTGCTCTCCTGAGACCTCTTTGCTGTTCCTGTAAATAGCATCTGCTGGTAGAGAAACAGATTTAATTTAGAGTTAATTATTGTTGGTTTTTTTACTACTATTATTTTTAATCCATGTGCAAGATAAAAACTTATCAGCAAACTCATATTTGATACAAGAACAAGAAACATCAGCTTAAAGAAGTAATTTGGTATGAGAAAATATACATGTCTGTCACAACCTACAACATAATTTTTGTAGCACTACAATGCCTGCCAGGAGAAAAATAAACAGACAAACATAAATTCTTCAATTTTAAGCAGCTTATATATGATACTTGCTGAAATGGGATAAAGGAATTTACATGCTGAAGAGATTATTGAAATGACATTTGCATATTTGTAGAATACACATTAAATATCAAAAGATAATTCCCTCTCTACTTTTCCGTTCCAAATGCCACACCACAGCTTACAATGACGAAACACACGGGAGGAACAGTTACTTTAGAGCCAGTTACACTGATGATACAGTTATCAGGGTGTCCTTTATAGGATCACAGCTAACTTAGTTTGTGCCAGATGTCTGGAGGTCATCCAGTCCAACTTCCTCTGAGAGCAGCTTCAGCTGGAGCAGGTGGCTCAAGGACAGAAATGCCACAGCCTCTCTCTGCACTTGCCCAGGTGCTTCGCCACTCTCATGGCAAGGAAAAGATTTCTTCATATCTAATTACTGTTTTCTCATGTTACGACTTGCACCTATTGCCTTGCACTCCCATTCTGGGAGAAATCTACCAGATCTACAGACAAGGGGAAGGCAGCTGATGTCATTCACGTTGATTTCAGTAAGGATTTGATTCTCTCTCACACTACACTCTTGCACTCAGCATTGGACATTGTGATCTGGATGGGTGGACAAGTAGATGGGAACGATACTGGAATGGTCATGCTCAGACCACCCCAATTAATTAATTAACTCTCTACCTGGAGTCCATTAACCACTGGAGCACTGCAGGTGCCTGTATCACAACTGGCGTGCTTGGCACATTTACATCAGCTTCACTTTACGTGCACAGCCCCACACCTGGGGACACCCCTCACACCTGACAGGCATGTGGAAGCAACCAAGCCCTTCTACTCTGCATTCAACAAAGCAAAATAAATCAGCTACATCAAAGGAACAACCAAATATCACTAATTTACCTTTCCACCTGGAACAATCAGAGAATCTGAACTTTTGGACAGCTGACTGTGTCAAAAGAGGTAAGAGGAATTCTGGAGGTTTTGTCCCTAAGAGAAGAGACATTCCCTACTCCACAGCACCCCCACATACTCCTCTCACTTTAAAATGCAATTGTCCAAATCAAAACTGGAAGAAATCAGAAGGTCACGGGCACTATTCAAGGAACTCAAAAGTTTCTGTCACAAACCTTTCCTAGATGGTTTTTTTCTAGGAGACAGAATGTTTTAGCTAGTACTTTTCCAAATGAGTCACTAACACCCTTGTCTTAATTCTACAGCTGCTGCTAATTTGAAGAGCCAGCCTCCCCCCCCCTCTCCCCAGAATGAAATAAAATATCAATGTTGCACTGCACTGAAAATGGAAAGTTACATGTAACATTATGCTACAAGGCTCTTGGAAGTCTCGTTTACTTTCAATTATCTCTTCCTCACAGGTCTATACTTAACTTAAGGACTTCCAGCAACTTATTTCACACTTTCTCCCACATTCATTGGTTGTAAGAATGAAGCACAAACTGAAATGTTTTGTTTTTAAACATTCAGTGGACCAATTATTGAACTCAATTTAAAACAGTAAATGAGCAATAAATTCATATAAAAATGATGCCAGTAGTGCTACCTGCTTACACATGCAATCAACAAATATAGGTTGCCTATGAACTACATCACATCTTCCTTTGGTTTGGATCCTTCATTGTTATTGTTAAGGACATGGAAAAATTTGTAATGAAAGAAACAAGAAACAATTTTGTTGTATGAAAGCAGAAGCAAAGAGGATATCCTATTTTGGGGGCACAACTTTACCCACAGCCATGAAAATCTTCATCTGCTCAGGTATCTCATTAGTTGCTGCACTGCAATAATACGTTGCATCTGGGGTCTGAGAGTTAGTTTTCAGTCAGACTGGTTCCTTGATTGAGCTCAGTGAGTGACCACGCCAGTACTGGCACTCAGGAAGGGGCTAGAATGAGTTGCCCGGGGCAATGGGAAAACACAAGACTGCCCTTTTTGGCTGCTGTGCATAGCTATGTAAAATTAAAGTGATTATGTAGCTATGGCCTGAGGGACAGAAGAGGTCACAGATACTGCCACAGCCTATAAACTGCCACAGAAAATGTGTCAGTGTGTGTTGCCAAGAGACAGCAAGGGAACTCAGTTCTTAACCTGTAGTAAAAGCCACAAAGTGAAACCCATTCCTGCTACCCCTGGATGGCAGACCAACACCTCACTCTCAGCGCAGTCATGCAGAATACTCTGGGTTAGCACTCTTTATCTACTTGGAATGACTTAGAAGCAATTCTCGAGGCCCTTATGCTTACAATGAAATTTCAGAAATTTAGCTCAAACATATTTTGAAATATTTTCATCAAGTCAGAGCAATTGAGCCTAAATACAGCCTCAGACCATGAACAAAGCAAAGCAACATACAAAGGCTATGGTGAAAAACATGAACCTTGGTACCCATGTCAAAGCCAAGCTCTTAGCCTCCTTCACTTATGAGACAATGTAACTCAGCTTAGAAGTTAACAAAATCACATTTAAAGGCAGAGCTCCATATTTTCAGCAGAGCGTTACTAAGCAAGTACATAAAGGCAGACCATAATTATCACGTATTAGCTACTGTAAACATGAGTTGAATTTGTTGTGTGCCTGCGTTCTTACTGACACGAATTAAACTCAGATTAAAAAAGATTCTTATCAGCATGTTTGTCCAACATTTTTCATTTCTTTGAGTAAGCGGGTGCTTTTCCCACAGACAGCTGTGACCACAGCTTTGCACAGACCACAGAACACACATGCAATACAACAAAAAATGAGTATATCATTTGAAGCAAGCTTTCAGCTGCATTTAAGCACATATCTTGAATCTTTCTTGAACTAAAAACATAATTTTATGAAAAACAATGTATTTTTAAATTGTTATTAATTCTTGATTCTGACTACTGAAATACCCAACTGTACCAAGCTGCATTTTTCAGTTTATTACTGTGCCTTTGTTCAAACCTCTTTGTTGATACCACAAGTGTACTTCATTAGGAGCACTGAATCAGTAGCATCAATTATCTTTCTGAGTAAGACTGATGGATCTAGTATCAACATTGATAGCACAGATTGCTGGGCTACAAAGCTGATTAGAATTCTCTCAGGTTTTTGTTTGTTTCATTTTCATATTTTTATGTACACCCTACATAGATATTTTTCTGAAATGTGTTGTTTTATAGGAAAATAATTTTAAACAGTGCTTTACTACACTGTGTTAACTTAGACTGGAAATTTTCAATAATTTGGCAAATCTCTCTTCCTTCAGCATGAAGTGGAAACTTAGAAGTTCACTCACTGGAAATTTCATCATAGCTTGAGACCTGCAGTTCTATGTTCAAAGCAGAAGTATTCTGAAGTGCACAGTCCTCTTCACAAATAAGGGTAAGAATCTAAACAGCACGCTCAGCTCTGGTTTATAGAAAAAACTGTAGTAATTACCAAGAGTAACAGTAAAGTTGTGAAAGAAAACATACTTTAAAGGACTATTTTATTGAAAGAAATTTAATGTCTCCCCCACAGACTTATTGCACACTATTCATGACTGCCCTGGGATACTGCATTGAAGATAAAGCTAAAAAATACATTAGTACAGATCAGACATGCCACACAATTCCCTCCTCCTACAGTTGTTGCCCACTTACTTTATAGACCCTGAACACTGAAAAGAATGATCTGGACACAGATTTGGAATATATCTGGTGCCTTGGGAGACAACAACCAAATACAACAGGAAAACAGTGCTGAATGAGCTTTTTTAGCCTTTTTCAAGACATATATTGGTTTACCACTTCTGTGTAAAAGTCAACCCTATAATATTACCAGGCTCATGATCTGACTCATACATCAGCAGTAAAGTTACTACTGAATCAAGTAGAGGGACCAAGATTTTGTTGACATTTGTTAAATGAGGCCAATCATGCAGTATCAAATTAAGCCCCAAGCACAGTGTACTCCAGGGAAGAGTTTAGTCTCAAACTTCTTGAAATTACAAAGCTAATAAGAATCTGTCATTTCTGCCATTAATGATGTGAGGAAAACATTTTTTCTTTGCAATTTGCAAATTCAGCCTCAAAGCAAATATACACCATTCCTCCCCCTAAGGAGGTTGCATTGCAGGAAAGTCATGGCTTTTTAAAACCTCTTTTAAAAAGATTGCCTAGCAAAACACAGAAAATAGGCACATCTTAAGGGCACCATCACTGCCTCTCCTTGATCACAGCCTCAAGCACACCATCTACATGTTACACTGCCTCACTTTGTCTCTTCCAAAATCATGAATATCACGTTATTGCAAATCACCTCCAAATTAAACATAATCAGCAAATACCAAGCTTGAATCAAATTTCAAAGAAAAAATGCTGCTTATTTGAAATCAAAAGCAAAACTCAAACTGACTTCAACAAAGCCAGTCTTCATGATGAAGATACAGTAGAGTGCTTCTGCACTGAGTGCATCTTTATTATCATCAGAGCAATTTATAAAATTACAACAGTGATGCACTTGAACATGCAACACATTCATACATGTCCCTCCTCACTCCACCAAACAATAACATGCTTCCAGCATGGAGAATCTGGGATCAGTCTTTAAATTATTGCTATTAACAATGTACCTGGTTACGTCCTGCTTCTATGTGTTCTTACCCATCAGACTAATCTGACATTACAAGAGAGGCCCTGGTACAGAATAATTCAAGGCAAAACTGAAGTATTTCAAGGCAAGGAAGACAAATGCATGCAGAGCAATGTGCATGATCCATTTTTAGTAAGGATTCAACTTTTGAAAATACAAGAATTATCTTTCTGAAGAACAGATTTCCAGTTCACAGCAAGCTACCCAAACTAAACTGCAGAAGTTAAAAGGTGCTGTAACTGGGACAAGGACAGAGATTTCCACTCAAATGAAGGTAGCTCATAAACCAGACACTGAGATCAGTCATAAAAAGTCAGTGGTCTCTCATATGGATGGACGCAAGCACTCCCAGTTCTGGAACGGATGTTCTTGAAAAGACAAAACGCTGTTCTTGGGGAACACTCTTCCCTTCTCCATTTTTTACATCCCCTGAGATCATTTAATGGAGCTGGAGGGATCACTGCTTTGTAGTGTTAATACAGCAAGGCCCCTTTTAGCTGGTGTCCCACTTGTCTGCCATCAACAGGTCTGCACAAAAACTCAATGTTCCCATTTTAAAGTTTGCTGTCAACAGCCTGAAAATACATTTTTAACGAGGTAGGATCTGCCTGCTCACCTCCTGTTTGCATCCATCCACAGAACTGCCTACAAACCTACACACGATTCTGGAAACATTAGTTCAGGGCACTCATTTTGCAGCCACCAGATGACACAGTAGGAAGGACGATAGAATGCAATTTAGTAAAATTCACAAGATTTGTGAATTGAGTTGTTGCAATCTAATAGTACATGAAAGAGAAAGAAAACAATCATTATCAATTATCTATAGCTACAAAATGCCTGCACTTCAAATAAATGAAGCTCCCCATAAGACACATTGCCTTTTTCTACACTTTCTTACACTAAGAAAATCTGCTTCATGATGCAGAAGTCTATCACTAGAATTAGAAAGTTAGATTGTCACATTATTCTCCAAGGAAGTAACAGCAACGCAGACAGCTAGCACAAAGTCAGCATGCATTGTGTCCCTGAACTCCTTTAGATACATGGGTAAAGGAAATCAAAGCAGGAATTCCCTTCTGTTTCTTACTTGACCAAAACAAACAAGTTATGGTCTAGTGATGCCCATTTGTATTTGTTTATCTGCACTCCAGCTACCTTGCTACTGTTACAACACTTTGCCCAGCACACCTACCGGTCATAATGGCATTTGAGGTTTAGTAACACATATACATTTTAATTAGCACCATTTTCTAAAATGTTCATGTCTATTGGACTTAGGAAATATTTTTGATGCTCTCTGACATGCCAAGCGATGTTACAACACAGGAATTGTTCTAAAACATATACTTATCAGAAGATGCAAAAAAATCAAAAATCAAAAAAATAAAAAAATAGATGCCAAGTAAAACAGAGTAAAACTGGTGTCAGCCCAGAAAATGCAAGAGGTTAAAAAAGCTTTACCCTGAAACAATTTCAAACTTTCTACTTTCATTACCATGATGATTTTTCATAGTAAAAGCCTTACACCTTCTTCCAATGTTTATTTTGTTCATTTTATTTAACTCTATGGTTCCTCTCATCATTTTCGATGCTGAACTCCCCAAGATTAAGGGGAAGAGGTTGCTGAATCACGGCAACTGTTTGTATTTCCTCCCAGAATATGTGACTGAAACAGCTTCAATGCTTCACAGATAAGATTGTGAGGATCATAACAGATAAACACAAGATCTGTTTTTAAAATTTATAACATATTTTGTAGCAATTAAAACAGTTGACCACATCACATTTAACCCTAAGAACCATTAGCACAGCACGTAACATCTAATGAGTATTTCTGAGCTCTCAACAGAGAAAAAGATATATATACCCATCTTCAAGTAATTCCTGTCATCTCCTAATTATCAATTTGTGGTTTATTAGTCAGCAGATTTTCTACCATCACTTAAGGAAGAACAAGCTGGGATGCAAAACTTCCACTCTCAGTATCTCCTCCTTTCCCCGTGTGACCACGTACCATCAGCCATCACACAGACAGCAAAGGCTGCCCGTGTACAGTTCTATTCTAACGTGGGTTTAACAAAAACCAAAGTGTACTGGGTAGTGGTTGTTTTTAGAACCCAAATAATATTCCAGCTAAAAAAGATGAATTCTTTTTTCAGAGAGGATCCATAAAGAGATTTCTTCCGTTACAGAATTCTACATGCTCCAGTGTCAAAACTCCTGGTTACCAGCCCTCCTGCACCCAGCAAGGGGCCACCTGCTCTCTTCTGTTTCTTTCTTTTTTTTTTTAATCAAGATCCCTCTAAAGAGGAAACTTTGGATCCCAGATATTTGATTTCATGTGTGTAGGTCAAAGGGCTGCATACTCTCCCTGCTGAAACAAAGTAATGTGATTTCGGGTCGTATCATTTTATAGCAAAGACTGCAAGATGTTTTGAAGATGTCATTGACTGTAACTCAAATCAATATTAAATTATCTGTACAGGAAACATTTTCAGAAGATGGTCCATCAAGCTTTCTTACAGGATCATGGATTTCTAGGATCATACCCTAGTAACTACAGTAAGCTATTAGAGTGCTCCTCCCTCTTCAATTATTTACAGGTCAGAAAAGCCAAGTGAGATTGCTTTATGTATATTCAATGGTACGGACTCAGTTCATAACTTACTAACGCCACATAAAATCCTAAAAGCAAATGCTTCTGAACAAAAACATTTTCTCATTTGAGAATGCAGACCTTGGTGTGCATTGGAGAGCTGAGTGATGCAAGGGGCTATGTGCCAGGCATTGTACTTTCCTAAAAATAATGCATGGAAATATCTGTATCTAAAGAGTCCTGAAGCGACTGCTCTGCAGCATAATCTGTAAATGGTGACATGCTCTCCTATTAAGCCCGGTGTCAATTACACGTGTAAGAGATAATTACTCATTCCAAACCACCTTCATCGTATTTCTGTCAATTTCTCTGTATATGAAAGCACGTTTCAAAGCCTCCTCACTGCTGACTTGTAAAATGTCTCATGACTGTCAAACCAAATTTATTTTTCGGCCAAGTGCTATATATTACATCTCACAATACAGCATCTCAGGGCACAATAAACAGAAGAATCTATCATACATGCAGATAAAGAGAATTCTTGTCCTATTACTGCCATACAGGCCAGGCACCTCCAGAGGGAAAAAAAAAAAAAAAAAAAAGAAAAGGAAGAAAAAAAAATAAGGAAAAAATAAAATCACAGCAGAACACAAGTTATAACCTCTAAAAAAAAGTTCACACATTGAAGCCTCATATGGGTCCGTTTTGATTTGTGAGGAGTGACACTGGTGGTTGGAGAGGCTTATGCTAAATGTTCCAGACAGCTGATGCAACCACCTCTGCATCTGCCAGTTTGCAGCGTGATGCTTCTAGAGCAGCGTAAGGGCTGGCTGCCCTCACAGCCTCAAATAAGAGAGGGAAAAAAATATGAGACAAAAAATCTGGGGATCCACCACCGCTAGAACTGCTAAAACCCATTTTCGGGCACACGACAGATACCCGCGGACGACACGAACCGTCGGCAGCCGGCTCCTTAACGCCTTTTCGAGCCAGTTTGGAAACTGCGAGGCGGCTGCTCACAAAGGTCCAACTCCTCAGACAATGCGGACCCGCCGGCGCTCTGCCAGGCGGCGGTGTCCCCACCGAGGCGGAATGACGGCCGCCACCGGCGCACCGCGGCCGTGCCCCGCCGCCCCCCGGCACTGCAGCGCGTCCCTGCCCCGGCCCGAAGCGCGGCGGACAGCGGCCGCCCGGGGCCGCCCCCCGAACTTCGGGTCGTTCCCCGAACGGGAAAGAGAGACGGCGGCGGCGCCGGGGCCCGCGGAGCTCCGCTTTGCCGAGGGCGTGCGGGGGAAGGGAGCGCAGGGAGGATGAGGAGGGTCCGGCGATCCGGCAGCCAGGAGCCGGCAGGAAGGGGCCGCCGGCTCTTTCCTGTCTCCGATCCCCGGCCGATCCCGCCCGCTCCAACCCCCCCACCCCGGGCCGTGTCCGAGCCCCGGACCCCGTCCGGCCGCAGCCCCGCCGCGCCGTGCCCTACCTTCGCCTGCAGATACTGGGGGTAGTAGTAGGTGGTGTACTGGGGGTACATCTGCTGTTTCCACACTTTGCCCATGAAGCTGGAAATGTAGCCTGCAGCGCAGGGTTGGGGGGGCACTTTAGGGGGCTCCGGCCGCCTCTCCGTCTCTCCTCGCAGGCGGCGGCGGCTGCTGCTCCTCGGCCGAGCGCGGACCTTCCTCCTCCGCCCCGAAGCCACAGCGGAGCGGGCAGCGGGGGCAGGCGCTCTCTCTCTCGCTCTCTCTCCCTCTCCCCGCGAGTTGCTGCCAAGTCCCCGCCCGGCCGTGCCGAGCAGCCGCGGGCCGGCTGCGGAGCGGGGAGCGCTCGGGGCGGCGGCGGCCGTACCAGGCGGCGGGGCCGGGCTGGCGGCGGGAGGGAGGCGGGAGGGGGGGGGCGAGGGGCGGTGCTTAGCCCCGCTCTGCGCCCGCAGGGTGAGCCCCGGGCCCGGGGCAGCCCCGGGGACAGCGTGGGGCCGGGCAGCGGGGAGCGGAGCGGAGCGGGCGCTACGAGGTTCGGCTGCGGGAGGGCTGCGACGGTCGCACCCCGCGGCCGGCGCGGCTCTGACCTAATTAGCCGGGCTGGGCTTTGTTACCGCCTTTGTGCGGCTCGAAGCAGAGCGGTGGTGCAGGGCGCGGGTTTTCGGGAAGGTTGGGGACAGATTCGGACGGCTACGTTTGGCTGGCGGCGAAGGGTTTGTTGGGCAACAAGGAGCAGAAGGAACTGCAGCGCTAAAGCTTGAACGGCAGCCGCAATACCGGACCGAATTGTCCGTCTGGTCCTTAGTGCATCCTTGCATTTGTACTTGTGCCAGCTGTGCCGGGTACGCCTCAACCTCGAGCAGGAAGAGTTCCTCATGTAGGCAATACCAGGCACGGCTGGCTGTTTTCTCTCTGAAGGAGAATTTCCCAAACATCAGAAACGGGGACCAGCAACACCTCGTAATCTGACAGTATTCATAACAAAAACGCTTAACCCAGCGTGTTTAGTTCTGACAACCGTGTCTTTTCTACCCAAAGATAAACTGATCCTCAGAATATTAAGCAGATGCTGCTTCTTTGTCACATTAATCACTCGGTTTTGTCTTACTGCACCACTTATTAAGAACGTATATGCAAGGTCCATCACAACAGCTGGGTGTATGAGTGTTAACCAAGCTGAATGTGCTAGCAGCAGAAAGAGGGATTTAAAAACTTAAAGATTTGCAGACATGCCAGTACAATAGCAAAGACTGCCTTTCTGCAGCCATGAATCCCTGGAGGAGCTGAGCAATGGGAGGGAAGTGAAGTGACTCATCTGAAGCCCAGCTGAGCAGAGGACAATTTACATAAATGACATTACAGCTCACCTGACCAGCTGTTAAGAAGTCTTTATAAGTGTTAACAGAGAGGAAATTTGTATATCCTTTATGGGCCACACAAATTAAAAGACTACTTGCATCTTTGTGAGATGGATTTTTCTCCAGGAACCCGCATGAGAGAATTTTTGTTTGTTTGTTTGTTTTAGGTTTAGGCATAGCTGGAATAACTGAGAAGAGGGGTGAGTGCAAAAAAGGCCATGGATGTCAATAATTTGTGTCCTCAGTGGTAACACTGTGTGAGAGCAACAGAGGTTAAAGCCAGGGAAAAGCTGAGCTAAAGACAAATATTGTGACGTTGAGTGGGTTAAGAAAGTGCACCTGGAAAATCCAAAATGGCCATGGCCAAAATCAGCTGCCTTCTGTTGGCTGTTCTGGCATTTACGCAGTGGAAAAAGCAGAGAAGCTGCAGCTCTATCTGAGGAATGCAAGGTAGTGCGGCTCCAGGGTAGGGTATGGTCAGAGAACAGTAGAAATGAAGTTTCACTACTTTGTGGGGAAATATGCTGCTGCAGCCCAGCTACGTGATGATATTGTTATAGATTGCTTCAGGAATGGCCAAGATGTGGTCTGGAGTTCTTGGTTGAACTACAAAGAATGCAGGGCTGGCCTCTCAGCTGACAGGTTGTGGTGCTAGTACACTTTGTTTCTTTCTGAGAAAAACAGAACAAGCAAGTAGAAGAAGAAATAAAGACTAGGAACTGGTGAATCGACCTGTGGGGATTTTCTTGTGGAAAAGGAAAGACCAAGGAAGAGATCTGAAAGAAAAATACACGTTGTACTACAGACAGCTAGAAGAGTGTTTTCCTAGAATCCAGTTTCACATAAACAACTACCGCAGTTGTCACAAGGTGTTGTGCCATCACGAACGGGGAAAGAAGCATCCAGAAGAAAAAATCTCTAGGAAATGAGGAGGGGGAAAAGGCAGCCTGTACCATTCCAGCACTTAGAACTGCAGCAGCCTCCAGCTTAGCTGTGTCGAGTTACTGAGGAGGGCTGCCAGGGAGAGGAGCAGCAATACTCTGCCACAACAGCTCCTGGAAGTGATGAAAGAAGAAATCTGGCTGAGAGAGTATTTGATTACAACTGTAACAGCTAAAGCTGATCTCCAGGCTCCTTCCTAGTCGCTCCCTGCAGGGACTTAGAATTTTCCCAAACAGAGTCTAAAGCTTAATCTCATCCCCAAACATGATCTGTTAATGTAAGTGTGAGGTCGGTTTGGTTCCATCTTATTTCAGCCAGGGTATTTTCTTATCACCAATCTACCTCTGTTGGAATATCTACTCCGCTTTCTTTAGCAAAGTCAATATCAAAGCAGTTAAAAATGGATCATTTAATATTTATCACAGTTAATTTAAAATGTAAGCCTGCAACTTAATTATTGCAAACTTTTACAGTGCAGTGATCCCACTGACAGCTAATGAGAATTTGCAAACGATGCTCAGTTTTTATTAAAATGAGATGGGAAAACATAATTATTCCATTGAAATTGTTCGTGTGAGGCTCCATTGCAGTCATTTTATTTCATTTTTAATATGGTATTGAAAATGTTTACTGTATTAAGAAGGAATAAGTAAAGAATTCATAGGCGAAACAACCTTAATTTAGCCTCACTCAGAACATTCTCTGCTCGTGCCTTTTTGATAAATTGTCTATTCTGTCAGCTTAGAAACACAAGCACAGGCTGTGCAATACAGACAGGATAGCATTGCAGTGGGGACTTTAAAAAAACAACAAATTTCTTAACTTTCTATACTCGGTATTGTCTGCCTTCAGCTGCCACATTCTCAGCCTTAAAATTAAAACTGCTAATGCTGTCTGCCAATACTAACTCTTGCCTTCATAATCAAATATTAAAAAGGTTAGAAATGCTTCCCTCATTTACACGCTGCACAAAGTGTAGGATTATGAAGGAAGGCAAACACTGAATTGTGTACCTAGTGCTAGCCAGACACAAGTAGAGCAACCAAAAGAGCGTTTTGCTTTAAAAACTGCCTTCCTACAGAGCACACTAATAGAAATGTGCTGTGGTTTTGTCAGTGTTAGAGAAAAGGGTAATCCATGGTTTTATCCATATCAGATTTCACTGTCTGTTAATGGGACATTAAATATTACTTTTTATTTCCTATAATAGTAACAGTCTTACTGATCTGGTTTGGACAGATTGAAATATGATGAAAACACAGCTGCTTGGGCCAGAGAAGCTCTGTATGTGCTGCTGTGTCAGACGAGTTTAAGGGCAGCTTGGTTAAACCCAATCAACTGTTATCCATGGAGTAGGGGTGTTGGGTGAGAAATCCCATTTAAGCCTCTCAGATTAGTTTAGACGTTAGGAGTTCTACCCTAAGGCAGAAAAAGTCATATGCAATACAGAATAGAAGTGAAGTATATTTAATCCTCCTTACCCCAGGAACTAAGTTAACTTTTGTACTGTGCACCAATTTGTGTCTTTGCACTAGTTTAGGCTGAAAGAAACAGGCATGTTTCACTTGAAATTGTTATTACTTTGACATAGTCGGGAATATTTAAACAACCGATTTTTTTCTGGTCAAGATACCAGCTAGAGTCTTGGGAGATTTTTGTCACCAGATCTACTACAGCATGTGTGTGAGAGGGTGAGCAAGTCGCCCAATTACCCTGTGCCTTACTTCCCCAGTTTGCAAACTGTGTCAAACATTCACTCCCTTCTGTTCTTTGTCTGCCTAGTATCACCAGGCTGTAGGCAATACAAGACACAAAAATAATTTGCTAGGAATTTGCCTAGCACAATTCCCATAAAGGTACTAAAATAAACAGAGGCAATGGCAGCGCATCACCTGGGGATTCAGAGAAGACAGGTACTGCATCCTAATCTCCACGTATGTGCAACAACAACAACAAAAAAATATGGTTTATATCTGCTAATGATGGGTGAGGGCTCCAGAAATGCAGAAATATTTGAGTCATTGTCAGTAACCTGTATGCTATTTCCCTCACCCCCAACACACTGTTCCAATTACTTGCAAGACCTCCTTGTCATAATGCCATCCTCAGCCCCATGGTATGGCCCTGGCTGCTTTGCAACACAAATGAAAGGCTCCTCAATCCGGGTCGCAGTAGGCCACACTCCTAAGCACAAAGGCTAAATAAACGGCCTTTGTTAATGGGCCACCAAGATGAAAAGCACTTGATTGTTTTCATCAATTAAACCAACCCTCTAGACTTAATGGCTATTAACCCTTTCAACAAATTCTTCAATATTTATTTCAATCGAGTAGCTCCAATTCTGTATTTTTCCAGTAGCCCCCTCGTTTAGCAACATCACACCAGAACACCACTGAATGCACAGTACTCCTGTCTTTGAGCTTCCAGCTGAGCCACACGCTGCCCTGCTTCAGCTGCTCCTGACAGCTGCAGCCAGCTCTATTCGGTTTTGTGACATATACAAGGCTATACACTATTCTAAGGTCATCCAGCAGGAGTGTTTAACTGGCACTAAAACATCAGTATTTAGCATACTTCCGTATTCAGGCTTCCCCTCCTGTGAAGCTCCATGTGCACCAGGCAGTGCTCCCATTACTGGCAATGGAAGTCAACAGAAGATGCAGCTGGGCTGCTCACGAAATCATGTCTGTGTTTGCAGCTAAACGTACCAGTTTAGTTTCACTGATTGCCACCAATAGCTTTTTCTTCTTGTTTATATAGATCTGAGAGAATCAGTCATCACACAAACACTACATGCTCTGAGCATTTCCTGTATTCTGGTTTACTTCATCCTAAGATGCCTAGCTAATACAGATGGTCGCATTATACCAGCAGTAGTTTTTGTGTTTTTCAGCTTTCTTCATTAAACCTTTAAGTCACCTCTGATTGGTCCCATTCCAAACAGCTATTTAATACGTGGAGTTTTAATTTAAATCGCCTACCCATTGATGGCAAAAATTAGCTGTCTTATTCATCCTACGTGAAGGTAGGTAAGCATCTAACTTCTAATCATCCATTATGTATGAGAAACTACATTCAGTGTCATTCCAAACTACTCCTGAGTCTCTCTAGAAATTCTGCTGCAAATGAGCAAGGAAAGGAATAATTGTGCCTCTATCCAATCTTGATCAGCTGTGGCTCTTTCATGATGACATTCCCTTTCAGTTTTCTCAATTTCATGGCACTGTTTGCAATTCTTTTGCACTGTCCACAAGCAGTTGAGGAAGAAACGAAGTCTGTCTTGTTTTGGGTGTAGCATAGGAACTTCTGTGGGTAACTTTTCACCAGCTTGACCAGCCAGCATTGGTCAGTCCTTAATTCAAACTAGAGACATTAAATATTTAAAACATTTTTTTCCCTCCCATTCAAACAAAAATTGAAGTTCAGTAGTCATAGATAATGGACAACTTATTTTTACAGACAGTAGGGATGCATTGCACTGTCTTGAGGCATATTTTAAACAAATTCTGAATAAAAGATAGAGGATATATTCCTCAATTATTTTTTGAATAAAACTATTCCCAGCTATGAAATGCAAGCCTTCCAATCCAAATACAGTTGTATTTTACTCAAGCTCTGCAGTTTGTGATATATCTAACAACTATTTCTGATGTCTCAAACACCATCTCATGTCACCACAGCAACATCTTCAGTGTCCCACACCCTAAGCTTGGTCAAGGAGGCTGTACATGGAGACTGAGTGGTTTAATTCAGGTGCTGGCCACTTGGCCCAGGCTGACCTCAGCTTCTTGGCCTCTCAAACACAGCACCAGCTTTTTCATTTCTTTTTTTTTTTTTTTTTCAGCTTTGGACTTTCACACAACTTTCAAGACCATCCTATTCATGCCCATCTCTGTTCCACTATCACCTCCAATTCAAATTGCCCAAAGGCTTCAATAGTTATAGTAGGGTAAGAGATGAAGGAGACGGTGATGGTGGTGGATGAAAGGATTGAGACCTCACTTGTAGTACTGTATCCACATGTGGAGTCCTCAGTATGGGAGAGGCGTGGAGCTGTCTGAGCATATTCAGAGAAGGGCCACAAAAAATGATCAAAGGTATGGAACACCTCCCCATGAGAATAGGCTGAGAGAGCTGGGGCTGTTCAGCCTGGAGAAGAGAAGGCTCCAGGGAGACCTGAGAGCAGTGTTTCAGTACCTAAAAGGGGACTGTAAGAAAAGAGACAAAATTTGTATCAGAGTCTGTTGGAATAGGACAAGGGGAAATGGTTTCAAACTAAAGAGAAGACATCTTTCCCACAAAAGGACCACAGCACAATGCCATTTTGAATTAGCTCATGTATTTGAGCTTCATTCATATTTAATCATCATGTTAAACTTTATCACAAACAATTTGTAAATGCTGAACACTCAGATCAAGGTACACTCATATTAATACTTTCAGTGAACTGTTTCTTCATAGCTGTTAAGAGTAGTGTCTCTACCATGTAATTAATTCAAAAAAAAAAAAAAAAAAAAAAACTTGTCACTCTCAAACTGCTGCAAAATGGAAGCTTCCTCTTCAGTTTTGAATCCATTTCTGTCTTCTTAATCTCCCATAGTTGAAATGCCAGATGCTCAGCGGAGTCGCAGTGGGTGATTCATTCTGGCTGCCGACCCTGCTGTGGAAGCCCCAGAATTCCCTGCTGGAATAGTTCTCAAGTGATGCAGCACCGACAAAGCTGAGTTGTGCAATTTCATCTATTTTTCTGTGCACAGCACAGGCAGTACTGTCTGTGCTGCAGTGAAGTTGTGGAATTAAGAGCAGCTAGATAACCAGGGAGGCTATAATGTGTTTCCTATCAATTCTGAAATTTCAGAAATGATAATGGAAAAGTGTTGATCCAAGAAGCTGAGATTCTTCTTTGTCCATTTTTTTTTTCTGTCTCAGCTTTGCATATTTCAAGACATATGTCCGTGGAGGATAAACTCCTTGTTACAAATTTACTTTGAAGTATTTTGGCTGCATTTCTTTTGCTCTCTTACCATGCTGTGATAATGTCACAATAGTTTTTGAGGAGAACATTTCAAAACTGAGACATGGAGGGACTATGGGACTTCTACAAGATTATATAAGGCACAGATTTCTGTTGCAGATAGCATGAATGGAATGGAACGGAACTGAATTAGAATAGAATAGAATAGAATAGAATAGAATAGAATAGAATAGAATAGAATAGAATAGAATAACAAATAATTTTGGATATTTTGATTCCAAGGCTGACAATCTCAGGCCTTCAGTGGTTTTGCTGTTCTTAACGTAAATGGGAGAATACATGAGTAAAACTTTAATTCTCTCTTGTAGACGTAACAATTTTGTATCTTGATTGTTTCCAAGATGATCAGGTTACCATTTTGTGATGGCTCTTCTCTTCCTTAGGATTTCACATGTGTCAGAAACATTGTGACATCAAAAATATTTAAGATATTTGGACATAAAGTGTATAAGCTATAAGATGTTAGAATTCAAAATTCTTTCCAGATCTTGTGTCTTGCAATGCTTAAGAAACCAATGCATATTTATTTTACTGGAAAGTTACCCAAATGCAAATATTGCATTTCCAATTCTAGTCTCTGGGGCTTTAATCCACTGAGAAATGTAAGACTGTACTCACTGGTTGTGGGATAATATTGCTGTCAGACGCTAGCAATATTTATTGCATCATTTTATGAGTTTTGATTCCTTGTTGTATAAATTGATGCACTTTTGCCTCCATTTTCACTGCAAGAGGGGCAGAGGCATCAAACCACCGAAAATATGTTCCCAGGGGACCTGAAAAAACTGTAAATAAACAAGCTGAAGCCTGAGCTGTAAGCAACACATCTTTAGCGACAGGGAACGTTCATCATTTTTTTCCTTAGAGAACTTACTGTCTAGCAAGTGTTTTCAAACCCTAGAGATCATCCTCAGAGTTTATAGCTCGGGATTTTCATATTTTTCTAACGGCTCGTTTCATAACGCTGGAGCTAACGCTAAGAACGCGCGACGCTTCCTCGCTTTTACTTTATCGCAATTCAGGGCCGTTTACAACCTCAGACTCCTCCGCACGACGGAATGAGCGCTCCGCGCGCTGCCGGCGCTCGCCGGTACGCTCGGAAAGGAAGCGCAGAGCCTTCAGCGCGGGGCCGTGGGACGCGCAGCCCCGCCTGCCGCCCGCCCGCACTGTCCCGGTGCCGCGCGGGTCCCGGTGCCGCCCCGCTCCGTGACACCGCCGCCTGCTGCGGCAGCGCCGGCACGTGGCGGCGGGGACGCGCCCGGGTCGGGAGCGGCCGTTCGGCGCTGGGAAACGCGGGGTGCGGCCGCCAAAGGCGCCCGGAACGCCGCCGCGGAGTGCTGCGGGATCCCGCATCCACGGGTCCCGCGGGCGGTGCGCGGCGGGGACTCACGGAGCTGCGCGCTATCTGGCTCCTTACCGAGCCGCTGTGCTGCGCCGCCTTAAAGTCCGTCCAGATATTGGCCTTCCCACATATCATCGTGTCTGCGGTGATGATGATTAATGAGTTAAAGCTCATTATTAATGCAAGAGTAACTCTGCGTGCTGATTAAAATTAAATATGTTCCTTTCTTTTTCTTGACTGGATGTAAGAAGAAAAACATGGCGCGCCATATTTTGGCATATTTGCTTCCTTTTCAGACCTTCTGTCCTTTTCTTTCGTATGATTTGTTTTAATCGCTTGCCTCTGAGCAGCGTACATTTTAGAAGTTTCTTTGATTTTTTGACCAGTTCTGGACATATTCACTATCTTAAAATCGAGTTAGGAATTCAGAACACCCACTACCACTCAAAACTAAACTGTTAAAGCTGAAAAAGTAAATAATAGGAATAACTGTAATTAATCATATTTAGTAGTATATTTACATAAGTACTTAACAGGACTCACAAAAAAATCATTGTATCATTTATAATATATTTATGCAAGCTTTTGGACGGGGATTTAAGTTTTTGTTACGATGCGCAAATACTTGTTACCAACCAAAGCTCCTGTCAAATAAACAAATAATGCACTTTAAGTCTAGCTTCTAAAATTGGCACATATTCTTTCTATTTCTGATTTTCAGATTCCTAAAAAACAAACAAAAATCTTTGTAATTAAATAAATTCTTCATAATTACAGTATATTTGTAGCAAGATATAGTAGGACAAATTTAACTGATTTCAGAATAGTGTTCTAGAGGGCAAAGATATTTCTTGTCTTAGTTTCAGCTGGGATGGAATTGTTTTCTTCAGAGTGCCTGGTATGGTGATGTGCTTTGAGTCTGGGAGAAAAACAATGTTGATAACACACCGATGTTTATAGTTGCCTACAGAGCGCTGCTGTACACAGCAAAGGCCATTCTCAAAAGGCCTGAGGATTTGGGAGGGAATAGAATTAGGACAGCTGACTTAAATGGGCCAAAGAGATATTCCATAATGTATGACATCATGTGGGACGAATTTTGAAGGAGGTGGGAGTTTGACTCATTCTCTTTTTCTGCTCAGAAAGCTAACTGGGCATCGGCTGGGGGGCAGTGAGCAATTCCTTGTGCATCACTTGTTACATACACTCATATTAATATCTACAAATATTTGTCATAGTTGTTATCCTTTTCCTTTTCTCTATCTTAGTAAATGGTTTTACCTCAACCCCAGAGTTCTACTTAGTTTTTTTTAATTCTCTCCCACTGAGAAATGGGGGAGTGAGCAAGCAAGTGTGTGGCGCTGAGCCACCTGCTGGGTTAAACCACAACATTCCTAAAAGAGCACAGCTCAATATAGAGTCTTGTCACAAGGTGCATTTATGTACCGATTCAGCTGGGAGCATGTGAATGCATTTATGTAGGCACAGACATGGATGCCTGCAGCGCAGAGTATGGGCTGGCCAAAGACCACGGGTTTAAAAAGCCTCCATGCAGGGAGGAGCTCTTTCCTAAGAGAGAGTGGAGTTCAAATTACAAGGGATTGCAAATTCACATGAAGAATACTGTTGTTTGATTCCATGCTGGAGCTTGGTTTCCCCACTATATCAAAGTGAAAGATCAGACATGGCTTCACTCAGTTCCCCACAGCCGTTTACGGACAAGACCTCGACAGTCACCCACTTTCAGTCTACCATGCAGTTGTGGCATGATTCAAACCCAGAAATCATTATTTATGGCTCATTTTTTCCTTAACTTTGCAAAGTCGGGAAGTTAAGAACATTGCTTAGGAAGGATCACATCTTCTCATGAGAAACATTTATTTTATTGCTTAAAAGTAAGCATTACACATCTTTTGACACTGGGAGGTTGTCTGGGTTTGGTTTGTGTTGTTATGATCCAGTTCTAATGAATAGCTCCCTTCATTGGTGTGATAGTCACTCAATTATTTTTACTCCCACAGCTGTGTACGTGCTTCTGTCCCTGTGTCTGTTTCTCTCTGCAGCCTTCATCCTTTTCCTCAATTCCACTAATATGAGGGCAGTTTAAACCCTTGAGGGAGCAGGTCACCTATGCTAAGGTTATTAGGTCCTAAACATATAGATCCCTGACATTTATGAAAAAGAAATAAGTAACTACAGCTCAACTTTCATCTCATATAGAAAATTTCCTTTATAAGAAAACATATAAAGAATCTTCTCTTTATCCAGAGAGGCAGATGATGTAATAACCTTGGGACTCTGTCCCTCTGAGAATACACTGACTACCTTGAAGGAAGAGCACAGAACCCCAGCAGGCTGCAGGCTTCTCATTTATGCGCCTAGCCCACGCAGGATGGAAGAAATCATTTTCTTTCCTTCCTATCACTTTGCTCTTATATTCTCCTTCTATTCTCCCATGTTGATGTAATGTCTCCTCTGGGAAGAAAGCCATCAGTTATGCTCTCGGTTCAGGAGTTTGGGTTTTGAGAGTTACAGATGAAAAGTGGTGGTGGGGAAGATACTTATTGTAGGTTTGTCAGCTATGAAACCTCTCCTTCCCTTTTCATCACTTGAACATGCTCATGAACATCCAAACACCTAAAAGGACCCAATTTTCTTTCAGATGGAGAAATGAAACACTAATTCATTTGGTTTACAAAAAGGTGTTGCAATATCTGCTCTCAGATAGGTTATGTGATGAACTCACTGTCACGTCTTGCCTCAGATTAACATCCAAAAGGTAAAAAAAAACCAAAACTCTGCTGTAAGATGCTGGATCTTTCTTCAATTTGTATACCATTTAATTCCATCAGATATATATCAGAGTTATAGTCTTCCAAGTACCACTGATAGAGACCAGTACTCAGAACTAATGTTCACGTAATCATTTGCTGTAGAATTCCTAATTCTCCAAATCTATTTCATCTCTAGAAAAAATAACTTCAGATTCCTTTCACTTTCTCCCTATAAAATACACATTCAAAGAAAATGAGGGTACTTTGTTGTACACTGTATATATGAACTACAGGAATAAGAGAAGCACAGGGGTGTTTTTCTTTCCAAGCCATCATGCAGTTCAGATTATGGAGAATTAATGATCTCCATCCAAAACTAAGTGTGACTTTTTGGAATGGTTTTCCCATGAAATGAATTGGAATACAGTGAGCCAACAGTGCTAACAAGATTTTGGTTGCCCTTTTGTAAAAATAAGTAAGCAGAGAATTTAAGTCTTCAAGGACAGCTAACAATTTAAAAGGACAAACTGGCATGATTACAGGCATAGTGCTAATGGTCAGCAGACATTAGAAAAAAATGGGTCATTTAGCATGAGCATCCTGAAAATTGAGGAATGTTGAACAGTTTTGGGCTATGAATGTTGTGAAAATTTTGTTCTGCTTTTAGCATTTCCTGGATAGGATAAGGCAGGAAATACTGAACAAACAACTCTTATCATGGCATTTTGGTTCTTCCAGTTCTAATGCCAGTAAAAACCAAGAAGTCCCAGGGGATCATAACTGAAAGCACACGTAAGAGAGAAAGTGTTGACACCATCTGAATATAAAGAAAGAATATGAAGAAAACTTAATGATGTTGTTTGTTTGTTTGTTTGTTCGTTTTAATTTCAACCAAAACCATCCTCAATTAATACTCTTTCCACTTAATTTCAGTAGTGGTGTGTGCTACATTGCAGGAGTACAAAGAAATACTTGCTTAGTAAGTATTTTAGCAAAAATCATTCAACAAATGTAAGACCTTAGTGAAAGAAAAAAAAAAGGAAAAAAAAAAAAACAGAGAAGTATAATACATATATTAAGAAAAATAAATTGAGTATGATAATAGTAAGGAGCTAATTGGTCTCCCAGCTAATTAATCATTATTTGTTATATGCTGTTGATGCTTTGTATGAGATGTTTTATTTCTACCTCCAAAAGGCTTACAATCTAAATTGATACAAGCGCGGACCAAATAGAAAGCTAAAATGAAGGAACAAGAGACAAGATCAAGCTACATATATTCCATCCAACATCTTTTTGAAATGAATGTGAATGCTTTCATCATGTTTTCTTTGGAGAGAAAAATGAGTGTCTCCATCTTATCATGAGGGACGTCCCTGGTTGGAGGGTTAAAATGCTGGCACTGTAATGTGTTTTCTTTCAACAAAGGAAGATTCCCAGGGATCTTCGTAGGAGCAGGTAAAGGGGAATAGAATGAAAGGGCATTCATTCTCCATGGCATTATCCTGACCAGCCCACTAGGAATTTCCAGCATATTTTAGTGATAACCTATAAGAAGTAATTATAGTTATTTGTCTTCCACAATAGGAATCTTTCTGAACAAGAACAATGCCTCTACACTCTCAAGAATAAAGAGAAATTTCTGTTGAAACCTAAGGTACGTTATTTTCTTTTTATCTTGTAATAGCACTTCAATGATGAAGAACCTTATAGCTGCTTGGTACAGACCTCCGTTCGAAGTTACAGGGGGCCCTTTCAACAACGTGTGAGCATTCAGTGCTGAAAAGTAACTGGTTTTGGCTTTGATTGAAAGCAAAATCCAGAGTAACTCAAAGGTATTATGTCTGCATCAGAACATGTAAGATAAATGACAGTAAATGAAAGAGAGAGTGTAAATCTATTATGGCTCCTCTGCCTCTTTGTTCAAGCTGCAAAGTACATGGTTGCTCTGTTTTAGCTATCCTCGGTTCATTTCCTCCTACTAACAGCTTTCACATCACCCCTCAGAAACTATGCAGGGACACTTGTCAAGCACCTCCTGAAGGCCCTGGAGAGAGAGTAACTACACACTACCCTATGAAAGTAGATGCCCATAATCACAGAGAAGGGATCTCTAGAGATCACTGAGTCCAAAATAATAACAATGCTTCCACACATGAGAGAGATCCAAATAAAAATTGTTAATTTGTAGAAAGAATTAAAATGGTGAAGTTTAAAAGTGTTTTTACACAGAGATCTCCGCATAGACATTAAAGAAAAATAGCAAAATCTGTATTCCTGGAAAGCGAAATAATTTGAAAGTGATAAGAAAGAAAGAGGAGAAAACAGCAAAATTCTTCAAAGCATATTTGTTACAGCATATATTAGAACAAAATCCAAATAAAATTCAAAGTTTTCCATGAACAGCTAACAAAGCCTGACTTCTTCCATTCATGCCCCAGAAATCTCTCTTCTCCAGTGACCCAGCTCTGCATCCCTTGTGATTGCACAAGTGGCATAGAAACCCAGTTCCTACTATGTTCCCAGTCGTTTCTGGCATTATCTGCACAGCACTCCTCTGCTTGTGATTACTACCTCAGAAGGAGATAGTCACTGTTTGCTCATCTACAAAGGGCTTGCTAACTAGGAGAACCTGCCGGCTGTCTGACTGGTGCCAGGCTGAGCGAGGCTGCCTTGTTCACTGCCAAGCTCATCCAGAAGCCTCTCCCTCTTTGGGGGCACCAATCCACGCCTCTTTCCTTCTTCACTTCCTATTCATCTGAGTTTCACAAAACCTGCTTTAGAATCTGGCCAATGAGATTTTGACATCTCTCCCTAACATCAAGTAGTCTTTGACACCACCCTCAAGAATTATTAGGGGATGAACACAAGGTACAACTGCAGAAACTTTATTTCCGGACAATACCCGCATCATTAGAAGGGTGTGTAAAGGCTCTTCAGAGATAATGTTACTTGCCAGCACAAGCACCAAATACCAAGAAGGATGAGATCCATGCTGATGTTCAACATCTGTCTTTGAATTTGCAGTGAGTCCATGATAATTCAGGTATATGATAACACCATAGTAATGTAATTCTACCGAACCATAGAGCATGATAAATTATTGTGTGTGAATGGTGGTGCTATGATTTATTATTATTATTATTTTAATATTTGCAGACAGCTCTTCTATAGAGCAATCTTGCTACAATGAACCTGTGTTCTAGTTAACACCCATATTTTAACTAAGTGAAATAGCTCTGCTTCAGCATAGCACAGTAATGAGCTAAACCAATGAAGATAAACCAAAGAAAATGTACACTTTTTGAACATGTTAGTATTAGCATTTCTTTGCATCAGATTTAGAATTTTATGTCTGTGAATCTTTGCTATATTTTGTCCTCATGATTGTGGTGGGTTCTCCAAGCATTCTCACTTCCTAAGGAAAGCCTCCCCATGTCTTCATTGGCTGCTCTGCAGTAACTCTGACAAAGCATCACTGGAAGAATAACTATTTCAAAGAGAGGCAGAGCAATCTTTTAACTCATTCGCTCCTCAACTTTTTGCCAAGAATGTAAGCTACAGCATCTTGATTACAGTTTAAGGACAAGTGATCTCTTAATGAGATCTTCAGTGACCAAGAAAGAATAAACTATAATCAAAGACTCCATCAAAGGATGGATTTATGATTGTTTTCTAAAACTAACATTTTCAAAAGGGAAAGATCATTCTAACATGTGTAGGGTAGTTTCTTCTGAGACAATTAAAGAACTGGAAGAATAGACGACAAGATGGGAATAATTAAGTAGTTCTTAAGAAACCTTTTGAGATAATGAGTAGAGAACTACTGTACACGTTCTGCATGCTTAGAACATGCAGAAAAGCAAGTACTACAGCTTTTCTGAGGACATACAAGATAAGCCTGCAGGCTGTCAATCTGTAAAAAAATAGGATAGTAAGCAACTTTTTATAGCAAGAACAGAGATGTTGCTGGACAGAAAGTGTTCTCTATTTACAATGAGCTTTTAGGTATTGAAGAATAATGTGTAGAATTTGATTTCACTGAATTGTTGAAGATTTTTTTTCCCTCTCTTTGAGGGAATCAGACTGAAAAAGAAAATCTGACACAAATATGCTTTCATTTGCCAGCAACAGTTGAGATTTGTTTTGACCATATTTTGCACACTTTAGGATATATAAACTATGGGTAAATGACTGAAAATCACAAAGATGGGGACTTTCTTCTAAAATATACCATATCAGAACTTCATAAACCAGAGAAACAATCAAGGAAAACAGCAAAGATAGTGTAATTTCTCCACAGAAATCAATGAAAATAAAAGTATTTTCAGTGGTTAGTATTTAGAGAAGCTATTGAGAAAATAGTGGTTATTCGAACTCCATAGAAAGGGAGAAATAGCACAAAAACTTGACTAACAGTGTTCTTGTTTTTCCTGCTCCATCCTTATGTAACTCATGCCAGTTCCTGTAATCTGCCTAGAGAAAGCACTCAACTTTGAACTTTTTATCTTGGTCAGTTACCTTTTCTTATTCATATTGAGCTACTTAACCTAATTCACACTTACTTACTTGTGCTTTTTATCCCATCAAAATCTTGGAATGTTAGCAAAGGACAAATGAAACCAGGAGGAATAAAAGATGAAAAGCAAGCAAACAAATAAGAACTTTTCTCACTTCCTATTCAAACAAGAAAAGCCAAGTGAATAAGGGTTATGGGTTATGACTTCAAATTACACAACAAAAAGTTTGTTGACTCCTGCTCACAAGCATTTGAAGAAAGACTTTACTAAAATAACTTGTTCTTTATTTTCTTCTTTGGTTGCTTTTTGACTTTTCTAATACATCAGAATTCCCATTTATCTACAAATATTTATGCATTCTTCTGCATGCAACATTAGGCATGGAGACCTAGTAAGTAAACATTGTAAATTTACCTTTTCCAGAACCTCTTGACTTCATTTGTTGTGAAAGTGATTTTTGTTTGTACCAGATTTATTATGCAGAGGTACCCCCAGATTCAGAAGGCTGAGGGCCATCTCTAACATTTGAAAACTGAAATAAAGATATACCAAATATAAAACATGAAAATAAAGTGTAACACATAGATACATAGAAATACCAAAACAGAATAAACTGAAGTTTGTGCTGATCGAGCCAATCTTCCATTACAATAAACAAGATACTTCTAAGAAATTAAATGTAGCTATCAAATACATTTTAAAAGATCTTGAAAGGAAGGCTGAAGAAATTGTTCAAACACTATAGAAGTCCAGCAAAGCCATAAATCTGAGAATACTTGTAAGCCTTTTGTCACATAAATGGACAAGACATAGCAGAGTAATCATAAAAATTCCAAAAATTCTATCCCAGGAATTTATTAGAGCATCAGTTTTTAGACACGGACATAAATTCAGAGTTTTGTTAGAAGCAGTTGGTAACATATGATCTCTATTTCATTAGGGCATGCATTCACATAAAAAAAAGAACTAGCTGATTTCCTATAGAAGGCAACAGAAGTCCTTAATGATCAGGCTTAAAAATCAAGGTGCTTTATTTTAAACTAAGAACGCAAAATAATATTTCATGCAGAGCACGTTCAGATATGCAAATTGATGTTGGAATTGTGGTGAAATTTCAGAGCATGTACTTTACACATGAAATTGCTATAGGAAGTGTAACAAAATGCAATTTCCTTATTTTCTTTCTTTCTTTCTACTTCCCTTCTCTAAAGCCTAGTAGCTCTTCCCTGCTTGGAGTTTATGTTTATCAATCTGATTTCTTCATTTTGTGAGACTATCAACTGTAAACTTTTCTGCAGCTTTTTATAATTTGAATGACAAAAGCACCAGAGCTTCCACTTTGGGAAGGCATTAACAAATATAGTCACGAAAACCTCTTTCTCCCTGATTTTCAGTTTTCCCAATATGATAACAAACAATTGCGTAAAGAGGTAATTGTTGAGTGACAATGGAATAAATTCAACTAAATTGCAGTATGTTAATGTTATGCAGCACTGGATGGCACATGTATTTATTGGCATAAGAGGCCTTTCCTTATTTACCTCAGACCACTTCCGTCCATTTCTTCCTGGATGTTGTCATTTCTGTAAGGCATTGTCTATTTTGATACTGCATGACTCTGTGTGTCTCTAAACTCTGATTTTTTTTTTCCCCTCTACCTATTATGCTTGTCACAAGAGTCTCTAACCTGAAATCAACATAAATGAGTGTGCCTGGCAATGTGTGCATGCACAGTCACACAGCCTCATCTGTGAATCTGCAGCAATTAATTATATTTATAGTGAAATATCTGCAGAACATTTGCATGTATGAATTATGTATTGGGCAAGAGAAGTACACCATGGATTATGCATTTTTGTTCCCATGAGACTGCCTTTTTAACTGTTATATATGCTATAAAGTAAAACAGATTATTAATTTGTTTATGATCTTAAAGATGAAATATTTTCAACCAGATATATCCTTTTTAGAAATGTTTTCCAGATACCTGTCCTTTTTGTCTTTATCCTTACATTTTTCAAATAAATGTTCTGTTTCTGTGTAAAATGTTTTATTGTTTGTTTTTTTTTCAGTCAATTCTTACAAAAAGCACCAAGAAAAAAACCAAACCTTCAATGGGTACAGGACAGAGCTAAAGGTACTGAAGTATGCGTATATATAAGCACGATATTATGATTATCCCTTTTATTATGGTTATTACAATAAATAATGAGAAGTGTCAGACTGTTATCATTTTATTGTTTTGTGGATTCACCCAAGAATAAAATGAAAATGTAGTAGCTAAGAAGTAATGAGTCAATGGGCTGGGAAGTATGATAAAGAAATAATAAGACGGTAGAATGCTGCAAAGGTTATTCTTAGCTAGACTAATTGTATGCTCTAAAATTAATTATCTGCTATAAATATGACAGGTGGCTAAGTTAGCTGTGAAAGAAATCAGAACAGGGTTTTCAGAAAACCTTTTTTCTTTGCCAAACAACTTCTGGTGACAATACTAAATTTAAGCTTCATTTACTAAAATTAATCTGCTCAGAGTTCCTGTTCAAAAATTATTATTAATTTTTCATGTACTATCCTGAGCAGGGATGCACCAAAAACACAGCTTTATATGTATATTTTTTATTAATTCCTGCATATTAAATGATCAATTTACATCTATGTGTACATCTATGTTTTTCATAAGAGCAATACCTAACACATAAGAAGAAATCAGAGTGCTTGTTGGAAAGAAGGAGAGGAGGGAGGCAGGGAGGCAGGGAGGCAGGAAGGAAGGCAGGAAGGCAGGCAGGAAGGGAGGCAGGGAGGCAGGGAGGAAGGGAGGAAGTGAGGAAGGAAGGGAGAGAGGAAGGGAGGAAGGGAGGAAGGAAGGGAGGAAGGAAGGCAGGCAGGAAGGGAGGCAGGGAGGAAGGGAGGAAGTGAGGAAGGGAGGAAGGAAGGAGAAAGGCAAAATATCTGTCTCATAAAACCATGAGCAGAATTTAGCAAAAAAAAAAACATGTCAACTTTTTCACTGTTTAACCTAGAATTTATTGCCACTCCCTCCTGGCATGTAACCATCATATCTACCTTGTGTGACTGTTTATTTGTGTAGAGCTTTGCAGCCTGGAGAAAGATTCCAAACATTAAAATTGAAATTGTATAAATTAAATCTTGTGTGAATATTGCTCTTTAAACAGTCTAGTTGTATACAGTGAGCACACAATACTGACAGATTAATACAAACCATTAAAAAGTTATAATAATTATAGCACTAGAGGAGAAATCTAAGATGACGTTGGTTTGTTACAAAAACACAGTCAGCACAACCACACACTTCAGTATCCCTTAAATTATTTTGCTGTAGGTCAGTACTCAGCCTGGAATTATCTTAGTTAAGGAGGAGGGGGTTATATTATTCTTCAAGGTTCTGTTGCAGGAAACATATTAACATTCATTGACCTTGCCATGGTAATTTGTACTGATGAGCATCATTATATGTCTGGTATATTAAAGGAGCTTATTAGAGATAGGAAGCATTCTATGCTATTCAGAGACATTATTACCATTTGAGATGTTGCTGTCATGGAGTGTTCACATATAGGAGACATTTGGAACAGTGGAAAAATACTAGAATAGCTTGGCTAAGCCATCAGGTTATTGTGGTTCACAGTTCAACCTTTTAAAATCAAATCATAGGAAAATTCACATCAATACATTCCTGGTAAATAACTATCACATAATTCCTATTTTAACCACAGAACAACTTATTTTTAGTGGATGAGTAAAGATTAAAGAGTACGGTGAATGAGAAATGCACATTTGGGAGTAGGGAGTCACTCTCCATTCTGACCATAGAGATGCTGGCCGAAAATAGAACTGTGATTGCAGTATTCTAAATAGAGAGTCACCCTGCGAGCGCTTCTTAGGAGGTGCAACACATCTCATTACCACATTTTGGAAGAAATATGTTGTTAACAGAGGATTTTCTTCTTGTATTGAGGCCATGAATATAATTATCACTTGATAATTTACAGTGTGCCAACTGTTTTACTGCATCTAGTAAGCAATAAAGCACTATAGGGAACATGAAGTTTGTGGCACCTGCAACTCATTAAAAAGGCACTATCAGAAACAAAATGTTTAGTTATCATGGAGTGCTTGGCTACACACGAGCAGCATTTAGGATTAGTCAGGGGATGTTTGCCTGAAGGACCAACAGCAACATGAGATGCTAAAGAGTGTATGCACTCAGAACACACAATGTAGGAACCCTTGCCAACTTATAAAGAGAAATAAACTTTCAAAAGTAGAACATACCTTCTCTGGTATGTCATAAGAAATTTTTCCTAATTGTCTCCTCTGTGTTGGCTCCTGCTTCTTGTGTATTGTAGACAGTCTGCTAATAAAAGAGTTTACTATGTAACCACAGCTGAGGCATTAAAATTGAGTAATTTTACTAGTTTAAATTAACAGGTACATAAAAGAAACCTCAGCTTTTATTTCTTAGCAGAATTGAAGGTTTTCTAAGATAGAGAAGTCACTCAGCTAACACAATATGGAGTATTTCCAAAGCACTATGTCAACCTTTTTGCTATGGGCTGCTTTCAGCACCAGAGAGCAGTGCATCTTGGCTGCTCCCACACCAGCAACGGGGTGCGTTGGGCAGTAGAGTCAGGGTATGTATTTGCTGCACATGTCTCACAAGGACATCCACTGAGGTTTAATCCTATGTGCTGCAGGACTGTGCAAGAGAAAAAGCACTCAAGAAATTTATGTAGCCTGCTCCTTCCAAAACAGCCTGAGATAAAACAAGTAGTACCAGGAGGAACAGGAATCTATAGGATTAATGCCAGACTGCAATACCAGTGTGGAGAAATAGGTCTGGATGGCCAAAAAGATGAAGGCTAAAATGAAATATGAAGTGGGAGTCTGAGAGTCAAACTACACCATGGTGAGACAAAGAGAGACTGAAACAGTGACAGAAATCAGTTTTATGTGTATATGCTGTTCTGCCTGTTACCCACTACTGGATGCTCCATGCCAGAGTCAGCAACAACGTGAAAGCTGGAAGAGTCACTGATCCTCAGTTATCAACAGCGCTTTAAATGGCCCTGAATGACCAGCCCACTGTTACTGTCCTGTGGCTGCCTCCCCCTGCTAGTGGCTGCTTTGGCTGATGAGGCTGAGCAGTGTACCTCGAAGTCTAATTTCAGAATGACCCCTGCAACCCAGAAATAACAGCATGCTGCCCAAGGGCTAACCTCTATTTTTGAAGTTACATTTGTAAAAATCTGAAAAGCCTGGTTAACCCACATACAATGGAAACTGGTAGAGAGCTGTTGCCACAAATGTTTCTGTGTGGCTTTTAGAAAGGTAGTTGCTCAGTACCTACTGTGAGCCTTTCTGCTTTCAAGAAAAAAGCAATACTAAAGCCAAGCACTAGAAGCATCGAGTAGCATGGAAGTTATTAAAAATCTTGTGTGTGCTGCCTGCAGATAGTTTGTTCATGATTCACAATTGCTCATGTTGAATGAGTCATCCCAAGGCAGATAATCAGCAATCTTCCAGCTATTTTCCCTTCCTACCACTGAGAACTTTGTAGGCTTGAATTAACAAGAGCCCTTAAAAAGTAGCTGGGAAATAGAGGAGACTTCTGTTTTATAAGGATCAGAGTAAATAGAAATTAATCTTTCTATGGACTAAAGCAGCTCACTGTTGAATGCTTTTCTATGTCTTCTATTGAGCCTTCATTTTCAAAGTGAGGTGCTCAGTTTACAGCAACATCTTTGTACTTCAGCATTCAAGTTGATGCAGGCATGTAGTATATAGCAAGGAGCAATTAGAGTTAAGTGAAAAAAGAAGAGACCTATATTTGTAACTCATGTTTGAAAACTGATCCAATTAAAGTCTGTTAAATTGACCCATTTTACACTACGCTAACCATGAATAGGGCTCTGGATAGAGTTTTTGGGAGCGTGCCAGAGGAGAGACCATTGAATATGCACTTTTACATATGAAGTGGCAAATATCCCATAATGGGAATGAAAGATAGTAGGACCAGTTTTCCAAGAAAGAACTTGAAGTCTAGTCCCTGCCTTTCTGTTGGTCAGAGAATAATACACTCTGTTCCTCTCACACATTCACTGCACAGTGCCAAATAACTCGGGACATGTGAAAATGTAAGCAAATTTTCACTTGAGACAATTTTCAATGAATACGTTATTCTCGTTGTTCTTATTTGCACACTTTTCTCTCTGTCCTTCTTATTAGGAGTAAGAGGAAGGAATATTAGAAAGAAAAAAAGATAACTGGTTATTAATCATAATGAACTGATTACCGTGAAGATATGTAAGCTTCAACATAATGCTGATCAAGCTCAGTGAGTGATTTTTTTGCAGGGTAAAAATAATAACAAAATCAAAATGAGAAAAATTACATTCTTTAAAATTGTCTTCAACATAATGGATAAGTAATGTGCATTGAGGATAATAATCTCTAAAATTTATCTTAGAATAAAATTGTTATTTAATGCAATTCCATAAAAATATAAAAAGGAGTTGTTCTTTTTCCTATACACAGTCCTGCCTCAATCATTTTTAACTGTTGAAGGAAAAGCAATTAACATAGTAAGAGCAGGCATCTTGTGAGTTCTTTAATTGTACATGGTGTAACAGGTACAGTTCTGTCTCCCAGAGCAGTTGATGCACCATTTCGCTCAGCGAGCCACATTAATTCCTTGTGACTCATGTGTCTTCAGCAGTTATAATGGAAATTCATTTGTTCTGATAGAGTTAGCTCTTTCATAGGAATGCTGCATACTTTTATGATTTTAATTAATATTCCAAGACTAGACTCCAACTCTCAGCCCTCAAGCACTTCCCATTTAATTCACCATGTATTGCTTTTACAATATTTCTTTTGACACAGTCCTTCACTCATATTACTGTTTTCAATCATGTTTCATAAATTACCTGATTTCCTATATAAAGATTACTTCTCTTAGTTACACCTTAGAGGAGCTGTTATCATATGCATACCTTTTTTCACCTTTTTCTCAATACAAAATTCTGAGAATTTCTCTCTTCACTGGGCAGCGATCGCCTTTGAGATTTCTTTCTGATGCTGTGTTAGAGTTGCACTGCAGCAGCTTAAGGAGGAACAGGATTTTTCTGTTATCACAGCAATGAATCAGGAGTGCTTGCAATGTTTGCTTCATGGCAGGAGAAAACTTTTGGGTTGGATTATACAAAAGTTATGACTGAAGAAAGTAGAGCAACAAGACTGAGAACAGCAGGAGATTCCTATGTCAGTGACATTACTTTGAATTGTTATTTTCTAATTCTTCTTATAATTTCTCTAAGTTTACCAACTAAGTTGGCAAAAGAATCTGTTTTCATTTCCAGAGAAGGAATGTGAAGCCCAAAGCTGCTGGCTTCAGTATGTTTAAAAAAGCTTGAACTTTATTTTATTTTATTTTATTTTATTTTATTTTATTTTATTTTATTTTATTTTATTTTTATTTTTTGGAGATCCATTAAAAATAAAATAAAAGGGAACAAAAAGCCACACAGAACCACTGACAAGCAGCCATTTTCCTGGTATAAGAGTCATAGTAAAAGTATTATAGAAGCAAATAAGCCTATGCTAATAGTTAGAAGCAAGAATACCATGAGACAAAACAGAAAAATGTTATCTTCAGACTCAATCTGTTAAGGTTTTTGTGTGTTTCATGTCACAATAAATGAGTCTCCTTCGAACATTCAGCAGTATGATAACACCATTTTTTTTGGCCCATTCCTCCTCTGCTTTCAAAAGAAGCAATTGTGACAGTTTCTTCACTTGTTCATTTTCTTGCCTACAAGTAGGAGTGAACTTAGAGCCTGAGGATAACCAAGAGCAAAAATTCTACCTATGAATCAAGAAGAGCAGTCTGGAGGTACCAGGAGAGATTTCCCCTCCCCTTTCAGAGACACCCAACACCAAGCCCCAGAACACTGCAGCAAAAAGAAGAGAATGCATCAGTTGTTGAAACCTGCAGCACACTCTTGCCTTGATTGCTCTTCCCTCAGACTGCAGTCTGGGTGGGCATCTACTCAGATGTGCACAGATAGTAAAACACTGCAAAGGCTTCTCTATCTACTTACTCTCACTACATTTTATCCACTAATGTAAATCTTTCCAAAATGATATCTGAATTATGTGTGCAAGATATGCACTCACAAATGCCTAGGCTGGCAAATCTTCTCAGCTGCATTTATCAGTTCAATTGCATGTCTGGAAATTGTTTTTGCTTGAAAGTATTTACATGCCTAAGCCTTAAACTGTGTGCCTCGCAATGCAACCGTCAAAAATTCCTGCCCCAAACACTCTTATTGGATACACCCTCCTGTGTACTTTATTCTATCTGCATACCAAGAAAATCCACTCATGGAAAACTGCAGGAATGAGAACAGCTCACTGTGTCCTCCAAAAGCAGAAGGCTCAGAGATACACATTACTTTTACAGTCTCTGTAAAGGCACAACCCCCCACTGCATTTTTTGATACCTATTAGGATGGATTATTGTTACAGCTGCTAATTGGTAGCTGGTTTTGAAACTCTTGAATGCCTTGTGATTGGCTGCCATCTAGTTAGTAGACAAACTGATAAAATACACCCAGAGGCAGAGCTGAAGTAACATGAAACTCATTTTTCAGAGATACAGCAGACTCCCACATCCATCTTGCCACTTTGCAGGTTTTTGAAGGAGTAAACAGGAGGGAAATGTGAGAAGTGTCTGGAAAGACTCTCATTTCAGTCTTTGCATCTCTCAAAGAGGTGAACATAACAAGGGTTGGGGAGTGTGTTCTCCTTAGAGTGAATGCTAATTTAAACTTTCACTGTGATCTGATATGGTTTGAAATACAGCAAATCCCTTATTTATGAGTATAAAGGCCATGAAAGGGCTTTAGAATCCAACCCTAGGGGGCTCTTGAAGGGCATGAACCCAGCCATGTTTAACACTTGTGCTTACTCTCAAATGGTTGCTTGAAAAGAAGAAAGAAAAATACCTGGTAGGTGCCCACTTTCCTGAGCAGCTGAGAAAGGTTCGTACATGAAATAAATAAAAGAGTTCCATAAGAAAATTCTTTCTGGTACAGCAGCTATTGCACTTTGCTATTTAGTATTCACATTTCTGGAACAGAGCTGTTGCATACATTTTTTATGACATAATCTTTTACATAAATGCAGCTTTTGGAATGCTGACAGGCCAATAAAGAAACCTTGCTGTATCTGGGAAACAAGTAACATTTCTCATCAGGTCTGGTATAAAAAAAATTATTAAACATCTCTTTTGATTTTGTGATTTGCTTTTTCCCAAGGAAGATCATGCCAGCAAAGGGACATCATATGAATATAAAATGTATTCTAAAAGGTACAAACAGTTAAAATACAGTGTATTCTATAAACAAGACTTGAAATATGTTCCATGAATTACAATTGTGGTAAAAGAATTCTGTTAATGCAGAGTCAGATAAGATTCCCTGAAACTTACAGGAATCTGGATTAGAAATTGCTCCATTGGCCTATAATTTATTTCTGAAAGAGGTGGTGTTGCTGCTATCAGAACTACAAACGACTAATTCCTCAGACTCCTGTTGTTCTTTGGGATGATGTAAAGACACCAGCATGGGGTGTTCCTGCACGGTACCAACCTCCCTCCCCTACTCCTCTGCTCGTAGCCAGTGTTCAGACTCACCTCAGTAACAAAGAAAGGTTCACAGGTAGAAATACTAGCACCAATTGTCTTTGGTTTGGGGTTAAAATAATGTCAGGTACTGAATGCAAAGAAGACTCACATGTTTAACACTCTGGGATTTGCTTTTATTCTCATTCTCACAGTGGCCAGCATTCTCTCCAGCAGAGGCACAAGGATACTAGGGACTGGAAAAGACTCAAAACTTCCCTCTCTGCAGGAAACTCCTCAGGCACACTAAGGCTCATGGTTCTTGGCAAACTTCAGTGTTAATCACAGAAGCATTGCGCTGAGAATTCTTGAAACTACAAGGTATAGGAGTATTGCCATAGCTGCTTATTTTCATTAGTACCTTCTTCTTGAAAATAAAAGTATTCAAACAATACACAACAGTGTAGTACATTCAGAGATATTTAACTAGAAGCTGCTTCATACTTATTTCTAAAAAATAACACTTTTTGAAAAAATAAACTTAATGATATGAACTCAAATGACATGCCACAGGCTGTCAGAGAAGATCATACCTTGTCTCGTTATGGAAGCTGTCTGCCTGCTACTATTCGCATCAGAAAGTCTCAGCAGAGATAGGAGCTATTAGTACATATTCTTTGTAAGATCTCCTGTCAAATCAGTATTCAGTCCAATCTGAGGCCAGCCTCTTTCTGGCCTGTCTCTCCTGAGCAAATTTACCAAACCAGTAGGCTATACCCTTCTCAGAGATCTTTTAGCTAATGTCCTTATTCTCTTCTGAGGTCAAAAATAAGTCATTGAGGAGAGCAAAGATCTCCAAGTTTGTTTGGTAGCGTGATAACTCTGTCCTGCTCTATAATACTAAAAGCATGCATTCCAGTACAATACAACAGCAGGAGCTAATATCCAAAATGTTATTCATCAGTTTCCTTAGCTGAACTAACTAAGCAAAACACCTTTTGTATGATACCTACAAGTCAGTAGAAATCATCTTTGTATCCAATAACTATATGTATAATTTTATGGAAGTACCAAACAATGAATTTCCACACTGAAATATACACAGCTGTGGAACATGAAGATTGCCACACCATATGTGCTTGGTGGTCTGGTGCGCCAGACATCCTTTCTTAGGTAGTGATTTGAACTTCATTGTCCTGAGGAATCATGAAGAACCCCTGAAGTGAATAATAGTGATTTTGACCTGAGAAAGAAATCCCAGTACCTCTCTCTTAGTAGAATGGCTTTGTCCAAGGGACTGGGAGAAAATTTAAATGCTGAGGACTTAAAACATTTCATGTATTTGCACAGATATAGACATGGAAGATAAAAAAGAGGAGGAGATAAGGGAAAAGATAATAATAATTAAAAGAAAAAGCCTGATGTTTATATTGCATGGAGAGACAACTGTGATTCATCTCTACCACTCAGCAGTGGCAAACAAGACGACTGGTTCTCATTCTGAATATGAACTGGTTAATCTGCATGGTGCAACAAAATCTACAAAATGGTACCCATAACTGATACAATTATAAGGGAGAGCTGACCAGTGAGGCACAGCACCACCTGTTATCCTGCTTACCACATCTGGGATGGCTCAGTTATTTTGAGTTGTGCAAGGAAGATGTATACAAGTGAGAGAAGTGTGGAACATTCAGTTTACCTCATTTCAGTCACGGAATTTCCATATCAAGATTAAAATTCAAAGCCACAGTGAGCCATAAATCCTGAGAGCACTTGAAACTGTTGTGTAAGAAAATGTGGAGAACTAGTTTTGGCTTACAATGACTAATAATAGAAAATAGAGTAACATTAAAGTCTTACAACATATTACTCTGACAATTGCCTGTGCAAATACATTTTTTTGCCTTTAGTTGTAATGCCTGCTTTGGAAATCTCTTACAAACCAAAATAAAAGTTACTGTATGAAATTACCATGCAATAAAAATGTTTACAGCTTCGTTAAGAATTACATTTATTTTTACCATGCTAGAGTGTAGTCAAAGACTTAAGTTCTCTGTACTTCTTGAGATAGCTTTATCTGTAACAAGATGGGGTATATGGGGAAATAAGCTATTTATGGGGGAGATATGAATATGATAGGAGTGAATGGTGTCATAAATAAAATCAGCCTTGACAGGAGAACATCTTCAGGCTTCAGCAGAGTGACATTCTGGAGTAGCATTCCATGAGGAGTTAATGCTCTGCCATTCTGAAGGCAGAGATAGCTGCATTTATGCGATATGACTGATGACAACACGAAACTGAGCTCAACAAGCTAGGAGCATCTTTTACATCTCACGTTCCCAGAGTTTCTCCAACAGATTGAAAAGGAATGGTATATATATCCACTCCATCAAATCAAGTGAAGTTTGAATCAGTTTCTTTAGTTCTTTGGCATCTTGAGGTTTCTAGGAAGAAAGATTCAGTGGATTGCCCCCATACAAAACCCCTTTATCATCAGTGGAAAGATATTTGACTATCAGTAGATTGCGTGTTAAGCCTTTGGCATAAAGTAGGAAAAATCCAAACCACGCTGTGCAGATTATTTCCTGATTGCCAGTGAATGAAGATACCCATTGTTTACCCTGCTTATGATTTCTTAGAAGAGCAGTGACCTCTAAATTACCACAAGAGAATCCAGATATGAAGACTGGGAAGTCTTACTGGACATGCTTGAGCTTAAGGGAAGGCTGCATAGGAGTTGTGAGTTCTTCCTACAAATTTCACCCTACATAAGAAAATTTTCCCAAAGACAGATGATAACTGAGTCTGATATCCTCATAACTAGCTGTGTACCAGAGCAATTTTTAATTTATTCCTTCTATTTTAACAAAGACTGTTCAGGACTCAGTTCAGGACAGGGCTGTTGCTGCAGCAAACATAGCAGAGGCAGAGATGTACATATGTAGCAGTAGGAATTTCAGACATGCACTTAAATTTTTTGACAAAATAAATGGTGTCAAAACAGCAAAGATTTTCTGGAGATACACAAACAGTACAGTTCCTCATAGCTGACAAAAAAAAAATTATCATGCTATGTGATATTTGCTCGAATGGAGTGATAAATGAAGCATTATCACCATCAAAGATGTTTCCAAATGGGATAAAATCATAGAATCATGGAATTCCTTGGGTTGCAAGGAACATTAAAGATCACTCTGATCCAAGCTCCTGCTTGGATCCACCAGCTCAGGCTGCACAGGGCCCATCCAGCCTGGCCTTGAGCACCTCCAGGAATGGGGCATCTGCAGCTTCCTTGGGCAGCCTTTGCCAGTGCCTCACCACACTCTGAGTAAAGAAATTTACTCCCAACATCTAACTTAAATCTCCTCCTTTTTAGCTTAAAGACATTCCTCCTTGTCCTCTCACTAGCACAGGAGTCTTGTAATGGGACTGAGTCAGGTAGGGCACTGTCACACAGACACAAGTTTTTAAAACTACTTGACACATACAGACAAAGATTTTCTCAATTTTCTTTCCCTGCCAAAAGTATTTTAAGCTCTGTTGATTAAAGTTCTGACATTCCATCACTTATACATCTGTACCTGATTTTTATTACTTTTGAGTGATAATTTCTCCTTTCTCTTTAAGTGTGGTAATAGCTAATTATTTGGTATCTCTATAATTTATTGGAAACAAAAATTACTGCGTATAAATGATGGATTGTATTCTGCTGTCTTGTGATTCTTTAAACAAAAATTCAACAATACATTTCTTCACAGAGTGCAGCATCTGAATCCATAGCTCTGGAAACTCATTCACAACACTTCTGCCTTAGGCACTGCATGAAAGACTGACTGATAATTACATGAAAAGCACTGTACATATAATCATAGTACAATCCCTGCTGCTGTATGAATATAACAAGATTTAGCAGAGAATAGGAGCTGCTTTTTAGTTCCATCAGGCTTTGCTCAGTATTGTCCAGGTTTACACTATACCTGTTCTCACATTCTGAAAAGAAACCTTCTAACTTGATAGTATTTTATGGAAAAAAATGCCAAGATGTTCACTTTCTCTCTCCTTTTCCAAAACACCAGATTTTAGCAGAACAAGCTATGACACTGTGAAAAGGATAAATGAATGTTCTGATCTGATTTTCACTAAAACCCTTTAACACTGCAGATCTATATCTGTAGACAAACAGGCTGAATGCAAGCTGGGCCTATGGACTGATGCTATTCATCTAATGGCTTTTCCTGAGTGGAAATTAAAACTGCATACTTCATACTAGCTTTGTATTCATGAGTCAGTTAATAGCTGGTCTTACATTGCATTCCATACTGCAAGGACAGAAATTTCACTCTCACTGAAATAAAAATGAACCTGCAGATTGCTCACAGGCATTGACATTTAGTCAGCAAAGTGCAGATTTTCTCAGAAAACAGAAGTATTATATATATCCACCACACAGTTGTAGATACTGAGATAAGTTCTTACGGTTTCAGCCCAGGAAGGAGATCCTTGTTAATTTTGCACATCCTTGATTTCTTCCAACTCATCGTTCATTCTCATAAAAGAAGAGTTAACATGAAAAACATGTTCTTCAGGCACATACCAGCCTGCTTGATGACTTAGAGCAATTGCTTAAGTATATGCAAAACTGGCATGTCAGAATGCAAGAAGCATTATGTTTTCTTCAAGGGGAACTGATTACATGGAGCTATCTGTGAGTTTTCATATTATTTTTTTGACATTGCATCATTCCAGCCCCCTTCTGGAAGCTGCATATAGCTACTTTCACATAATTCCTAGGGAAATATGATTTGAACACTAAAGAACATGTTTATACTGAGGAATATTTGAAAAGAATCTTTATGTCTCCACCATTCTCAGAATGAGAACCTGTTGAAAGACAAAACCTGCACAGACACAAGCAAAAACTGTTTTACAGATTTTGCTTGTCAGTGTTCATGAGTCATCTGTTATGTAATTGTGTAAGTGACACTGAATAGAGTGGGTGGGACAGCTGTGACCTGAGGTAAAAAGCCTTCATTGGGCATTTTAAAGGTGAGTCAGTAAGATCTCTTTTTTGGGGATGTTTAGTTAGTATTTAATAGTATTTGATCCTAAATTCAAGCATCAATGGTAGTATCTGTTCTACATATTTTTGTTAAATGCTCCCAAAATCTGACAACCCATCTGGAAAATACCCATGCACTGAATCCATATACCAAAATCAAGATTCTGAGCTCTATCTCCAAAGATCATTGGAACTGTTAGCTTGAAATGGCCAAAGAAGAGTTCAGGCATTTTATACGGACGGATTCCATATTTCTGTAGACTTCCACAGAAACAGCATTCCTCTGAAACTATAAATAATTCACTACAAATGTGAAACTTCTGTGGCTATAAAACAGAAAAAAAAAAGCAAAAAAAACCAATGTGGGTTATTTATCATAGGCAAAAAAACAACTCTCACATGGACAGCATTTGCTGTGCACCTTCCATCACTTCTCCACCTGTCTGAATTGGACAGAATGGGCAAAGCAAAGAACAAAAACCTAAGTAAAAAGTTATAATAGAGACATCTTATCTTTAAGGTATTCAAACACTCCACAATTCATGCAGCTGTCAAAACATCCAGGCATATAATCTGCATAGATCAGGTAGGGCAGAGTCATTGAAGGGAAAACATAATTAAATTAATCATCATATGTTTAACAAAGGCTTCGTGTTAAAGTTGCTTTTAAACCGTCACATTCTTTTATGATAAGTCTGTTAGAGAAAGCCAGTCTCCAGCACTTGTATGCAAAGCACTCCTTCAGTTTATGTCTTCAACTTTTTTAACTTTTTTATATGCTAAGCTGATTTTGGAGAGGAAAACAGAATTAGTCTTATGTTGCACGGGAGACAACAAGTTTGCTACATTCTAAATGTGCTAAGATCTTTTCTCTATACCTTCTCTCTAACCAGCTCTAATCCCTATTTACTCTATTACACATTTCAAAATAAACAGGAGTCCTCATGCTGCAGTCATTAGTTCACTTCAGTTACACTTCTACACATCTGAATATCATCCACTGTGCTTTTTAGGGGGATTTATAACATTTTGAGTGTGCTCAGAAAGTCGTAATTACCTTTCTGTGTCCAAAATGTTCTTGCAAGCTCCTGGTTCAGGCTAGGACTTTTTTCCGTTTAGTCATGGTGAATGATCTTAATATGTAGTTAGTTTCTCCACTTCTCCTTTGATCCATGATGAAACTATTTAAAAATACCTGACTATGTGTTTTTGTCAGGTTGTCAAAGGTGTGACTCAATATTTTGTTGATAGATGTAGTTTTTAAGATCCTCAGGTAAGTCTGAATACACATGCAAATGCTGTTTATGGAATAGAACAGATTAGCATTTCTTCAGTGTTCTTCAGTGTGTTCATCTAAGCTTGAAGCACTGATTTTTGAGTAATCTTTACCCATGTTAAAGAAATTTTCTTTGTTGGTGCTCATGATGCAATAAATGCAGGAAGGCTACAACTATACACATATGCAAGCATGAAATTAAAAACTACTCAGATATCTAACTGTTACATACATATGCACAGGTGTACAGTGTTTATACACATAGCAGTATGCCGTCAGAAAAGGTCATAATAATATATACTTTAATTTTCAACTGGATATATTTGGCCCTTTTTCTCTGCTACTTCCATTTAAGGCTGTAGCAGTGAGGGGAGATATATGGAGTTTCTGCAGAAATTATATACAGGATAAAGTAGTCTATGTTGCACCAGCCAGCAATGTTCCTTCAGAGACTCCACTGTAGTTGAGAATTGCTCGAACAGTCTGTGTTACTTATTTTGCTTGGCACAACCTCCATAGATTGGTGCTGTTAGAAGAGAAAATAGAAAGTGGTTTAGCTGTGCTGATCTTAAGTCTCGTGAGGACGCCTCACCAAGGAGGGGTGGCATGCTGAAGAATTGCTTGCTGCAGCAGAGGGACAGGAAACTCAGTGGTTCTTAGATGCTGATACAAAGAAGGGAAATACTGCCTCACTGTTTGTATGGATCTGGTCCATCATCTTTAGCACTAATACAGTCCATTCACTAATGGCATCTCGGATGTGTGTCCTTAACCATGAGTATCACACTTGCAAGGAGGGAACCCCTAAATTAGGTTCACAAAGAGCACAAACCACAGATCTGTGTGTGCCCACAGACATACACATGAGAACTGTGAAGATGAATCTTCTTTTCAGAACTACATAAATAGTTTACAGAATTGCACAGTGAAGGTTTCGTACTTTCCTTCACACAGCATGTGATAATGTCATATTTACTGTCAATTTTATTTGATTCTGTGTGACTACTATGCTACTCTTCTGCTTTGCTTTAATTAACGAGGTTTCTCAGCTCAAAGACTGCAATCCAAGGGTTCTTTCAAACTATATTAGGCAGCTAAAATATGAAATTAAAAGAAAACAGAGTTCCGGCCAACAGAAACAAGTGACTCATTTCCTTGTGAAAACACACAAGGTTTATGTTACTCTGGCAACGATGTTCACCATTCCAGAATAAAGTCTCTTTGCTCCCTTCAGAGCTTTTATGTATTCCTCTTGCAGTCTATGTTCCACTGTGACCTAACATTGAACCAACTTATTCAGTTATTCACAAGAGACTAAGTTATGCTTTAATTTAGATAGATTCTGCGTCTGCTCCTTTGACAATGAATTAATACATACATACATTCTTTTTCACAGTGAAGATTTCAGATGGGAAAAGTTGTTTCTGAAGCAGATTGGTAATGTGTGCCATACCAGAACTGTGTGCTGTCATGATAAAGTCGCACTACTGGGACTGTATTCACATAACCCTGCACACAACACATCAGAATTCCAGGGGCTTGTTTTCACAGGGAAGATGATGAAATTGTATAACATATGCTGAAATAGAGCATAGGAAAAAGCTCTTAGGAAAAATCAATAGTTTTTCAGGAGGACACCAATATATTGAAGATACAGAATGCTACCTTTCAGAAGCAATGTCAAGAAAACCCACAAAACTCAAGTTTCTCTAATGCCACAGCTCTCTCCAATGTAAAGATATAAAGTAATCTAGCAGTGTGGAAGAATGAAAAAATCCTAGTTTCAAGTCAAAACTATGATTTGGAATTTATTACTGATTTCCTTCAAGTTGTGTCCTTAAAAGATAAAAGCCTGTGAATTGCTTCTGAACAGACAAGGCAAATTTTATTCTTACATTTTGAGATTTCTCTGGCGTAAAAAAAAAGAATTCAGGGGATTTTGTCTGCTTCAGTTCTTGATTTTCTTGATGGGGAGGTAAACTTCAGTCTTGAAAGAAGCATTTTCACAGGAGGCTGTGCACATTAGAAGTTCTAAAACACTGCGTAGGAAACCTCCCACAGAACACATGATGAGCAGAAATACATTGCCACACACTTCTGTAGAATAGATGAATTTGAAAACCATATGTCAAAAAATTGAATTCTACGGCATTTCATAGGTGTACAGCTGAATGGTTTCATTTACCTGTCTCTAACATTTTTGTCACTCATGTACAACTCTGTCACATAAATTTAATCCTGACAAACTTGAAGTCCCTGAAAGCTTTGCCATCATCCTCCAAGCAAACAGGATTTTGCCTTTGTCCCTGAAAGCAGAACCAAAAACAACAAGCAAACAAAAACCAGGCAAAATGTTATTTTGTTCTCAGATAATGATAAGAACATCTTCATTCAGAGTGTTCAGAGTTTCTCCGTTTTGAAAACATCTTATTAATATTACACTGGAGTGTCATAAGAGGAAAGCAGAGTGTTAAACTGAATTTGGACAAAGATAAATGAAAGCTCTGAAAAATTTCTCTTGAAAAACTTGCACTTCCTGTATAAAAGTTTCCTAAAAATCATTGGCACAATTAAAATACTTCCTGGGTTGGCTGAAATCTCATTAAATTACTGATCTTCATGATGACTCTGACAATGATGCCTAGGATCAAGCTGTGGAACCCACAGCCGTGACTTGCTATCTCAGCCAAAAGCGTAGTAGAATTCAAAACATGATCACACATTCTGATCCAAGCCCTTGGCTCCAGAGCTTTCTGCTGAACATTGCTGAGACAGCATGAAGAAGGTGGAAGGAAGTCTTAAAGGGACAGCGCTAGATTCCCTGACACTGAAAAATCCCTGGCCACACAGCCCTCATTCTTCATTGTAAGAGATGGATTAGGAGTGAAAGGTGGCAAGTAAGGAGGTGCCATATGATCTCAGTTTTCTTTGGTGCTGTGTATCCCATGGCTCACCTTGTAGACATAGTTCTTACAGTATACTGAGGGCATCTGGAGCACTGCTTAAGAAAACATGGCTTATATGCATGACAAAAATGGGGATTAAATGGTATAAATTAGACAGGTCACTACTGCTTCAAGACATAAAAATGTTCATGCTTCAAAGCAAAAGCTGTCCGCCAGCTTACTACTGCAGGTGAAGATGAAATTTTCCTTTCTGTGTTATTTGCATGGTTCGCTCAAATATCTGGAAGAAGTCATTAGCAGAAGCAGGCTATGTGTTTGGACCCTGGAGAGAATGCAGATCCCTTTCCACATGGTTGTGCCTCTGCTGCAGCATTTCTGTTTTCACATAGTGCCAGCATACAGATAAGACATGCAGGCAGAAATATTTTGCTTATCTTTTCATCTTAATAATTGAAACAAACTAGATATAGCAAGGTCACCAAGCAAAAAATGCTGGCTTATGTAAGTGATTGGAACGAAGATGGTTCCTTCTTACTGAAAGACCTCACAACACCACATATTGCCTTAAGCAGTCTTGGATATTACAATGCATTGAGCAAGTACTACATAATCAGCATGTGCTCCAAATGCTTGTTATAAAATATGCATAAGTTGTAATTGCATGTGAAAGCTGAATGTTGATAAGAGGAAATAATAATTGTGGTTTTGGCCTTGATCCTTAAAAGACATGTCTCACACTCTAATAAAATGCAGTAGCTAATATAGAACTCATTATAGCTTATGAAAAATGAAATAATTCCACCTCAAACTAAATTGACAATCTGTACCTGCAATATATAAACATATTAAAATGGATAAATTGGCTCTAGATTACATGTGCCTGATGCATAATATCAATTGCTATAAACTCATGAAACTACAAGAATAAATTTCATCTTAAACTGTCATATGCAGAATATCAGCTCTGTTACCACGATGTTTCTGGAGCACCCTCTCATAAGAAGCAAGTACACAGACAGCAAACACCGCCTGACTGCAGTCAGCAGCAAACGACAACAACAAACTCTCTCACTGACATCATTGCTTACAGGATGAGGTTCAGTATTACAATAGCTTGCTCACTGTTTTTATTTTTACATTTATTTTTTTTCCAGAGTGTATGTTGTCAAGGTAGTTAAAAAAATAAAAAATAAAATAAAATAAAATAAAAAAGCCAAACCATTCCTGAGGACTCTGAATAATATACTAAAAAATAAAAAAGGTCATATTGTACTGCAGCTGTCTTTCACATCCACAAACCCTCCTGCATCACTGGCCTATAATTAAACTATTGCAAGAAATAGAGCTGCTCTGAGAACCAGTGCTTATGGCTGGAGAGATTTCTCAGATGTATCTTTCAATGTAAGGGCAGAGACATGCAACTAGTACTCATTACAAGAAGCCGGCACAGGCAGAATTGAGAGGACTCCGGCATTTGGATAGTTTTGCAGAGGAAACAAGCTGCTACATTTTTTACTAGCTGAAGGCTTTTTTTCCCCAAGCACCTGGCAACACTGTTAGGTAAAATAAATTACAATAATCAGCCCTGGAGGTCACAAATGTATGGATCAGGAATGCATTACAGATGGATCCTGCTGGCTCTCTAACCACTTTCTTTCCTTCTCTCATTGTTTTCCTGGTGTTTTTTCTTCTTCTTTTTTTCTTTTCTTTTTTTTATTAAAACATTTCAAAGGACTGTTCTCACCTACAAAAAGAAAAATGGTCCTTTCAACAATCGTTTTTGCTGCCTGTATGAAAAACATGGGACCTGGGAAATACGTTTTATCTTTCTCTGATTTAAAATACTTGCAAAGATTGGATGTTAAAAAAAAAAACAAAAAACAAAAAAAAACAACTTTTAAAAAAAAAAGTTAAACTAACATGACTTGTGCCCTTCAGTAAACAGTGCCCTGAGTGACTGCTTGTATTAGGAGGAATACACACTTGCAGTTTGGTTTAGGAGTGCCACAGGAGTCACAGTTATGACTTTCTAAGCTTTGAGTGAATTTGCTGTTAAAAGAAACCTACTGCCAAAACAGGTAACAACAACTGAAAATCCCCAACTATAGTTATTAAAAAGCATCAAACAACTTGGGGTCTTAAAACAGATGATGGCTCTCCATGCATTTAAGGGGAAGAAAAGCACTTTGTAAACCAGTGCGTGACTAACAAAAGGAGGCTGTTCACTCTGAGGACTGACATTAGTACTGTTAATGCTGAAGAACCTGCAGACACCCCTCTATATTCAGAGACCATGGGTGTAAAGGCTTGGGCTGCTCTGACTGTTTATCCACCCAATGGAAGCCAGGGCACACAGAAGGCATTAGCACTCTGGCATGCCTGGTTATTCGCTGGTGGTGGGCTCCACACTGTCAAGCAGAAATACTTGAGTTGAGTTCTAAACTAGCTGGTGTGTAACTAGCTAATTAGCTAGCTGGAAGAGGAGAAACACAAGGTTTTGCACAAGCTTGTTGCACTATCTTTTGGTTGGCCCTCCTACGCAGTCAGAACCCATCTGTGGAGCAACTGCTGAGGGTTATCAAGAGAGCTATGATCACCACACTGTGCATGGAAGAAAGGAGACAGCTGGTGAAATCTCAATAGAACAAACCTCAAACCAGATCAAGCTGGTATTAAGCTGGTGTTCACTACTGAAAGTGAAGTTATGTCTGTGAACAACAGCCTAGAACTGGAGCCCAAGGACACTGCTCATCACCTAAGGATTTTGGGATTGTCTGATTTTGAGTTTGTGTGTGGGTTTTTTTTTTTTTCCCTTTTCTTTAGTGCTTGGTTGCTTTTATTGGAAATGTGCCTTCATATGGGTTACTCTTAACTGCATGTATATATTCAGCAGGCTGCCAAGAACTGACAACAGCTTTCTGTCTGTGCCCTGACAGCCATTCCCCACTTTCTCCTCTCCTGTAATTTAATGAGTAACTACCACCCGCTCACACTAAATAAAGGGCTATGTGGGGTAGGATGGGAAGAAAAGGCAGCTCCTCAGTTGTACAAATCCCAGTATCCCTTGAACATCTTCTGAGTTGCAGAAGGGTTTCATAGCACTGATTGTCACATTGGAAAGGTGAGCAAAAAGACTTTGAAGAAAGAATAAGTAGGAGAAGAAAGGGTGAAATCCAAGAAACAGGAAAATAGAAAAGGAAATACGTGGTGGGGAAGAGAAAAAGAGATTTGCATGAGTGGCAGATTTTTTTTTAAATGGTGGAGGTAATGGATAGAAAGAAAAAGAACTGAAGAAAAACTATAACTTTCTATAAGTTGTATAACTACCTGAAGGGAGGTTGTAGTGAGCTGGGGGTTGGCCTCTTCTCTCGTGTAACTGTTGAGAGGACTAGAGGGAATGGCTTCAAGTTGTGCCAAGGGAGATTCAGACTGCATGTTAGGAAATGCTACACTTCTGAAAGACTGGTCACGTGCTGGGATGAGCTGCCCAGGGAGGTGGTGGAGTCACTGACCCTGGTGGTGTTCAAGGAATTTTTAGACATTGTACTGAGGGACATGATTTAGAGAGAACTATTGGTGACAGGTGGACGGTTGGACGAGATGATCTTGTAGGTCTTCTCCAACCTTGCTGATTCTATGATTCTACAATACACTAGGTAAATAACACAAGGAAAAAGCGTGTGGCTTAATAAAAGCAGTACTGAGTACTGCCTGACCAAGTTTGTCCTGAGTTTAAAAATGCACAGTTTAATTTAAATGGACTATCTTTTCAGCTAGTAAAGGTTCACCCAGGCTAAACCAATTACTATTATCTTATAGTGTAAAAAGTATCTGACTCAGTAATATCTCAGTTTGCATTCAGACCACCATGATGAGATCAAGCCTATTTTTCATGTATGTTTTTAAAAATACTGAATATAGATAAGCAATTCCATGCTTGCTGTTTATGATTTTATGCTCTTGTAGTTCTCTTCCAATCTGTAAGGACCACAGCAACTTTTCATAAATCCATTGGAAATTCTTCCATGTCCAGTGTTATCTTAGGTACTGTTTGTGTATCCCTGCTAAACTTCTCCCAGCTAAATAATATGATAGAGGTTTTAAGTCACTTAGATCTCTGAAATGTCTGAGTGGGGAGAAGAGGCGGTTGGATATATGAACTTTGCCTGTGGGAAAAACATGTTAGTGATCAGTTTTCTCAGCCTTAAACTGTACTTCTTCACTACTGCAAGGCTATTTTAGGTTGATTTTCTATTGCACTCGGAGGGGGATCTCTGTACTGTCAGAGATGATACATGGGTCCTTCCTGGGAATGAAGGTATTTTGTTCGGAGTTTATAAGTGATTACTGCACAGGTTAGAGAGACAGCTGGCTGTCACAAGTCAACATCAAAGTGAGGATCCACCCACATAACTAAATATGTATAAAGTTCTTGGTCTATGAGTCACAGTTTTACTTACTATAGTACTGAACTGAGCAAAATAGGCAGCAAAGCTTGTTGAACGCTCACCTTCATGTCCTACAGAAATTCTCCTACATAAATATTTTATTTAGTTTAAATAATAAAAAAAACTTCTAATATTTTTTCTACTGTTCTGTTCAAATGGTATTTGGTCTGTAAAATATTGACTGCAAATTTATGTCTGGCTAAGCTCAACATTTGTCTTTGTGTGCTTCATTTTCTTTTTTCTTTAAAGGATTTTGGGTTTGAGGGTAAGAATGATGAAGTGCTGACATTTATAGGAACATTTCATTGTTATCGTTTGCATTTGATAAAAATATATGATTGAACTTTACAAATAAAATCCTCTCTTGCTTGAGCAACTCTGGTTTATAATGGGAAGACTGACATACCATTTTCTGCAGTGTTCTTATTATTTTGAGAAAAAAAAATCAGATAAAATTCCAGCTCAAGATGTTTTTCATTTCAGTAACAAGCAGAGAAAGAAAAATTAACTATAGGTAAACTACAGTCCTGGTATAAGGATTCAGAAATGATTTTTTTTTTTTTTTAATACATATTGACACCACACTTACAATTGCTCATCTTTTGCCTGTGATTGATACTTGCCAGCTTTGGCTAAATGAAAGACAACTATACTTCAACTTTTACTACTTACAGTAAGTGTCACAAAGGCATTAAGAGTACAGAAATTATATCTTTGAATCTGGAAATGCCCCTTTTTTGAGAAAAATGCAGGGTCATTCCCAGTGTTAAAGCTGGAGAGGCATCACCGTGAGGACAGAAGGGACAAGCAGTGATCCTTGGTGGCAACACACAAAATGTGGAACTTCAACAGCTTTACCCCAGAATTAGGTAGGATGAAGTAGGATATGAAAAAAAACTAACAAGAATCTATGAAGATTCCACTAATGTAAATGTCAGTAACAGAATGATATTCTTACAGATATATTTATGTGGATAACAGAGATACTCCTCTATGCAAAAGATGTACTGGAATGTCTGCCTGGATGAATGCAGCCATCATGCTGACACGACCTTTTTAGAGTGCTGCTACTCACCCATCACGTGTCAGCTCTTTCTTCCAGACTGAGAAGTTTCCACAGCACATCCTGATCGATGGTATGGAATGAGTTTATTAGACCAGCATGGCTGTGACTGGCAAAGAGCAGCCTTCTTCAGAGTTTTACAGAGAAAGACATATCTAAAGTCATACAAATCTGTTTTCCAGAGGATGGTATACAGTAGGGATTGCTGAGCTGCTAAGGATTCTCATTAGACCAGAAGAGAAAAAGCAGACCAAAAGCCATGCATCCAGCTTACAATAGAGTAACCTATGCTGACATAGAAACAATTGCAAATCAGAATTTGGACTAAAACCTCATAAAAATTGTGAGCCATGAGACCTCCATTAATGTCCCTTTCTTAAAGGTAACATATTTTGCATGTTAGACTTGAAGGATTATATTGAAAGTCTTCTACTGTTTACATTTTACAACTGCTCAAGAAATTAAAGAAGCAATAATCTTAGGTTATGATTCTCTTCGCTCAATTTTAAATAAGTCAGATTGCCTTTTTAAATCCCCAAAAATATTTATGCACGTCAATTACATGACGTGTAAATAGAAAAGATATTTTGTTAATCAACTTTTTAAGAAAAGTATACTTTGCTGAAAGAGAACTTCCTCTTTTATACCATTAATAGGCCATCCATAGCTTAATCATTAATTTCAGTATTGAATTTGCATTGGTATGGAATTCAGTATTTTTCCCTTCGTTAAGATCAAGGCTGATTCAACCACAGAATCCCAATGGAATAAAAACATTTTTTAAAAATCTTTAAAAATCAGGAAAGCCCTTTTCCATTTATATCAAATGATGGCAATTGAACCAGTGGATAAAAGCAAGAAGATAAAATAAGATAGAAATGGATAACTCATCTGATCATGTATATCCAATTGTCATCATTATTATAACTTTTAAACATTTTGTGTGATTCATTAATATTTAAGCAAAGAACGAAAAAAAAGAGAGAATCTGTCACTGTACTGCTTAGACACAGAGTGGAAATAGCTCCAAACTAAAAAACGGAATTCAATATCTGGAGTCTAAATTGGCTTTTGTATATTCTGGAGTGAGGAGAATAATCATGAAGGGGCAGTATAAAGACTTTTGAGAAGACAGCATCAGACTCTGACTAGTCCATGTTCTTAGGTTTCATAGATCTCCCAAGAAACATCTTTTCATGTAATTGACATTTTGGTCAAAAACTGTGGTTTGCACTTTCCCAATAAATGCACATATATATACACATACAAAAAGATATGTGTGAGTATATGTGCATGTGTATATGTAAGTAAGTATATATGCACACACAAACATGCTTTTGTTTATTATTCTTGTGCATCCTACCATGATTAAAAGGTAAGATATGAGGAAGGTACAAGGAACAAGTAATTGCTTTTTGTTGGCAAGTGCAAAAATTTATTCAACAAATTTTACTGATCTTTGGAATTACTTTTCTTTCTTGTATGTCACACATAGACAAGACACGCTCAACATCTGCAGTATAACAGGCCCTACGGGGACAAGTCCTGTATCTTCCTTTAAATTATCACAGCTTCAAGCACTCAGTAAGTTAGAAAAAAATGTCTCCAGTTTGTTTTTACAACTTGTTTTATGTGTCATGGAGATTTTATTTCTTTATTATAGAGGAAGGAATAGCAGAGAACAAAGAATTACAGTTACAGTCAGATTAATAAAATTACACTATGTAATATTTTGGCTGGGAGTGAAGGTAGGTCAGATTTACTCTGCTTATTTAGCTGGTTTGTTTCATGTATCAGGTCATAGTAAAATGATACCAGAACCTTTACAAGGGCTACCCTGAGCATTTCTCAGTACCCGGCAGCAGGATGGCTGTCTGGTCAGTCTTTCATCAAAACAGACCTACAGCACTTTGTTTACATTACCAACCACGGGGACTGTAACAACAGTCTGTGACAAAGACAAAGATCTACCAACATCGTATTATGCAGCTTTAATACATTCACTTCAAGTACGTTTCCTTATCAAAAAGAACCCTTTTTATAGATGCTAGAACTTCATGTGCAGATTTAAAAGATTCTGCACTGTGGAATGGCTTGGCCCAGGTTTTAACTTTCCTTAAATCTTGTCTAATCTGGTGGGAACTTCCTCTAACTTGTAAATAGCCTTTGAAAATTTTTAGCATTCTTTGGCAAAGATACAAAAACAAAATAGCTTGGGCCAGACTTTCAAAGCATGTGTACACTTTTGCATGGCCTCACTGAGGACCTCATATACGTGATTCTGACAGCTCATCACAAAGCCATGAGGAGGAATGGATGCCTGCTTCACATTGTTGAAGAATGAGGAGAAATACAGATCTTACTACCTTTCCTAAGGACAAAAGCATGAAGAAATATGACACAACATCTGAGGTTTTTACTTGCTGTTTGCAGGAACATAGTGGTGGAATGCAACGCCTCCACTGACAACTGTCTAAGATATATTACATAAACACATCCAAGACACAAAATTCCCTACTTTCTACTATAATTTTAACTACTTCATCCCACATACTCAGTACACTTCACGCATAATTGTGTGAACTATGGAGGCAGTGATGCTGTTACGTACTATCAGGACCTTTAGGTCTAACACATGAAGAACGTGCTTTGTTTCTTATGCTCAATTCAGCAAAAAAAAAAATTCAGTAATTCATTCAAGACATAAACATCTAATTTTACTTAATATAAAACACACACAAAAAATTAAGATGGTCTTTCAGTTTAAAAATATAAGCTTAATGGAATAAAATGTATATCTTTAAGCTAGAAGTGTTGTGTAACAGTGGAAATCACTAGAAGTTTCATTATGGACTAGAGTTTGTAGGAGACTCCCTTCTGTCTGAAGAGTTACAGAGCTTTGGGAAAAATACATATTCAGAGTCCTGCTTTGATGTTAGACTCCTCAATAATCTGACTGAAATAAAAAGAAATCTTTCTACAACTTGTGAATTAATTTCTGCTAATTTATCTTCCAGGTTTGCATCAAACATATAAAGCATAAAGTAAATGTAATGTCTTTCCTTTCTCACTGAGTGATATCAATTAGTTTTCATCATCTAAAAAGTAAATTTGGTACCTAGATACAGATGGGAATACTGTAGGCCAGGCATGGTGCACCTCTATAAAACGTAAGTAATAATTTGGGATGGGATTTTAACTTCTTATCCAATCACACTGGTATTGTTGTGAGTTTCAGCAGCAACCAAAGAATGAAGCACTACAAATCAAGTTTCTATCTGCTTACAACAAAACTCCTGAAGGGCATGAAATGTACTTACAAAATATTTAAATTCTTTTTAGTGTTTGAAGGTGACTGAGAGTAAGCCAGTGTAGCTCTGCAGAAACCAATGGAGCAGTGCTGATTTATGTTAGTGGAACTTAAGCTCCACTGGAAGGGTTTTGAACACAGAGAAAATGCATTTTGTTTTACATAGTCAAATTAGTCTTGCAAACTCTACTGTTTTTGTAGGAGTGTTTCCATCACTTCCAATTTCTTTTAAGATGTGTGATTCAACTATTAAAAATTGATTTTAGAGTCAATGTTGGCACAAACAGCTGACAAGTCTATTTTAAAAGTTCCATTTGGTAAAATGGCTATAGTTGACTTTATATTAAAGGAACACAGAAAAAGTTGTGGTTTGAGAGACTTTGTGCTCCTTTCCCTGATAAAATCAGCTTAATGTGATTTAAAATATAAGAGTTTACAGAGTGTTAATGGGAGCTAAGCATATTTGGGAAATAACTGAGTAGTTACTCAAAAGACATTGCATCATTGTGTGCATCAGCTGATGCCGAGAATTATGAAGTTACAGCCATTCTGTGAACTCTTTATCTACAGTGTGTGATGACTCTGTCTGTTAATTTGCTTTTGGGCAGTGGCCCAAAGCCTGTAGTTTCCTCTCCATGACCATGGGTTCCTGCTACCAGGAAGGAAAAAGATTCATGTAAACACTGTGCATCTTGATCTTAGATGAACTGGAATAAAATGAGACCATGAGGTAGAAGGATGTGAGCTCATATGCATAGTTACTAAAGGGGAAAAGATGGCAGAAATCAGTGGGAAAATAACATATAACAGAAATAAAGAAAAAAGAAATCCATATGCTTTTTGATTTGTGGGAAAGAGTCTGAATAGGAGACATTTCTGTTCTGGCAGAAGGAGACAGTGCCTGATAAAATTATAAGAGAGTAAGGAAGAATTTTCTTAATCTCTTGCTCACTAAAGTCCTGAATTCACAGAAATCTACACTTGGTATCCCAACAGAATATTGCACAAAGGATTGTATGGTGCGAACAATCCTCCTTCTGGAGGGAGGGAAACGTTACATTACGGCCTACCTGTAAGATTTGGTTAATATTCTTCACGGGAGAACTAAAAGGAGCAACTTCATACCCTGAATTTCTAAGAGCATCTTGAAAGATTTCTTTAGAGAGAAGTTGGATTTCATTTCTAGCTTAATCTATTCATGCTTCCATTTTTAAAATCCCTTGGCTATTGCAGAAGAAAATTTAGTTAATAATAAGAAATGTAGTAAAAATAGCAAAGAATTTGACTTACGAGTAACAAATTGTGTACTTTTGGGCTTTAACCTTCAAGAAATGATATCAGCCACAACAAGACATTTGCTTGGTAATTTACTCTTCTACGTTTTCAATTCATGATTCAAAACTTCTATAAGCTCTTGGAAAGTTAAACCCAGGAATAAATCATGTTTAAAGGAAAAAATAAAAGGAGAGGGAGATTACGAATCTGACTGAAGTCACTCTGTTTGCTTTGGGATTGTTTTTCTGTGTCTATATTCTGCCTGACAACTGTAGATGAATGATTGTGGCATTGACAAGCTCTTTATTTATTACTGTTTTCTACCTGTTTGTTTGTTTTTCATTGTTAAATAATATATGTTCCAAAATAATGAGTAATTTCTGTCTTAATTTACATACTATTTCCTACTGAACAATATTTCACAGAATCACAGAATTTCAAGGGTTGGAAGGGACCTCAGGAGACCATCAAGTCCCTCTGCTAAAGCATGTACCCTACAATAGGTCGCACAGGTAGGCATCTGGTCAGGTCTTGAATATTTGTATGGCTTGTTTCACTTTCCCTAAACCAGTGGGTTTAAACATTAGGCTGTATTGTTCAATTCCTTTCACACTCTTCAGACAAAAGGATTTTAGGATTTGTTGTAATATTCTGCCCCCAGGTTTGTACAGTAAACACTGCACTCTGTTGATTCTAGTTTATACATGACAGACTCCAAAATTTATGTGTACGGATCAGATAGAGAAGGTTAAAACAACTGCATGCTGGTGTTACCACATACTTGTGTATTTTTCTTGTTTTCAAAATATGTCTAAGGTGCTTTAACATATAATTGGAAGTGTATGCAAAATACATATAAGTATTCAGATTTATTTATTTATTTAGGTAAACAGAGACGCTGATGTGCAATGAGGATGAGATTTTTAGATATGATGTCCCTCGATTTCAAACTGCAGGCCCTGAGGCCTTTCTGTTTGTCAGCTCACAAGATTAAAGCTTTTATTAATTTACAGAGTAATTGTGCTCAGCACATTTAAACATCCATCCTCTTAGATGCTCTTAGGAACTGAGGTACATTATAGTCAGCACTCATTTGTCAGACATGAGGTGTAGCTCTCTGCCCCTTAAATTATAGGCAACATAAGTTATTGTTAACAACATGACCTTCTTGTATCAATAACATCAGTCTCCATCAGTATCCAGCATTCTCTCCCACTGTCTCTCACATCTGACCTGATCCTTCCCAAATCTTCCCACTGACCTATCCCTCCAAATGTCTTCATAAGCATGATCTTAAAACTGTCCAGTTTACTGATTGTTTTCTTAGTAGTAGTACAGCCCATTCTGCACACAAAAAGTCTTTTAACATCCCTTTCCTTTACAAAAGCATACCTCAGCCCAGGGGTGCCTCTCCTGCCCTGGGTCCTTACCAAGCAGTGATCGGCTCTTGCTTGCTTGCATGTAGCAGCTGCTGGTTGCCAGATCAGCTCCTGAGGGCCAGGGGCATCTGAGCACACTGAGCTGCAATCGGATTGACTCTCAGCCAGCTGGGAGAGGGGGAACCACAAATGCTTTATAGCCTTCACTTCCTCTTCCATTTTGCAGTCCTTTGCCAAGGGCAGCTCATTTAGTCTGGGGAATCTAGCCACAGGAATCTGAAGTCTATTTAAAGATGAACATTTGTGAAAGGATAGTGGTCCTGATTTGATCTTAAGCTCAAGCAGATTTTTAAGTTTGACTTTACCAGAGTCCAAACCCACAGAGTTTTAGACTCCATAAACAAACTAAGGATTACTACGTGCTATGGTAGAGTGAATGAAGTACTTTCTTTGAGAGTGTAACTGAACTAATCCTGCAGTTTGGATTCATAAAGAGTTTGCAGTTGTTTGCTGTTACTCTGGAGCTCGAGTGGGTTTTGGTTTGTTTAGAAGCCACACTGGGATCTTCAAGCAGAAATCCCCACAGCTATTGCCTTCTACTCCAATCTCTGGAGTATTTCTTTTCACCTTTTCTGAGGTGGGAAAAGGTCAGGGAAGTTAGCTTTTTATTGGTGGTACAACGGCACTCATAAGCTAGAACTGATAAATATAAAACACTGAACTTGTCCTTACAGTGCTCAAGAGGCCCTCCGATTTAGTTCTAGCAGAAGAGTTGTAAAGAATTGTGAGCTCCCCTGCTAGCTAACTTTCATGACATGACTGTATAAAAGAGTGTTTCAAAAACACAAAATGGACTTTTAAAACTTCAGTTAAATCACCAGAATGATACAATGGTCAAAATCTCGTAGTAGAATTAAAGTTGCAGAACTAAAATTGTAGGGAGTCTTCATCTGACTGATCCTCAGTAAATACATCTGCATTTGATTAATTAGTTTTCACTATGTTTATTAACCCTGTTTTATAATGCCAAACAATTTGACACATGTAAAAAAAAACTACTGTACTTCTTGCATATCTTCTAAAATTTAAATGAGATAATTGCAGTTTTGTGTTCTAAAAGACCTTGGTTTTCCTCCAATCATTTTCATTTTTGTGAAGTAAAACATTAAGCCAGAAAATTTACTTAATCATTAAATAACTGTAATTTCAGTACTGTGTCAGAACTGATACCACACTAACTTACATTACTAAAATTAATATTACATGTTACACTAGTGTTACATACTGGTGTTTCACTTAAAAAAAAAAAAACAAAAAAAAACTATTCTCAAATATCGAAGTAACGTGGCCTTCAGACAGTATTTCATCAGTTCTCTGACCATTATGGAGACAGGCTGTGTGATTAAATGCCTAGCCTGGTGGTGTTCAAACACCACATAATGTAGCAAAACAAATAGCAGTAAAACCACGACAACTGATGTTAGCATTAGATTTTTAAATACAGAAGGAAAGCAAGGCTGATGCTTTGCAACTGACAAACAAACACCAGTTGTTTGTGGACTGTGAGATGATTACAGACAGCTGAAAAAAAAAATTATGTCCATCATGGAGTATCTGGAAAAAGCTTGAACTTTATCATTAGGGTTTTTTGATGAGCCATCTGGCTGCTGATCTTTTTCAGTTATGAGCAATAGCATGAAGCAATCATACTTAGATGAAAATGCTCCTATAAGGATATTTAAGAGAAAAGGCTTCAAAAGTCCAATGGCTATGGCTTGCTTCTCTTTTATTTCCAACTTCTTCATTTCTCTAACCAATTTTTCCTTTGATATTTTAAATGACTTCACTGAGAGACTGCAAAAATTTGGCTGTATGGGATAAGAAAGACTTTTCAGAATGCTTGGCTCCACTGACCACTGTCTCCACAGCTGTAACTCCTGACTGCCTCAGGACATAATACAAACAAGGCATAATGCTAAAAGAATAGTGCTGCAGAGCCTGAGCCTCTCTTACTTTGTTCTGTACCCTTTTCTTCCCCTGTCTAGAAAGCCCATGCTTCACCATCAGCCTCAGAGTGAAAAATGAAATTCTGGGAAAAAGAAATTCTGGGCACTAATGCCAAGTATAAAGCCCAAGTAACTTGATAAGCAAAGTTATTTCATTAATGGTTGCAGTAGGTCAAGCAGAAAAGAGTTATTGTTTTGACATATGACAGTTTTTTAGAACAAAATAAAATACGTGGAGGAAGATTAAAAGGTAATTTAAAACTTCTGTATATAAAGGCAAGCTATTTTTATTTTATACAAATTCATAAAAACTGTCTAAATCTCAGTGTAAGCAGTGCATTTGCTGTAAAGTGGATTGGCCCAATTCTGGATTGCAGTGACTATTCCAAGTTCATCAATGCAGAAATACTGTCTGAGAAGTAGTAGTAATGGAAAATGTAGAGTTTCTTTTACACTTTTCCCAAAGTAACATGAAGAATGTAAAATCAAACAGGATTATCACCAGCCATTCTCCACTACAAACAATCATTCAAAAGCTAATACCGTTTACAATTAATATTTCACAAGAAAAAAATAATTTTTAAAGAGAAACATGCTTTGCAACACTGCAAAGTTAATGCGTTGCTCCAAGACTCACTGTGGGATCTCATGTAAAGTGGGAAACACTTGGCTAACATTTCAGCCTATGGCCTTGATCCAGGAATCTAATCTACGCGTACTGACTGCCCAGCCTGGGACTTTCTGCACCAGTTGGATTCAGTAGCATCGGACTTTTGCGGCCTTTAGGAGAAGACATGGAAGCAGGTGGTGGAATCTGAGGTGTGTGTGTTGTGAGTGGGGGGGTGTGACACGAGAAGGAAGATACTATGGAGAGAGAGAAGACTTGAGGATATAGCACAGCAGATGGGTTGAAATGTATTAATTAAGCTTAAGTCCCCTGCAAGGGATTCTTTCACCTCCAATCCCACCTCCAACTCCTTAAGCACTGATAGTCCCCATTTTCAACTACCTAAGCAACTCCTGCTGGTGTGTGGCTGAGCTAGGCCTGGACCTATTGCTGTCCTTACTGAAAAGGAAAAAAAAGAGCTGTGCAGAGACGGACTTACTGTCCCTGCAGGTAACAGGATGGCACCAATAACTTCGGAAGAGAGAGATCCATCTCCCTTTAAAACTTTCTTACTCATTCATCATCAGCAGTAGAAGAATGTAACCACAAACAGAAAATGGAAGCAACTTCTCCAGGTACTAGTAAAGCTTGCAGTCTCAGAGGACTGGATATAATTACCTCAATAAAAGTATCAGCTATTTTTAATTCTATGAGCCTATGCTCCAGTCCTCACAGTCAAAATAAAACAAAAAACAATTGTTATGCACCGTTTCTTATAACAACCACAGTAAAAATTCAGTTCTACCCATCATCAGGAGGAGAAAGTCAAAACTTATAAATTTCCTATTAGTGTTTGAGCAATTCTCCAGCTCTCATCCATGCTCTGGGGAGCAGTGATTTGTAGTGTGTATTGTTTACAGGGCTCCAACATTCTGACCCTAAGCTTGGATGTACTCTGCAGAACACAACAGTATGAACCTTTACACAACCAGTAATCTACAACTGTAAAGATTCTTTACCTTCACTTCATCAGTATCTTCAGTAACACTGCATTACTACAATAGGAATAAATGAGACCAATAAAGGGCCAATGGTTGCCCCAAATGCTTCTTCCTTTCAATAAATTATAAGTTACCAACCCATAAAAAAATGAAAAAAAAAAAAAAAAAAGAATAGCTTAAAAATCAGACTATGTCAGAGTGCTGTGTTCTCCATCAGTTTTAGAAGTTCTGCTATTACATATTACCAACTCTTGGCTATAATTGGCTGAACCGAATGTTATGGAATCTGTCTCATCTGATCTATCTGAGACTCATAAAGCGTGCCTGTGTCAAAGCTGTCTATCCAAGTTCCTGAATGACCCAGTCTAACAGTATTTCAGACGCATGAAACAGGATATATTTCACTTTACACAAAACCACCCACTTATTCAAAAAGCAGAAGGGGAAAGGAGAGGTATTTTACAGAGTAGTGTAGAGAACATCTAGGGATTTGCCCAGAAAGTAGAGACCTCAGCGTTTCTTCAGCCTGGAGAAGCTCAAATTGTAGATCCGATATTTTAAGAGAGCACTTAGATTCTTAGGCTACACTTCTTAAGCTGAAACAGAGAGGGAACCAAACTAGAGAAGATGTGTGATTGCTTCTGCAAGAATAAAGCAAGTTGAGCTTACCCAAGTTAGGCTGGAAAGTATAGATAGGTGAGGCTGTGAGTAAGGGTTATCTCAGAGGAAGATGTCTGTAGGCAGTTTTAGCACATTCTATGGAACTAAACTGACTTACAGAAGTTCATTTCTTCTAATATTTTGGAATTGAAATGTAATCAAATCAAGTTAACCCTCTGTTTGTTACTTAACAGATTATATTGCCTCTTTTGTCCCAAAATAATGTTTTAAAAATGCATGTATACTTGTGATTTGTTTGGTTGATACACTTTCAGTGCTCTAGATATTTACTTTCTCATGGTGCCATACAAGTATCATTGTGAGGAACTGGCAAGAAAACAGTAATGGGATAATCTGTCTAAGAAAGCCAGACATTTCTTAGTTCAGCTTCAGTGAAGAAATAACTTGCCACACCAGCAGCTGAAGCACGCTATGTCAACAAGATGGAATGCAACTTATTTCATGCTGCAATGTGCATTAGAACAGAAATCAGGGCATGATTACTGCTTGATGTGTGGGGTTCATTCAGGCATAATAACAGCACTTTGAGAGTGTGCAGTGATGGAAAACATCTGGCCCGTTTGGGCCTTCACTTACATGGACAACCTGCAAATGTCCACTGACAATAAAGCAGCTGGTTACTCCTTTCATAAACACCAGCTGAATATCTGCTGATATTCGTTTAGGAAACAAAGAAAATCTGCAAATCCTTGGCCTAGATGGAACACAGAAGGAGGATCTAGTATCCAGGCCACTGTTCTCTTTTTCTTTTTTTTTAAATTATATTTTATCATCCTTTCCAGAGGGTCCCTTTCTGTTCAATATGTGTAACACAACAGACATTCTGCTGTTCAACAACTTTATGAGAACGACACAAGACCACTGACACTCTATACTTGTGAAGTTTTTTTTTTTTTTTTTTTTCTGCAGTGCAGGTTTCAATAACATTTACTACTTATAATTTTAAAATATTTCTTGAAAAAGAGACCTAATCAAACTTTGGTTATTTGCCTGTAATGGCAATTACTCTGCTACAATGTTTCCCTATTATTTGTGCTTTAATACATGAGTGTGCACATATTTTGAACACTACGTGTGATCTGGCTTATGATATTTAGAAAACATGAAATAGGCATAAACATAAATCAGAGAACTGCCACAGCTGGGGATTCTTGTACTGAAGTGCTTCCATCAGATGGAGCTAGAGAGGAGAAAGGAGTGTTTAGCTAAGTACAGTATATATCTGAAACAAAGCAGATGTGTTTTCAGTCAGCTATGTTGTAACTTAATGTAATCTTTGGCATGATATCTGAGGTGCCAGCATGCTGTGTCCTGCTTCACAGACACCCTTTCACCACTGGAGACACCAAAAGGGATTCTAAGAGAAATTTTATCCTCTATTTTGATGTTTTCTTCCCTTCCCTTCTCATCATACATTTTCTCTCTCATTTTCAAACGGCTCCAACTACATCGGCAGAAGATAAACAAACTCTTCCTTACGCTAACCATCACACTGTAAAAGTGAAGAAGCACTAAGTAGGATTTTACAGCAAGAAACTATAAAAATATAAAAAGAAAGCAGGATCGCTCTACCTCACTTGTTGCATTGCAAAAGTGAGGACAATAGTAAGAAGGAGACATTTTCAGGATATATATTCCATAAAAGTGCTTTCTAGAATTCCTACTAGCTGCCAATAGCCTTACCTATGACATCGGTAATTTCGTACAGTAAAAAAAATAAAGGCCCATAAAGTAGATACATCTAACAGTGCTCCTAAACAAACAAAACAGTTCTGAAATAGATGTCAAAATCCTTTGATAAAGCTGCAGCCCTGGTTAAAAAGCACATGTTCTCAAGCTGCAGAAAGATTATAATTGAAGGTCAAGGTAGAAAGCAGTTTAGGCAGAAATTTTTTAGGAGTATAACAGAGTACTTTTCCTCAAAAAATTCCTTGAAGGAGATAAAAAACTAGATGTGTTGGGTAAAAATGGGTTAAAAGGAAGCAAAAGAGCATGCTGATTTGGAAGCTGTAACAGCTGTATCACTGCCATGTACATCACTTAGATGCTGAAGTGAAAATCGTAATGATCACATTTCTTCAGAGAATTTGTGCTTCTGTATCAGAGCTCAGAAATGCGCACTTGGCCACCAGAACGTGCTGTGGGATGCTGCACGAACAAAATCCCTCACTGTGCATTATCTCACTGGTGCTGCCAGACTCAAAAACTGCATTTATAAGAAAATGAATGTGTAATGAATAGACAAGTCAGTAAGAATTGCTATTTCTTACGTAAGGGGGAAAATGAAGGGAATGATTTTTCAGAAATTACATCAAGAATTATGCTTTATGACTTGTGCTAGCCATCTATTCTGCGATTCTATGATTCTTCAAGTCACTGTGCTCATTTCTCTTGAACATTTGAATGAGGTCCTTTTTGGGGGGATAAATTTTGGGTTTCAATTGAATATTTCAATGGAAATACTTTAGAAACAACTCATTATGAATTTTGTATGCGAGGAGCAAGAGCTATAGCTATTTAAATTTAATTTGCATAAGTCATTAAAGTGTTGGAATACATTACATTTCCTCCAAAGCAAAATATTTTCCACTGTATCTTCACATTCTGCTGCACTCCTTAGCATTTTGTTAATATTTTCTTAGAAATAAGAAAAGAATCTCGCTAAGGAGGTGTAATGGAGTATTTGGATGAAAATAAGTTATTAACTCCCACTTTTTAGCTTCCAAAGTGTGCCAACAGCAACAGAAGAAAGAGTAGTATACTGCCCTACTGGAAAGAACAGGAACACGCACCAAATTCAGAAGAAACCACAATTTCATGCTCTTATGCCATGTAAGTCTTGAACCTTATCTTACTAAAAGCAGCTAAAGTTCCACCATTTTAAATGAAAACAGATGTCTGTCCTGAATGATAGAGCACCTTAAACTGAATTATTTCCTACTTCATGATAATATGAATAACTATTAAATACACTGGAAATTTGAGGCAAAATATTCAAGTCCTGATATATCTTACTCCCAGAATAGTCTATTACAGCAGGGGTACAATTGGTGGGATTGGGAGGTCTGGAATCAGAAGAGCATGGAATAAAGGAAAAGAAGAGGCAGGGACAATTTCTAATTCATTGTAAAGAATGCTTTGCTGCATGATGCTGCCACCAATTATTGGAGAGAGAAATAATTCTGTAAAAAACTCAGGCTTGTGTAATTTGAAAACATAGAAAAAAGCACTACAGAAATAATGGGACACTTCAGGTCTCAGCACTGAACCAGAACAGCTCTACTTATACTGAAAGACCAACTGAACATGACCTCATTATCACTGAGCTCCGTCTGTCCACAGAAAGTTCATATCTGAACTTCAGGAGTAGTCACTGCTCCCACATTCCCGGTGTTGCCACGGGAGCCGGTGTATTACCTATGAACTCAGAGCATTTAAACAAATAGAAATGATTAACAGCTTGATCAAATCTGTGTAATCAAATGTCAGAAAGCATCTTTTCATAAATTTGAATAACATGAAGAGCAATTCCTCAGTAAATAAGTATTATGTATTTAACATAACTTGTTAGACCTTTATGATGTGCCTGTTCTCTGATACTAGCTGGAACCTACAAAGAAATTCCTGGCTCTTCTAGCTTCCAGCACTGCCTATGAACCTGACTTGGTAGATACGAATTGTGGGAAAACCAAGGCGAAGGTTAAGATCAGGTTGATTCCCTGGGAAGAAATACTCAGAGGAAACTGTTGTTACATTGAGGCAGGCACATGAGATGTTTTATTTCACACCTGCTAAATTAACTAACAGTAATCAGGAACAGTTTTATTTGTTTGGTTTGTTAATTTTTTGTTTACTTTGAACTCTGTGGCCAAAGTTCCTAATGAAAATATTTAAGGAGTAAGTTTCTGTTAAGCATTCTATAGTACCTAGTGCATTTTTACAAGGAGAGGTGTGCTGCCAGACCTTGCTCGTACTAACAAGGAAGGGTTGGTTGGGGATGTGAGAGCTGAGGATAGTCTGGGATGCAGACAGAGGAATTCAGGATCTTGTGTGGAAGAAGCAAGGCAATAGGAAGGATTGCAATCCTGGACTCTGGGAGAGCTAACTTTGACCTCTTCATGGATTTGCTTGGAAGATGCTACTTTCCAGTGATAGAGGAGAGAGTCTCTGGTGAGATTCTGGCAGCGGAATAGAAGTAGAGTTCTTTTTTTTATGTCTGCTGCTCACTTGTCTTTTTAATTGCTTGGAGATCAAAATAAAGATTCATACGCAAACCACAGATGAGAATGCAAATTCTGATTTTAACCAAGTAAATATTGAGTTTATCAAGTCTACTTATATGCAAAATACTTGGTTTTGTCTTAGAGGTACTTTGTTTGCCATGTTAAGATAACATGTTTTCCAACTATCATCCTTCAGGAGCATCATAGCAAAACTCAGAGCTCTGAAAGTCGGGAGTTAGAGGGTTAAGGTAAAACCAAAAAAAACCAACCAAATTGTTCCCTGCACTGATATGTTAGAAAAACTGATAGGTGTTAAAGAGCGCTCATATTGTATCCCATGTGTGAAGATTGAAGGATTTTAAAGTTTTGTGCATGGAATGCACACTGTACATGAAGTGTGCATGTACTGCACATGTACTTTCTAGGAAATCAGCTATGTGCTTAGATAAGGTTCCTCACATAAGGGTAGATTTCGCTGGACTGGTTCAGTTATTCTTCTCCTCAGCTGTCATTCTCCAAGAAGAAAAGGACAGAACAGATTCTTCAAAGGATCAGAACACACATGAGAATCAAGGCTGATATTCAAAACATGTTAAAAAATGTGTTTTGCTGCACTCTGTAGTTTGGGGAGGTACAAGAACCTTCCAGGCAAGCCTAATTCTTGTCAAGCTGTCAGTTAATTTCAGATGATTAAAAGGAAAATGCTATTGGTAGCCTTAGCATCCAGTTCTGTGTTTTTGCTGCCACACAGACACGACGTTAATCTTCACAGCCTTTAGCAAAGCGGTAAAGGAAGCTTTGTATTTCGTAAGTGCTCCTCATTCAAACTGTACATTTGGAAAGTAGTGGAAAGTGGAATATAAATGAATTTTGAAGTGTTTTGAGGACAGAGTCACTCAACCTGACGGAAAAGCATTGAAAAGTTCAGGCTAATGAACTGACATTTATATGCTGTTATACTTAGAATAACTATAACCTTCTCTGTTTTTCCCTCACCTCTACCGTACTCTCTGCATTTCCCTACCTGTGCAAAAGGACCTCAGCCTCTTTACCCTTCAGTCTAAGCTGTAGCCATGCTCTCTGAGATCACATGATAACAGCTATAGCCTACATGCTCATTTCTAAATACATGGTTAAGTCTGATAACGTATTTCATCTGATTTGTATCTTTAAAAAAGGATTGTAGGTGGCCACTGATTGTAAAAAAATGCCATTATTCTTCAACTGCCTGTGAGAATTCTATGTCATCAGATACATTTTACAATAAGGTATATAAATGCCATCTGGCAGAATACTAATGGTATACTAAGGTATGTGAAAAGTATATATTTAAAGATATTTCACGTTTTAGATAAAAACTTACATGACTTACATGTGCTTGTTGAATTCACGTTTAATTTTTTTCCATTTACACTGTATCTGTAGGAATTCTATGATTAAGGAAAAGAATATCATTTTCACATCATCTGCAAGTGATTTTTTTATTTTAGAATAAGTATTTAAATTAATTTTAATTATTTTTAATAATTATTTAATGCATTTAATAAATTTTGATATATTTTTTTAATTTTACGTTTAGTAGAGGACCTATTAAAGAAAAATATTCTGAAACAATCAACTGAGGCTTTAAACACTTCTTTGGGAAGAATGTCACAAGTTCTAATCTATTAATGTTACAGTAGAACAGAAGCAAATGCAAATATTGTAAATGTTTCAGCAAATGTAAGTGCAGAAAAATTCTTCAGATTAATCTGAGCAGATTATTTTGATATTACGATCTTAGAACTGTATTCAGTACGTAAAACAATGCAGGATGCTTTCAAAATACTCCATTTTGAAATAGGTAGAAATAGAATTCATGGAAATGCTTAGTGTAACTTTCTGTTTCAAGAACCATAAATTCTTTGAAACCTTCCACAAAGCATTCTACTTTAGACAAATCAGAACTTTCTATGAAACATTAACAAAATATTCCAGCAAGCAACAAACATTAATTTAGAACTAGTAAGTTTATGTTTATACAACCTTCGATCACAAATACTTCTTGTTTTCACTTACTGAACATGTGTGTTCAGTATTTCCATAATTTAATTGTATCCTTGGGCTTTGTTGAAGTATTATTTGCATTTAATATCCCTAAATGTCCATTTTGATTTAAATCTATACTTATATTCTCTTTGAAGATCAGAGTTTCATGCAGTATAATTTCCCTTAATATTATCTGGTTCCAATATCTCACAGAGAGAAGAACTGTTTATGGAAATCTTACACCGCTTGTCAAACCTGAGCACTTCTGTGTTGATTATTCTTCCAAATAGTAATGCCGGCAAAAGCAAAGATGCAATCTTTGTGTGAAATGGCAAACAGATCAGAAGGCTTTTCTAAGCACACAGAGTACATCATTGTTATTTGATGAAGGATATCAACTTTTCTATAAAGCACAGCTACTCCATTTCATGATAGATTTCGTTCTGTGGGTTTTTGTGGTTTGTTTTTTGTTTTGGTTTTTTTTTTCTGAATAGCTATACACAAATTAATACAAATTATTAATTAGGATGATATCAGTATGATGTGTTTTGCTTTTCAAATAGTTTCACTGCAGAACTAATGAAAACAGGCTGGCTTCTCAGAAGAAAGTAATACAAGGAAATTTTTGCATATGCAGTACCAGTGTTAAAAGATTTTGCAGTTCAGAAGCCTGTATCTCTTAAGGTGCCTAGTTAATCTATTCTATCTCCATAATTTTTAATTGCATATAATGTTTAAGACAATAATTTTTGTTTTGTTTGAAAAATGTAGGTGATGAGCTATTCTTCCTGGGACAAATGCTAGTTCTGTTCTAATGACTGTTTCTTGTGTTGCAAATGGAAATTAATTCCTCCCATTACCACTTCCCTGACTTCTTTCTGAAGTCAGGAGACTTTGGTCAAGCTGCATATCATACACTTGGTGTATTTTCTTGATTTCTTGTCAGGTTACATCTTTCAAATCTCTGTGCCTGTTAATATTCACCAAATACTTAGCAGATAGGCAGAACCTCATCTGGTCTCAAAGAATTACAGGGGTTAAGTAAGAGGTTGAGAGATCAGCTAAGCACAACCCAGAGACAGAAATAAGTCTCCTTACACCATTTTCAATACATTCATCAAATTTCTAAGAAAGGGGATTCCACTACACCTCCATGCTGTCTATTCCTGTCTTAGTTATCTTTATTTTTAAAATAAACAATCTAAATCTGGAACTTTCTTGTGCTGCCACTTACAAACATGGGAATAAATTCTTCCTTTACTTCTCATAGTAACTCTTTCTACACATGAAAGTTACCAGATCTCTTTGCTTTATATTGTTTATTTATTTATTTTTAACTGGAGAAATAACTACATATTTTTTTGGTTTTGTCTCTTGGGCCTGAAAAATTCATTCCTATCTCTTAGACTCTGATAACCAGATTTCTTCAAGTGTCATATCTGCATCTGGACATATTATTCCATTTGAGGCTTTTCTCCTAATGCTCTCTGCTTCTAACTTCCTTCAGCTTCTGCTGAGCAGAGCATTACAGCTTCACATCTGTCAGGACAGAATTCTGTTTCCATAGTCCCACGTGGTACCTGTCCTTATCCCAGCAGAATGACACTGTTGATTAGCATTTGGTAGTTATCCAAAATAACTTCTCAGTCCTTTCCTAAACAACTGCTACCCCAAAGATCCCTCTCTCAGTCTGTATTTTTCCAGTTGAATAGTCTTTGTCATCACCTTACACTTGTCCCTACTGAATAGCATGCAATTTTCTAGCACAGCTCTCAACATTTGTGAAGATCACTTTGCTCTTGAGATGAATTTAATAACTTCTTCAATCTATGTTTTATATGGCCTATTTTTCACATCAAATCCCTATTGACAGTACTGAAGAATAGCTTTGGATTTAACAGATTTTGCAGGTACATTTTTGTTGATAAAATGTACAAGAAGAAATGTTTTTGTCAATGCTGTACACAGGCATCTACTTATTTTAGGGAATAAGGCACAGAATACCTTTTTTTTTTCTCCTAAAGTGGAAAGTGTGTTCTACTCTCATTCTTACTTGTGAACTGTCTCGCTCTTAATTCATTTGTTATACATGTATTATTACTGAAAAAGAATTGTACTTTCTCTGTAAGGTCAGTTCACTAATGCTCTGAAGCAGTTGGGTAGAAAATATTACAGGAATGGAAAATGCTAAGCATTCTACTTCAGAAAGGGATTTAAAATAATAAACACCTGTAAAAATTCCAATTACTTTTTGGCATATTTTGGAAAGAAAAAAAAAGTGTTACTATTTATTGCTTAGTCCTCTACAGTGTGTGTTGTTCACTGCAGTCTCTGTTTCTGTTGCTGAGTGTGTTTGGGTGGAATGTGGCTATTTTCCTGTTCAGGGCAGGTGTTAATGCAAACTGCTGTTCAACGAGCTACAGTTACCTGCACCACTAGTGAAGTAACCGGTTTGTGTACAGCTAGATGTCTCATAATAAGAAGTCAGAAGTCCTGAAGTGAAAATTTTCTGTGTGCAAGAAATGAGGTTTTGTATTCAGAAGAAAAAGGGAAGTTCTGTCTTGCAAGTTTCACAGTGCTTGAATGCATCGCTCTGTGTTTGTAAATCCTCACTCCAAATTCTCATGGTAATTTGCAAGAGTGTGCCATTGAAAGATCATAAGATATTTATAAAATCTTCATTTCTCTTCAAATTTTTCTAAACTTCAATCAGAAAACAGACATATTTTGCTACACTTAACACAATCTGAATTCCTATCCAGATGAAGTCATTACATATGGTTAAAAAAATCACAGTTCTACTTGTAGCATATAGCAACAGAAGTTAGCCAATTATCAGGAAGCTTGACTATATATTGTAATGATCTTGTTTTCTTAAAAAAAAAAAAAAAAGAAAAGAAATCACCCCAATCTAACTTCTTCCCACGTTTTTTCTTGAGTTTTTCTCTGGGGACCAATTCCATCCATTGAATGTGTTCTCAACCTGTTCTCATTTTGTACTGGGCTCTGATCAACTTCATTTTTCAGCAAGGTGGCCAGGTGTGCAAACACATCATCATCTTGGTATAAATGTAAAAACAAAAGTGGATATAAAAATGGATATAAAATTTACAGTGTCCACTCTGGCACCTGGTGGTCTTCTGAAGGCTGCGCTGATGGAAGCAGGCCAAAACTAAAATGGTAAAAATACTACAACTTCAAAACCAAGCCTGGAACAGACTCCAGCCACTCCACAAAGACACCTGATCATTGCAGTTCACTAACGCCAACTGTGGAAATGGGATAGATGGCTGCATCTAGCCACTTCTATCTTCTAAAAGGCATTGCCCTTGCTGATAGGTGACCAGAAGAAATACAAGTTCCTAATACTGTTCACTGTTGCTTCTTTCTGTTTGTCTCACTGGTGAAATGCGTTAACTGAGCTCTCCAACACACATTTTCATTTAACTGACTGGAAAAGGGGAAGACCCTGGTTCTGGCTAGAGTCATTAGCTGCCTTCTCTTCTACCTCATGCTGACCAAATAGATACAGGAGTCCAAGTCTGCAGGGCATTTTATGCACCACACATCTTCAGAGATAAAATAATAATCATAATAAAATTTTTAAAAGAAGCACTTTACACTCTGAAGATGAATAGAGACATATCTGGAAAATAGTGTGACATGCATCCTCATACACGTACCAAAACACTAACCTCCCTCTAGATTGTATTTTTTGTCATCTACGGTGCTTGTTTTCTACAGTGTTTGCATCATGTTTGTTTTGTTTTTTTTTTTTCCTATCCTATGTCACAGAAATTCGTGGATTTAAAGCCACAGAGGTAACAGGTTAAAATTGCTTTCCATCTTGACTATATTTAATATCTATGTTTTGAAATAAACAACCTGTTTGAGAAAAAAAATTAATGCATGTATATATCAACATATTGTGTCTCTTCAGATTGTCACATGTAATATTGCATCCCTGAAATAAATAAGACTAAAGATAGTTACACGAGAGTACTGCAACCATGAGATACGCTGCTGTTTCAATTTTTTATCCTGTGAGTTAATAATTAAGAGGATTTTCTCTCTAATTAAGAAGTGAACAAAAAGAAAAAAAAAAAAAAAGTTACTTAATGTTAATCTTATCTATTGTCTTGTTCTTTTGTAGCATCCAGATGGGAACAGTTGCACAGCAACAAAGCGGTCAAGTCAGGCAGAAAAAAAAAAAAAAGAAAAGTCCTCAGAATTCTCCAAAAGCAATTGAGTCTGCAGACTCAGTTACTATATAAACTCCATGCTTCATAAGTCATTTAAAGACTTAGTACAAGTGGCTTGTGGTTTAATCTTTTAATTCCATTGCTCCATAAGTTTCCTTGTAGGTTCATTGAGCAAGGAATTCAGACAAAATATTTGAGGGCCCCACTTCTAAAAAGGATTGGGTATGGAAAAATGTGCAGGACTTCAGCGCCTGGAAGTGCCTGCAAACTGACCTCCAGATTTACTTGACATAAAAGCCATCGTCTTTCAGGGTAATGTTTCAGTATTTCAGATGTGCCCATTTACATCAGATGCTTACCCTAGGAGACACTCCATATTAGTGAACATCTGTGGAATGTATTCAAGCAGTTACAGCTAAACATACCAATTTGTGAAACCAGGTCAAAAAATGGAAAGGAGGAAATAACTTCAATGTTTTTGAAGCCTGATTATAGATGTTACGTGCTGAAAATCTTAAAAATATGACTGTATGTATGTTCCTTCTTATTCTAATTAGGATCTTTACTTAGATTAGAAAAAAGCCCAGAACTAAAGCAAACATGGTTAAGTGTACTGTATCCAGGTTTTGCTGGCACCTAATTTTAATAGTATGAGTATATATCAAACTATACAGATATGGAGGACGCATTGAGAAGAGAGATACATCTATGCTTTTTCATTTGTCATACATTATCCATCAAAGACTGTTGCAAGTTAAAGATTAATTGCAGTTCTAAGGCTGTTTCACAATCTAGTTCATTTAACACCTATGATATTTTTCAAATGACATTTATCAAATATGTTGTTTGTGTGTGAATGTAAGGAAGGAGACCAGCTTTTTTATAATCCTACAATATTCATCACCTCAAAATAGTAAAGCTTTAACCAATTCTATCCCCACTTTTATGAGAGTTAAAGGGTGAACGTCATAAAGATTAAATGATTGAACAGTTATTGGGCAATTCAGTGTAAAACCCAAATAGCACCACAATGCTGGGGTTCCTGTAATTATGTAAAAGAGCAGACATATCGAAGTGTTGTCCATATACTTCTTCACATGGCTCCTAAATTCATAACAAGTTTATGAATGTGCTATATATTAAACTCAGGTTTAACACTGATTCCTTTGGCTAACCCCTAATATGGAAATATGTTCTCGTACCTTGTCAGGCAAAATCCCTACCCACCAAGTTAGTTGTGCGCGTTTAAAAGTTAATTGCAAGCTATGAAAATGAGACTCACTTTGAAATGAATTCTGAAAACATTTGTTTCTGGCATGGTCATTCATTTGTTTTCATGCTGTCATTTTGGGATTGACATTAAAATCTCACACACAGTAAGTCTTCAAATGCATTTTCTATTTTTCTTAGTTAATTATTTTTTAATGTAACATTTCTGCTAAACTGTTTGATTTCAACAGACTTGTATTTTTCTACAAGAATTAAAATATTGCCAGAATATTCTTAGCTCAGCTGGGGAGAAAGTAAGGTGAGATGGGTAATACTTCTGTGAATCTTCTGGTGCTCAGAAAACACATACCAACATTCTTTCTGTTCTGATTTCTTCTTCAATTGCATTATCACATACAGACTAATTTCTGCTGTCTTCTCCCTTATTACTTGGCTCTGTGAGCTAGAAGAATTGTCTGTGGGACTGTGAGCCATCAACATGAAAAAGTGATAGGTCTCTATAAAGCAAGGATGTTTTGGGATATGGGAATATTGCTACACTGCAACCACAAAACTGGCAGTGCTTAGGGAAGTTTAAATGGCATCATTTTGCACCATGTGTACATGGGAACAACTGTATTGAGGCTGCCATTACAGATGTGAGTGATTCAAACAAGAAAATTTGTGCAAAATTAAAGAGTAAATATGAACAAGCAGCTAATGGACTGCAACTCATATTATGACTAGATTTTCTTAGATTTAGACTAGGTTTCACATTTTTGGAATGCATCCTACATTTTCAAAGTCACGTGACAAGTGTTTCAGTCTAACTGCTACACCTGCACAAAAATCCAGCCACAGGAAGGACATTCCATCTTAATTATCCACTTTATGAGTTAATAGGAAAATATTGGAAGAAGAATTACGGTGGTTTCATTGAGCTGTATCTGATAGAACTGTTGCTCTGAGGGGTTTTCCTTCTCTAAAATATTATTTGAAAATTACAGGGAAAATTCAGCCTCTTATTCATTTAAACATTTTTCCTATTCATTTTCATGTTCATATCATAAGAAATTTACTAATCCAACAAATGTAATCTGAAACAATGTATGGCATAATCTCAATTGTGCTATCTGTGAAATTTTCTAATCTGATGCTATGACACATTCATTTCTGGGAGTCCAGTTTTTGAAAATCTATTTTTCTTTCTTTCTTTGTGAATACAGGGCCTATCTGCTCATTCCTTCTGTTGTCCCTGGATAATGTACTCACATTTTGAGCAGATGTTAGCTTTACCATTCATGTAGCTGAGATATTTATGTGCCCCCAGCTTTCGGCAGAGTAAGAAAGTTAAATTTCAGGATGCAGGAAATAGCGCTGCCAGTACAGAAGGTCACAAAACGTAATCAGCTCTCAGTTACCAGCAGGGGATTATCTGGGCTGTGAATTAGCTGTGCTGCCATGAAAGGGAACTTGCTATATGATACAGTCACCAACTCAGCACAGGGCTCAGCCTTCTTCATGGGAGCCGCCTGTCATAGGTTCTGATCCAGCAGGAAATTTGGCACAGAATATTTCTCAACCAAACTGAATTTTGATATTTTCTTCTGATAGTTGCACTTTTGTTTTACTGAGTTATTCCATCCTCCCCTGCCCAAGGAAATAAAAAACTGAGTGGTTATAGTACAAGATTTGGTGCAGCCTGAGTAACATCCAGACAAGAAAATATGCCTAGAGAGAATCATGAGTCATCAGAAGCATTCTGTACATTAGGAGGTCTCTACAAGCTTTTACAGTTAAGGCTCTAGTTATATATATATATTATATAAATATATAAATATAAATATATAATCCTCTAGTTATTCATGCCAAATTAATTCTATATTCAAACATGCAGAAGCGCTGCTAGGATCACAAGGAGTGTTAATGTGGTTATGACTGTGTGTTCCAAAGGTAAATAACATTTGCATGTGGAGCACTGCCACTTTCCTTAGGCACGTTCTTGCTTCTCTGTGCATAATTCTCACCACTTCATTTCTTTCTCTGTAACTTGCATCCGATTAGAAGATTCCAATTTCAATAGCAACATGTAAGCAGAACCATAGGTATCACAAATCAGCACAGTGACAGAGCAGGAGCTCAGTCTTTCTTTCCAAGAAAGCCGAAGACCAAGCTGTATTACAATGAAAGTGAGATTTTTCTTAGTAGTTATTATTATTTCTGCCTGAAGCATGCAATTACAAATAGTATCTCCCGAATTTCAGATATCTATTAATGGAAATTTTAGCCAGATTTTTTCTTAATCTACCAAGATATGGAGGAAGTTTAAGAAGTAGAGTCAAAAAAGTTTCTCTCGTGTGGTTTGGACAATAAGAAATAAAGAGAACAATCTTTATCAGGAATACATACCACCTGTAGGGTAATAACTGATGAAGCAGTATAATTTAGGTTTTTTGCTTAAGCATAGCCAGAGTTCATCTATGAAATCCATGCCTTGCATGTAAGTTAAAAGGCAGACTTACAAAATCGTGTGGGTTCCAATCCATAGTTTGTCACTAATAGCACTAATGCTGAAAGTAAAATAAAATATTTATGTAAGTGGTAACATTACTACAGAGGCCACTTCTGCTTTACTTTTTTTTTTTTTTATGTCAAAAAGATTAAATCAGTCAGAAATATACTGATCCAATATCTACTTTGAAATGTTCTTGGAAGCGTGGACAAAGAATAGTTTATACCGTGAACAATACTGAAGGTTCCAGAACAGACTATGGCTTAGATATGTGTGTGTGTAGGCACTACAAGATGGCAAAAAGAAAATAAATCAATAAAAGCTGTGTTCCCTGGCTCATGGTGATAAGATTTATTTACAGTCAAAGGAATAATGATTCTTCAGAAGAGGATAGGGGACTCAGGCTTTGCCTCACAGCCTCAGATGGGTCCAAGAAACTGAATATTATATAGTCATAAATAAATTAATAAAAACTTTAAAATGCATGTAATTAACTTTTTCAGTTTAACAAGAAGTATTAACAGCAACCATTGGCAGTTTTATAGCTTTTCCTTTCTGAAAAGCAGGATGTTTTAGACTAGATGTAAGCAGGACGCTTCTCAAGTGCCACGAAGAAAAGGGATTTAAAAAAGCCACATAACCTTTTCTGGTAGAAATATTTTTGTGCACATAAAAATATGTATGATACATATTTGAATATATGTATCCCTAGAATAATGTATAAAATACAGATCTAAAACTAAGAAAAGATGATCCTTCACACACACACATGCATCACATCCAGTCTCATTACTGAAGTCAAAGTAAAATTTTGATTGTTTGGATCTGTGATTGCGTACAGTAAAACAGAACTGCATGAACTTTGTCTACAATGTTTTATCTGCCAGCCACATGGTCACTAAGAGTACATCAAAAAGATCCTTAAATATGTGCCTTCTACTTTGGAACATATATCAGGAGGTGAGAAGTGGTTCCCCTCTTCCCAGCTATGTTCTGAACCTTGCAGTGTATGCTCTCAGCAAGTGTCTCACTGAGAGGGTAGGCCAATAACTAAAGATTTATTAAGCAAGTTCCTACTGTTAACCACAACTGACACTGTAGATTTATACCAAGGCAACAGTAGAAAATATGTCTGGTTTTTAAATAGCTGCTTTAAATATAAGGAGAATCATGACCTATGTTTTCATTTTATGTTTATATTTTATGGTATGCCATTAAAGAGAGAATATGCTTTCTCATGTCACAGACATAATAACAAATAAGATGTTCTCTCTTGTTCCAACACCCAAGTAATTAAAAGGTAAACAAGTAAATCACAGTATCCAAGAAGACTGATTTCACCTTTTGTTTAGCCAAGATCTATTGTTATAAATGCTATAAACCTCTGTCGTACCTCTGTAACTACTAGAAAATAACTCTTGTTTCCAAAAACCAGAGGTAGAAGCTAGTTCATACTTTAGCTTGTGTGTCTAGTGTTCACTTTTTGTTGATACTAGCTAGCAGGAGAAAAACAGCAGAGAAAAAAGGCTTAACTTCATGCCAACAGTGTTTATTTTGCAGTGGGGATATAGGTTTTGGGAGGGCTGAAAGTATAAAAGTGGAGCGGACTCAATGAACTGAAGAATGCAGTAGGAGGGGAGGTAAGACGAGCTGTAAAACTAATTGGTGTCCAACATGTTTTGGACTGCATTTAATTTTCTTGAGGGGAAGAGAGGTCACGAATGGAATGAAGTCAATGAGAATAGGAATAAGAAAGTGGAAAGCAAAATGGCCAGCATTAAAAGGTCAGTGAATATCCCAGGGACAGGAAATGAACTTTAAACAAAAGTATAAGGTAGTATTTCTATCCACGTTTGGGAGTTGTTAAAATTAGTATTAAAAGAAGGAAACTTAAATAACCAGATGTTTCTTGTATGAAAGCTTGTTTTAGTCTGCTTTCAATTTATTGGAGGCCTTAGCAAAACCAAGAAGTTGTGTGCTATGCAATTAGGAAATGAGTATTTCAGCACAGTGCTAATGTTATTTAAATATTTAAAAGACTTCCATATTTTACACTGACTTACTTCCTGTTACATTTTACATTCTTTCTCTTGGAAGAATTCTCCATCCTGAACTGGGAAAGTAAACTTCCCACAAGCTTTGGTACAGAATTCAGCCACAATAGCCAGCATGTCAGTGCCTACCTGACAGGGCACTTTGCAGTCTACCTCAAGAGATCTGGTATTCATGCATAAATTCATACATGACCTGTAAAGTCTTCAGTCCAATATACTTAAAAATTACTTACTTCTTCCACAAAGAAACAGTGTTTCATTCAAAATCCATTCTGCCAAAAATGTTTTGGTTAAAATTGAATCTAAAGGGATTTATTTTGGTTCCTGGTTCATTTGTGTGTACATCAGAGGAAACTTTTCCCAGTATATGTAGGTTTACATTCAAAGACCACCAGTTTTAGAAAAATTTTGCTCACACGCAAATGAGCTTTGAATCATGGTTTTTGTGCTCTGATCTGTCTGGACAGCGAACATTTCTCTGCTCCAGAGTATGTTCAATTTAAACTACAGTAATTTAAACTTCAGTACTTGAAGGGAGCATATAAACAGGAGGGGCAGCTACTGTTTACATGGGTTGATAGTGATAGGACAAGTGGGAATGGATTTAAAATAAGACAGGGGACATTTAGGTTAGATATAGATAGAAGAAGTTTTTCACTGAGGGTGGTGACGCACTGAAACAGGTTGCCCAGAAAGGTTGTGGATGCCCCATACCTGGAGGCATTCAAGGCAAGGCTGGATGTGGCTCTGGGCAGCCTGCTTCAGCGGTTGGCAACACTGCTCACAACAAGGTCGGGGGTGGGGAATGAAAATATGTTTGAAGTCCTTTTCAACCCAGGCCATTCTATGATTCTATGATAAACTATCTACTATTGTTACCACTTGAGTGCCTCCACATTTAATTTTCCTATCTAGTACAGCAAATAATTAAAAGACACAGAAATCGCATGAAGTAGTTTCATGAAGGCACATTACTCTTATCATCAAAACCAGAAATGAGTGGCCTTCCAAGTACAAAAAAGTAAGTAGAGTTGTTAGGGCTCAAGGGAAAGCCTTTATTCCAGATTGGCTCTTCCCTGTAATTATTTCCCTCTAGCATCCAATGATCCCATATGCACTTTGCAGGCTGCTCTGACCACTTCGCTTGCACAAATCAATTATAGCTAGAAATGAGCATTTTCCAGAGAATTTCATTAGACATGGTGATTTTTATCTTTCCCTATGTAAGTGACAGTCAGAGGAGCAGAAATTAGAAGTTCTTGTTCCTAGAAAGGGAGATTCCTAACTCTCTGATGAGGTGTGATACTCTTAAGAACAGCAACTCAAACTGCTGATCTTAAAAGTTGGGAAAAAGTGGAAATGCTGGAAGGACTCTTTTGCAAAAACAGTGAGACAATGGTAGTGCCCTGCCATTTAGATGGCTTACTTTGCTCCAGGATTTCATACAAAAATCATGATGGTATGGTATAATAGCTCTTAGTAACAGGAACTTGGGACTGTGATTAATGCAGCTGCCTCAGACTTTAGCAGGTAAGGTATTTGTATGCATAAGTAACGTATGCCCATGTGCTCTCTTAGGCTACATCCAACAATTCTTTGAATATCCCTCACCACAAACACTTATCAACTTGTTGTACTCTGTCTATTGAGCTGTCTATTGTACTGTCTATTGAGCTGTAGCTTACAGGTCTTTTTATTCTAAAGTTCTGATTTGTTTCACAGGGAGTTCTGGTTGTACTGGGAATATAGGAACATCCTCTTAAGTCCCAACGCAGCAGAACATTTAAGCATATGCTTAGATTTAAGCACATGTTTTAAGTTCCAGGAAAGTAAGAATCTAATCATGTGTTGAACCTGAGCCAGAAAATACAGCACAAGGCATGTGTAAGTAAGTGCAAACAGTTTGCTCAGGTTTTAGGGGTATGTTGAATTTTATTTTTTTTTATCGGGAAATGCCGTATAAACAGAGCCAGACTAAGTTTTGGGCATGGATAATCAGAACAATCTGCAACGGCTTCCCGTCTGTGGCTAATGGGATGTTTCTCCAAGCTTTGTCACCATGGCAAATACTTTTTAATACACAAACATTTGCTGCATTGAAAATCCACCCACTCTTGTTGAAAGATAGCCAGGTTTTGTAAAATTGCATTCCAGCTACCCTGCTGATTTTTAAGATAAGCCCTTTCAGTTAACATTCCATGTGTCTAACAAAAGATGTGTGAAAAGCACAGTTTATGGGAACACACATGGAATCTTTACAGTTTCACTGTTCTCTATTTTAATGAGAAAATGAAGTTAAAAGTCTTACTGTACGTACATGCATGCAAGCTTGAATACAGGGTTCACTATTTTTTCTTTTCCTTTCCTTCCCACCCCTCAAAGGGACAAGCCAGTATGCTCGTGCCAAGTTTCCATCTAAACTTGACTTCCTGGGTCTGGCAAGCATTCTGTGAACATCTCGTGTATTCATGAGGCTACTCTCAGTGGTTTCTTAGTACTCACTGAGCAAGATTCATATGGGAGGTAATGAGGTATCTATTTCACTTTTAAAATACTTTTTTTTTTTTTTACTTCAAATATGATAGATAATAAAAATATGCTTTGCTTTGTTTTGTTTTGTTTTTCAGTGAAACACAAAGTAAACAGAATCTACATTTTCTCTTCCACTAAGGTTCTAGGAAGAATGATCTGTCCAGCTTTCATTTGCAGCGCCATATGGGTGTTTGATACCAGCAGAAATGGTCCAAGAACTTACAGGAGATGGCTACAGTTGAAAAAAGACTTGAGGTCTCTTCTGAGGAAAGATGTGAACTATGGAAGTCCCAAGAAAAAGCCAACTTTCATTGTGATATCTTGTGTAAACTTTTGTGAGCTTTTAGCTCTTCACGAAAGAAATAAATATATGAATAAATAGATATTAAAAAAGAAAAAAAAAAAAAAAAGAAGAGTGGAGGAAAGAGGAAAGAAAAAAGGCAGTGCACCTTTACTACTTGAAATGCCATTCCACTAACTGCGAACCATAAAAAACCATACGTTTTTATTCTTCAAGTCTATAGAAGGAATATTTTCCAAAGATGAATATTTTAGCCAACCATAATCCTTTTATGCACTTTAGCATAATCCCTCAGCAGTTTCTTATTGTATATCTTATTCTTTTACCCTTTTGTAATGTATTTACTTCAGATCTTCCTAAAGGGTAAGCCTCCCACAATTTTTACTTGCAAAATGCAGTATAATAATGTGGTACAAGCCTACTCTCATTCACATCCTTCATTCTAAGTAATAAAAAAATTACTAAGACATTGCTGACACATAAAAAAGTCATTGATCTTTGCATGGTAAGATTCACCAAAGTTCCACATAAATACTTTTCTAAAATTCCTGGAAAATCTCAAAGGGAAGATGCCATATGAGTGTAAACATAAATCGACACGGATCTTGTGATATGGTACTAGTTGTTATCTTCTTTCCTTTGAAGTATTATCAAAAGTGTCTCACAGAAAAGATAATAAATGATTCTCTCACCATATAAGGTCATGCTATGAGCTGACACGGGGTAATTTCATTCCTTCCAAAAGCCTGACACTCAGTTCTTAAGATTAATGTCATTTAAATCTTTATAGGAGATGTGACATTATGTTTTCAGTGTTGTTGTATGGCTTCAGACCATTGGTCTGAGATGTATGTTCACAGGAAAAAAAATAAATCAAAATTTCACTTGAAAAAGTGAACTAAATGTAACTAAATGTGAACTAAGTGTAACTAAATGTGGATGGCATCATAGTCCAGAGCTGGGTGTCTGGAACTCATGATCCCTAGGGTCCCTTCCAAACTAAGCTGCTCTATGATTCTGTGATTTTATGTTCAGCAAAAATGGTCAAGAAATTATTTTAGGCCCGTGTTTTTCTCACTGAATGACTGGACAACATTCATAGAAAACAGCAGATGAGGCTGATTTGGAAAGTTTCTATAACTTACAAGCATGGAGAAGTGAAATTTGTCCATTAACCTAATAATCTTTCTTGACTGTGCAGTTTCTCAGACGCCAAAGGCTCTTAGTACATACAAGTGCCCAAGTCAGACATGAACGCTATGAATTTGTTACCTCTGGTTCATAGGTGATAATCATAGATGAGTTAAAATATTCCAACAAAACTGTGACAATTTAGCATTAAAATGCCTTTAAGCACAATAGAAGAGATATGAAGCCAAATCCCCTACAATAGAACACAGACATTTTCACATTGCAGAGATGGAGGTTACTCTGCAGTTTCCTGCAAAAATTAAATTATAGAATAGGTTGAAATAGTTGAAAGAGTACGTGCCACCTCTTGTATTCCTTTTGGAGCATATACCCAGAGGCATAACCTGGGAAGCTTAAAATTGATCCATTTTACTCCTGCTTTCAGCAACAAGGTTTATAGGCAAATGATCTTTTATGTGCTGGAATGAATGACTATGCTATAAAACTAAGTGTCCTACAGAATGCTGCTTTGAAGTTATACTTGGCTGCTCAAGGTAGATGACAGACAGTGTCAGGAAAAGGGATAAAAAAGCCTAAAGGTCATAGTAAGGTCAAAACAAATAGGTCACAGCAAATTAATCCTTACCATCTGACCAGCGTGGAGCAAACAAGGGCAGTGTTCAAGCTCAGATCTGCTAAAATTTAGTGGAAAGGTATAAAACAATTAGTCACCACACTGACTTCTTTCTCTCTTTCAGTTTCCTGAAATATACATACCCCTTCTGCATAAAGAAGGAATTATTATTTTAAAATATTCTATAGATATATTCTATTTTAATCTATTATATATTTATATATTCTATTATTTAATGTATTCTATTGTTCTATAAATATTCTATTTATGTTTTCAGAGAGTGAAGGGTTTGTTTTTTTTTTTTCCACAGTTAAGCTCAGTCAGTCACTTCTGACTCCAGTGCAAGTCTGACTCCAAGTCCAAATAGGAAAAGCAGGATAACTGATAATATTTTCTAAATATTAATTCCATAAAAATTATTTTGAGTTCTCAAACTGTAGGTTTATACTGTGCCATGCTAAGAATCCAGTTAATACAAACACAGTTATCTTTCACTTTTAGTAAGAAAAGAAAATGAAAGCCAAATGATCAAAAATACAGAAATTATAAACATTTAAGGACTTAGAACTTAAAACATCATCCATCATCCAGAGTAAGCAGGGCTATCACTTTTAATCAAAACACACAATAAATTATTTATGCAGTTTGAATAGATCTAATGGAATATTTTACCAGAGTGGTGGAACACCTAAACACTCCTTTGTAGACTTATCTGTCCACCTCTACTGCTGTTATCAACAGATTTAGTTGCACCAAGGAAAGACAATGCATTCCCTAGGCTATATCGTAAGTGATATTCTTCAGAATTAGCATAAGGGAAATACTGCCCACAATTACTTTTTGTGCCTCAGATGAGCTTAAGCTACCTAACAACTAACAGGGCCATAAAGCTTTCTGAAGTTGAAGGAGTTGGCTCTTGCAGCCCAACCCTTCTGACTATACTAGTACTCCCTCTGACATTTTTCTTATCAAGCCCACTGGCTACGTGAAAAATAAAATGGCATTTTTTCCACAACTTCTCTCACTTCCAGGGCTGTGGGAGGCAGATGGGAACACATTCAATGTCAGCCGGAGCAGAACAACAGCTCTGGGTAAAGCAGCTCTTAGATGAGAGCCCTGCAATGGCAGATCTTCCTTTGCTTCAGGACACTCAGAGGCACTGAGCACACAGCCACCTGCAAGCTGCCCCTGCCTTTCCTTTCGGGCAACCCATTCAGTTTGTAGACAACAGTTTTCCCAAGTCTTTTCTTATCTGAGATGTATCTTTGTCTTGGGAATACTTCAATGGCAGGTCTGCATCTCTTTACACTTCTTACAATGTCTAATTAACAGGGTATAATACCAATAATCCTTCCTGTGCTGAACAAGTGCAAAATGAAGGTCTCATTAACCATTTAATTATTCATGCTTACTAAAGCCTTCATTAAGATTAATCAGAAGCGATTACCTGATCATCTCTGAAGACATGCCTAAATCTGGAGAAACTAGTCTTGAAGGTTCTTACACTATGAAGATTTTCATGCTTTCGCACGACCTTCCACCATGTCCTACCACTACCCAATGCAAAGCCTTGAATCAGACAGAAGTCATCTGGAACTGATGAAAAAGGAGTAAAACATCCCAGGTTGTTTGACTGAGATGGGACAGCTAGAAAGAGGATATAGAACAGCTGTCAGAGACAAATAAAAGCATGGCATAAGGATGGAAGATAGAGGAAGAACACTAAAAACAAAGGCATTCATGTAGTAAGCATCTGTCAGTCACCAATATGATCACTTACTTAGACGTTATAACTCTTTCTCCCCAAAACTGAAGAAGTTGTATTCAGAATTCCAGAATAATAAGATGTATCTCTTTAATGTATTTTTAAAGCTAAAGGTATCCCATGAAGAAATAGTTTACGCTCTTAGCACTGCACATTCCTTTAATACACTCAGCTGAAATCTACAGCAAAGCTCCCTGTGACTGAAGAGGGAGCAAACTAGGTCAAATTTTTAAGTAAATGTGATGGTATGTAAGCATTTGAAAAAAAGCCCACTCCCCCAAAAAAAAAAAATAAATAAAAGCCAACAGCAATTCATTAAAAACAGAAATATTGCTTAACAACTATAGCATTCCAAAGTGATATTAGAACTTAATTCATTTTCTGAAAAGGGCGTTACATTTATCATATCTCTGTGGTATTTTATATGTGCCAAAATAAAACTGAGCATAAGAGGCTGCATACCGGGAAGTGATAACTTGTGGTGTCACATTTCAGTGTATAGTCTTAAATATTTATGTGCAAAAGTCATTTAGCTATAAGTCTGTTTCCTGTTTTAAACCAGATGCTATTGCATAAGCTAAAAATATTTAGGAAAAGGTCTACAGTGATAAAGGATTTCATTTGTAAATGTGCTCTGTGCACAGTGCCAAGGAACAATTCCGTGGACTTCTGAGAACAGAATTAGCCAGTCCTGCGTGTGCCTCAGCCTGGATGTATGACTAATTTCTGCGCATTTGCACAGTGGCATGAGAGCTTGCAATATGAAGAATGATTTACATTTACACATTTACAAGAAACGGATTTCCCTGCAAACAAGGCATTCATCGTTTTCCTTCGGAAAGTCGTGTGTTTGGTATTTGTATTCTTTTTAAACAGTCATGAAAAAGAAAAGAATAATGAAAAGTAACGCATTTAATCACAGCTTAGAAAATTCCTCAGCCCTTGGCAGGTGCTGAAGGAAAGAAAAAAAAGTTAAACCTTACCATAAAGCAGCGATGCTTTTAGAAAGATGGAGTTTGCTACATGACACTGAATTGAAGCAGGTTACAGCTCCTCCCAGAAAACATAAGTCTAATTTCAAATGAACGGGACTTAGTACTGACAATCATGAAGAATAATGCAAAATCTGGCACCAACCAAAACTAAAACCAGCCCTTCTCAGTCTTCTGTATCCCAGTATGCCCAGGGCAAATATGTCTTAAAATCCGAACAGTGTTGGAGGGCACAGGAGACATTTTGGAACACAAGTAAGCTACGTGAAATAAAACACACCACATTTTTCATCACTACAGATACACTCTGATGATATTTATGTTATCAGCCACAATGAACTGCAGTGGGTATAAACAGAAAGTACAAGCTGCAACTAAGGAATAACTAATGTGTGGTGATACAGCACTATGATTTCAAGGCACTGCCTGGATCAACATTTCCCTTTAGCTTAAAAGCTAGATTATTCGTTTGTTTGCTTGCTTGCTTACTGCAAACACAAATATTTGTCCTCAGAGCTTTCTGGTCTCCACATTCTGCAGACAGTTCAGGAAATGTGCATTTTTTACAGGAATGGAAACTCCTAATATGCTCCTCCATGTGTGCCATCCCTACAGTCAGAGGCTATACAACACCCTATATGCTGTGTTGCTGGGAAAATGTGGTCCCTGCTTGAACTTGTTGTACCACTAGATTTTCATGGCCTCCTGCTGCTGTCCACCACCCCCGTGTGTTCCAAAGCCACACCTGCAGCCCTGGTGATCTGTGCCAGATGAATGTTCCCCACACAGATGTCCTAACAGGCCACCAAAGAGCAGAAAGGAAATAGGAGCATTCTACAGTTTGACTCCACAGTATTTGTAAATGTTTCCTGAAATTACCTATTTCTACCACAGTTTCATATGTGCTGTATGCATTGGTCAGCTGTCAGCAAAAGCACTTTGCAGACATTTAATATCACTGCCATACTGGGCCAGTTGACTTGCTGAAACTCAAACGGTTCGAAGTGTGCCAACAGTGTCAGAAATCAATGGAGATGTGAGTGTCAACTCATGCCCATCATACTGGTATTAGGTTCTTTAGAAGTTAGCCCTGAACAGTTAGATCAGAGCCAGTTGTGCACACAGTTGCACATAGAAATTCTGCAGGCAGTTGTGACGCACCACATCTCTACACCATCCCAGAACAGCAGGTTTGTTATTAACCTGACGCTGCAAACCTCCATAAGTCAAGGGATCTTTTTGTCCTTCACTCTTCTGCAGCAAGTAATTTTGTCATACTTTATTTAAACAAAACACTGAATGTCAATCCTGCTGTTCAAGCAGCTCCCTCAAAAGCAGGAGTGATTAATTTAAAGGATCTGTGGCTTTTACTCTCATTAGACTGAAGCAGTGTAAGACCTGCTTCAAAAAGGGACACCTGCACATGCCATTTCACTTGGTGAAGTGTTAAGGAAATTTGAAAAATGCTAAAGGCAAACATGCAGAGGTTCGGTGCAATGAGTCTGTTTGGAAGTGGGGGCTGCATTTTGTTTTTGTCTTTTTTACGTCCTCTGTGTTTGGAGCATGCAATTCACAATGCTCAGCAGCCTGAAATCTTGGAATCAATTTAAATAACATGTCTGCCGAGATATGGTACAGTGCAGTGTTTATAGATGTCATATAAATCTGACTTATATAATTATACCAATGGAAGCTTCCATACACGGGCAAGCCTCTGTAAGTTTTCTCTCCTGACATTTTAAATGCTTATAGAACATTACAGTAAGAAGAGCCTCTATGTTTAGCAGTTACAGAATATAGTACACAGGACAGGTAAAAGGCGTGTGATCAGCAGAAGCACAGGAAAGCTTTAGAAGATTTATTCAACTTGCTGATTATTTCACTGTCTACAAACAGGAAAGCAGCAGAAGCTTCTATATACACTCCGAAAGGAAAAGTGGCAACTCATGTATTGTTTCAAGGCATTCTGAGACATTACTCTGAGACAGTTTTTTCACTTTTGAAAATGTTTTCACTATATACAGAGTGTAGTAGCCTCAAAAGATAATATTATTCTCTCATATTACAAAACACACAAATACTTTCAATTAAAATATACATCAGTGATTTTCACTTAAAACCAGACAATATTATTTGCTTGCACAGATAGGAGAACAAAGCATGCAGAGATTCAGTCAGCTGCCCAAAATCACTGAGGAAACCTCAGCCTGCAGCCTGATGTATAGTCTGTGTAAAAGGTTTTAGTAACAATGACATCTCATTTTAAAATTGATGCGTCTTTTCAACCTGAGCACTCTGTAACAATCAAGAAGTGGCCTGGTCAGTAGCAGATGTGGGAGAAAGGAAACAGGGATTATGGAGAGCAGCAGCACAAACATTTGCTTTACTTGGAGCAGATGGTTAGGAGTTTAGAAAGATTTTTCAATTCTGAGGGCATAATGGATGTCATAAAACTGTAAAACAGGATGGCTTTTCTTGAAATTTCTGAGTTAGAATGTGTTCGTCTCACTTGGTCTATATTGTGTACTGTAATCTTGTAAGTAATAAGTCACTCACGGTAAGCAGACTGCCCATTACAAAAACAGACTGCAAAGACCTTTTTGAAGAAGTTAATAAAAATAATGCAAATAATCATATCCAGGGGAGGAAGAAAATAATGTGAAAAGCTCACACATGAGATTTGGTTTTGTTTATAGAATATTTCCAAGTTAAAAAATTCCCAGTAAAAATAAGTCATGTCAGTACTTAAGAGGTGGTGCTTCTGAACATACTACTCTGTGCCTTTTCACGTATCAGCAGAACTCTGAGACAGTTCAACACAATGTAACTCCGTCTGGCACTTCCGCAAATTCCTGAGACTGAGCTTCTACAGAGCTCCTATTGAATCATGTAAATATTTAATCAGCAACTAAAGCCTGCTGGAAAGAAGTATTTAGAGACAGTGCCTCTATTTTATTGTATCAGTGCACTAAAGAAATAGGGAAGTACATGCTTCTGCATCATCCCCTGGTTTGATGCAATTTAATTCTCAGTGCTTATTCTTGCAAGTGAGGAAGAGATTAAGAACTAGAGTCCAATATTTTAAAACTTGTAATGAAGTGACTAAGTGAAGAATTTCATTTTTCAGTCTTTTCTTCAGGAAAATATATATTAAGTGTAACTTTAGCTGAATAATGATTGCTACATACTTCAACTGCAATGGATGCGCACACATCCATTTATCACATTAAAAAGAACTAACACAGAATGAAACAACATGTAATGGAGAGTATAAACACTCCGGAGAAAGAGAATGTATTTTTGTCATGTCAATGGTTCTCAAAATACGCATTTGCAAAACAGAAAATTTTCATTATAAAACAGTGTATTGGTTTCAGTTTGAACGATACTCTTCTTTGAATTTGAGATTTAAATCTCGTCCTCTGTCATCTCAATTCTCAGAAAGAAAGCTGTGAGCATTGTTTTAGTTTATGAAGAGCCGGGAAAAGAGCAGAAAATAAATAGATATTCTAACTGCACTCATACAAAGATATTTTTGAGTATAATGTAAATAACTAAGTGGACCTGACAGTGTTTATACTTGGATCATGAACAAAAAGAAAGTAGGAAGAATGTAGTGTAAAGAAATTCTAAATGTATCTCAGAACATTGCTTGAAACCTGTGAAAGAACTGATCTCTAAAAGAAAAGTCAAAAGCCGTTAAAGTCAACTAAGATTTAAAAAATTAAAACAGTATAAAAATACCAAGAGAAAGAAGTGTGAATGATTGATTGATTAAAATAAACAGTAAGTGTATATTAGTTTTTAATTGCTTCCAGACAGATGCCTTACTGTATATCTTTTAAAGTAATCACAGCTTTTGGAAGACAACACTGTACCAGTTGTCCTTTGTATCACATAGTAAGAATTCTGACTAAAGTGAAACAAGGAAAATCTATACAGCATTTAAAATTAGATGTCTTTACAAAGACAAGTTATGGTAGTAGAAAGTACAAACAAAGATTCCATCAACACAGAGGTTAATCTACAGTAGTCCTGACACACCACAGATCTTGTCTGGTTCATCATACTTGGAAAAACAGTGTAAGGGCTCTTCTTAAATCCAAGCCTATCTGCAGCTGGAGAATGGCAAGCATACTCTACTGGATAGACTTGAAACCCTACAGAGGAAAACCCAAGAATATTTTAAAGAAGTATCCATAAGGTAACAGCTTTTACTTGAGATTATGTGCTTACATACTATGGCATTCTTTAAGGGAACTGTAACAAATTTCCCAGCTGAAGACAAAGTTTCCTGTGCCTAGCAAATGTAATTGCAGATTTGGTACATAATGCCAAAGTCCTCACTTTATAGCAAGAATGAAATACACCGGTGAATTTCACACAGGAACACGTGAAGGATTTGGGATTTTAATATGTAGCATTGGTGCATCTCTTTAAGTATGCTATTGAGATTGCTATGGTTCTGAAGGAGGTAGGAAAAGATGTTTCAAGACCTTTTTGGCTTCAATAAATATACAAAACAAACATCTACTCTGGACAAGGATTTCATTCTTGTTCCATCATTCCCATTTCTGTTGCCATTTGCCCTGGAAAGTTCCTTCCTCATTTATATAAAGATGCTGGGGATTGTTCTTACAAACGAGTTAACCTTCTAGAGCTGTTAGTCATGAACTTTTAAGAATGCTGACTTCATTATAAATACTTTAACTGAAATATCTCAGTTTTCCTTTAGATCATTCATTATTTCTAAACAGAAATATGTTGTTTGTTTGCATATTTGACAACAAATGAGACTCTGAGGTGTCAGACCTGAGTACTAGACTTTACAAAGCCAAAAGTCTTAACATTCTCCAGGCAGGCATTTTCTGAGAATAATAGTGCTTTGAAGAAACTTGGCTATTCATGAGAAATTAAAGTGCAGCACCACATCTGTTAGTGCTGTGTGCCATGAAAATATGGTCTCTCACATTCTACACCAGTAACGCTATAAACTTTTTTTCCTGAACTTTTCTCGGTATATTGGTCTATGGTACTGTGATTTGAATTGTCACTATGGGGTTCCATGTCTGTTCTTCCTGGTTGGTACCCAAGAACTTGAGAATTTCCAGCCTCTGGCTTCAGGTACTCACAGTGAAAGCAAGTAGAATGTGCCTAATTAATCTTTGAAATACTCTGAGTAAGTACTGTAGAAATGGGAACTTCCATTAGATCTGGCAAAAAGAATGGACAGTTTGGCCTAAGGGGGGACAATGAACACCTGCAGCACATGGGATTTTGCTGAGACCATTTGTAACAATATCTTACTGTCCCATATGCTGAGGAAGAGAACACTGCAAGGAGCTGACTCAGAAGGTTTAACTTTCTGAATCCATCACAAATGCAGGTTTCTGTGCAGTCTGAAGTTCCACACAACTAACACCCTGTTCAGATATAAAAAGCAATTTACATCATACAACCAAAACTTGAATTTTGAGATGGTAATCTTTACATGGACTTTTTCTATGGCATTGTTGGTGCAACATTTATGTTGCTTCAGCTCTCCAAGTTCACCAGCTTAGCTTGTATAATTTTCTGGGCTCATGTCAAAGTAGGAGTGTGTGAGACTAAACAGTCCCACACTAACTTGTCAAACTGAATGTTTTAAACTAATTTTAAAGTGATGCTTTTTAGAAGTGCCTGGATTCCAAGGGTCAAGCAGATATGAAAAAGTTCTGCTGAGATGAGGGAGCAGCACTTTATTCTCCATTTAACTTTTTTAAGTCTTTCTCAAAATCATTTAGGATTTGAATTCTTTTCAAAATATGATATAGTCAATTATGTCTCTTTAGTGCACACTCAATTCAATGAATACATTACTACTAACTTCGGCAGAATTTTTCTTTTGTATGAGGGTGAATTTTGTGACCATTACTCACAGATTTTGAGAGAAAATTGGCCAGACTCTTTGAAACTTGCAGGACAAACAGTGCACATGTTTTAATCCAGGAACAAATCAATTATAGAAGAAATGGATTATAGAAGATTGTGAAATAACAGTCTGTTAAAGCAACTTTGTGAGAATCTGTGTATTTCCTTTAACTATGTTACTGTAAGCTAAATTTTTATCCACTTAAGCTTACATGGCCTATCCTTCAGAAAGTTACTCTACTTGGCCTTTCTCAGATGTAATCAGAACTGCTCTGCGTTTCCCTAATTACAAACACATTTCTTTCTCTGTGCAATATCCCTAAGTATGCAGCAACCTTCCTCTTGCCAAAGCTTTCTGGCATTTTCATTCCAGTTAGAATCCAAATCTACATTTTTCTGTGAGAAAAGCTGTAGGAGAGACTGTAAACAGGATAATTATGTAGCAATACAGCTTTAAATGCAAGTTTTAGTTGCACATCATATTGAACGTATGGTTTTTTCTTCCTAATGAGCTGTAGAGATGCAACACCATTCTTCCTGAAAGCAAATTGCAAGAATTCTTAGGTGATTTTAAGCAGAAGTTATAAGGAAGAGAAATATAAAGCTGTGTATCTTGTCACATAAGATACAATCATTGTAATGGTTTAAAATATCTGCATCAACTTTGTGTGGCCTCTTTTATCTCTGCCTGTGGAATAGCTCTGGAAAGGAACCAACCAATATAATAAATGTAAAGAATGAAAAAGTATCCTATTTTTCTGTGTCCTTTACCAATGCCAAAAGCACCTCACGTTAGAAGATTATTTCAGGATCTTGGAAAATATTTAGAAGCATATTTTCAGGAGATGAGTTAAGTCAGAGCTCAGTCAATAACTGTCACAGGTTTTTTGCTATTTTAAATGAAAATCTCTAGGGATGTGCAAGAACAGAAAATCTGGGTTTTTTTTTCCACACATTTTCTGGATGAGTTTTGTACTTCTTAAGAAAGCTCATTGAAAATTAGTGTAAAAGTAGTTGGAGGCTTTTGCATTTTGTTCTTTTGAAAGTTATTAAAATATTGGCTGATATGTCAACCATTGCCCATGGAATAAAAATTAACACAAGCAGTCTATTCAGTCACGTGTCACTTTAAACAATACTCACTCACCTCTCTGTTAATTATAGAGACTGAAATAAGTGAGCTTACTTGTCTGTTTCACTCAAGAGGAGAAAAACACAGTATGCATCTGTGCATTGTTCAGAAGTGTAAGCCAATTGCTTAAAAGTATTAGCTGAAATTTTTAAATAGTACTCTTTCATTTTTACCACTGACTATACTTGATATATCCAATAAGAACATTCATTTTCAACAGCAAAATTTAAGAGACAGTGATACACTTTCCTGATTTGCAACAACACCTGCAAAATAATTTTAGATGAAAAATTGTGAACATAGTAGCTCCTCATTACATCTCATGCAATAAAAATGCAGGCATTTTTGAGAAAAATTTGTCATGCTCTCAGCTGTTCAAATTCTTGTCCAAGTGACCTTGGATCTGTGCTGAAGCCCGATAATAAACGTCCTCCTCTTGCTCAAGTGGGTAAATGCCCTCTGCTTTTGAAGCAAAATGGTCTGAATTACATTCCTACCCCAGGCCTTAAGTGTCTGGAAGCACTGATATATAGCTCAATGATTAATAGTAAGTTAGTGGATAGCCTTTTTGTTTACTAATAACTGAACAGCTCTTGCAGGATCAGATTAATACGCACTTATTTCCATTAAAGCATTTCTCAGGAGTGATGATCAGTTAGTTTCCCTGTCTCTAAAAAAGCCACGATTGTAGCTAAGTGTACCTGTTTCCTCTTCCCGTGCATTCAATTTTGTGTATGGATTAACAAGAACTGATATTGTATCAGAGAAGTAGTCATGAATAAATATATCTTAAAATGCAGGTAGCAGTTTGGAAAGAAGCCTGTTAAGATGAAGAATGGAAAGGAGAGCTCAAAAGATCTTGATTTACAGTTCTTTAGTCTGTCTCCCAGTGTTGCAACAACAGATACTAAAGGTAAGAAAAAAGTATTTTGAGTATTATAAGAACACATAGCTTGACTTCAGCAATGAGAACAACTATAGATTCTAAAAAGTTTCAGTGGTTAAGTTTGTTGTATGGAACACTATCTCACTCCATAACAGATGGAATTTTATATACGTAGTTACTTTTAAAGTGACAGAGGGAAGCAGCCATTTAAGTATCCTTCTTTAGATTCAGTGTTTCCATTATAAATCAGTTTTTTTTATATACCCTTATAATTCTTCAGTATGTAACTTGGCAATTTTGATGCAGAACTTTCTCCCATTAGTTTGCTCTGCAGTGCAAAGCAAAAGCATTTCGTAACAATATACCAATACTCTTAACATAGAATCCACTTGGTGAATTCATGTGTTGAATGAATATCAGGGGTTGTTCTCAACTGGAGGTTAATTATACAGTGTATGAAGCCTGAGGAACCTAAGGTATGAAAAGACTACATTTTTAGAATTACTACTGACCAAATGAATGTGTATTTACACGTATTCAGTGAGCACAGCCAGTTTCAGACCTTATCAAGTTCTCAGTTTCCTCCATGATACTGAGAGACCTTTGCATATTCAATTGTAATGCAACCAGCTGTATTAGGAGCGTGGAACAGTTGCTTAATATTGGCAAATATTTGAACTTCTCCTACAAGAACATATTTCAGCTGCTTCTACTTCAGTCTGTTTTTCAGGTGTGTACTGATTTTATGGGTGTGAATGATTCAGAGAATGTCAAGTGTCTTCACAAGAATGATGCTTTTCTTGTTGTGCTTGATTCTTTTGTTTGTTAAGATGTCTTTAAGGCAGTGCTGGCAAGTAAATGCATTCTTCAGCCCTGACCCAGAGAAATCTTATGAGCGCAGTTAGGTTTATGTACTGTGAGAGGCCTCATTCACTGGTGATTTAGAGTAATGTTTCACAGACATTTTTTGCTTAAGTCCCTTGAGAGGATGTAATAATACATACAAAACTGGTTCACCATAATATTTTGCTTTGAAAAGAACAGAACCAAAAGTATACTCTCTTAAAATTCACACGGGTTGTATATTCTGAAGTCTAAAGTGGATGGAAATATTTTTTATTAAAACAGTTGAAGTAACAAATAAATAATACATGTATCTTTTATTCTAGAAAATACAGTGTTTTGCCACCTGCCATTTATCTTCACATACTCCATGAGCAGATACATCCTCACTTCTATGTTATCTTTTGAGGAAGCAATTATCATAACACCTGGCTACATCAAAACCCATAAGACACTGCTCAAATGACCCATAACAGTAACTAAGTGGAATTCTCTGTTCATTTTCTACTGACCACATAAACCCACAGTGAAAGCTTTCAGTATGAGGGAAAGTGCAAGTCCCTTCACTCAATTCTCTACATAGAAGTGGGTTACTCAGAGTTTTACAGGGAAGGAGTGAATGATAATGTGTTGCCTGAAATAACACAAGGCACTGAGTTTTACTATAAGAGAGCATTTGATAAAAGAAAGGCCAACAGCCACAGGTGCCTGTTGCACCCATGTAACTGTCTCTAAGTCTGCTGAAGCTGGGTTTGCTGTCATTCTGGTCAAAATAATGACACCACTGTCATGTCTCCTGTACTTCTAACAGCATTTCTAGCAGTCTCATAAAGTAACAACTCTTTACTGCAACACCTGTTACCAAATGCCCTTGCTTGCTCTGCTTCTCCACCATTATTTTTGTTGTCACTCTTCTTTAAAGAGAAGGAGCCTAGATGCACCAGAAACCCCATCACCTGTCCTGCTCTGGCCCAGGTGCATTGTTGCATCTGCTGTAGAAGGTTCACCTGAGTGCTTAGAAAGTTCAGCCAAGTGGCCTGAATGTAATTTATATTTTTCAGTAAGAAGTCCATAGGAGTCTTTGTTTCTACATTAATAAGACAAAAAGAGGGTAGGCAGAAGAGGTGAGATTCAAACACAACTGCAACACTACTGCTGTGGTAATTGACATTATTTTGCAATTTAGCAGCTTCTTGTGCTGCATGGAAGAATTGTTTGTCCTTGAATAATACATGACACATTTGTAGCATTTTTTAAACAAATCTTTCCATCATTATTATTTTCTTTTCTTCTTTGTTTTGAAATGTAATCAATTTAAATTGCAAATGAAATGTTTTTACAGTGTTTAAGAAATGTATCCAAGATGTGATTCTTCAAGGTTCTGCAACAGAAGGAAAATAAGAAGTTTATAAGCAAACCTAGTACAGGAATAAACAACTCACTGAAAAAGTTCAACGCACAGCTCAGAGACAGTGGGCCTTCCTTTCTGCATAATTTACTGTACTGAATTTATTTTTGTTTTGAAAATAAGCCTCTGAAATTAACAATATCTGTAGGAGCTGAACCTAGCAGTTGGCACTTGCTTTCAATTGAATCTTCTCACTTCCGTAATACTTTGAGAATTACTTTAGAATAGGAGAAAGTTGGAAGGTGGAGATTGTCAAGCCAATAAAGCAATGCTACTGCTAGCACAGAGGAAAGAACTGGGGGAGAAAAAGTACAAAGAAAGATCTGTAGTGATCTATACGAACAAATACCTGACACAATGAAGGGTGGAGTGCGTATGGCCTGACGATAGCAGGGAATCAGACACTGCGCAGACCTAACTGGTAAATGTTTTAATCATCAAAGTAGTAGTTTTATGTCCCATCTTGCTTACCTTCTTTCTTCTCCTTCATCTTATTCCTTTCTAATCTGCTATAACCATAACTTAACCATCTAAGCACCAGTTAGAAGATATGTAAGGAATTAGTGGCGTGATGCCAATAAACAGAATAAGCCCATGATTTTAAAGATCACCGGATTTGGGAGATCTTTACAGTGTATAGTGTACGAAATCACATGGCTTACTTTGGAGATAGTATATTAAAACATACAATAATCTGTTTCTACTGTTGATGAATATAAGAGTGCAACTTCTTTTTAGTGGTGTTGCACTTATGTACTTGAACTCTTGGCCAAAAGAGATTAAGGTGTTTTCTGCAAACTTATTTCTGATGTCTGGGGATTCAAGAAGTCTTTGTTTAACCAAAAATACAGAGTAAAGATTGCAAATAACCTTATTACTGGTAAAAAGTTCTGCATCTTTCGCACAGAAAGCCATATCTAAACACAGAGGTAATATTAGCTAACCATTTTTGACATCCTAAAGCTTGAAATAGCAAAAGATCATGGAGAAAGTTATTATCAATTTCAATTTGTTTCCACTTTTTTCCTGTTCTAACAAAAGGCACTCATCAGAGCAAACTTATTTCCTAACACCTCAAGCTATTGCACCAACATAGAATAAGATTACACAGACTTCTGAACTCAAATTTTAGTGAGCTGGAGATAGAGTAATATAAATAGACTGCAGTTTTCAGAGGTAGAAACACAAAATTTGAAGAAACCTCTTCTGTTCGAATGCCTTTCAGTAGGAGCACTCAGGTGGTATCTCTTTTGTCATTTCCCAGTCAGTTATAGCACAAAATTGAGGATAAATTGAATGGAAACTATCTCCTCTATAGACCGTTTTCTTCAATACAAATGGAATATTGCTCTATTTATAATCAGAAACATTTTATTTTCTAACTTGATATAAATCTTGTAACAAGATTATATAATCCAAAGATCTCAAAATTTTAAAGGTCTTAATTTGTTCCTTGTTCCTTCTTTTATAACCTTCAAATTATTTATTTTAATTTGTGTTTACTTACAAAAAGAATTAAAATAAACATCTAGGACAAAGTATATTTGAGTGAAATCCTGGATTTAAATTTAATAAAATAAAAGATTTTAGATTATTTTTATGGTCAAGAAACTTTAAATTTCTGAGAAGAAAACCCACCGTTATTGTAAAATAGTTTGTTTTAGAAACGGTCAGTTACAGACCCTTTTAAGAGCTTTTTGCAACAAGTGTAACCACTCACATTATCTTTCCTACATGCAGAACCATTACATACTATCTACTTTCTACTTACAAAAAGCACAAGTACAAAAGAAGTCTCTGGAATTTATGTATATATCAGTGATCCCCCACACCCATGAGGACTGCACAAATTCAGCTTATAGCATGTACAAGCAATAAGGAGGTCAGATTGTATCATGTAAGATTTTATGCTTTCAAAATTATATAATTATAGTAGTGCTGGCTATTCAAAAAAATCAAGAACATATTGAATTCGTAAGGAAGACTATTATAAAAAAATGTTGTGAAAGAGATGTGAATGCTAAGGGACCCAAATTTGTCAGATTATTAACATAAAGGAGGTGAATACAGTTCTGTTAGCAGGAAAAAAATGTAAATCTTTCCTTTTTAAAATGTCATGCCTGATCTACCCACTGAATAAAATCTACAGTCTCAACATGGCAATGTTGCTTACTAGATTTTCAAGGGGAATTCGAATATGTATAGGAGGAAGTTGTCATTAATCAAGTTGACACAAACCCCCTAGATATCCTTTTTAATTAACCAGATAAAGCAGTATATGTGCAGTTTCACATATGATGCCATAGCCCTACCTGGATTTCTCAGTGATCTGATGTGACAACTGAATAACTAATTTTACCTCACACTGCAAAAGCCATCTTCTGTATCCCCTTACAGAGGGAAAAAAGTGTTTTGAAAATGTTGAAAAAAAAGTAAAAATCTTTGTTTTGACAAATAAATAAATGATAACATAGACAAATCAAAATGCTCTGGTGTAGCTTACATATATTTCTGAAGATGCATCAGGACTCAGGGAAGAACTTCCCTGTGGGAGTTCTGTAATGCTGTAAAACTGGAAACTAAATCTTGGTCTCAAAACTGCCTTCTGTGGTGACTTCAGTAAGGTATCGTTGACCCCCATGAGCACAAGTGAACTGTGTGGCATTATAACAGTTCCAATCACTGCGTTTGTCCTCCAGAGGCCTACGAAGAATGTGGCAATTCTTTCTTTTTCCTGCTTCTCTTCCTCCCTTCCTCCCTGCCTGACTTTCTCTGCATCTAGAAATGAGCCATTGGGAATGGTGTGAAGACATGAAACATCTTTGTTGTCAACAGTATGAGAACTGTATGAGTATGGAGAATATCTCTCCAGTAGAGGAAATAAATGGTATGAAATGAATTCCATACATTAGTACTACCAGGACTGGAGTGAATAGTGGCTGAAACTTAAGCAACACCTAACTGAGACTGTGAGATTAATCAAGAAACTGTGCTTTCCTTCTGCTGAAGATATGGGCCCCTCCATTGTCAAATAAATCTTGTGATTCAGAGCAACACAGTGGATCAACTTTGTTAAATGCTAAATATTTAGATTTGAAATGGGGTTGAAGTGTGAAAGAATGTCTTCCTTTGTCTTCAAGATGCCAAGAAATAATCCTTTCTCTTGGAGGCATTAACTCACACAGATTTATGCAATACACTGAGGAGACTTATGTTAGCTGGTAATTAAAACAGATCAAATACAAAATCTCCACCTTCTGTAAAATAAGTCAGCAGCTAATTACCTTACCAGGACACTTGAGATAACAATCTATTATTTTGTACCTTTCCATGGCTTCTAGTTCACTTCTAGCGCCAATTCAAGGCTATGAACCTAGTTCAGAAGGTATTCATCCTTTTGAAGCCTACATTACAGATTTCTCTATGTAGAATCGATACAGACAATGTTGTTCTGCTGGCCCAACACCACACTGATTATAATTTACAGCCTGAAAATGTTAAGTCTGTTCCCAGACAGATTTGCTCTTTTACTTTCTATCTCTGTTATTAAAAAAGGAAAAAGAAAAAGAAAAAAGAAAGAAAGAAAGAAAGAAATTAATAACTAAAACCTAATAAACCAAGAGATGATAAAGGCTCTATTTAGATCTCATCAGCACTATTCACTACTTTAATAAATATTTGCTGGTTAGGTAACCTGGCTATGTATGAATTTAGACAATAAGACTCAGGTTGAAAAACAGAATCTGAATGAGCCACTACTTCAGAACTTTCTTTAAAAGACTTAATAGGCATTTGCCTTTGAGGATACAGTTGCCTCTCTTATGAAGGATAGTGATACCACAGCAGTGAGAAAAATCACTTATTGTTTCATAAATGCTTGTGTAAATAGGATACAGCCTTTAGGAGCTGTTGATAGCTGTGACTCCACCATAGTATCAAAGCCTATGTTCAGTCCATTATAACAATCAATGATTAAAATCATACAATGATTAAAATCATACAATGATCATACAAAAGAAAGACCAATAAGAACTTCTAGTCTAATTGTCCAACTACCGCCAATATTGCCCAATAAACCATGTTCTTGAGAACCACAGTTACATGTTTCTTTAACACCTCCATGTACAGTGACTTAACCAACTTCCTGAGCAGCCCATTCCAGTACCTGACCACTCTTTTGAAGAAGAAATTTTTCCTAATATCCAACTTGAATCTCCCGTGGTGGAACTTGAGGCCATTCTCCCTCATCCTATTACAAGTTACTCAGGAGAAGAGACCAGTTCCCCACCCCAGCATGACCTCCTTTCTGGGGGTTGTAGGGGGCATTAAGATCTCCTCTGAGCCTCCTCCAAACTAAATAATTCCAATTCCCTCAGCCATTCCACAAAACATTTGTGCTCCAAACCCCCCACCAGCTTTGTTACCCTCCTCTGGACATGCTCCAAGGTCTCAATGTCTTTCTTATAGTAAGGAGCTCAAAACTGAACACAATGGACTGGCCTCACCAGAACTGAGTACAGAGGGTCAATCACTTCCCTGCTCCTGATAGCAACACTATTTCTGATTCAAGCCAGGATGCCATTGGCCTTCTTGGCTACCTGGGCACACTGCTGGCTCATGTTCAGTCAAGCATCAACCAACACCTCCTGCTCCTTTTCCTTTGCACAGTCTTCCAGCCACTCTGCTCCAAGCTTGTATCATTGACCTGACCCTGCAATTGGTCTTGTTTAACTTCATCCTATTGGCCTCAGCCCAGTGATCCAGCCTGTCCACATCCCTCTGTAGGATCTTCCTATTCTCAGGCAGATCAATACTTTGTCCCAATATGGTGTAATCTGCAAACTTACTGAGGGTGCACTCAATCCCCTCATCCAGATCATCAACAAAGATATTAAACAGAACAGGTGCAAGTACCAACCCTTGGGGAGCACCATTCATAACTGGTCACCAGTGGGATTTAACTTCATTCATCACCACTCATTGGGCCCAGCCCTCCAGTCAGTATTTTATCCAGCGAAGAGTAGTCATCCAGTCAGTTTTCCTTTAAGATGACTCTTTATAGTATGCTGAAGTAATTTCTTCTTTAGTTTTGTTTGTACTAGCTCTGTGGCTTCATTCATCACTTTTATTCAAAAACTCTTCTACTAACTACCTGCCAGACTCTTGCTGGTGCTCAGCCCAGCATTCCTCTTCTAATTTGTGCTAGAATGAACCTCAAAAAGGCGTGCCAAGTTAAGGGAAGACTTAGAAACTCATCCAGGTGTATTTGCGCACATCTTCTAAGGGTCACAAATGACCTACACTCACTTGAAAGTTATAGCCTTTCAGACGAGGCTTCAGGAATGACCAAGATTTGGCAGTACTCAGAATAACAATGAAAAATGTGATGTGAAGATATGGATAGGTTTTGTTTTCAGCTGAGGCTAGGAAGCACACACAAAAACAAACTGGTTGCAATCATTCTAAAGTTCAAAAGATATTCATTTAAATTTTAGCGAAAAGCCCAAGAAGATTTTTCTACTGTTTCAATCTTCAGTTACTTTATTTAGCCCAAATTCTGATTGCTATTATGTAAATGCAAGCTCACTAACGTCAATTAAAAACAAAGATAACTACAAAGGGGTGCCATTCCTGCTTGGAGGATCGTCCTCCTCTAATTTGCTCTTTCCTGGAATTTCTAACACAAGTCTGAGAAAAAACTCTTTGCGGGTAAGCACCAGCAGCTAGGTTGTGCACCACTGCCATCTTCGGTACAAGCTAGGAATGGCTTGCACGACGGTCATTCAGAAGTAACATGTTGAAATAACTCATTTAAATATAATCAGATGGTTGGAATTTGACAGCAGAATGGAACAGATTTTTCCACTGTTTGCAGTGCTACAGAAATCAATAGACACAGCTTTTCTGTGCTGTATGCATATTTTAAAAAAATATTTGGAGATTGAAAATCCATGCACAATAAATAGGAAAATTAAAATATCTCATATTACTTTGCCAAATGATGGGGTAATAGACACAAACATATTGTTCTGTAAAAAACTGCTTTAAGAAGAAAAAGTATGAATTGATTCATTTAGTCAAACACTGCTTGAGCAGATGGTGTGATTAACAACTAGTATGTTAGCCATCTCAGGAGCTTACAGGAAAAGTAAACAAATGTCTTAAAAACATATCACTTTATTCCCCAAAAGGTATTTTCATTCATTTATTAGGGAAAAGTGAAAATCTGTGTATTTATGATAAAGCTATGAATGTTTGGAAGATAGAAACCCTGGCTGGTAAAATGATCAAGCTCTGCTGTAAAATTAAGCTTTCAAATCTTGAAGATGTTTTTTGCCTGACCACCTGAACCTCTGGTCACAGTACACCATGATCTAGGGAGAAAAAGTGGAGGGATATTAATCCCTCAGACCTTCAGTTGGTGCCCAGTACCGATCAATACGTACTGCATGAGAAGTTCAAGAAATGCCTGATTTTCATATAAGGAATACCTTGAAACATTCTTATAGGGCAAAAGCCCTAAAAACAGCCTGAAAAGTGTGGTGCCAATTTTTATTTTTGTTTTCTTTTTTTTTCCACTACCAGCAGGAGGCAGAACCAAACCAAACCAGACAAGATTTTGTTGGCTTATGATGCTGACTTTCTACGGTTCTCAGGTATTCATGACAACCAGTGTAGATGAGAACAAGCCTTTTGATTGCTTAGATGGACTGGAGGAGTCCTGAATCGTTTTTGTCTGAATTTTCTTCCACAGCTGTTGTGTACGTGCTATCTCCTTGGATCAGTTTTCAGTACCGACTTTTAAGATGGAATAGGAAAAACAGAATGACGCTAACAACATTGAGTAGGAGAATAGAAATAGAAGCAGAAATACTCTTCACTGTCATTTAGAAAATACACAGACATCATACTGAAGAGAAAGTTAGGAATCAAGCCTGAAATACTTGGTACTACTGCTTGCATCTGACCTCAACCTGCCACAAACAAATTCAACCTAAAACCATGTAAAAAACATTTGAATGAAAAATTAAAAGGTGAACCATCCAATTAATTTTAGAGCACCATATCATTCCTTTATGACCAAAAATTGCACCAGGTCTGGCTCAGAGGGAAAATGGACGCATTATACTATGTCTCATTGATTCAACAGGACACCTCCCAGTTATACTAGTTTATTCATCCAGATGGAAAAACAGAATGACAGTGTTATTACTACACAATGTATATTACTGCCAGTCAGTTCAAAATCAGAGCCCATAAAAACCAATTTTATTAGCATGGAAAGGTTAAAGAATTCCAAATTATATTCTAAAAATTTATTTCTTTAATTCTAACGCATCTGGGATGTGAGAAGGAAATACATTATCAGAATATTTGTGAGATTAATCGATGGTATTATGCCAGATTTTGCCAATGCATGTCTTATTTCAGTATGTTCTCTGCTGAAAAATGAGATTGTTTAAGGTTTTCGTACCCTCTTGCATGGTTTTCTCCTAACATTTGCATCAGCTGGAAAAGCTGCTTCAGAAACAAAAAGTTGGAAGGAATCTTTGCTGCTATTCAAAAATGACAGAAAGCTTTTTGGAAAAGACCAAGACACGAAAAATATGGATCAGTGCCACTGAATTTTCATCCCTTTCTTTTTCACATATCAATTGTAAGATAGCAATGTGCTTTATGCGGAAAGTACAGTAGTGGCAGGGATAGTGTTTCTGATAACTTGTGAAAGTGGGAGTCATAACCACAAGAGTGAAGATCTAATTTAACAAAATATTGTTATTTACTGACAAAATCACCCCACTATCTTCACATATCTCCTTCATGATTTCCTTTGTCTTGATACCTCTAAATAGAGGTACCACTAGCTATCTAACCGCTGACTCACTGTTAATATTGCCTTATTTTCTCTTGTTTTCTCCATTAGTTCCTTTCTCTCTGTTGATTTGAACTTACAGCTTTGGGGGTAGGGACTGCCTTTTTCATATCTGCTAATAGTGCACAAAACCAGACAGAATGTTTGCATCTCTGAGATTCTCAGCCATTTCATCTAGAAATTATTATGTTAAAATATGCAGATACAGAATTGTTTCCAAAAGATGAGTTTCAAAGATGGTGATATAATTTAGTAAGCCCACAAACAATATAAAGGAGAGTGGAGTTGAAAAGCATTTTCTGGACTCTGATGACAAAGAAAGAGATAGCAATTGTGAAGTGGTACTAAACATTACTCATATTCTAAAAAGTTAATTTTTTTTTATATTTTCTAGTGTTGCATTTTTATTTGGTAGAACAGGGTTTTTTAACACTGAGATAAAAAAAGAAAAAAGTGCTTGCCTAGATTTCTGAGTGCCCTTGCTAGTCTAAAAAAATATACTATTAAATAACTGATCCATCAAATGTGGAGCCCTCACAGTAGTTCATCTTTACTGCACAGCATTACACAACAGTGATATACAAGGATGGAGGAGAGAAAAATAAGTCCAACAAATAGACAAATGCACATGATCACAGCTCTAGAAGCATGAGAAGAAATACAGTGTCAAAGATGCAAAACTCCCTACCAGCCTCCAACTCCAATTAATAGAATTTCCAGTTAGGGTGATCTAAGTGGATTTCAAATACAGTAACTCGGGAGTGGTGATGGGTAATTTGCTGCTTTACACACAAAAAATCTGCTGTCAATAACTGGCTACAGGTGTAATAATCTCATTCACACCAGCAGAATTTATTATTTTTGACACAAAGATAGGCTCCAAACGTAATTTATGTACCAGTACCCTACCTTGCCATGAACTATGCAAAGTAACCAAAAATCTAATCTTCTTAGAGCATTTAGAAGGTGAAAATTCCAGCAAGTTGTGGATTTAGATTCTACTATGAATTTCTGAGGTTTTAAAAATTAGGTGGAAAAAAAATAGGATTTCCAAACTTCCACAGGTTTTCCTTGTACAGAAATCCAGTGGGTAGCTCATAAGTAATTTTACAGGGCATGTGCCAGATATCAGAATGAAAAGAAAGAAGAAATGTTACAGAAATGGAAAGTCATAAAATCATTCACTTGCACTATAAAGAACCAAACTTCATCTTTGCTAGTCAGATCTCCCTCGGTGTTCTTTGTAATCTCAAAAGAATGAAAAACTTCCCTTGGAAGTTAAGCTCTTCTTCTGATTTCCAGATAAGTTTGTTTCTTATCAGTGTCTCTATACGAAAGCCAACAGGATCAGCACAGCACATTTTGCCACTGGAATACTGGGTTCTCCTACAGCTTCTCTGTCTGCATCACTTCAGCCTTTTGATTTGAGTACAGAGCTTGATTCACATTTTGGTACTTATTCAGTAGGGTTAATGTGAGAGAACAGAACATCTTTCAGGTACTGCAATCTTTATTGTAGCTGGCAGCTAAGGAACTTTTCCAGTTTTCCTCATTGTGATATTTTGAAAACAAATTTGTCCCTCTGCCTCAGTTTCCTTTGCTTGGCAAAACAGGAAATAAAGCCTTCCTTTCTTAGAGTTGAAGATGCACCCCGCAATGTAAATAAAATATAGATTTCAAGTTTCTTTTCTACTCCTCTCTGACCAGGACTTTGTCTGGTTTCCCATTATCATCCAAAGCTCAAAGCTTATTATGCAACCTGCACAGCTTTCCCAAATAACGCTTAGATTGGCAATTGCAGCACTGACAAGTAGACAAAGAGGTCATGGAGCTCAGCCTCCCCCCGACATAAATTCTGATGCCATGGTCCCTGGCAGAACTCTGAAGCTTTACCTGAAGTGCACTTGTGCCATTCTGCCCTCTGAATAGCCCAAGACTTCATTAAGTGTTACTCTGGAAATTCACTTCAAAATCTGAAGTGTCTGTTCATGACTATGTTCTGCTGATATAGAAAATTCGAGCAAGTAGCAACAATCCTTGTTACAATTTTAAATTAAAGTGACTTAAAGAATGAAATATTTTCAAAACTCTTGTTTTCTTGATGACTATAGATTTTCTGCTGATTTTGGTAATGAGTTAAACTTCATTTTTCATTCCTCTTTTCTAGAAAAATGTGCTATGTCCAAAAAAACTAAACTGCTTTAAGGTGAGTGATATACAAGAAAAGCATGAACTTTGCTTTAAAATACAATTCCTGAAAAAGTGTGGAGTCAGAACAGCACTACTGCTTAAATGATGAGATTTTTCTGTCCTGGTATTCTGTACCTCTGCAGTTCACCACCACTTCACCATGCAGGGTTTCTACCATTCTGTCAGATGTTCTTATGGAAGCACATTTACTTGCTGGGAGCAGTTCACCATTAATTGCCTTTGTCTTGCTTCATTCCAGCAAAAAAGTTCAACACATGTTGGATATATGAAATGCAGGAGCTGAGAAATCTCCCAGAAGTGCAAATATTTCTCTCTCACATTTCTGCTTCACTTATGTAAAAAGAAAAATCTACCTAAAATTTAAAGGCAGTTTATTCCCCCATCCCCTTCTCCCAAAAACAAAATATATATACAGGTTGTTTTTGTTTTTTATTTCATTTTAAAAATCAAACTGTTCAGTGTTATCCCCTGGAGTGTGGAATGACTGTATTAGTTCCTTAGTCCAGGTGTCAGCTGCAATCTGCCAGTGGAAAGCTGATCCCTGGTTCCTGCCGCTATGTATATAGACTCTGCCAAAGAGCTGCTGTAGCAAAGCAGCTATATCTGCAGGCAAAGCATGCAAGCTTGAGGGCTAGTTAGATCCACTTCTATTTAGTACATCAAGTTTGCCATGTGGTTTAAGTAGATCACTAGATCACTGATAGAGGTTTATTTAATTTCACAGGCCAAACTTGAAGCAAGCTTTGCCTCATGGCCTTTGCCTCATGTCTCCATCTTATGACTGAATCCAGATGAGTGCTACTGCAATAGCACGTGTTTGGCATTGAAATCAAGATGATTTGCCATTCTTTCAAACTTCTGAGATGACAGAAAACAGGAAAGTTATTGGTATGGATTCAATATAAGTTACTGCTCACATAAAAAACTCAGGATTTCAGATGACTTCCTATTGAGCAGAAGCAGTACTGGAGTTCAGTCGCTCAGCGCAATGGCAGTGAGGAAACTGGATACAAAATTCATATAGCAGCATTAGAGGTTTTTTAAGAGGAAAGTAAATTTAAGGTATCTCAGATTAGCTATCTCTGCTGGAGATATGTGATTAAGAAAATAGAAACTGAATGTGGTTCCACAGTTAGATCTCCTTTGGTTGAAAAACTAGATTGTACAACAGCAAAAAGGAATATACAGCAAGATTTTCTAGAAATTTACAAGGAATGTTATGCCACTGTCATTATTGATTAAATACCACTTAGACACAACTAAAATAAGAAAGTTTTGTGAAGACCTGGAACCTGTCAGTTCTCAAATGCCAAAGAACATTATTATTATCCTGATGACTTCAAAGATTATTTTGAGTTGATACATAAAAACTGCAAAATTTATTCAAGCTAAATAAATACATCTAATGTGATCACAGGGTTTCCAGTTCCAAGTAAAACCAAAATTCCCTAGATATATTCCCATATCCCCTTTCCAAATATTGGCAGTGATTAATTACACCACTTTCCAGCCAACATCAGAGTCAGCCTGTTGGATGAGGATACAGATGTCAAATTAACTGATCTGTGGAAAGTCTGACATCCACAGTAAGCTAAACAAAGGGTTTCAAACAAGCTAAATTTCAGAAGTTTTAAATGTAATATAAAATTGTTGTTGTAGAACAAGTACTTTGAAAATTAGTGGAAAGTCAGCTGGATATTGATAGTGCAGCTTCCTGTGACTAAGGAAGCTGTCTTGACTTTACTCAAGGATGTCTGCACAGCTTAGTACCGCCTGGTCACTAGAGCTGAACAGAAGTGCTTCAAAGACCCTGCCTATAGCTTTTGATGCTCTGAGCACTTCTCAATGCACTGGGCTTAACGCTACGGAAACATAAAGGCTAATTAACAGAAATGTAACAGGGGAAAAAACATAACCACACAAATAAATGAGAATCATTTTCTAGACATTTAACCTGGATGATACAAGGTGCTTCATGAGAACCTGGCAGAGCAGGACTGTGACTTTACATGAAACAGCAGCAGAAATTTTGCAGCCCCGTGCTGCATCTGCTACAGAGGATGGCAGTGCTCCTCTGGGAGAAGGATCCTCCCCAGTATGTTCTCTACCACTGGCTGACTGTGATCTTCAAAAAGATTTTGTTTTCTCATCCTACTTTCCAGATACTGCATAACTGATTTCAGAAAAAAAGCATTTTAGTTCTCTTGTCTTATCAACTGGAAAAGAAGGAAGAAGACATTCAGTTTTGGCAGTTTTCCATACTTGCCATTCCCTCACACAGTAGCAGCCAAAAGTGTTCCAACAGAACGATCTGCATCTATGCATTACGTGGTGGTAGAATTTGTTCCTTAGAAGAGGTTCACAGAGGTTACTTTCAAGCCATGAACATCGTCTTAAGTACTTTAATCTAGGTAGAATTACAGTTTAAATATCTTCCACCAACATTGATAGCATTTACTGTAACTGACAATCCTTATCTCTGAATCTCTGTAGCCATCACATTATAATGCTTCACTCTTGCCAACGTTTGCTCTTGCTACATTTTTTCAAGCTAGCAATCATCACACTCTGTTGGGATGAGAACCAAGGATATTTGATTTATTCAATAATTCATAAAGAAAAAACTTCTTATCCAAAGCAAACTTTAGGTTTTCTATATTTACCCCTTAATCTCTCACTTATACTGGCAGGAAATAGGTATATTTTTGCCATCAGAAAACAGCAATGTCAAAGCAGAGCTCAGATGATACAGTTGGTGCTTTTACAATTGCTTTTATACTGCTGTTTTAAAAGTTGGCTGATCCATTGTTTATATCATTTCTTTGATGCAGTGAACGATCGAGACCTTTCCGCTACAGCCAGGGAATAAACTCCCCAGAAGCACTTTGTCAGCTATAACTGTGTCAGTTCACCCCCTTTCAGGGAGATGACCAAGTGGATTAAATTCTTCTGTATTTTACTATGGGCATGTTACAAAGACCAAACCATTTTTGTCGTGTGCTGCAGCTCGCTAGGCTCTTCAGAGATCTAAAAATATTTTTTTTACAGCAGCTGTTATATTTTACATATTTTTTAAAAGAATTGTGTGTGTAAGTAACATAGTCAAATGAAAAACATATGTCCACAGTTAATAGTATACAAAAAGAGCACTATGTATATCACCGAGAAATGAATAACATAAGCTTTGGTTATTGGCTTAAATGAATACTTTACAATCATTTTCCCCCATAAAAGGTGTGAACTCTGAGGGAGGGGGGGGAGTACTGCTGGGAATGGTGCCCTCTCTCATCTTAAAATGTGTGAGAATCCAAACAGATTATTTATATGCAGCTTCTTGTATTGATTACATTATGCTACATACTGTGCGATTCAATAGGACTCCTAAAAATATATTTTATGAGAGCTTTCAGCCTGTAGTGGTAGAATAGCAAAAGGTTTCGCTCCCACCATCATCTGAAGGCTCAGGATTTACACTCTGGTTCTTACGAACTGGAAGGCTCTGCAGCACGCACAGCCACAAGTGAGCTTGGGGCTCTTCCTGGAGGACCTTTGCAAAGCAGAGCAAGGGGCTGCCACTGTTCAAAGCTGCTGAAATTATGCAGAATGGAAACTTTAGAGGTGAATAAAATGGACAAACAGAGATGACTGCAGTAAAGAAATCCCTTCATTCTGTTTCTCTGTGCCACATTAGGGATTTACAAAACTAACACTGGGCCATGGGATGGCAACACTGGGTGCACAAGCTGCGTGCAAAGGCCCCTCCATCTACCTCCATGGGAACGGGGAAGGATCTCACTGCTTCTTCAGCAAAAGGCAGCAAGAATCACTAGAGGGCTCCCAAACTATTTAAAGGGACATCCTTCTTCCTGTAATGTGCATAGGGTAACACGAGTTAAAGAAAAAAAAACCTCAAAGGATTCTCTTTTTACTTCTCTCATTGGCTCAAATATTCCATCTTTGTGTTCAAATTCACTCTTTCTGGAGGAGAGGCTGCAAAAATCACTTTTAGGGTGATATAAAGTAGGAGGGGGGAAGCTTTCGGATAGATTTAACAACTGGGGGATTGGCACTGCTGCCATTGGCTGAGCAGAGAGACAGGAATGCGAAATGTGACAAGGAATTGAAGTTGGAAACGTAGCTGAAGGCTGAATTTATACAGCTTGCAAAGAAAGGACAACAGTCTGTGGGATGAGACCACCATAATTTGATAAACTGTCCTATTTCTAACCTACTTTCCGCCCACTAAATTCAAGCACCTTGGGTTTCTTCTGCAATCTTCAGGGAGTCAAGGAATCTCCAGGAAATTAACATTTACTTGTGCTTACACACGTGTGTATACATGTACACACACATACACACAAACATAGGTGGTCTATTCTGAAGCCACTACATTGCTGACAGAAAACTACTAACCTGGAAAAGGATTGACTAAGGTTTTCCTTTCTCTAGCACAGCCTTGCTGCCTGTTTCTTGCCAATTTGTTTGACCTTGCTTCCCAAAGAGCATCGTCTCTTTTTTCTTTGAGCTTGTACAGCGTCTAGAAATCATCAATGGGGTTTCTTCCTGTGCTCCAGATAATGTATGCTTATTCTCTCTCCTTCACCTGCTGCATTGAGGTTCTTACAAGATGGATTATTTTGCTTATCTGATACTCCTGCCCAAATTAACAGACATTTTAAATGAAGGTTGGAAATCCCTCCGTGTTTGGATTCTGTCAGTTGTCAAGGGAGTAAGCCCAATGGCTGACCCTTAAATAAGGACTAGGAATAAGATTTGTTGTCTGTGTCCAACTTCTGAGCTAAATAGGTGGGAATACTTGAACTGATTTATTCTTTTACTGTCGTTACAGTGATAGAAGACCAAGGCAGAGAATTGAGTATTTTTCTGCTAACTTGCAACTCTAAGGCTGCTCCAAACATACCCAGTCTTGCAAGTTAATACCCCACAAAGTAAATAACTCTCATCTGTCTGAAACCTTGGTCTCTTAACCTTTCTCTCTAGGCTTCAGCTGCATGACGTTCTTCTTTGTCAGTAGTCCAATTTTACTGGATTTTTTTTGAAAGTCTCAAACTGACTGCTAAATTTTTAAAGAGCTCCTTATAAGATCAGAGAGGTGGAAGAAAGTCTGAAGCTATCAGACTTCTCTGTAGTGGAAAAACAATATTATGACAACCAAACGTCAGGGATCAATGAGCAGTTTAAGCAAAAGTTCAGGAATGAGATCTGAAAGCAACAATGTTATGTTTGACTGAATTTTCCCTTGTGCCTTTCTGGTTTTAAACATTTCGTAGGCTCCAGCAATATTTTTCTAAGTAACCATTTAAGATGAAAGAATCATTAGTAAATATCAAGTAAGCTCGAAAGAAATAACATGGTGCTGTAATAGATGTCTGGTATATAATTCAGTAACAGAACAGTTAACACTACTAGCATTAAAGTTGTCATAATTATGTTTTGCAGTTAATGCTCCATTAAGATGGATGGGAAAATTCACATCTGCCTTTGGTGCTATTGTTCCAGGCTATTTAACTGCAGACCAAGATAATTACATTCTAATTTTCTTTTCCATTTCCTTGAAACTTTACAGCATCCTCTACTCACTCCGTATCTGCGTGACAACAGTAATTTCACTTTCCTTTTTTAATTTCTCCTGCCAGTATGTTTGTTCTGACAAAGACAGAATGGTTGACTCAAAGCATAGGGAAAGGAGACAATTGCCTACCATAGTGAGAGAATAAGGGGCCAAAAAATAACCAGTTTGACCAAATGTTAGGAGTTATTTGTAGTCAGGAATTGATTATTTTTACAACTGGTATATTGGCAAGAGTCATGCCTTCAGCTTCCTTAACATTTAGTTGGAGTCTGAAGAAGTCAGTGGAGGCAGCTGGTTAATAAGACACACATCTAATGCAGATAAAATCCTAGACCTGTTTGTGTACACACACATCTTCAGCATCACTCAGTACTCTGCAGATGCAGTCTCCTGTCATATACAGTGCTTTTTCTTCTAAGCTTCATTATCTGTTTCAGTTGCCAACTTGAAGCGTTTAAGTGCAGAGTTTTTACGTCCCTTATGCATAAGATGGGCTGTTTAATTGTCTTAATTTGTAGCTTGTGTTTCTTTTGAGTAAACTTTAAATACATCAAGGTCCATGATTTTCTGGACTGATCATAATTCTTTATTAGCTCATAAATGCTAATTCAGAAGATTACATTCTTCCTCTGCGGTTTTTGTAGTTGTTACATCTTTGTGTCAGTTCTCACTTGAGGTGTGTGTCTTCCAATTACAGTGTGTCTCTATAACCTTTTGGTGATTTCAAGAGCAGTTTCATTGCCACTGAAAAGGAAATTATTGACAATTTATAACCTGTTACAGTTCCTGCTCCACCTGCCATTTTCTAACTCCCTAGACTATTGTGAACTTCAAGAAGACTGCTTTTTAAAAATCTTTTACCATCTGCTGTATACTGCTTGGTGCTTGATATCCTGTTAGGGCTTCTTGAACCAATTTTTGCAGTCTAGTTCTATTTGCATTTCCCAAGCTGAGCCAAGAGACAATTAGATAGCAGACAATTTGTGAGTCTCAGTCCTTCCCTACTGAGTTGGGAATGTCATGCCTAAGTATTCCAGGTAACCAGTGAGGGTTTCTTTCCTTCCAGTCACTGCCTACAGTTGTATGTCATTTCTGCATGAGCCTGAAATTTTGCAAAACAAGATTTTTGTCATACTTTAAATGACTGTGTCTGATATGATTAATTCCTTTTTCTGTAAAACCATAACACTGCACACATGTTCTCTGTGACAATGTGCTACTATTTTCCTTAATTTTGAAACTCAAAGCGCTCTTTGTTTTCACTATCGTGTCAAATTTCCTATTTACTGGAATAATAAACTGTGAATCTCAGACTAGCCACGTACAAAGTCATTGTCTGAAGATTACCAAATAGTTGTTTCTCCCAACTTCAACTCATTCACATAACAATTCACATAATATCTTTCACTTCAAAGTGTCCTGCAGGTTACATACCACAGCAGTCAAGACAGCATGGTGATCTGATTCACAAGCATGGATGGCTTATGCTGAGGAAGTTACAGAATTTCACATCCCTCATTTTCTTGCTTCTCTAGAGATTCCTGTCCTGAATACATGGCTGGCTCTGCTTCTCAGAAAGCAGTAACTGAGCTGCTGAAGTTTATTACTCAAATGCCAAGATCTTATTTGCAATTCTGTAGCTGCTTCATCAGAGTCTGAACTGTTCTGCAGCGTGGGCAGGAAACTACCGCAGCCATCCCAATATAGGACATCCCATACTCGATCATGACTCAGTCCAGAGCCATTTCTGGTGATGAAGAGTGTCAGTTAACACATCTCAAACAGAAAGAGAGAATATATTCACTTGAGGAAAGGCCATAGAGATAAAACAGAATTTGGGTTTTAGTAGTATTTCATAAATGATTAATTTGGGGTATGGAATCTTCTGGTGGGGAAAGTTAAAACCTGATTTTATCATACTAGGATTTGACTATCCAGTTGGGGAGGAGAGAATAACAGTAGAAAGGCCCTCATCTTGAAAATTAACAGCATACTGTTTGGTTTAACCAAGACAGAACTTTCCATACTTTCTAACGTTGACTTGCTTTTTCCACATGTACAGTCTCTATCTTGCCCCATGTCCTGTTTTAGTTCAGTAGAAAGAGGCCATCGCATTAACTCTTAACCACCTGGGTGTGACTCTAAATCTGAGCTCACAACAGTGTCTTCATGGTTAAGAACTACAGATGGGAAAGCTTATAATGTATTCTGGTATAATGCATGCTTTCCACACCTTGACAGCTTGATGAACAATCACTGTAGGGTCAGTAGTAAAACTTTCTTTTCACCAAACATATTGACCCTTGGATATATTGGTGCATGCTGTACATTTTACCATAAAGGCTAATCTGTTCCATAAAAGTAAACACTGACATACAACTATGTAACACCTAAGGACAGAAGAAAGTAGATAAAACATCAGAAAACACAAAGAAACATATGAGGACAAGCCAGCACTCAAGGCATACGATATCTCTTCAGGCAATGCAACTAGAAATATGAAAACTGCACTTTGTTTGCTCCGAATTCAGGGAAGACCTTTATGTAGTCGCTGTAAATAAATGGGATTTTTTTGAAGGAAAACCTGATACATAGAGTCACTTTCACATCCTAACAGATATGTGCCAATGTAGCCCTGAATATTGGCTGGTCATTTTGGCTAAAAGTGTGTTACCTGGCCGAGAGCAGTATGAGTAGCAGCATTTTCATATTGACAGGTGGACCACATCATCAGAGATAACATTAATTTTCTGTTGTCCTAAACAGTTTGAATTGTCTACAACAAAACACTTTGCTTTCTGCCAGGATTCTTAATTAAGTAGTTCAATAAAAGAAAAAATTACTTAGATCAAAAGTCAGGTTTTTAGATTTTGTTTATATAAAAACAAAATGATTTCAGTTTCTTGCTTTCTCTTTTGCACTTTTCCCCCACTGTTTTTCCACACTGAATTTGACTTATGTTTAGGAAAAATGATGTCATCTTCAAAACTGTCTCAATGAGTTAGATTCAGCCACCTCCTCACCTGCTCTGGACTGGATAGTTTTAAATGTTGGAAACCATTTATAAAGCTTAACCATTGCATAGTGACAGAAATGTTTTTGGCAAGTGGTGATAGTGTAGACATCGCCAATAAGTGCTTCAAACTGGACGCTTTGTCTCTAAAACCCCCATTAACACTCATCAGTATTTGATATTTTTCTAGCAACATTCTTTCTTTCCAAAATTCCAGAGGAATTTTTGCTTGACTTCTGTGCACTTTGGATCACGCCCCAACCGACTGCTTCCTTTTCGAAAAATAGGAAGGCAATGTGAAAAAAAGTGCAGGCTTTCCCTTTTTTCCTTCCCTTATCTTTGTTCTATTGGGTTTTTGTGTGTGTGAGTGCGTGTGTGTTTTTTTTTAGGGGGGAGATGTTTTTTCTTTTTTTAGTGTTTTTTTTTAATTAAGCTAAATAATTTCTTCTCAAAGTCTGCCTTGTTCCTCCTCCATATGTTCCCTGCCTACATAAATACCTTTAGCCTCTTTATTAATTCTTTGACAAATGTGTTTAGACCTCCTTCTCACTGTTCCTTTTTTTTTTTTTTTTAATAGCAGGTTTTAATATAATCTAATGGCATTTAGTAGCCAGTTTAAGTCCAGTGGAAGTTTGTGCCACTGTCCTGGCATTAGTGGAGCAATATAGCTTATTCTGGGTCTTAGTTTGACCCTCCCTTCCTCTACTGTTAACACTTTCTTTCTGCAGCTCTCCTCCCACCAAAGCTTGAATAATAAAACATGCTGCAAAGCAGTGGTGTTCCTGAGAGTTAGCATTTGGGGTAGCAGATGGGGTGATAAAGAAACTGTTTGTGGGGGCGGGGTATGGCCCCTATTACTCCACTCCCACTACATGTATTTTTAGCCATTAAATATAATGTGGAAATGTAATGCATTTTAGAACTGTATTTTATCAATATATTATCCCCCTAAGTACAGTACTTTATAAATATTGATAAACTTGATTATAAACAAACTCATTGCTAATTCTTGGAGAGCAGTCATCACGATGTGGCAGTGTTTACTGAAGTGGCGATTGGCATGAGGCTGTGCTGTAACAGGACATGTTTCTCTGGGTTAGAGATTTGATAGAGGTCGTACCTATGCCTATATTCAGTTCAGTGGGTCTGCACAAGGGTAAGTGGAAATAGCATTTAACATGGAAATGCTAATGCTTACATAACATCCCACATAAAAGGCATGCTAGAACCACTTTCCATTCCTCTGAATCTGCACTTACATCAAGTAGTAATTTCAGGGCTGTAATGGAGAAAAATAAAGGGAGTGACCCTCTCAAAATTACCTCCTAGTAAAAAGCACAATGCCTATTTTTATGATTTTATTGAAATTAAACCTTATTTAGAATTAATGTAAAATGCAATATACATTAAGAAGAAAATGAGTGCAATGCATTCCTGTTACAATTTTGTATCGCCTTACAGTCAGATTTTTAATATTCCTCTGTGACAGCTGAATATGAAGAAAGAGCAGCCCTCTAAATGACCCCTCACCCCATAATGAGCCTCTGAACAGAATGAGATTTCCCACCAAGCAAATTACATGTCATTGTGAGAAAAACACAGAACCTGGTCTGGTGTAACCAGCACCCTGGGCAGTACAAATGCTAGTCACAGGGTAAAGCCCAAAGCTGTAAAAGTTATTATTTCTACATTTGTTCCAATAAGGAAAACCATGAACATTTCCTTCTGTTTTGCCCTTATCCTGCAGAAATAGGCATCCTGTTATTTTCTTATTTCTAACAGCTTTTCTGTGTCACTACTTACAAAATTATTTTTGTTAATGAAAAAAGGTTAATATTCTGTTCCTTCTTCATTTCTATGTACCCTTTAATTTCTCCTTCATCTGAGGGGAATTACTGAAAAAACTGCTTGGAATTTAAGCAGAGGAGCTTACTGATTTTCCCTCTCTGTTTTGCTTTACAACACGAGACTAAAGAAACAGGAAATATTTATGGTTTTTGCTTTACATGAAGTGGAGACCTTTCCTTGAGGCTACGGAGCCATTGAAAATTATTTTTCTGAAAATGTAGAAAATGCGGCTGAAGAAGCACTGCGGCGATGGAATCACTGCGTCTCGTCCTAGGAAAATGGGCAGCTTCGTCTGCGATGTCTGTGCTTCTGCACACAGAACGTACGCAGGGGGCTCTGATCACCAGAGACAAGATAAAAAGATGTTGAATGCACTTATGCAGAAACATTTTTCACATAATAAGGGGCTGAATTTTTCACACAATAAGGGGCTTGATTTTTTCACACCTCTGATTTTCACGAAAAGAGGCACTGATGGCGCTGACAAAAAGAAAAGCTTTGCTACCTTGTACAATTACTACCGTTAACTTTAGAGATGGACAGAAAGCAGTAAGAATGCACTTCTGCACGCACACAAATGAGGAAAACAGATTTGTTTTGACAGGCTATTATACTACAAAAATATTTATGAATGTAAGCTTCGGTGAAGTGCACCAGCCTTAGAATATGCAAACCCAGTATACCAAATTCACTAATGTTGTAGGAAGGCGTGGAGAAGTAAATATAAAACTTTCAGGGTTTTTTTTCTAAACAGACATGTAGACATGTACCAGGATAGCCCTGCAATTTACTATTGAAACGATTTCTTAAATGTCATAATTTTCACAAAATTATAATATTTCTTGCATACACTGTGAAGTGACCACCCTTTATTTTGCAATCACAGAGCAGAGCTGGCAGAACTGAAGTGGTTTGGCAGCTGCAGAGATGAAACTGAACTGAACAAACAGTTTCTTAAGTGATGCTTGGATAGAAGAATTTGGAAACAGTTCAGCTTTTTTTTTTTTTTTTTTTTTTTTGAATTCATTTAAATGTGTGAATCCTGCTTGTTACATTCTTGGGAGTAATTTCTATATTTATGGTACAGTAGTTATTATACTGCTAAGGAAGGAAAAGTATAAAAGTATTAGAATAAATTCCTGCTGCAGAAAAAGTACACTTCTATTTACAGAGGTTAATCTAGTTAGCACAGTACACAGTTATGGCAATATTTTTATGTACCAAAATGCAAAGATAATTAATTCTTGTTTCTTTCACTCCTATTCAGTGTTATAACAAAGAAATTTCTTCCTATGGTGTCAAGTTTTTGCATCTCTATGCACCTAAATTCCACAAAACTGCCTAGGAAGGCATATTGAGAAGTGCTGCTTTGTGAGTTAATAACAGGGGGGTGATCCGGCAAGCTCTGTGTGTGACAGCCTCGGCAACTACTTTGCAGAACAACTCCCTGAGTAGCAGAGAGCTCATCTGATACAAAGAACTTGCATACTACTCTTTTTGACAGGAAACGCCTCGTGCACTTTTCAGCGAAGTCACTATGTCCTTGACATAGTCCTTGACATAGTCCTTGACTATGTTTCAGTTTTCTCAACTCCAGTTCTGAGATTTTCTGATTTCAGGGGCAGACATACTTTACTGCTTGGATTTTATTTTTGTTGAGAGGCCAAAAAGAGGAAAATGAGAATGCTTGCAAAGAGTGACTATCTGTATCTCATCAACAGCTTCTCATTCAGCATGAGGTCTTCAAAGCAAATGAAGATTTTGTTTTTGCTGCCATTTGGTCACCCTAACTGATGCAGCCAACTGGCTCTGCTTTTAATACAGAAAAGCTTCTGTGACTTCTATCATTTGCTTAGATCCAGAATATTGTATAGAAGGAAATAATGGCTCTTTGGAGGAGGTTAATTATTTTTCAGCTACCATGTTTTGGATTTTAATAGTGTTATGGGCTTTAACAGTGCTATGGACTGGGGACAGCTTATCCAGCACCCAGTACTGCAGACTCACAGACAGTGTGACTCTGTGACCCACAGAGATAGACCACATATGTCAAAGACACTGGTAATGAACTAGTTAATATGAAGAAGAGGTCATAGAAAAATACAGAGTTTAAGATTGCATTTTTCTATTATGCAAGTCAGTAAGTATTTGGGTGTCACAAAAAAATGTAAAAGCAGGCCCAGCGTGTGCCTCATCACATACTATCCAATGTAAAGTGGTTATTCTTCAGTGAACATATATATTTCTTCACTACATCACTATTTGCGGGCCGTGGATCTCCATGCTGTCCATCATCCCTTCTGCAATACAAATGATCCAAAGTCTACAACATTTATTTCACATCAACAGAACTCACAAGATATCCTTTGTATTGAATGCTGTATTCCCTAGAATATTATTATTTCTCTCTGATATTTTCAATTTCAAATAGCTCTGTGAGTATTGCAGCACTTTTGCATTTAATAGCTGAAGGACAGCTACTTAATTGTGTTACGCTTAAGACTCAACTTTACAATATAAAATAAGTATGCTTTAATAGCATTCTTCCTCTCAGCTTTCTGGCCTTTGTATAATCACATACCAGAAGACAGAATCAAGAAATTTATAGTAGCAAACAAACAAACAAAAAAAAAGGCAGGCATAAAATGACTGTTTTTGAGAAATTGCAGAAAAATGTACGAGGTCCCTGATAGTGTTAAGTCTTATGCATGTGCTTACTTTTAAAACAGATACTTCTGTTTCTCCGTGTCTGGGCTGTCACATATCTTGCCTTTTCCATCTCAGTCAAGTGCATGTTATATATGTTTGGGATGAGAAGACTGGCAGATTTGTTGTCAGGGTCTTTTGATAATTCTGCCATACTGTATCTTTGCATGTGTGTATCTATTGCCTTAGTGAAGAATAAAGATTTTCAAAATAAATGAATTCATTTTCAGTAGTATCACATAAAAGAAACTATAGTGATAATATCCGATGAGGAGAAAAATATATCATGATGTAGATTATAATAAACAAGTACCTTTAACCACAGCATGTATTGTTGACAATATTGCACCACAGAACAATGCTGCAGTACTGTGACAGCAATGGCAAGCTGAACACCCTCTATATGCTCCTACTTTAAGCAGGTGATACCTCTCTCTACTAAGCGTGATAACAATTGAGGAAAGAGGGAAAGAATATAAAACAGAAACCCTGGTTGTGTATTTTGACTAGGAAGCATTTGTTTGTTGAGAACGTATTCAGAGATGGTTCAAATAAACTCTGAAGAAAAGTGGTGACACATGACTATCTCTTGTATTTTAAAGGATTATTGCTGTATTTCTTACACTGAGGGAGAAACTGGAATTATTAAGACAGAGATTATGGCAACAGAGCTGTATTTCAGAAGACAATGCCTGCAGTGCAATAAGCTTATCATCTGTTAAGGGGCCATATCACTTCCAAGAAATCCTCCCATTATTTTCCACATATTCCTGACTACTTGTGAACTACAATGGTTACTGGTTTAGAATAAAACACAAACAACTCACAGAGCTTTCCAGTTTTAAAATCACAGAATCAGAGAGGGGATGATTATTTGAAACAAATATTTAAGATTTGTAGATCCAGTGACCTCACATTTCTATTGCAAATAGTTTCCTTTGTAACACAGTCACATCAGCAATAGAACACAGGCTCATAATGTGGTTAGCTTTAAAGCTCTGCACCAAACATATGAATTAAAAATCCAAGTAGCTATACATAGCAAAAAACTCTCTTCATATCTCATTATTAGACTAATTTTTTTTTTTTTTTGTAATTTCCCCAATGCTCAGGAAAGGACAGGAAGAATTTATTTCCTCTTGGTGGAGACTCTGAGCTCAGCATCAACTTCACATTTACTTGAATTCTGTTCTACTGCTGTCAGAAGAAATGTACTCTTTAAGGGAAGTCTGACTCACCAGTCACCTTTAGGGGTACTCACATTTAGGAGTAAGAGACCTTTTTTATTTGGTCACTTCATTTGGTCCCCACACTCTCCTATTCATTCCCAGATCTTTTGTAAAAGAAACGAAGTATTCAGTTAGTGGAAAAGACGCTGCTTCTTTCACTGGCCTTTTCTTATTTGAAAGAGTGTTAGAATCAGTAATAACAAGGCGCCACTTGCTAGGCCTTCTCTTATTCTAACTTGGCTGTAACTTTTATCTTCACATTAAACAGGCATCTAACTGTGAGCATATGAGGCAGTAGGATCTTCTGAGATGAAAAAAACACTACTCAAAAACCCCACAATGTTCAGTTAGACACTTCGCAAAATCTGCCTCCATTCTGAATGAAGAATTATTATTTTTTTCTAAACTGTGCCAAGTTTCATATGGTTCTGCACAATACCTGTAGTTTTCTGTATGGGATATTAAAAATCCAAAATCCAAGTTCACTGTTTGAAAATGGCTAAGCAAGTTAAATGCCAATAACTGCAAGTTAGCATTAATTTTTACCATTCTTAAAGCTTCTAACATTTAAGTGTTCTAAAATGGCACAGGTAGACGCATTTCTCTTAATTTTAAACTCTTCCTAGTATTGGTGTGAACATAATGAGATGGTTCTTACTTGCCAGGAGATGTTTAGAGAAAATACAAAGTGGAAGGAGAGAAAGAGGAGGATTCTGTAGAAACTCCAAATAAATCCACATAAAATATTTGGACAAGACCTCTGGCAGTGCAACTTCTTTATCTTCATGAACCATAGTTCTCTGGGTTTGTCACTCATTTTTAAAAGTATAATAAGTACCCAATAATCATAGAAAATTGGGTGCAAGGTTGGCATCATCTGCCGCTGTCATGAATATGCTTGGCTTTTTGTTCTCACTTCGGTCCTCTTTGAATGAAACAAAGGAAACATGCATTTCACTTTTCGCTATGCAAGCCATGAGCTAGTCATCTTCTTCAGGCTGCTCCACTGTCTCTTCCCAACGAAGGAAGCAGCGTACCCACTGATGTACTAGAATAACACAGCGCTGGCAGAGTTTCCTGGAAATTGCTTTAACAATCACTTGGGCTCTGGCAGGTTTTTTTCTGCACAATTTATGAATGTGGTTTTGCCAAAACTCTCACTTTTGCCCCCACTGATAAGCAATGATAAGAAAAATCTTTCTGTGCAAAAAAGAACTGGTGATCTTCTGTTGCATGTCATGCAAGAATGGCATGGGTGGATGTTGCAGTTCTATCAGTGAAACATCTTTAATCAGAATTGCTGGGACTTTTATTCACATTTTTGTTTGACAGTTTTTGTTTCTTTTCTTTTTACCGGTTTTGGGGTATTTTTTATTTTTTATTTATTTATTTATTTGTTCTTCTCTCATGAACTCAGTTTATATTTATTTCAAACTTACTAGAGGGTTGCTTTCTTTTCTTTTCACATTACTGCTTCATGGTATAATATATACTCTGTATAAATATAAGCATTAGTTTAATACCAATCAGAGTTACCAAAGCAAATACATAATTAAACCATAGTACCAAACATTCTAAAAATGCATATCTATTTAACCTCTCATTTAATAGTAAGGGAGTCAGTACTACCCTAATTACAAAACAAATACTGCAAAATATGCAAAAGAACTATGCCTAAAATTGCAAAAATGCTAATAAACTAAGATAGTATAAACTAGGATCATTTCTGTTATGCCCCTGCAATGTGCACAGCCACTTCGTTCAATGAGTTTGAGGGCTGTTAAAATACTTATCCATTCTATCTGCTTCACCTCAGAATGATATACAGTATTTCAATGTATTGATTTTTGTGCTATCATGAATTTTTGATTTTTATTAAGCAAAAATTTCATGCGTGGTTATTAAACAAACCTGAAACAGCAAAGTCTCAGGCAAAGATTTTAAAGGTCTCACGCTGGAAAACTCATATCAACTACACTGTTTCATAGAAACTACTGTTTAGTAGCTGTTAAAACAAAAATTCATGACTAAATTTGGTTTTGACTTTGTGACCCTTTTAGTTTAGTTCCCGAAAAGCTAATCACAGTTATATAGAATTTGAATCCTTGCAGTTCGTAGGTTAGAGGGTAAAATGCAAAGTAATTTACATTTACATTTGCCTATCAGAACAATAAATTCTATACTTTGAAATGTTAATAGCAACTATTTATCTGTACTGATGAAGGGGTATTTTTAAAAAGACAGCGGTGTTTTGCAGAACAATTCATTTAGGAAACAGTCACATGACCTCTTTAACTGCCTTTAAGATAGCAATAAAATTGGCTCAGTCAGCCAGCCCTAATGAGGAAGGGAAAAAAACACCAACCTTTCCTCTTTCCTCTAATTATAAACATCATTGTCAACTGACTCCAAGATCTGTTGAATCCTAATTGATCTCAGAGTACAATAAAAGATAATCAGAACTGCCAAATTAAATGTTAAAAATAAATAAATAATAAACTGTAAGTATTGCTTATTCTACTATTCATAACTGAAATTTTTACTTACAATTTTTTATCAGGCTGAAATTTTCCAAATTTGGGCACATTTTAGTGGGTCTATGTTATGTGTCTCTACAAATAAGCAGCTACTGGGATAGAGAAACTCAAGTGGAAATCAACAGTGATGATTATTGAATATACCATTTTATATACCTTCAAGTGGTCTGTGGAAGTATTAACTTTTCTTCAAAAGTGGTATTTTTTTACCTAACTAGATAATTCCTATTGGCATTTTCATGCACTTCATCAAGGATTCTAAACCTGCAAACACTTATACAAATGCTGTAGTTCATACATTTTAATTTCCTCTCCTTACATAAAGCGATATAACCACTAATGACACTAAGAAATTTAACTATCTTCAGGACTGGGTTCTAACTCTAACAGTTTTACGGCTGTAATACTTTCAATATTGATTAATGGAATTTCCATACACAGAATTTATAGTAGCAAATAGATTAGCTAGATTTCTGTCTAAGGGGGTACACCTATTTTTTATTAAAAAATTGTGTCGATTCAAAAAAAAAAAAAAAAAAAAAGCTGAAGTCTTTTGCAAAGTTTTCCTTACATGAAATCCTTAGGATTGCCTTTGAAGCATTCTGCATGACCAATTCCCCACATTTACTGTAATCTGTGTATTTATGTCTAGTACAACTATCTCTACCATACAACATCAATCTTCACATAAGACAGCAATTAGAAACATAGAAATATAAGATCCCTGTCACCTGTACTACTCTCTATCCTAATGCAACATGTAATCAATCCAGTGTGAGCTTCCACATTTGCAAGAAAGAAAAATGCAGTAAGAAATGGCTGAGTTGTGACAAATAGATTTACTGTTTATAACTCCACACCTAAGAAGAATGCTTTTTTCTGATTGTTAATCGACTATTTAGAAAGAGATTGCTGCAACTCCATATGGTTTCACCTTCTATCTCCCATTACTTACTATTACTGTAATAACTTCTAACTTTAGGTTGCCATCCTCCTACAGTTTCATTTTCTGTATTTTTCAACTATTACTGCCTGAATCTCATTACAGACTTTCCTGCAATAGCACCTCACTGATGTAGATAATTCTCTGGCAGGATATACTTTTGTTTTCACCAGTCATGATTATGTGGATAATGTAACATGATGATGAATCAAGAAAACTATGCTGAATTGGTCACTATTCTGTATCACAAGAAAGATTAAAATGAAGATTCTTACTTGAGGAGAAAATTATGGCAATAAAGAGGAAGACCACATTTTCAAAGTTATTATCACTTAAAAGTCTCCTTGACAGTCATCTTTTCTGTATCTGCCATTTCTGAGTCCATTTCATTGTCTTCACCTTCATTACTGGTTCCCAGCAGACTTAATTTGTACCTAGGCTATATTTTCACAGTAAAATGAGACAATACTTTGACAATACAATATAACAACATTCTGCAGCAATATTGGCTTAACATGTCTACTTTCTAATTGAGGCTTATTACCGATTGCATTGATGCAACTGAGAAACACTGTGTGGTACAGGAGCAAGTGGTGCGAATTGGTGAGCTCAGAGAACAAGCAGCATTCATGCCCAAGGCAACTAATATTCAAGCCACAGTCTCGGCTGCAATGGTAATATACGCGAGTGTAATTTGCCTTTACTGTTGGTGTTACCTAACAAAAATGGCAAGGTTCCTTTCAACTCTTAGAAAACAGGTTACAAGATCTATGGGGATCTGGGGTGGCTGACACGCTAACGCTTATTCTGCTGCATTTTCACTACTGTCGTCACCTCTGCTAGCTAGCATTTATGGTACTACCTTCACTTCGCTGCGTCACGATGTATCCATTAGGCAAATATGGTGGTTGGAAAATCTAAATTTTATATATATAAAAGATTTTTCTATATATATAAGAGTGGTAACAATAATTATTATTTTAGGCAATAAATTATCCTAGACTGTTCTTATGTTTCATACTGCTAAGCGTGTCTTCGTAAAAAAGCATAAAGTAAGGCAAGAGACTGAATTCACAGTGGAAAAATATGAAATACATATTTCTAAAACGAATTCATACAAAAAAAGAAAAAAAAGAACAGATATAAGCATTTTTAAATTTAAGCCCACTTTTTAAAATATGCATTTTATATGGATCAGAATGTGTCTTGGTATTTTTAATCCTACACCAAATGATTAAAGATATTTTGACAGGAATTTTTCAAGTGTGAAATCCTCCACATAATATCTCAACCATCTCTACTGAGCTAAAAAAACTGATTTCTGTAATTTAAGATGTGCAACATTAAACTTTATAGCAACAAAATCATTTTAGATGCAAAGATTTCTAGGTGAATACAAGCAGAAGATATTTCGGTCAGAGTATTACAGAGTAATTAACTAGTAAAATCATTTCAATGTGAGAATAAATTAATAAATTTAAATCTGAAATTTCACCATGGTATATTTTGCAAAGAAAATCTTATGCATGCCACCGCTTTGTCCCTCCACCCCCCCCACACATAATGTAATTTTTTTACTTATTCTTTTTAAACAAATTTATTAAAAAATGGGTTTATGTGGCCTTATTTTCATGTCATGTAAGATAACCCTAAACTTATGTGAATTTCTATAGCATCAAAACATTTTTAATTATTTTAATTATTTTTACTTTAGTTTATAGCACTGTCTTTAAAAGATGAAAATCTGATGATGCACAATAGCGGAAAAAAGCATAACTGAATGTGAAGAAAAGACACTTTGTACTTAAAATAGACAAAGCCTCCAAGCAAAGAATTTCTGTGCTGCACTCCTTGTTGTAGTTTTATGGAGCCAAGTAAAATCACAGCTAAATATCAGGTAAATCCAAGTTATTAAATGCTGACCACTCAAGAAGAGATTCTACAACATTCCACTATTTTTTTTCAGTATGATGATTGTTTTCAGGTAGAATAGATTATAAGAGAAATGAATAGGAGGGTCAAACCCTATCATGAAATAGAAAGGAATTTTAAGATAACTAAGAAGAATGACTGTAAGTATGTGAAACATTTGTTTGCAAGATACAATGATGTTTTAAGCACATACCTAGTGCTTTCTCCACATGCTGAGTAACCAGGCTAATTAAAAAGCCCATACAGCTCTTGTTAAAATCTGTTCAAATTTTTGGAGCACCTGTTATAACAGAATGCCCACAGACTTGATAGTTTAGAGCCAAGACACCTGCTACCTTATGTCTCACAGTATGTTCAGTTTTATACTGATAGTAAAAAAAAAAATCCACTTTCTGACATTTAACAATCTCATAAATGATAAGAAATAAATTGCAAAATTTCATAATTTAACCCTTGACTGTCACTTCTCTTTGCCCTACCTATAGCTTCTTGTGAGCAGGCAACACAAAGACTATTTTAGGAGTATCTAATCTCATTGTTGCTGCATTAATTGTTTACTTTGCCACACTGAGCACAGTCCATGATTCATCCTAATCTTTGTTACACACATTTTTAATATGTGGCTAATACTTAAGTAAATGTATTTTATCAGAAAAAGGGGATGTGTCTGCCACCTAAGGTAATATCCAGACCATATGTATTTCCTTCGTCTTGAACTGGTCTTTCTTCTCTGTTATTGGTCAAGATCACACCAAACAAAAGTATATTAAGGAAACAGTTACATATTATTCCAAAGCTTTGTTTAAAAATGAGTTGGCAATATTAACAGCAATGTACCTCAACATAGAATTTTGTCATACATGTCGCTGATCTCTCTAGAAGGGAAGTAAATCGCAAAGAAGTGAATGAATGATTAGCAAGCAATTACCAACTGATGTAAAAAGCAATGAAAGGATTGATAAGAAAATAATTGTGAGCATAACTGTGGCAGTAATCTTGTCAATGATTATGCACATGGCTAATTGCGCACATATATGAATACACTGTATAATTATCTGCAGGATGATGTGTGTATCTGAGTCATGCTAAAAGCATTTTATGTAACAAATGTCAACAGCAATAGGATTTGATCTACAGATTCCATAAGAGATCGTTGTAATTACGTAGCCATGGCTACTGGTTCAATTTGAATTCGGTATTTAGAAAGAGACTGGAAACAAGGTTCCGTGAAGAGATCGCAAACGCACGTTGAAGTCAGCTGCCCTTCATATTCTGCAGCTTAGATCATAAAAATAGAGATCTGTGCATTTGTTTCATCTAATAATGCTTTAGGTATATTGATGGAAAAGAAATACAAACCTCTCAGGTGCAGAACTATGTTATCTTGGATGAACATTTGAGACCTCACACTGAATACTCAAGCAGACACTAAGCTACTCACGTGTTAGAATATATGATAAACTTGCAGAAAAATGTGAAAACCGCCCGTGACAGGCACTCTGTATACCTCTACTGTTGTTAGTGGATGTTTCTACAGCAGTACAGGAAATAGGGAATGAAAACCTGCACCTTAAAGAGCAACACGAGGGAGAAAAAAGAGCAGAAAGTGCAGCAGAAAAGACAGTAATAAAAATAATACCATCAATATAGTTCTTCAACGGAAAGATTTAAACCATGTGCAATGCTGCACAAGTACTGCACAGTGAATATTTTGACAGGAATAACAGCCTAATGCTTAAACAATTACTTCAATTCTTTAAGTATTTCTTTGTATTTCACATTTCCTTTTCACATAGCACATGTATTGGTAGTGAATGTGTTGCTTTTTTTTTTAACACATCTCAACTCCATTTAAAAATTATTTTACTCTAAGCCAGGGAAAGTAATTGGTAGCAGCTATTAAAAGTTCCTGCAAGTCCTGTAAAGTGTTAGTTGTGGAAATGGCATTTGTTCCATCCTTCGCCTATTGATTTGCCTTCGAGATAAAATGCAACAGAAAAGCAGGTGATAAGCCTTTGTTAATGCCTCTGGGATGAAATGCTGGAGCCACAGCTTACTGTTGATAAACAGATTTTGAATTAATTAGTTCTGCATAATTATCTGAGTTACTAAGTCTTAAAATTGAATGCAACTGGTCTTACATTTGCTTATGCACCCCATGCCAGCCATAAGAATTGTTTTTATTGCTAAAAGATCATCAATTGAAAAACCTATTTTTAAACAAGGTAATAATAAAATATTCTACTGTAAGACGGCATATGGCACAAGAAATATTAATTGCAGTTATTTTTGTTGTGATTCAGGGGAGCGTAGTACAGCTCTGAAGAATTCAAGTCAGTTTGTCAGCAAAAGATGAGATGGGCTCCATGCTGATATTTTTTTCAGTCTATATAGTAAAGTCTCTTTGCTTTGGGGACTCAACTGATAACGCCAAACAACCAGATCTCAGAATTTAAAGCACTTAAGAGAGAGACTCTTGTCTATGTCTACTAGAAAGTCATGGACTGGAACCATCTCAGGTTGAAGCATGTTTTAAAATACTGAAACACTACAGCTATATCCCTGGTATCGCTTTGAAAGATTAGGTGTTTGGGGATATTTTGAATTCCTTTATTTCTCTAGTAAAACAAGATTTTGAGACTGCTCCCTGATCTTCGATTTTCCTTACAGATTTCCTTACTCCCTCCAGTAATCTGGTGACATCCGCTCTCTCTGGCCAAAAGGTGTTAAACGCTGCAACAAAAAATTCCTTCATTTAATTGTTCCAATGTCATTCTCTCGTGATATCAACATTTCACCAGTCCTCCAATTGCTAACAGGTCCTTGGGCAAAGATAACATAGATAACACAGAACAAGCTTTCAGGGGTTTTGATTCTAAAAAGCAGTAAAATATGCAGACCTGATGACAGTTTCCTTTGCAGCTTACTGCACGTAAATTATTGAATCTTTTTTTTAAGAGGGGAGCACATGGAACAAGAAGTCCTGGCAGAAATAAGGAAATAGCATTATTTAAAATCTTTCATTTTAAAAGTGTATGTTTAATATATACAAGTTAGATGTTCACTACTAATTTGGATTCTGCATGTTGAAACAGCTTTTCAATCCCAGCATCTTGATAAAGAGAAGCAAGGTCTATACTTCAGCCTCATTGATCTCAAAAATTTAAAGTAACAAGTAATACAAATAATCATAAAAAGAAATCAATTTCCACTTCATATCTGTAAGCATTGAACTTCTCCAAAGGTTCAACACTTCATATAGACTGTGACCAGTATCTATTTCCTTTTCTTCTAATCTCATCATATTACCTTTCTTAGTCCATTTTTTTCTCTCACTTACTCCAGCTGTTGTTTCCTTTTTCATTAAATTTTTATTCCAATAATTTCCTCTATTTTTTCATGAGGATAGCAGGTGCCACATTTCAACCAAGAACACCATAATTAAGGAGTTGGCTGGAGCCAGAAGAAAGAGTGCTCACTCACTCCATAGCACACTGACTTCAAACATAAACAGTCATTTCTCATGGTTGGGCATCTGGATGTCACAAAGAAACATGATGCCAGAATCAGTACAGATTTAATTGATTTCTAAATTAGACAAACTCATTTCTAGACTAGGTCGTTTTCAAGGATGTAAAGCCTGTCAGAATATTTTGAAAAAGTATAGATTCAGTCAAATTATTAATCCTTGCCTCAATTCATGGTTCATTTTAGCATCTCAAACAAAGAGATTCCACTCACTTTAGTAGAAAATGGTGTACTTTTTCCCTTGATTAATTCTAAGAAATGTGTGCTGTTTGGGATTTTTTTCTAACAGTTATGAAAATCCACAATGAGGAAGATGCTCAATAGTTAAATCACTAACAGTTATAAGCAGTTAGAAATAGATTATATACCAGAAGGTTCTGGGGAGGCTTGAGCTACTGCAAGTTTCTGGGAGCCAGTGAAGACATTCATTAAACAAGAACCCAACTAGGGGCTAGAGCACTTCCCTGGAAGAAGGGAGATCAGCAGCCGGGTCTTCAGAACACAGATTCTTACACAACCTTTCTCTTAAGTTTTCTCCTGGAATAGAAGCGCTGTTCCCTTCTTGATTCTTTTTGCTTCCAAATGTACAGCATGCCAGGTTCCACGCTTGTGCAGTTCCACAGACTGTAGAATCTATGCACAGCAGCTAGCGTTGTAGTTATGACACATTAGCATAACCATGGAATCAGTAGGAATATATGAAGTCCTGAGGATTATGGTTATTAGGAGTTGGATCCTGGTCAAAGACACACTTCCATGTACAGCAATAGCAGAAAATTTCTTGCCCAGTACTTCTGAGCAGAGGCACGCTGAGTGGGATGGTGGTGGTTTTTGGAGACACTGCTCATTAGAAGGGACCCTCAGCACTTCCCTTCACATATTCTGTGAGTCAGAACAAGAAAAGTGGTAAAAACTAATACGTGGGGGAGGTAGGAAAATGCACTGTAGATATATTTTAATTACAACATGGATCATGCAAGGTCTTGGTACCTTCGCGGACATGTAATTTTTTATTATCAAAAAAATAGCAACAGGATGCTTAACATATTGCAGAAATGTGGAACTATTCTAAAATCGGTGGGTGTCAAAAGTGTCTGTATGATGTCAAGGGATCTTAGTTTTTTTAACAGGAGATCTTTGGTGGTCACTAAGTTGATATAATAAGCTGGCTTTTTTTCATCTCTTAAGTTTCCTCTCATAGACACAGAAAATTAAGAAAACAACCCCCCCAAATTGATTTATTACCTACAGTTCAAACTTTTATTATATCACCTGAACTATCTCCCAAAATGTATGTGTTACTTAAATTACATTTTGGTGGGAGACTGTAATTCTAGATTTTTCCATGTGGGGGGAAATCCGTTCTTCAGAAGAAAACTGATCTCCCCTCTGTAGGTCAAGGAAAGTGCTCATAGTGTCTGGAGCCAAGCCAGAACATTTTATGCTCTGCAGTTATCACAGGTGCAGGAGGTTTCTCGCTTTACTTGGTAAAGTAGACATATAGAGGTATATTTTTCCCCTTTCATTTAAACTGAAATCTGGATAAATACTGATTTGTAGTTTGTACACAAAATAGAAATCTGCTGTCCACTGAAAGATGGTGGCATTATTCAATCATT